>CM060065.1:40731963-41931963 GCA_030533445.1 Cyprinodon diabolis | reverse complement strand
AGCAATGATACTAAAGTAGTCTAAATCAATCTTTATTGTCAACTACAATTTACATTGCAATCACAATTTCCATTTCAGTACAAACCGTTCATCACAACACATCTCATACATTGGGGTGGGGGGGGCTGAGAGGGGTAGCGGATTTACTGAGGCCATGCATGCCGCAGAACGCTGCCTTCGGAGCTTTCTTATGGCTTGCCAGGTTCCCACCGGTTACCTGGCTTCCCAGGTCCCAGGCGGTTACCTATAGCGCTGCCTTTACCTCTGTGGAAAGATAGGAGCCACATTGGGGAAGAGAGGGGAAAAAAGCATATTTCACACTTTTTCCTTGACAGGATACAGTTTGAGATATCAAGGGGGGTCAGTTCTTCTGTGTACTTACATCATAACACCCAGGGGAGATTAGATAAAAGGGGGAGGCTGAGAGCAGGCTACCCAGGAATTTTCCAGCCTGTGATGTTTAATGACGATAGATGGTACTAAACCAGGAAAACATTGCTCACCCATACAAGGATACATCCATTGAAACAGTGTGAACAATTTATTGAAGTAGGAGGGATTTATGTTTTTTTAAGACAAATTTTAAATATGCCAAATTCTAATTCCCATCTTATTGTTAAAAAATGTCTTACTGACATTGTGCCATTTATAATATTAACTGTTATGACAAGCTCTGTTAACACCTTGAAGCTTTCTCTCTCTGGTTATTTTCCTGAAAAGAGAACATACAGGGCCCTAACCCTGCTGAGATACACCCCTTGCTTCACAGGACCTCCCCCAAAGCGGAGCCTGCTGTAAACATACATGCTAGATAGCAGAGGTACCAATAAACTGCTATCTACATTCACTGGTAGAGAACATCAATGATATGCTTCCCAATGATGCTCAGCTGCAGAACACCAGCAATCTTAATTTTGAAGGGGTATGTGATGTGTAAGATAAGGGAAGGGTGTGGTAACAGGAGCAGAAACACTTCCCTTGCAAGCAAGATGAATTGCTTTGAGATTTGTAAATTCAGACTGCTGAAAATAAATCTTGCGAGGAACCAACAGAATGATATCAATGCACCAACCAGAAGAGGAAGACTGATTAAAAAATACACGACTGCACAAGAGGAATACCCTCTATTTCATTTTGAAAGACCAAGCATAATACTTTTTTTGATTTTTGGATGGAAAAATGGTTGCGCATTCCTCCCGACCAGATTAGATAAGAGTTTGATTTATCAGTTAACTCCATGAAACAAATCAAGAATGTGAAACATCTCAGCTGCAATTGCGACTGTGATTGGCTAAAAACTTGACATGGGAGGCGGGTACCCAATCAGTTTGAAGAATTGTTATGAATGTCCACATGATTTGGCAAGCACTTTATACTGGATGCTTCCCAGATTGATAGGTGTAATTCAATTTGAATTCTACATGGTATCAATCTGGCTAATGCCCAATTACAGAAACTCTGCCATGGTACTAGAAAGTTACCCACATGTGAATAGCGTTCCGTTCCAGACACATGCTCATGTATACACATACTTTTTAAACACTTTTTAAACAAATGGACATAGATATTATTCTGTTGCTGTGGGGCAATTTTCTTCTCAAATTTATCAAGTGTTTTAAACATATTGAAAATACTGTTATTAAATTTGTTATTATCAAAAATGATCATCCTTAAGCATAATTACACAAAAAGCACCAAATATATTAATAGTCACAATGTCCATTTTGATGCAATGGCTAAAGAGTGTTAGATCTTGTCAGCCATGCATTTTAAGATTAAAATGAGTTAATCTGCATTCCTTTGTTCAAAGGAGGCTAATAAAATGTCTACCAGTCTCCTAATGTTCCTCCAACTTCTGTCCATTACACTGCTGCTGGTTGGATAGTAAGATTTTTCCACCATTGCTGGCTTTTCTTTACAATCACAGCAGATCAGCAGCTTCTAGACTAATCAGACTTCCCTCTTAGAGATAAACAATCATGCAGTGTTTCAAAGTAGCTGTCCCTATAAAGTGGCCGGAGAGTGCAAACATGCTCTATGTACTAAACCAGTTCCATGGAGGCTGATTCACTCAGGCCCTTGAGTACCTGCGTCTGTACATGTCCTGCTCTGAGACGGGAGATGTCGGTGGCAACCTTGTGGATATGAGTCAGATTGATCTTGCTCAGGTGATTTTTGTGAAGGATCCTCAGCTGGAGTGCTATATCATTGTGACTACAGATAGCAGAAAAAGAGTGGGGAGGGGGGCACGTAAAGCATCTTAATCTGATTGTAGTCACACATGGATTATATAAATGTAGATATAAACAATATGCATTCATTACCCATCGATGAGCGGGTATTTAACCATCAAGTCTTTTGCCCTGTTTATGTCAGAGTTTCCAGATATGAAGCAGCACAGAGAGAAAACCAGAAGAGCACTGAGAGTGTGCACACAAAGGCTGCATGAGCCACCTGATGAATCTTTCCAAGAAAACATTTCTGAGAAGAGAAAACCAAACATGGGCATGACAGTTATTTGTAACCTAACTTAGTACAGCTGTATGATCAACTAATTGATAAAGAACTTAATATGAACTCATATGATTTAAAACACTGATTTAAATAACTTAAACCGAAATATTGTAATATTAATATGGCTAAAATATCAACAAACACCACAGGGAAGCTTAATTTTGTTATATGCGTCCTGTTGAAATTAAAACTACAGCCGTACAACATAAGAGTAAACAGGTATTTCTTAAAAAAGCTGTAACTAATAGTATCCCTGGGTTAAACATGGAAAAAGTTCATATAAAGTATCTTACCAGAGTGGCAGGGATAAAACTTGTTGACTGTCTTGTTGAAAAATGCTCAGACTTTCATATTCTCCGCCCTATATACATATGAGCGCACTGTGCAAAGTAGCAGCTGTTACTTAGTTGAGTTCAAATGCAATCTGAAAAATTACAATTACCTTAAATCCAACTTTGCCTTATTCTTGAAGAAGCTTCTAAGTTTGTTTACTGTTGTTGGACATTTAGTTTGAGTAAAAGGTTAAAAAGAATCTAGTAGAGAGTATCCACATCCCTTACTACCGTACATAATGCACTACTGTTCAATTTTCACCAGCATTTCATGGGGAAGAATGAAAAGCGATGGAAATCCTCCTGAGGTGTTTGGCATTTTAGCGCCACCTGCTGCTCAATAATAGAATAGCTATTTCTGACCAGGAAATCATAAAACGACTACATTAATAAAAAGAAAAATATGGGCAATATTTCAGATTTTTAGGTTCAAAAACCTGGTGTAAGGTAACACGTTAAAATTAATGGTAAGTTAATTGTAGCAATTATTTAAACAAGCCTACATTGGCAGCTGAAACAAGAAAAGCTAAATTATGAAGAAAATAAAAAAAGAATAACTGTTTTATCAATGAGAGAGTATTTGTATTTGAAGGTAATGGGCATTTTTAAATGTGTGTCTACATTTGTAAAGAATATACCAAAATGCCAGGGGAATCAAAGTTTGCACTTACATAAGAATACAATTTCAAAGACATTTTAAGTAATTACAAAAGTGAAAACCACAAATGATCTGCATTGATACTTAAAATAGGCTTATTTTAGTTTACTTTGACAATTATAGCTTCCGTCTTGTACAAGCCACAAATTATGCTTGTCAGAAATGTCAAATAGTATTAGACAAATATAAATATCTTGAACTCACTGATGTTATGTATTGGCTGAGTTATAGCCTTTACAATCAAGGAGATTAATTTTGATTGTGAGAGTTTTGTTTCTATAAAAAAGAAAGAAAGTGGGAGAAACAGGCCCATTAACAACAGAGATAATTATTTTTGAAAAATAAACCAGTTCACTAGTTTAGGAGAGACTATTGAGGTGTTAACTTTAGCAACAGTCAGTGCTTCAAGACAAACTACATTAAGCTGTATCCAGGACATGGGCTGTAACCACTATGTTTCTTGTATGAATCTGTTCCTTAACCAGTGATGCTTCGGAAGCAGTCTAACTGGTATAAGCACAAATAGACATGCATGGTTACAAAAGTCAATATTTTGTGGATATTATGTAAAATTTAAGTATTCAGAGCAACAAAATTGGAGCAAAAAGACAACCACACAAATGATCAGAAAAGAAAACTAAACTCAATACTTAAAATAATTTATTTTATAAGAATATCTACAGAATATACATTTCTTTTTTTTTATTACTGAAATATAAAACAGTTTTAATGATATCGTCATCTATTGTAATGTAAGGAATACATGTTTTTAACTTATGCAAAAATACATTAAAGCTTTTTCTTGACAGTTTATACAGTTCTATTTGGAAAACAGACATTGCCTCTGTTATTGGGATTTTCTTTAATTTCTTCAGGCTAATTTGATCCAAAGTTGAGTGGGATTTTTCTGATAAACCTTGTGGCTATTGCTGTTGTGTGTTTATGCATGTGGTGGCAGAAAAAAAAAGGAAATGTTGCCAATAGTTGCCCTGTGACAGACTGGGGATCTGAAAGCTTTTTGCCATTGACTGTTAGAGATAGTTACCTGCCCCACATTAACCCTGAAAAAATAAGTGGAAGATGATGGATAGATGGATGAATTTTACCAATAGTGTGCTGCATGCTATTTTAAACATATCTGATACTGTAACATTTAATCAGCTATAATATCTGTAGATTCTAGTGTTTTTCTACTCAACTCCAGAAGGTCATACTTAACAAAGCTTTATTTGCAATGCCTTTCTTTATACAGTAACTATAGGAATAACACATTCTGGGATATCACCATCCAGTCTTAATGGGGTCTTTAGACCATTAATGTGCACAACGTAGTGCACAATTATAAGATGACAGAAAACGTAACATGGTTTTTAACAATCTGAAAATAGAAAACTGAAAAGTGTGAGAGAGGTATCAGTACAGGATCTGTTACTCCCACTACACAGTTCCAGAGAAGCTAAATAGAATAGATGATGGAAGACTTAAGGCTGAACCCGAGTACAGGAAATTATAGCCCCTAGCTCCTGGTGCTATTTGTTCAGCTTTTACCATTAAGGATACAATCATAAGTATCAAAGCCCAATCATGATAAAAGCAATGTCCAGATTGCTAGACCAATTACAGGTAGCCATTAACTCTTCTGTCGTTATGCACTGGAGAGCATATGGATTATGCTTGTCTAATCCAGAAACACAGCCCTCTGAAAAAGAACTATAAAAATTACATGTTACAAAATTGTAGTGAACAGCTGAAGTTATCCATTACAAGAAGACGTGAATCTGCATATATTTGCGTGTCACACACAGAACACGTTGCAATGATTTATATTTGTTCATTTCTGTGAGGGGGACTGCGTATATTTCACGTCATGCTAAGCATTGTAGGATTCCTAAAAGCTCTTTTGCACCAGCAAGAGACATCACAAGCTCCCTAGGCTAAAGGAACAATGACATGCATGCATTAATTTAAATGCAATTTAGTTCAATTCAGTTCAGCTCAATTCAAATAAATTAAAATACTGTATTAATACCTATGGTAAGTTAACTGTTTCAATAAATCAAGAGCAGTTGTTCAACGAGTTGTTATAAATGTTGATAGCTGTAGCCAGGAAGGACCTTCTGTAGCAGTCTGTGTTGCACCAGATCTGGAGAAGCCTCTTACTGAAGACATGCTGTTTTTGTTTAACAAACTTCTAAAGACGGTTCTCACTGTTTTGCATACTTTTATTCATTTTGTAAAAAAAATCTTTACGAAATCATCTCCAGAGGACAGCACTTATGACGAACACTATTACACATCCACATAAGCAAAGGATGAATACAAATCAACTCTATATTATTGTCAAGAATATAAATACAATGGCTCACTTTGTTTCCCCCTTTCAATAAAGCACCATAATACTTCAGCTTCTCACATCCAATACAATAGACTTCAACAAAACCCCTTTAGATGTATATATATATATATATATATATATATATATATATATATATATATATATATATATATATATATATATATATAAGGGGGTAAGAATACATTTCAATTTTAATTTCAAGTTTTTCTATATTTAACCTTTAGATATTTTCTCTCGAGAGTGACAACACTTATCTGGAATATTTTAGCAATTCAAAATTAAGTGTTTTGCAAAAGTATTCCCCACAACTGAGCTTTTTACCTCTTTTTTCCTACTTAATTCATTTCTGGTGCAAGCAATGAGCTTCAATACTCCCATAATTAGTGAAGTCTGTCTGTGTGGAGGAGTTTAAGTATCTTGGGGTCTTGTTCACGAATTAGGGGAAGATGGAGTGAAAGGTGGATTGGTGTGGCGTCTGCTGTGAAGCGTGTGCTGTACCGGTCTGTTTTGGTGAAGAGAGAGCTGAACCAAAAGGCAAAGCTCTCAATTTACTGGTTGATCTACATACCTACCCTGATCTATAGTCATGAGCTTTGGATCATGACCAAAAGAACGAGATTCTGGAAACAAGCGGCCGAAATGAGTTTTCTCCGATGGATGGATGGATGGATGGATGGATGGATGGATGGATGGATGGATGGATGGATGGATAGATGGATGGATGGATGGATGGATGGATGGATGGATGGATGGATGGATGGATGGAATTAGAGTCACATGATCTGTCCTTATAATCACACAGTTTCTAAAAGGCCCCAATAGGTTGTCAACCTACAAAGAAGAGACTTTGTACAATGAAGACCAAGGAGCTCTCACAAGAATTTCACAATGAACTTGTCAAAAGAGAACCACCCACCAAAACTATGGAAGGATAGCATTAATCAGACAAACTGCAGAGACAGAAGCTAACCTTGAGGACAACGCTAAGTTTCAAAGCTGAGACTGGAGGACTAGATTGGTCCACATACCGGGAGAGAGCTGCACACTACTGTACATAAAGGGGAGATTTATGAAAGAGAGCTCAGAAGTACTGATGGGTCCAGCAACACCGATGCGTCGGCGCATTTGTTGAGCTATTAGAGCAATACCCCGGCTGTGTCCGAACTTCTGCCCTAATAGGACACTATATAGTACATATATCAAAGGCAAGGACCGTGGGCCGATCCGGCCTGCGAATAGTTTATCCATGGCCCCCTGGATGATATTTAATTACAATTAGAACCGGCCAACATGCCACTGCTGCTTGTGCACACTGCTGTGAATTCGAGGCTGCATTGTGAGGAATGCAATGTTGGTGCAGTTGTGTTGCACGCACCAACACTACATTCCCAGGAGAAAACATGATTGTGTTTTTCTTTTCTTTTGATTTTTTGTTGTGCTTTGCATATTCAGATTGTTTTGGTTTTTGATTTTCCCCTTTTAACAATCCAAGCTGGGCTGAAGTTGGTTGTCTAAGGAGGCAGAGTGCACTAACTGCGCTCCACACTGCTAGGCGCAGGTGTCAGCAGAGGCTGATTGAAGCCAAAATAAAAGGAGCCTGGATGGAAGGAGGGGCGGCGCTGATCCTGCAGATGATAGAGACGGACCCGCTCCTGAGCAAGGGGCAGGTGGGATTCACACGATACCCTGATCGAGATGAAGCGCTACTTGAAGGCTAGGACCTCTGCCCTGACTGTGCCGTCTGTTCATTTCCCAGGATTCTGTGCCTGCCGTGCGGATCCCAGCTACCCCTGGCTCGGCAACCTGTACTGATACTGTACTTTGGCCCTTTTTGGTATTGCTCTGCTTATTGTTCAATAAATTCCTTTTTTAAAGAACCTCTGGCTAAATTCTGGGTCTGTTACTGTGATTTATCACAAACTTTGAACATTTCTTTGTACAAGACTTGATTTTTCTTTGAAGGAAGTATTGTTTGGTCTGTGTGCCATAGATTTTTGTATTTTATTTTAATTAGTAATATTTTTCAGTTGAATGGACTCAGGGAAAATGCAGATAAGAGCCATGAGAGAGAATAAAACTGATTTTTTTATTTTACTATTTGAAAGCAGTCAGCGGTAGGATCATAGAGCAGCACAGTAATGCATTTCCGGTTTATAATGCATGCACATTCATTTATGTATTTATCTTAATAAGTTTATTAATATAATAAAAGTTTATTAATATTTTGTTTTAAAAAAAAACAATGTGTTAGGTCTTGCTTGAATAGGTTATGTTCATTTCAATATGTTTTAATAAACATTTAATCAGTCCAGCCCTTGGCTTGTAGCAAATTTGTTTTTTTGGCCCTCTGCTTATTTGACTTTGACATTCCTGCTATATAGGGTTTCCGCTATTTTATGAGAGTCAAAATGTCAAGTGAATAAAACCGTGGTTGGACCCAAAATTTCCCATGCTGCACCTTGAAAAGTAGCTTGCATCCATGGTCTCCAGACAAGCAGATACAGTGTATCCCAGAATGTTTTGCATGAGCTCTCCTCGCAAAGCATCAAGAGATTTGTTTTTGGGGCGAAGGAGAACAAAGATGGCGTGCATGCATGGTGCATGCGCCAGTTTACTGAATTTACCATAAACCCCACGATATAGTCCCCACTCTATAAAGTGATTAAGGGGTTGACTTTCGGACACACCTCTTTTGTTGGTGCGCCCATCATTTAAAGATAATGACGCGACTAACATAGGAGCTGTTTCAAACTGACTGATGCACAAAACTGTGTCTACAGGCACATCTGTCAACACAATGCATCCGCTAAAACAACCACTGATCTTTTGAGGTTTATCATCAGATTAATCAAGAAATATGGAGTAGCTTAAAGGTAAAAGAAGGGTTTCAGCCATGAGGGAATATTTTGAATTCATATTTGTTTTAATTATTTATCAAAGCCCATTTATTATGAAAGCAGTGTTCAGATTGCTGGACCGATTACAGATAGCCATTAACTCTTCTGTCATTATGCACTGGAAAGCACATGGGTTATGCTTGTCGAATCCAGAAACACAGCCTTCTGAAAAAGAACTATAAAAATGACCTGTTACACAATTGTAGTGAACAGCTAAAGAACATTTTAAACACATATTTGTTTTAATTTACTTTTTGTGTCATCCTTTTCGTATCAGTTATCACTCAAATTATCTGAATTGAAATATGTTGCAGACGTTTTGCTGCTGTCCAGTCTTAGTGGCGTCTTCAAGAGGAGAAACCAAATGTTGCAGGTAGTTTAGCGAGGAGGAAATCCTTCCTATTTTAGGTGGCAGCTTGAATGGCAAAATAGGAGGAATCCTGCTTTTGGAAGGTTTAAGTTAACAGAGTTGCAAGGATGTCTTAAAAGAGGCAACTGATGTCTTTCAAAGAGGCAACTCCCCAGAGCACTGCTGGGGAGGGCAGGCAGAGCAGAGTGAATGGGCACATGAGCTCTGGAGCTAATCAGGAGGCTGGGAACAGGCACTACACAAGGGAGAAAGCTGGAGAGCTATTGGGCGCAGAGGTAAGGATCTAAGTTTCAGCAAAAATCTCAGGAAATCTATTCTTGACTCTATCACATGGGTATATTATTGAGCAACAATTGTTGTCTGGTTACTCCCTAAACCTTCAGCAAACTAATTCAGTGCAGGTGTGTTAGATACAACTAAAAACCTGGTTTCCAGTTCAGATCCTACAAAGAAAGGAGTACTCACACACACACACACACACACACACACACACACACACACACACACACACACACACAAAGATCCACACATACAAAATCGGGACAATTTGCAAGGGTGAAAAGTTATACACACTGAAGTTTTCATTTTTTATTTGTTACTTGTAGAATGAGTCATCTTTAAATTTTTAGGCATGCTCTGCTAATGTGAAGTTGTAAACTCCCAATCCATTTTAAATGCAGATTGGGAAGCAACATGAAAAAGGGAAAAGGGGGGAATATTTTTGCAGGTTATTTTATTTTTTTGATAAATTCCAGAGAAACAGAATTAGTCGAGTGTTTTTTGCATGCAGAAATCTAAGAAAGATGAATCATCATATACAGTAAATGATACATCTTATGCTCATTTAAACCATAAGGACAGATGTACACAATTATTTTGAAAATAGAAAAAACAAAAGAGAAATTGATCTTTATTGGTCTCACAATCGAAAAATTAACTCACTGCCTTTTAACCCATCCCCTTGGGGAGCAGTGGGCTGTCAATGTGTGGTGCCCGAGGAGCAGTGTGGGATTAAGGGTTTTGCTCAGAAAACCAGAGTGGAGGCTGTGGGGATCGAACCAGATACTTCCAACTTCTCAGATCACAAGCGCATTGCTTTGACCACTAGACGATCACCCCCACCCCCTATATATTATTATTGTATTTCTATTTCTATTGTAATAATGTTTCTACATTTAGTATTTCTAACAAAAAACATGCCTTACAGTGGCATTATGTTTACTGTTAATGACAAGGTTAACACTTGCCGTCTCTGCATTTACAGCCGCTCGTACTTGAAAAGTAAATGCATGTCAGGTCATTTTGCAAATGTGAAAGTTTGTTGGTGATGGGCCAACATCAGGGTGCCAAAAATGAATTTCAATAATTTCAGAGTAGAAAATGTAAAGTCTATTATTTGCATTTGTTAAATTTAACAACTTTTAATATATGGCTTCTAACATAAGACTTAATGTAATTTAAAAAATAAGCCTGAGTAATATAAATATTTATGTCATTTAATAAAAATAATTAGCTTTTCTAAGAAAAAATAGTGACTATCAACTTAAAACAACTTTACTTTTTTTTTTATTTCAGTTGTATCCACATAAATTTCATCACATTATGAAAGTCATTCAGCCTAATTTGAGGTCTTTCTCTGTTCTTGACACTGCTTGGTGGTGTTAACAACAACAAAAGGTTTAACATGCTTGAAAAATTAAAGCAGGTTCTCACTAAAGATCTGAAAAAACAAATGTTTCTTCTTTTTTTTAGAATCTAGTGTAAACAAGTTTGAACCCCTTTTTCATCCAGACCAATATTAGTCAGCAAGGGGAAATATCGGAGGAAAACTGAAATAAATAAATAAAAGGAAAACGGAAAAGCATGACCTGAATATTAAAGCATCAAATCATTATACTTGCATCTTCCTTTATATGTTTTTTTTGTTCCTCCTTTGCCAAAATGCACCCAAGTCTCTGATTTTCAGACAATGAAAAAATGTGTGAACCATTATATGAACAAAGAAGTAATGTAAAGGGTGAGAAACATGCTGTCATCACATGATGCCTTTTATAAATTCTTCTTTTTCAATAACTGCAATGGTGAACAACTAAAACAAAATCAATAAATTAGTTATAATTGATATGTTTTGCAAAATATACTCACAACGATTGTAACTAATGCATTATTTGACTATTTGTAGTTGAACTGTATGCAGGTAATTCTCAGCATCTTTCTTCACTAGAGGGCAGCAAACCTCAGCTGCTTTACGATCTATATACTATAAATTGGATGAAAAATAATCTTTAATGGTCTGTTTACTTAGTTTTCTTAACATATTATTTCTACAATATAACAAATATACCAAGTACTAATATTATGAACACAGTATTTGCTATATACTCTATTTCAGACAGACTGAAATAGTCTGAAATAACTTCCTATTCATTCATTCACTATACATTCAGCTTCGAAATAAAAAAAACAATATCAGATATTTCAGAAGCATAGCATGAGCCCAGATGCATAGCATTTTCCATCATTGTTCTTGAAATTCAAAAACCACAGAAAATGAGTCATAAAAGGCATTTTTAGATCCACTGAACCTCAAATGTATATATATATATATATATATATATATATATATATATATATATATATATATATATATATATATATATATATATATATATATATATATATATGCTCATCGTCTGTGCAAATACACTGAACCTTTATTTTCCATCTTTTCAAAAAGAATGATGAAGACATTTTGGTCTTCAAACTTGCCATATTCTATTTTTTTCTCCCTGAATTCTGGCAGCAGTGGAGTTAGTGTTCATTATCTGTCCTTACAGCTTTTACTTCAGCACAGCAATTACATCCTCAGCTGCACTGATTAATCCAACATGGAGACATTCCACAAAATGGTTTTGAAAAGACATTTCCAGACACTTACCAGGGAGTAGCTGTGGCACAGCTTGTTTATGCAGATAGACCACAGCCAGTCAAATGGCAATAAGATGTTTTCAATGACTGCTTAAGGGTTCTCTTATCCTCTTGTGTATGCTGTGCAGCAAACAATAGAATTAAAATCTTTAATATATTTCGTTGTTTCCCTGACATTAAATGAAGGTGCCTGATGTCATGTTTGGATAGTCTACATTTCTCTATTATTCCCTATATTTCCTTTGTGGCCATTTGTAAATATGCCTCCCCAGTTCTCGGCTTAACTGTTTAACCTTCAATTCCCTACTATAGCAATCACGTAATCAATCACTGTCCTACTGCTTGACATAGCGGACAAAAGAAGTGTGTGAGTGAGAAAAACCTTTTGCCCTGTCTGAACAAGCAAAGGGAATGTCGACTTTTGAGGGCTAGCACAGGCAGAAAACACAGGACCAGTAAATATTCAATTTAAGGATTCCCAGATAAGGCGAGTTGAAAAATTGAGGCAGTACCCATTCTTCTAGATAAGAGAAGACGGAGCCATCTGGAGGCTGGGAGATAGCGAACTCCCACGCCATCCCAAAGACCTCACTCTCATCTGCTGCAGAGGCAGAGAGAGGAGAAATGGAGTGCCAACACTTTCTTTATGTTAACTTCACAACAAATGTATTCACATTCAGAGCACGCAGTTAGTTATTGACTTTGTTCAGCAAAATGTTATTAGTGTGTCCAACATAAAATAATTTTCTTTTATATCATTCTGATAAAAAAAAATTGGAAAAAAAAAGATTTATAAATCTGCTTTTTAATTTGGTGCCACTTGAAGCCTGACATTATTTACTGTAATTTCACTCTTTGAGATAAACAAAAATAATGAAAGTAGCTTTCGTCTGATCTTCAATTGCAATTTTAGAAGAATTTTATTCAGAGTATTGATGCCATGCCACATGATTGTTAACTCAAGGCATTTTATAAACAGTGTGATTCTTGAACAACTATAAAATTTGGTTTAATTCCAACTAAGGTTTTATTCACATTCATTCAATTTTTCTTGAATATTTCTGTTTGAAAGTCAAAGCACATGACTTTTTACGTCTGTGTTGCCTTTGTTTTACACTCTAAATTGACCTTTAAAAACAAAAAGAGACCATGTCTGTGTATAACCCTGTCCACAATCCTATAATGCACCTATGTGACTCCTCCAACAACCTATTTCGCGGAAGCCACATTGGATTTAGATCTGGGATAATGTTTTGTCAGTATGTTTTATCTGTCCTCTCACTCAGGTAACGCTGTGCCGTTATCCCTAATTACCCGTCTGCATATCACACTTGGCCCTGAATCCTTAATGCATGATAACAAATGCAGGTTGATTTGAAATTTACTTCTAGGGATTATCTTTTGTATTTTTTCTATCCCAGGCTGCAAACCAAGAGGCCCATTGGCTCCAGGGTGAAAGCTGTTAACTCTGTTATAATGGCGACCTGAAATGATAACCTTCCGGCAGTCTTGAGGACACACAGTTTGCTACATGTAAGCTGTTTTGCAGCCGCAGCATTTCTTATTCAACCTTGGTTGTTCTGCTCTGCTCTGATTCATTTAATGGGAATTTTGTGGGAGGGAATCTTGTGATCAAGATTTTTTATTTCTGTGTAAAATAAATGTAACTGCGTTCTATAATTTAACTTAAATAATATTGCACTTCGCAAACCTTTTAGTTATCCATGCCGTGTTTCCAGAATATGATTAGGTACAAATATTGTACAGGAAAAAAAAAAATGCTTAATGTTTTTGCCTTAAATCTCATATATATATATATATATATATATATATATACATATATATATATATATATACATATATATATATATATATACATATATATATATATATATATATATATATATATATACATATGTATATATATATATATATATACATATGTATATATATATATATATATATATATATATATATATATATATACATATGTATATATATATATATATATATATATATATATATATATATATATATATATACATATGTATATATATATACATATGTATATATATATACATATGTATATACACTATATTGCCAAAAGTATTTGCTCACCCATCCAAATTATTGGAATCAGGTGTTCCAATCACTTCCATGGCCACAGGTGTATAAATTCAAGCACCTAGGCATGCAGACTGTTTTTACAAACATTTGTGAAAGAATGGGTCGCTCTCAGGAGCTCAGTGAATTCCAGCGTGGAACTGTGATAGGATGCCACCTGTGCAACAAATCCAGTCGTGAAATTTCCTCGCTCCTAAATATTCCACAGTCAACTGTCAGCTGTATTATAAGAAAATGGAAGTGTTTGGGAACGACAGCAACTCAGCCACGAAGTGGTAGGCCACGTAAACTGACGGAGCGGGGTCAGCGGATGCTGAAGCGCATAGTGCGAAGAGGTCGCCAACTTTCTGCAGAGTCAATCACTACAGACCTCCAAACTTCATGTGGCCTTCAGATTAGCTCAAGAACAGTGCGCAGAGAGCTTCATGGAATGGGTTTCCATGGTCGAGCAGCTGCATCCAAGCCATACATAACCAAGTGCAATGCAAAGCGTCGGATGCGGTGGTGTAAAGCACGCCGCCACTGGACTCTAGAGCAGTGGAGACGCGTTCTCTGGAGTGACGAATCGCGCTTCTCCATCTGGCAATCTGATGGACGGGTCTGGGTTTGGCGGTTGCCAGGAGAACGGTACTTGTCTGACTGCATTGTGCCAAGTGTAAAGTTTGGTGGAGGGGGGATTATGGTGTGGGGTTGTTTTTCAGGAGCTGGGCTTGGCCCCTTAGTTCCAGTGAAAGGAACTCTGAATGCTTCAGCATACCAAGACATTTTGGACAATTCCATGCTCCCAACTTTGTGGGAACAGTTTGGAGCTGGCCCCTTCCTCTTCCAACATGACTGTGCACCAGTGCACAAAGCAAGGTCCATAAAGACATGGATGACAGAGTCTGGTGTGGATGAACTTGACTGGCCTGCACAGAGTCCTGACCTCAACCCGATAGAACACCTTTGGGATGAATTAGAGCGGAGACTGAGAGCCAGGCCTTCTCGTCCAACATCAGTGTGCGACCTCACAAATGCGCTTCTGGAAGAATGGTCAAAAATTCCCATAAACACACTCCTAAACCTTGTGGACAGCCTTCCCAGAAGAGTTGAAGCTGTTCTAGCTGCAAAGGGTGGACCGACGTCATATTGAACCCTATGGATTAGGAACGGGATGTCACTTAAGCTCATATGTGAGTCAAGGCAGGTGAGCAAATACTTTTGGCAATATAGTGTATATATATATATATACATATGTATATATATATATATATATATATATATATACATATGTATATATGTATATATATATATATATATATATATATATATATATATATATATATATATATATATATATATATATATATACA
Organism: Cyprinodon diabolis; assembly: GCA_030533445.1. Taxonomy (NCBI): domain Eukaryota; kingdom Metazoa; phylum Chordata; class Actinopteri; order Cyprinodontiformes; family Cyprinodontidae; genus Cyprinodon; species Cyprinodon diabolis. The sequence goes on along the minus strand of CM060065.1, from coordinate 41,916,432 downwards.
TATGTATACATATGTATATATATGTATATATATATATATATATATATATATATATATATATATATATATATATATATATACATACATATGTATATAAATATATATATATATATATTTAAATAAGCTTTTGTGCTTGGTTGCTATTCATTTACCCTATATCAATTTAAACTCGTGCAAGACTTCAGTTCTAATAGTGATAAAATTTAAATGGTGCAAAAGCCGAAAGACAAATAAGAAAATTACATGAAAAGTCAGCAGCCACTCCTCTTTCTTCTGTCTTTGCAGCTGCCTTGCACTGTTTAAAATGTGACACGGTGTACATCTGAGTTTAATGTGTGACAGGCAGAAGATGATTAAGAGAGGAAAAATGAAGACAAAAGATATGCAGCTATATGTGCATGCCTGCAGGCTGAAATGAAAAGGAGTGTACCTTATTGCCTTGGTTTTATATTTTGCAGCAACAGTTCAGTGTAAAGCTCTGTCAAGCCTAGTTTAAATCCTTTTTCTCCTCTATGCTGTGTGATGTTATATAGTTATCTTAATGATAATCTCTGCCTGTATTTCTCCCCCTGGCATTTCTGTCAGGCTGGGTTGGTTTGCTCCTTATCAAAAGCTTTGTCATTAAATCAGCTTTTCTACAGACAAATTTCACTGCTGGTACTCTTATCGAAATATCAGCACACTGTGATTTTTTGTTCCATTAGAGCTTTGCATAGTGATGTATGGGTAAAAAGATAAAGCACAAAAGAAACTTAGTTCAGAAATAAAATGTTTATTTTCGCGTGAAGATTGATAGTTAGACAAACTAAACTGGTACATATTGCATTTTTATACCATCAATAATTTGAGTTGTTCTTATTTATATAAAATCATTTATCTGTTTATCTGAACAGCTTAATTTAAGGCTATTTATTGACAGAATTTATTTTATACTGATGAATAGTTTTATCCCCAATTCATATATAGCTGACTTGTGCAATCAATGGCTTCATTTAGATGCAGTTGCTGTGAAGTATGATTTCAATATGTTGGTCATCAAACAACACAAGCACACATATTATGACAGTTGTGATGACAAGGGCCATAAATCTGTACTGTGAGTGCAGAAGCAAGCTTTTCAGCCTCAGTCAAACTGACCTCCTGAAGCTTGAATTGGGATTCAGTTCTAATAAGAAAGCCCTGTTCTGACTGAGTGAACGTTCTGATTGTCTCAGCATTGTGCTAGAGTGGAGTGCAGCGCCAAATGAACTTTGCTGATTCAATCTTCTTCACTGTGACAGGGATTCAGATAGTCAGTTAGGTGGAAGAACTGAGACTCCTTGCTCCAAACATAGCTTCTTACAGCGCGGGAAGCTGCTGTATGGCAGCTGTCCAAAAGGTCTCTTGAATGTTGTTTGTGTTGCAGGATCAGTCCCTCCTCTGTCTTCCCACAATGAGCTAAAAGCCTCTGGTGGCTGATAGCCTGGCTCCTGAGGATCCAGAGGATCCTTAGACAGAAGGATGCTGATAGAAGGTACAGTCCTGTGCACCGTCATCTCAGATGCAGCCCCCTGGTTGCTCTCCCAAACCTCTTTCACCACTTTGTACCTGAGCTTGGTCATTTGATGCAGACAGCCCACTTTTCGTTTCATAATCTCAGCACAGGTGATGGTCTTTGTGACGGCGCGACCTGACCCAGTGAATACAACCTGCCTGAGCCCACTGACGGTCCCACCTCCCGCACTTCCAGTCTTTTCTCCTTGCATCCGAGCCATAGCAAATCCCATTAGGTTGCGGATCTTGCTACCCTCTTTGACACGCATCTCCAGCACCCCAGAAGCCAGACCTGGAAAGGGACAGGGGCTGTCCTCCTCAGTACGGCAAACTTTTTTGAAACCTTCCTGCCCTAGTTTAACAGCCGCTGGAGAGGGTGGCAACAGTGGAGGTTTTATTGTGTCAGAAAGACTGTTGTTAAACGCAGGTTGCATTATAGTGTTTGTATAACTTTGACCCTCATAAAAAGGGCCTGTCCCTTGGTTTACTCCATTAGCAGTCTGGTATGTTCTCTTTACCTCCAGTCCAGGTTGTTGTGTGACATTGCTGTTAGGCAGACAGTGGTTATGGCCACTGAACACTCCACATCCTGTAAACATTTCTGCTCTCCCCAGTGCATCAATATATAGTTAGTCCAAATACAGGCTTATCCATTATAGAACTAAGCAAAAACATAATTTTCTTAAGCACTTGGCAGTTCTGTCTGTCTCCCGTCAACAGCTGTAGTTTTAAGATTGCGTATAAGAAATATTACTCACTCCCCAAGAGCTCTATCAACAAAGATTTTAATGTTCCTTCTCAGAGAAAGTTGAAGAGATAAGATTAATTCCTGGCTGATGGATTAAAAGCACTGTTGGGACCTTTCAAGATGTTCTTTAAAGAGCTTCTCATTTTCAAACCACCATCGCCTATTTGGGACGTGTTCCAGATTCCTAGGAAAAGAAAAAAAATCTGCAATTAGCCTTTCATTCTGTTGCATATATTTTTATCAATTCTATAACAATTTCTGCACAAGCAACTGTGCACTTCAAGTCTCCTTTACCAAAACTTTTTTTGAAGAGAAACTGAAAGCTCATATCGGGACTCCACCTTTTTCTTTTGCGGTCCAATCCAGCGTTGACGACTCTGACCTGCTGTTCTCTTCATTTCTGAAGTGACCTCTTGGCTTGTTTATTTTATTTTTATTTCCACCTCTTCTTCTGGACTTCTGAATTGGGCTCCCCTTGCTTAAGTTGCTATGTCTTTCCTTTCCACATGCCCATTTTTGGGATCCGTTGAAGCTGTGACCAGGGGTGCACAGAAGTCTGCAGCCCGGGTGTTGTCCTTAGAGATGTATCTTGTCTTCAGTGATGCTGTAGGAACTCTGCTCTGTTCCCTACAAAGAGACATAAGGGACAGAAGCTGCCTAACAAATGCTCACAGGAGGAGTGTCTGTGTGGCTGAGGGGAAGCAAGAGGGAATGGGGAGACAGCCCTCTTAAAGGCACAGGTCTTTTCATCTTTTAGACGAACACCCTCCCTTCCTTGACTAAAGCCTGCCATCTGAGGGAGGAAAAAAAGGGTAGAGCTACCGGGTCCCTTTAAAATGTGGAATGCAGATCCCCGGCAACTTTGTCAATCTCTTTAGAGGACGTTCCAGTGTTTAATGTACATGACTGATTAAACCTGAGTTCTGAAATAGAGAGTCAGTCAAGCTTTAAAAATGCATTTTCAGCTGCGAAACAATGAATTAAATTAGCTGTGCTATAATTGAAAACATCCTTCAAAGGGCTGCTGAAAGTCAGCAGCATTAAATTGCACTGTACTTAGCCTTTCTCCTATTCGATGTTTGCAGCAATTTCAATTTACATAATGCAACATTAATAGCTTCATTGTTGGGGCAATCAAGTGGCACGGTAAGTATGTCTGTCTCTTAACGCATGGACTGTTATACTGTCACAAGCCAGGGAGCCCTTGTGATCAAGGACACAAGGGCCACAAAATGCATGGCAGCATGACTCCCATGTTCAAAGTGCTGTAATGGTAATTGTCTTCATTAGCTTGCTTTATGGGTGTGAGTGAAAAGTTAGGGCTGACAGGTGAGGTAATAAGTATCGTGACTTTCTGTCACCAGAGGAGGGCGCTGGCTCGCAACCCACTGCTCCAAGCCCAAACCCCAACAGCTGTGGCATTGCCCTGTTCAGCCCAGTCTCCTGGTCGACAGGTGGATTTGTTTTTGTGTGTGACTGACAGAAGAAAGAATGGGTAAAGACAGCCCACTGAGGCTGAACCTATAAGGTAGAGAGAGAGAAACCGACAAGTCCTAAGTACTCTCTGCTATGTACATCTTCTGGTGTGCAGTAGTGCACGCACAGTCTAAACTCACTGTGACTTTCTCGGTCCATAAAATGAGCCTAATTCACAGTGGCATGTGTATTATATTAGATCCCTATGGTAATCAAGGAAAAAAATGAGAAAACCCCCCAAGTCCCATGGTTAAAGTGGAAACCTCTTTTTATTAACTATGCCCTAGTTTAACCTAAGGATGAGTGGATTTGTTAAATCTGTCTGAATGATTGACAATTTTTTTTGTTTTTGTTAATTCATTTATGTAAGACAGTAGTGCTATTCATCTCAGAGAGAAAAAAAATCCAGGCACTGCATGAGACAGGGTAACAAATTTCTGTCTTTTTCTCGCCTCTTTGTAAGCTAAAAGGAAAAAGGGAGAAAGAAGACAAGGGGAGGAGGGAGTGTCTGTCGCACTCACCACAAAAGTGATCATTCTGTTGTTTGGGAGAAATTACCCTCATCAGTCATACAGAGATGCACAACTGCCTAAGGGGATCTGGTAATGTTACTGCATAATAAACTGTGTTTATGTGTGCACACATATGTGTATGTTCAGAATGACAAAGAGGAGGCAAAAAAACAGCAAAAGAGGGCAGGGGGTAAAAGATATGTAATTTAACCATAAAAGGGTTAAAAACTTATGCCATCTAATTATCCCTATTTTTCCTGTTCTATTAGGTTTATGCCTCATTTCTCAAATTAGGTTTAGAAACCTGTTTGCTGCTGGTAATGTGACGAATCACATGATGCTTTCTAGTGTAGAAAACACACTTTCTTATTATCCAATGAAACGAGTGTGAAACTCTTCAAAGCTGAAATAAAACCATCAGGAACATGTGAAAGTGCTGTGTATCGACCTTTGCAAGCATAGCCTTTTTCCTTTAAGTGCCTTCGTTTAATGATGGCTTTAGGTGGTGCTCACGCTTGGTCACCCAAGTTTTTACAACTCCTCCTCATATCTGGCCTCTGCCCCTGTAGCTCTCTAAGCACTTACTCTTCACTTTAACTGACCTTGGATAGCATCTGTGTCCATCTCTGAATTCTTTTCAGCATGCTTACACCACCATCTTCACTGTCTTTACCATTCATCAAACACCTTTGGCTTTTCCACCATCGCCCCTTGAGGATTTAAGTAAAGAAAACCATTTGTCCACAAAAGCTTTGACAAATAGGACTGGCTTTTTTCTTGCCAGCCTCCGGACTTTGTACTTCAGGTGTCTAAAATAGTTGATGTTGTAAATTATTAGGCTTCAAACTGATTGTAGCATCACTGCAGAGTTGAGATTTAGAGCAGCTTGATGTGCTGCACATAACCACGTTGTCTCACTGTGACAGCCGGTCTCTCACTTTACGTTAACTGCTACTGTTTTCACGGCCATCAACCAATGGTGGCCTGGAGGCTGTCATTTCACTCTGTATGGAGCTTGCCTGCAGCTCGGTTCTGCCCCACAAACTCACAGCCGGCCCTTTCACACAGACAATGATGCATATGCACACCCTCACACAAAGGCAAGTGTATGCACTCCCATGCTCTCACACAAACTATATGCTCAGCATAAGGCAAGCTGTTGGAGCAATTACAGAAACATGACAGAACACGATGATGCAGGCCCCACTATCAGAGAGGAAATAGAGTGAGCAGAGGAAAAATGATGACGCCATTAATAACAGCGAAGCTCCGAGACGTGTGGGAAAGAGGGGGTGGATGACCCTCTCTTTGATTTCCCTGTGACAGCACTTTGAGGTTCGAATGGTTATGTTTTTACTTGATTGTTAAAGTTTGAATAGGCATATTTTCATGTCAAAAAGCAGGACCAAATTACAACACGATGACTAACAGACAACAAGCTATAAAGTGATGTTTTACTGTTTCTCTGACTGCTGTTATTTTGGAAAATGACCACTAAGATGCCCTTACCTCCGTTTTAAGCCAGTCACGAGTCTCCATCATTTGTACCCCAGCTGCTTCCTTGTATAGTCAGTGCTGCAATGCAGATGTGCTGCACAAAGGGCCAAGAAACTTTAACTGAAAATGTTTTAGAGAAAAAGAAATGTATACTGTATATATATATATATATATATATATATATATATATATATATATATATATATATACACAATTATAAATAAATAGAACCACCTAACATAGATCCAGCACAGCAAAAAGGGAGAAAAAAATTGAACAAGGATTAGAACTTAAATGTAATAATGTTTCAAAATTGCTCCTTACTCAAGCAAATGTTTGAATTTCTTTTCTAAGACTCACTGTTATATTAAAGGGAGGATTTTGGCCTTACCATTTAATTGAAATAGTTGGAGTTTAATCACATTGCCTCATGCTTCTAGTTGTGCATGATTCACATTCATTTTGATAGATGGTACCATCTTTAATTTCAGTTGGCAGTGGCATTTAAAAACAGCATGCATTTATTTATTCTGTTTTATCTGGCCTTGGGGTTGAAGTTAATGGACTTGATAGCATTTATTTTAAATAAATTACTTTAAGAATTAATTATCCATGTTACAATAAATAGAAACAGCTAATGAATTGCCAAGAGGCTGTCCTTAATGTTCCAGATTTAAAACTATTTTTTGTCTAATTATATATGAGCCACATACAACAATAAGAATAAAAAGGTTGCCTTGATAAGGAGTTGACCAAGAAGGGTTTCATAGTAACGACAGCTGTTACTCTATGGAAACATTACATGTTACATTATTTTTTTACCTCTGTTTTCTTTTTGTCTTAAGGTTTATCTAAAAGTTTAGTAAACTTTCAATGTATTTTTGGTTGTCTTAAACAAAACACAAAACCAATAAAAAAAAAAACAAACAGATTTGTAAAGAATAGGTTTGAATGCTGCTGGTTTTATTACATGAATAATTACTTTGCTAAAATACAAATCAAGAAAAGCTCTTTAAATTAATCCTTGACTGGTAAACCTTTTTCTGATAATGTGTGCATTTATTTAAAAGTTTTAAAGTACAGTAAAAGAGAAGGGGACATTTCTATCCCTGCTCCCCTACCACGGCACCCAGATTTGTAGAGGTTTAAAAATACGTTCATCTGACAAATTATGTTGATGAAAAAATGAAAATTTTGATCAACATAGTAATCGTAAGTATGCACTATTTCTAGGGTTATCGTTTGAGAATATGAACATGTTTTTTTAAAGCACTCAGTCACAGAGAATGTTAGGGACCCAGCCGTCAAATATTTTAATAACTGAGTCATCGATCAAATGATTATCCAAATAATGGTTGTAGCATGTAGTTGGTTTAACAGATTTGTGTGCCTTCACCTCTTTCATTTCTTCACTTCATACTTTGGACCTTGTGCTGACATAAGGCATTGAATTTGAAGAAATAACAGTATACCCCCACAACCCTGACCTCTCTGAACACTTTTTAGCAGCCTTACCCCCAAAAAAGGTTTCACTTTAGCAGATCGTTATCGGATAATGCAGTCAAAATTTTTCAAGAATTTGTTGCACTTTTAATCTTGTCTGTATCACTTAACAATAATATAGAGGGCAAACATTTAATTAACAAATCTTTTTTGTTAACTAGTAAAAACTTTCAAAATAAAAAGCTGGCTCCCTGATTTAATGCAGAGCTGCGCACATTGAAGCTAAATACTAGCAAACTGGATAAAAAAAATGGTGCTCTATATGCATACAGGAATCCTACCTAGTCTGGAAAAACAGTTTAATGCTTTATACAATAGCAGTGAAAAAGCTCTGGTGAAAGTCACTAAAGATATTCTTGTGGCCTCAGAAAATGAACTTGTATGTGTACTTGTCTTATTAGATCATAGTGCTGCATTGTATACAGTCTATCATAATGTTCTTCTGGAAAGCTTTGAACATTTTGTTGGAATTTGGGGGAACAGCACTAGGCTAGTTGAAATCTTATTTATCTGAATGATTTAAGTTTTTTTTTTTCACGTTGATGAGTGCCACAGGGATCAATGCTAGGGCCAATTCTCTTTACTGTATAGATTCTCCAAAGGTAGAAATATTAGACATACTGTATAACTTCTACTGTTATGCTAATGACACTCAAATATATCTATCTTCTGATGAAATTAACCCATGACATAAACTACATGTTTTTTGAAAACATAAACACCTGGATCACTCTTAACTTTCTGCTCCTGAATGCAGACAAAACAGAAGTTATTGTCTTTGGAGCAGAGTGTGTGAAAAAGAAGCTGATTAAATTGGGATTAAATTGATCTGAGATAATAAAGTAAAAAATCTTGGTGTTATTTATTTTTTTTCTCCAATATATTTTATTGAATTTTCTCTTTTTTAATACAACAAAAATTACAAACTTAACCTTGTAATATGTATGTATATTGGTGTTATTTTTGATCAGGACCTGTCATTTAAATCCCATTTCAAAGAGGTTTCTAGAATTTCCTTTTTTCTGTGAAATGTTGCAAAGATTAGAAATATCCAGTTCAGGGGTGATGCTGAGAAACTAGTCCATGCATGTGTTACTTCAAGGCTGGGCTAATGTAATTCTTTACTGTCAGGAAGTCCACAAACTGTAGTTAAAAGCCTTCAGCTGATCCAAAAGAAATCATATCGCTCCTATCCTAGCTTCTCTTCATTAGCTTCCTGTTAAATCCAGATCAAATTTAAAATCCAGCCTCTCACATATAAAGCCCTTAATGGCCAAGCTCTGACTATATCAGAGATCTGATTATACCTAATATTTCTTACAGAACACTTTGCTCTCAATCTGCAGGTTTACTAGTGGTTCCTAGAGTTTCTAAATGTAGAATAGGAGGCAGATCTTTTAGTTCAAAGGCTCCTCTTCTGTGGAACCAACTATCTGTTTCAGTCTTTGAGGCAGTCTACTTTTAAGGCTAGGCTTAAAACATTAATTTTTGATATAGCTTATAGTGCTTAGCTTATTGTATGCTCGGATGAGGATAGATAGCCACTCACACTGAGCCTGGTTCTGTTGTAGGTTTCTTCCTGTTTAAAGGGGAGTTTTCCTCCCCACTGTTGCTGCATGCAAGCTTGGTGTTAGGGATTACTGAAGCGACAATGACAAAATACAAGTGAGGGTCATTGCAGCAGGCTCATCCTTGCAAGTCAATGAGTGGATGCAATCAATTGGTTTTCCTAAAAAATCTTTCAGTATTGTCCCTGTAAATTGCACCGAGATGACATTCGTTGTGAATTGGCGCTATATAAATAAACCAAATTCACTGGATCTAATTACCTTACTGTTAGGACTGCTTAGCCTGTAAACACTCTATCACTCCAGCTAACATTTGTGCCTGAAAGCCAGCTAACATTTTGTCCTCTGCCCTTTTGATAATTGGATGACTTTCTTCTCTGTGATTTGCAGTCTTTTCCTAACATGAGATCAGCAGTAATTCTGATTGTATGCTTGTATAAATTACTTTAGTAACTGCAGATAGATGCCATACTATCTCAGGCTAACTGACTACCGACTATACTTGTTTGTATATTGACAGAGTTTCCAGTCATCCCTATTCAGCCAGTCCCTATTGTTCTGTATGTAGAAGGAATGCTCCTCGGACTGTGTTGAGATGATTAGAGTGAGATTTTATCATATTTCCGATGGGTTTAAAAGAAAGGTGTATTTTTAACACAGCACTAGGCCAAAGAGTGTTGGCCTAGTGGGTCAGAGCAGTGCACTTGTGCTAAGAGAAGGTTGCAAGTATCCTCTTGGATCGCCAGTGTCCACTCTGGGTTGCTGAGCAAGACCCTTAACCCCTAATTTCTCCTCGGGCAAAGCAAAATGGCAGCCCACTGCTCCTCAAGGGGATGAGTTAAATGCAAAGGTAAATTTCTAAAATGTGAGATCAATATAGTTAAATTATTTTTAATTATTATTATCAACTGTGTCAAATACAGCACGGAGATCTAACAGGACGAGTACAGACGAGTCCCATATCTGAGGCTAAGAGAATATCAAATATTGACTTTCACCAGAGCTGTTTCAGTGCTATGAGCTCTTAATAGAGACTGAAAATCTTCCAAAAGTTCATTATGGTGTAAGTGGTTGCACACTTGCATCAACTACTTTCTCAAAAAATTTAGATTAGACAGGAAGATTGGATGGTCTACTGGGTCAAGAGACAGTTTCTTAAGTAAAGGTTTAATTAAAGCTACCTTAAAAGCCTTTGGTACATATCCCCGTAACAGGGATGAATTAATCACATCTAAAATGGAGGGGGAGATCAAAGGAATACTTCCTGAAATAACGTGGTTGGACCTGGATCCAACATACATGTTGAAGACTAAGATGAAGACAATAGTTTTGCTACCTCTAAAAGTTCAACTGGATCAACATAGTCTAAACCCGGTTCAGATTACAAAAAAGTTTAAAAAGTTAAAAAAACAAACCACTGGACTTTGTTTTCCAAATTTGAAGACGTTTTGCTTCCCATCAATTAAGCTTTTTCAATTCAAAATGTTTAGATTAGCGTTGATGTACCGTTAGTTATCTTTACTTGGTTTTATTCTCCTTTTATTTTTGTCTATTTTATTGTTTACTTCATATAAAATACATGAATAATTAAATGTTTTTTAATGTGAACCATTAAAAAGATGTATGCAAAATTGTTGTTAGACTAGAAATGTTAATGCATTTACTATTTTTATCAACTTTTATAATGAAGAAAATCAAGATTTGTTTAATTTTTAATTGCTTGAGAATTATTTTATGTTTTGTTGGCCCCTAAGCGACCCCCCAGAGGAAGTCAGCAGAGCCATTCAATTTATAGAGTTTATTAGCAAAAAACAACAACAAAAAAACTGTTTACTTAGTGGTAAGTAGTCCTTTAAGTTTGTACTTGAAATGTATTTATTGTGAGAAACTTTGCTTTTTACCCAGAAAATCATATTTCCCAAAATAGTTTAGCGGTTCTTTGTGTAAATATTTAACATGAGAAAAAAACCCAAAAATTATTATTACTAATTTTTTATTTTTAGGAATAAAATATTCTTTTAGCCAAAAAGGACTTTGAAACTCCCCCAGAAAAGAACCATCTCTCAATGTAACTACAATGCTGCTATCTTTTTGTATTCATATTAGAAGCATCCATATTGTTTATTTCTTAGTTCTATGCTAACGATATTAGCTTGTGACAATTCTATTCACAACTTTTGCTATTGTTAGAAGGGCCAACATTTTCCCAACCTTAAAGTAATTAAAAGTGTTCTTATCTATCTTATTGGGAAAGGCTTATAGAGATTAGGTTAACATGTGTTTTTCTTTTTTATAGAGAGCAGAATAACATCGCTTTCATTACATCTTGAGGAAAAAAACAAATGCTCCTTTTAAAAGTGTCTTAGAAGATCTGAACAATCCTAATGAAAGGAGATTTTATTTCCCAACCTGCAGTTGCACTTGAAAGTTTACATACACTTCCATTAAAAACAGAAAGAAATAAAATGGCTGTGAAATACATTCTAATTGACATAAGTAAAGATGAATAAGAAAATTATAAAAAAAAATGTAATTCATGATATTTGAATATCTATATATCATATAATAATATCTATATATTATATCCTTACCTATATATATTTCAACCTGGAGAGACTCACACAGAGAGAAGCTGCAATTAGCAAAAGTTATATTCAACTCAATTTATTTATACAGGTAACACATGAGATTGGCCAAAATGTGTATAATTAAGGAAAACCAGAATGGACAATCACTCTGTCATGCACATGGTGACAGTGGGGAAGAACACGCCATTTTAACACAAAGAAATGTGCAGCACAGCAAGGCTCAGTGTGGGCATCCTTCCGTGTTCTTCCTCTCATTCAAGGAAAATAATTAAAGTAATCGCACCCCAGGGCCTGGACACTGGTGATGGAATAAGTCAGAGGATCAGGGGGGACTGAGAATATTCTGAGCACCCAGACTAAGCACCCGCTGTAATGTGGCCACTGTGATTGGCTTAGGGCACGATGCACTAGTTGTGATGCACTGCAGGCACAATGCACCTGCTGTCAAGCGCTGAGGAAACGATGCTCTACCATAATATGCCCCAATGAGACCGCTATGATACGTCTGCTGTAACATGATGCAGACATGGAGATAGAAATGATGCTATGATGATGCTTGACAGTAATGCATGGCATGGTCATGATAATTTTTGATACTAGAAGCAAAGATGAATAAATTACAATAAGCCCCATAATCACCAACTGAATAGCACAGCAATCACATGATTTGTTATTCTACAGACTCATGAAAATTCAAAATCTTTCAACCACGAAATGGCCGAATGAAGCATTATCCCCATTTGCAAGCATTGCACTTGCTGGGGTGAGTCCAACCCAAAGTTGGGAGGTCAGTGAAAGCAGGCAACACGTGGTGGAAGCTAATCAACGAAGAACAGAGTCTGAAGATCAGATTCGAAAAAAAAAAGTAACAACGCACTTCACGACTGAAAATTTGCATGCATGCAGGAGAGAGAAGCTAGGCCTGGAGCTAAATGATGGGAATCATAAAAGATCAGTGGCTTAGGAAGAGGTGTGGTCCCAGGATGATTGGCTAAAGCTGGATGAGGGACATTGCAGGTGGTTCTGGTGAAGCCAAGAAGAGTCTTCCAGATTCAATTGTTGCCTAAGGTTTCTTTCTTTCTATATATATATATATATATATATATATATATATATATATGTATATATATATATATATATATATATATATATGTGTGTGTTAATTCACGAAATTCATGAAAATAAAGAAACCCTTTGAATGAGAAGGTGTGTCCAAACTTTTGGTCTGTACTGTATATAAAGTGATTAGATCACTGCATGATATTTTGGTATTTAGCTGCCTTCTTGTTGTCAGGCAGGTTTGAAATTATTTCTTTCTGACGCATTGTTGTTAAATTGTGGTATAAATTATAAAAGTGTTTATTGGATCCCTATAGATGTTTCTTAGCAGTTAGTAAAAGTTGGATGTGACTCTTTGTTTTCCCTGGTCTCTCATATAGACCAGAATGTCTGAGTTTCCAGATGGCCATACTCCTCTGTATCCCACTGTTTATAGCCCTTAACTTCCTAGTACATACATTTTCCTCGGGTCAAAGCACAATATGACACGCTAGAGGAGGACACACTAATCCATCCCTGCATGCCACAATGGAAATAGTCTCTATACAAATTCCTGTTATTTATTTATTTATTGAGTGATTTTGCTGAGAGAATGTGCTTTACCAAACATAGAAAAGAGAAACATGCACATTAGGTGTGTGAGGCAGAGTGTGACTCAGTGAGTAAGTGACCTCCCTAAAAGGCCCTGCTTAGGTCTCCTACCTGGTGACTGATGTTAGGAAACACTGCAGTGAAGTTTAGAGAATATGTTCAAAGGTCTGTGCTAGTTTTATTCGTCATTTAATTGCATCAGTGAGCAATCATTCCCGGCCCTACAATTCTTTGGTAAAGCTGTGCTTTACAATAGAACCATAATTGCCGCAGTTTAATTGCCTGCCGATGCTCTGCTCCCACTGTCTGCTTGCATTGAAGAGCCCAATAATTAGAAACAGGGAGGAATTAGGTGGCAATTTTGTCTTGGCAATTATCATAATGCAAAAGAAGTGCCATTAGTATTGTTAGTCCCACAGAACATAATCCTTTGACACTGTCAAGTTCCTCTTCTAGCTCCTGGGTACAACAACTCTTGATTTCCCTGTAGCCTTTGCACTCTCTTAATTTTAGTCATCAGCAATTGGGGCCAGTTGGTACATGTTGAGTTAAACTAGCAGAGTGAACACATCTGTGCTTGGAGGGCTGGGAGGATTAGAAGTTAAAGCATTAACACTTTCATTTAAAGGTATATAAATTGGCTGTTAATCCTCTTCTGTCTTGTCAACCATGAAATTGTGTTTGATTTAACTGAAAAAAATAACACAGTAGACAGGAAGTGTATTTGCACCACTCTGGCTTTAGACTACATTTAACAACCTACAAAGTGGTGCACTATTGCTACTAACAAACAGTTTTTTTTTATGAGTGTAAATATGTTGTAATATTGCCAGATATCATTTCTATAGTTTCATCTCAGTTTGATTAAATTAAATTTAATGTACCTTTTGTTTATTTTCCCCATCATCGATAAATACTTCCATTTATTTAACACTGTTCAGGATCAGGTCTACTCTTTTCCAAAATCTTTAAACAAAAGAGAAGATTCATACGGTCTGCTAAACTTCAAAAATACATCACTTTGCATGATTATGTCCTAATCCTGTGAATATACATTTACACATATCTGAATACATAATACCTAAAACTTTGATTTTGTTTTTGTGGTTGCATTTGTTGCAATTGGGAATGCATGCTGTCCTTTTACATAGTATTGTGAAAAAGCTGTTTGCCTCCTTACAAACTAGTTCTGGCTTTTTTCAGATATCCATTATTGAAATGATCAAATAAATTTGAGGTGACAAGGAGCTGATCATTTAAAGATTCAAAACTTAAAAAAACCTCACTTAGAAAAAAATATTTTTTCATCATATTTTTTCCATTTGTGAAAAATCTCCACACAAATGGAATAAATTTGGGAGAGGTCCAGCAGAGTGTCTGCGGAAGGAGCAGGGACGTCTCTGCATTCACCGCAACACCTACGCAGATTACCTAGTTTCGAAGTATAAATCAGCCTTTAGACCCGTCTCAATGTGAACAATACATGCGCTACAGCATTGAAGAAAGATGATGTTCTCATTCTGAGGGTGACTTCAGACTTTTAAAATAAAGATAAATTCATCACTTTGACACACTTTCTGTTTCGTAGCATCAGTAAATTACTTTAACGTATAATAAAAAAAAAAATAGGCACATTGCAATGCATAGTCATTATGAAGTCAATGAAGTCTATAAATCATGTAATATAACATAGTATACAAATCCATCACAGTAAAATTAATTTGTTAATGGAACATAACAATACAGATATACCAAAAATGCTAAACGGATGATACATGAAATATAAATGTATTTATTACAATATTATGTTAATTACATCTTACACATAATTTTAAGACTTTACATAAAGATTGAATTACAAATACATGTCTGTTAATGCCATAGTGTTTTTCTATTTGCAGATTGTGCATGCATGATGCCATATACTTTTATACTGAGTCTGTGCATTAACCTTCAAATCTGACAGATTTGCAATAAAGCTATATTAATCAACCAATGTAATAACTCCCTAGAGCTTCAGTTTCTACAATAGCAAAAGCACATAAATGGGTAAAATTAGAGGCAGATCAAGTTTATATTTTGCTTTTTGTTCTTAGTTACAAGAACCTGATCATTTGAAAAAAACACACAGACACTACCAGTGAAATTACCTGTGAAATGACTTCCCAAAGCCGGCAAACTATGGAGTTAAATCGGTCTCAATTTTCAAAAATATACATGTGTGATTCATACATGCACAGTACAAGATCCACACACACGTGGCTTAACTTTCTTTGAGCAATTACCAATCTAGTGAATAAATAGAGATCAGTGGTCCTATTCTATGACCTGGTTTAGCAAGAAGGCTTGGCTAACTGCATGTAGTGAGGCTAACACTTTATTCTGCTTTCCCAGCCTCCATTATGTCCAGATATGACCCAGGATAAAGACAGGTAGGACTGATTTAAAACACTTTTTAGAAAAGGCAAAGAAAAATGATGGGATTTACATGAAAAATAATATAATGTACTTTTTCTAGGTGTTAATTTAAATAGTTGCTCTTAAATAAACACTTTCTTGGAAAATATTTTTAATTTATTTAAAAAAAATATTTCTCTGCCCGGAAACCTGGTGCTTATGGGACGGATCGGGTGGTGACACTGCGCCCTGACCACTCCTATACCTTTTTTATTGCAGAGGAGGTACTGTGCATGTACAACTTAAAACCAGAGTCAATCGGCAAAGACTTTTTGTCATTAAAGATTAGATATGTATGTTACACATCTAAAAATATATATATTAATATATTTCAAAATATATAAAATGTTATTTTAAAATTAAATTATAAAAAAAAAAAATCTTATCTTAATGTCTTAATCAGGCTCATTGGGTGGGTGGGGCGGTTCCCTAGCACCCTCTAGCCGCCACTGATGCTGACCCTTCCTATTGTTTTAAAAAATATATAAATATAAAAAATATAACCGCGGATGTCTGGGGCACAGTGTATTTGTTAAACTCATGTAAATTTAACAAATTACAGATAACTCATCAAATATAACTGAAACAAAAAATTATTTGTGTCAATCAGGTTTTGGAGAAATTTCAAAC
The DNA here is from genome assembly GCA_030533445.1 of Cyprinodon diabolis. Classification (NCBI taxonomy): domain Eukaryota; kingdom Metazoa; phylum Chordata; class Actinopteri; order Cyprinodontiformes; family Cyprinodontidae; genus Cyprinodon; species Cyprinodon diabolis. Next base: position 41,900,270 of record CM060065.1, on the reverse strand, counting down.
TCTTTATAACAGAAAATAACAGCATATGTTCAGCAGTTGTAACACTGGCTTAATTGCTCATTTCACTGACCTGTCTAGCTTTGCCCTGTTCCTCGTCACTCATCAGATCCACCTGTTCCAGTTTCCTATTTAAGCTGCCAGTTTCCCCAGCCCTCATGGCTAGATTACTCTTGAGCCTTTGGTGTTGTATTTGGACCTTTGTGCCTGCCTGCCCACTGCAGAATCTCACCCTGTTTTTTAAATAAAAGCTTTTCAAGTATTCCACTATCCGTCTTGCCTGTATTCTGGGTCTTACCCTCTGAGTCATTTCAGTTAAAGCATCAATGTAAATATACCAGAATTAACACAACAGCTAATTCGTATCAGCTGTCCTAAGACAGGAGAAAACGGTGAACATTAAACAAGAGACTACGGAGAGAACAGGGTTGTTTTTGCAAGAACTTTCAGAGTTTTCTCAAAGAGAGGCTGTAGGTTTTAGAATGGCCTATGAAGTGTGAGACCATGTGGAATGGTGGTCATTTATATGTCTAAATACCATGGCCAGCATACAGGTTTTTGCTAATTCAAAACTCAGAGACGGTCTTATATGTTTAAAGTTTGAAAGAATAAACCTAATTATATTTAACATTCTCTTTACATGCTGCTTCAATTTTAAATTAGAATCAAAGACTACTCCAAGATATTTAAAATGTTTGACCACAATCTCTCTCCATTGACAAACACAGACGGTTCATGACACTCTACTGTCTGTTGGGAGAAAAACATACAGACTGTTTTTCCAGTGTTAATATATAGGCAGGAGTCCTGAAGCCATTGAGACACTGATACCATAGCGTTGGAGAGAAAGCAGCAGCTTCACTTTAAGTTTTATGCATGAACTTATAGAACAGTGTCATCAGCATATAATTGCAATTATACAGTTTTACAGTTATTGGGTAAATCGTTGACATAAAGGCTGAATGGAATTGGTCTGAGTATTGATCCCTGTAGAACTCCAGCAGAACAAGTGAGGATGTTGGACTGTGAATTGTTCATTTGAACTGCTGTTTTCTGTCTAACAGATATGATTTCATCCAGAAGAGGGCACTTGTAGAGAAACTAAACTGAGCTAACTTAGCCAACAGAACAATATAGTTGATTGTGTCAAAAGCACGTTTCAAATCAAGGAATACAGCACCCACAAAGCCGCTTTTGTCCAACTGTTGTTTTAGATTTTTTTAGGCTGTCTCTTTTGAGTGATGCTTCCTAAAACCTAACTGCAGGGGATTGAGAGCAGTTGAAAAAATATTTAGATATTTCACTAGCTGTGCAACAACCCATGATTGGTGAAATTCTGGAGTTACTAGTGCCATCTTCCATGCTGATGGCACTATGCAGTGATTAATGAATTGATTTATCATGTGTGCAATTGGTGTATCAAGTGCCTCTTTATGAAATTTAAGGAACTGACTTGTCAGGGCAAATGTATCGCTTTTTAAAGAAGCTATTATTTTTTGGAACATCTAAAATAGGGGCTTCTTTTAAACTAAAGACTGTTTATTGAGATCAACCTCAATATAGGGAATATTAAGGCTCTTAAAATGCACTGTTAATTCTTCGATTGAGCTAATGAAAAAATATAAAAAATGTTGACAATTTTCTCACAAGGACATCTTTGTAGTTTTCTGTGTTGACTGTTTGGAACAAAACATCCAAATAGGGAAGACAGAATTTAGATTTTTTGATGGGGTATGCTAAGCCTACCTTTTTGAAAAGTATAAAGTCACCAATATTGAACCTGATTTTCCTGTGAAAGCATCAATTTGTAAGAAAGAAAAAGATTAACTAAATAAATCCTTTGAGCCTATCTTTTCCCCCTCAGCTTCACTAGGCACAATATAAAACCTAACATGGGAACAGAACTGATGATGCAGATCAGACATGGTTTACATGACCTGTTTGTTTACTGAGCTAACTGCTTTAGATGAGGGAGTTTAGTAGCAGGGTATTATCTCTGAGTGGAAAACAAAAAAGGCTAATGCTCAGCTGAGTAATGAAGAGAAAATGACTTTCAGAATCAGGAAGTCCTTTCGCCATTAAGGATGAACAAGTCTCTGTGGCTCTCAGGCAATCAAGCACTGGCGTTTACAAAAGATTTTAATTTGAATGTATTATCTAGACTCTTTACAGACCAAAAGGCAGGCAAATGCTTTCACAAAAGATATGCACTGATAAGTTTGAAGGTCAGCTTGCTACTCGATAGGATATCAAGAGCTGGTATGTATCACAAGCACTGATTTACAAAAAATACATTGCACATTAAAATGTACATATTAGGCATTTGCTCAGTGATAAAAACAATTTTACATATCAAACAACCGAGCAATTACTGGCCTTATGCTTCAGGAAAGTTTGTAGTAGGTAAAATGCTTCTACTCAATCGTACACTCAAAACATTCATAGCTCAAAAAGCCAAAATCCAACGAAGGGGAAGAGCTAATGGGGCTCTAGGTTGAGAATAAAAGGGGGATTAATGAACGTCACAGTCTGAAGAGACAAGCCTCGTCCAAACCCTCTTAAACTGTACGCATATACTAGGTGAGAATATTCGGAGCCTTTCACACGTCACCATAGTATTGAATGGTTGGTGCTGTGCTCGGAGGAGCATTTTGCTGATGGAATCAGAACCCCTTTCACAGATTCAAATGAGGTGCACTCAGCTGTGATTGGTATTGGAAAAGCATTTGTCGGAACAGAGGATCACAGAAGGCTTCTTAAATACAAGGCAATCACAGTGTCTAACGTGGAGATGAGGCAAGAGGTGTGCCTGGACTGCAGAGTGGAAAACAGGACAAAGGATTATGATGGTAATAAGCAGTAAACCAAAACAAAGTCATCCCCTGATCCCTCATTCTCTCTCTCTCTTGCTCATTCTTTGTATCTCTCTCGGTCTTAAATCCTCTAACTCACTCTCACAGGCCTTTTCTCCCTCTTTCTCTGCTTCACACTCACCACATATTGACAAGGCCCATTTTTTCACTGTGCCTGAGCTGCAATTTAAAACTCATTTCTCATTATTTGCGGCGAATCTTTACACGTACAATTTCTAATCTGTCAAAAACTGTGATGGAAGCCAGAAGAAGCAGAGGGTTTTTTTTTATGCCATGGCTACACTTATACACCTACACACAGTGTCAACTCTTCCACACCCGGCTGGCCATATGTTATTATGGGTGTCAGCAAATCTGCATGCTGTCATCTACAAACCTTTGTGGTAATATTCTCCCCACGCCTCCCATCCAACCTAACTTCTGCTAAGCTTTTAGTGTACAGAATAAAAGTACTTTACATTCCAGTGATGATGTATAAGTGCAAATCAGAAACGGTTTCTATCTCTCAAGAGATACCCTTTTGTGACTGGCCTGAGATATGAGATCTGTGGACTGGGAACATAAAATATACGGCAGAGGAGAATATGCGCTGATGATTGAGTTGGGAAACAGTTTACAATCATTTAATTTTGCCACTTTAATGAAAGGCTGTCAGGACAATGCTATAGATCAGATGACATAGACTCTTACATTATGAAAATCCTTAAAAAAATGTGTGTGTGTGAGTTTGCACGTCCGTGACGAAAGAGGGAGAGAAGGGCAAAGGATAGAAGAAGCCATTATTATGCCTGCAACAACAGTGGTTGGCAGCTGAGAAAAGAGAAGAAAAGAGCAAAGAAGATTGTGTCTGGAATTGTCCAAGTGTTGCAGTAGTGGTCCTCACTCACTTTATCAGTGCCACGGCAGAGAGTTTTCCTCCCATCTATCTGCCCAGTGAGTTTTCTTCCGCCCTCTCAGAGCAAGGAGAAACGCTGGTCTCTTACCATAGCTGGCTCAACACAATCTACAACTTGCACCTACCCAGCTTACTCAATCGCTTCACTGAACATCACTCTTTGTCTAAACGACCTCTCCTTTTTCCAGTTTTCAACCCTTTTGTATTTGTGCAGAGTACTAAAGCATGCTACACTTCACCTCCCCTGTACACTCTTTCCTTTACTTTTCATTAAATATCTGGTCTGGATGTGAGTACCATACCATGTACCATTCTTTTACTTTTTCCTTACAATAACAAAATTATAACAAAAAAGAATGTTTCTTTTTATCTTTCCCTTTTTAAGATTAAATATGTAATAACTGTGATGATATACTAATTAAAAATCCACACTGTCATTTGTCTTTCTGTAGCTATTTAAATGATAAACATAATATACAGCTGTTGCTTGAACTTGTAATAACAGCGGTGTGCTCAAAATTGACTAGTTCCAAAGATTACGTGTTAAACCTAAAATTAACCTTAGTAGAGGTTTATCTGCCTTTGAGAAAAAAGAATATTGCAGACATAAATTTAGGAAAAGACAGGGAAAATTGACATAAAAAATTTTTTTTATGGTTAGCATCATTAAAGAAGGTGGGCTTGTAGAAGTGTAGGACACTAAATATGACATGTAGGGTAAGTTATAATGTAATCGGTGTACTTGCCATCAGGATACATTGCAGCTATTGGACAGTAGGCACTACTAACGCAGCCACAAATTTTGGAAGATCATCCCTTTTTAGCCAAAGATGGATGTATCTGGTTGGAACACTACAGAAATTTTAAAAGATTGTTACCTACTCCAAGCAATAACTTCTTTCTTTGTTCTCACACACCCACAAGAACAAAGTGATATAATTTTGTTTTATCAGCCCCTAATTTGGATTTTTTTTTTTGACACAACTGGACAAACTTTTTGTCTCGCCTGGGAAAAGTTTTTCAATTGGTCAGGATTTGGATAGGTGTAATTAAACAACAAAAGCAGAAATAATTTGTCACTTTGTCCCGTCCAAAACTCTTGAATCACAACATACATATGTTGGGTCACAGAATATCGTACAATGCCTAAAATCTGTCCATTAAATGAACTTGGTGGTTGAATTGTGCAGAATCTAAGCTTTCAAACGATGTCCAACATGTCTATATTTGTAAAAGATGTTACCATTGTAATTTTCATGCATTCTAAAATAGACTAAAATAGACCTGGGGTCTATCTCAGTCGGACCTCCCCAAGCCCCCTTGCATGAAATTGTGTTGTGTTTGATCCTCCCCATTGTCGTTCAATGAGCGCTTAACACCACGACCTTGTCAGAGACAATTTTCTGTCAGATCTTATGCAAAATCGGATTTCGTGTGTTCTGGCTTCAAGATTTTGCTGAAATGCTAACATATAAGAAGAAAAAAAACATATAGACCCTCTTATCACTTGTTTTGGGGATTTTAATAGTGCAAACATTTTAATAGAACTACCAAAATACAGACAGCTTACGGGGGACGTTCAATAAGTAATGCCCCTGACCCACTAACACTTATTTATATCTCTATAGATTAATTGGGAAATTACAGCTCTGAACTAATTGTTAGTAGTAATCAATTTTTTGTATTTGAAAGGATGCCACCACAGGAGACTTATGGTGATGATGCCCCATCATTTGGTCATACAAGACCCTACAAGCCCTTAGTCAGACTATGCAGCAATTTAGCCTTACTTTAATGAGGTGTGACTGGAATAGAGGCGCAGTTGCAAAGTGAAACACATCTGTTTTGGATGCAAAAAAAAACCAACAACAACTGGATAACGTTAAATAGTGATCATCTTTGAGCCTCACAAAAAACAATTTAAAACTTAAATTTTTATAGATCAATTCAAATTTAATAGATCGCTCTCCAAGAAACACCTCTCACTGCCCAACCCAGAACCTAGCTTATATAAACATTCCCAGAGATTCATTACTACCTTTTATTTTTCTTTAAACCTAGTTCCCATTAGTGTCTGCCCTGATAGCAGTGGCGGCCGGCCCATAGGGGGCGCTGGGGCACCGCCCTCCCTGATAAGAAGAGAGAAACGTAAAATATATTTTTAGAAATTAACTCATAAATGTCAGTTTTACTCTCTAGAGTGTTTACCTATAAGCAAAAAAAATTATATAAACTACATTTCCCTATCTACTGTCATTCATTTGTGGATTTCCACAGACAGACTCCTACCGTCTCTGTTCTGGGGGCGCTGATCAGACTGCCCCACATTTGCAGAGAATCTGTCAATCATGCACTATTGCTAGGTGAATTTAATGGCCAATCAGCGTCTCAGAACTTTATGGTCTTGGGGCTCTGAAAATACTGCGCTTTAACAGGCATCTGCACCCAAGCGCAGGTGCAGACAATTAGAGGGAAGATGGCGAACGTAACGAGCGAGATGCAGCTTCCACCAAATTCGGTGAGATCCTTATTTATCTACCCGTTTGCCAGATGAACATCCATGTTGTAGGGTAGGAAAATTTCATGTCATGGTTATTGTGACTGTGACAAATCCACCTCGTCGCTTAAAACTTTGCGTGCCACACACACATTCCTGTTATACTGTGTTTGTGAGGACCAATACACTCGCGCTGAGCCCAGTAGCGGTCCATTAACTTAAAACACACAAAATGTTCCTGGTTACCTGCTGGCGTATTGAGGGTGCAAACTTAATATTTATGTGGGGTTATCCGTGTGTGTGTGTGTGTGTGTGTGTACGTGTTTATGCTACAGGGACTTGTCATCTTCAGTCTGGCAGCGTCTTTGCTGGGTTCAAACCCAGTTTGGTGTAATTGAATAAGTCAATGAATCTGTGTAAAAGAATTAAGTTGTAAAAATTATTTGTTTTTGTACATCAATTGTTTGTGGAGGTAATATATGGACAAAACTGATGTATGAGAAGAAATCAGAAATAAGAGAGTCTGAGGTGAGGGGCTTAAACTATTTAATGAGGGCTGTGGGAAGAAGAGCGGCCATTTCTGTTTTCTGTTTCTTTGTTACATTGCTGGTAACTGGAGGGAGGCTGAGGCCCAGAGTATCTTGTATATGTTTAGTTTCTTTTGCACCCTGTTTTGAGTTTTTGAGCTCAATAAATCACCAACACCGGTAACCCGACTGAGCCTGGATTCTTGAAGGCCAAAGAACCCCGTCACAGTGACACAAATCATCACTGTTACTGTTATTATATAGTAAATTAAATCATTACTGTTAAATTGTATGTATTGTCCAATTGTTTATTTTAATTCTTATTCCGGATTAGTTGGAGACATACACTAGGCTATATCAGCCCCACCAAAAATATTTTTCACCAGCCGCCACTGCCTGATAGATCAACTTAATTATTAATGTAATTCACCTGCTTAACTCTGCGTGGCTCTTAAATATCACTCATCTCATCCAACTGCTGGTTCTCTTTATATTCGGCTCAGCCCAGCTATCAGGGCCAGATCATTGTTTGTTTGCTGTCTTCAGGTTCTGTTTAGTTAGTAATGTTATTCGAAGGTTCATGTCCCTGTTCCAGCGAAGGAGATTATTCTTGAGCCTTTCTTCAGGTGAGTTTATTCCCTAACCAGTGATAAGAGTGTTTCAGTGTTTCCTAGTGTTCCTGATTTCCTGATTCCATTTCCTCTCAACCACTGGCCCTGTCAGTGGCTGTTCGCCTGAACAATCGTTGAACTCCTGCTGGATTCTGCCTGTCTGCATCTGTGCATGTCTGTCTGGGCAAGCTTCTGGACCCATTCTGACTCTGAACCTGCCTAAACGCTCTGAGGATTCCTGGAACCCAGGATCTATCTGTTCCTTGGCAGAACTGTTCCTGCCTAATCTGTTTTCCCCTGACTTCGATCTGATCCCTGCAAGTTTTCCGGCGCTGCAGCATTGGTGACACTCTGGGTGGCTCAGGACCACATCTGGAATTGAGAGGATGGACTGAACTGTCAAACCAGATAAGTGCCTCACTTGGATAATCATCTCCTGTCAGATAATCGTTGCTTGTGTATCTCCCTCCAGTGTCAGTGATTGGGCGGTGCCCCGCCCCCCTCATGCAGTCGCTGCAGATACGCAGATCCACATTAGCTCCCCGCTTCTGTTCTGTCCATTTATATTTTTGTTTTAATAAACGTTTTGAACTTTCCTACTGACTGGCTCACCTTGAATACTGGGTCCATCTGCCCCCCCCCCCATGACACTTATAACCCTTTACTCACCACGCTAGCACAGTTCCTCGCATCCTAGTGACAATCTACGGTACTACTGCCCTCTAGAGGTAAACAAGCAAACCAACATGGCAGCGCCCGTAACATTCAGGAAGTTTGCGGAGAATCAGGCAAAGAAGGCAGTCTTTGGTAAATTTACTTGACAAAGTAAGATTTTAGGAAGTGGATATGACAAACTATAGTCTAATCAGGTCTTAAAGACAGGAAACAACAGATGTTCAAGCTCATCACACTGCTAAACAAAATCATCACTGGAAATTGTGTGGCACGGTAGGGAAGCTTGTATTTTTATGAAAGTCTGAAATTTCATGATTACAGAGGCTAACTGTAAGGAGATGACGCAGTCCGCTCATGCGCTCTTTTTTATCTGAGAACCGAGCCTGAACTGAACCGCTACTGATTCCCTACTGATGAATTAGTACCATGTTAGCGTGGTTCGGTTGTGTCTGGCACGGTCTGGTTGTGCGTGCCATTTACACTAAACAGTTATCTCGGTTACTGTGCTCGGACAGATCTCGGCACAATTTCAAAAGGGTACTGTAACAAGCCTTTTGCTTCTTTCTGCATGTCTGCTTCTTTCTTCTTGAACCCCAGTTGGCCTTGGCAGAAGGCCGATCACACTTAACTTGGTTCTGCTGGAGGTTTCTCCCTGTTAAAAGCAAGTTTTTCCTCTTAACTGCACCACATGCATGCTTACTGTGAGGGATTGTTGAAAAGTCAGTAAAAAAAGGCAAGCGAAATCATTGTTGCAAGCTCAGGAAGAGCATGTCTTGCAAGTCAATAATCCAATGCAATCAACTGATTTTCCTTGACAGAAACCTTTAACAAATCTGACAGTATTTTAACTGTATAGTGCCTTGAGATTACATGTGCTGTAAATCGGCACTATATAAATAAACTAAATTGAATCGAATCGAAATGGGCGATAAAACACCAGCAAGATAATGCCTTAAAGCCTTTTTATCTGCATATTGTCAATGCTACACACATATTTGTAGCCTAAAACAAACAAAATTGAGAATTTGAACAGCTTGGGTGGATCATTGATCAGATAAAAATTACCAATCGATTTGTGTAGGACTCGCACCTGAAAATCCATTGTTCACCTGGTAATCTGCAAAGATTACTGATGTATGAAGGATGGTGAAATGGGTTACAGAACACAGGGTTAATAATGTATTTACACTCCAAACCCCTATTCATTGATTTCCATTCACACCACCCCAAACTTGACACACACCTCCTCACCAGAGGTTGAGTATAAGAAGCAGCAGACACGTTTTACTGTTAACGTCTGGCATATATTCAAGACATTCAGTAAACTTAATAGTTATACATTTGAAACCAAAAGAATCATAATTTATGTCAGAAAGACAGTAGAACTCGGTATATTTTGCACCCTTAGGTTGAACAGGTTATTTGACTTGTCTGCAGAACGGTCAGCATTTTTATGTGCAAGGTTTTATTGATGGCTTCTTTTTGAATAAGAAAGTAAATATTTAGAATAGAAAAAAGATGAAGAGGCCTGAAAAATGTAACAGTCAGTTCCTAAAGCTTTTTATCATGAGGGGTAATCATTCAATATATTGACTACTTTTCTCTCAAGCTTTTTATCACATAGCTGCTTGAAGTAAATATATTTAACTAATTCAATATTCAATTATTTAGCTTTTTTGTTAATTTTAGAATAAATGTGTTTATGCGTTCATCCTTTCCAACTGCACAGTCTTCTGAACTATGTTTTTGTGTTTCTCACTGCTGCACTGTCTGCCTGCCTTTAAAGAGGCTGTGAATGATCTTATTTAGTACACACTGATTGCTGCTTTAACCTGGCGGCCACGCTGGCTGCTGCTGCATTAATAATCGGGGGGAGTTGGGAGAGCTGGTGTGGCCCTGCACCTTGTTCGCTGCTCGCTCTCTCTTCCCTTGCTATCTCCATGGTACCAAGAAAAGAGCCAGCAAACAGCAGGGGAAGTGTGGCGGAAAATTACAGTCTTCACATGCCAGCCAGTAAGACTGCCTCTGCTGCTGCTTGGTGGGGGCCAGTGCTGTGTGGCGAAGACAGTGGGAATGGGGAGACGGTAGTGTATAATGCCTGTGTGTGTGGTGGACTGATTCTGTGTGGCTTGACATTTGCTTTCTACTACTTTTGTCCAGTGTTTGAGTTAAGGATCTGAAAACTCTTGTTAGGGAGGCTAGTTTTTTAGTCCTCTGGGTAGGGTTTGTGGATTTTATTATTTTTATTAGAAATTTGTGAAAAATTTGATGTATTGAGTGATGCGTGCCAATACATCTGAAATGACTTTTTAAAGAAAGAAAGGAAAGAAAAAGAATACAAACACAGAAACACATCATCAGACCTCCTTGTCTTTTTAAACAAGACGGGTTAAAAATCTGCTCCCTTTTTCAAGTGTGGCGAGCAGTTCTCCTCTTGCAGTTTCCTTCCACATAACATTTTGATTGGTTGTTTGAAGATTAAAGCTTTTTCACTCTCTGCCAGGGAGAACAGTTTAATTGATATTTTAGCTCTGGGCAAACTCACTCTCATAGGCCAGTGGCTGTTTCAGCAGAAAATTAATGTTAGCACAGCTTGTCTGCAGAACGGTCGGCGTGTTTATAGGAAATATACCCTGAGTTGGGTCTCTCTGGTATACTGAGGCTCGGCTTCAACTGTCTCTCTGTAAAATACATATCCTGCACTTGGAAATGTGCTGTTGCCTTTTCCATGCCTACAAACACATGGCAAAAATAAATGATGGAAATGATTTTTAGCTGAAGGCATCTTTTTTTTGTAATGATAACATTAAATATTTTTGCATTCTTTATTTGTAGAAGTTTTGACCGAACATGATTCAATGGAGACTAAAAAACTAAACAGAAAACAAACTCAGATTGAATCAGTCCCATTGCTTTCCTGTAAAATCAAGTTGAACATGTCCTGTTCGGTTCATTCGCAGGACTTATTCAGCTAGTTCAAAGATCATAAAGATCGACCTAGTATGAAACAACACCGGAGTCATCATTCTGACTGCTCCCTCGTGGTGTACTTGTCCTGAATGAGCCATTTAAGAGGACACAGGGGATTAGGCAGATGACGGCAGTCGAGGTCCTCATATTGGTGCAGTGTGACTTGGACCACATTAACACAACATTAGGCTCATTTCCATTCTGACTGCGTGCTCTTTCACACAACAGTGGAGAGAGCCACCAAAATCATTGTGACCCTCACACTCCAGCCTTTCATTTCCTGTGGCCATTCAAGCCTCTCCTTATCGCTCTCTTTCGGTGTTCTTTCATTTTCATTCTAGCCCTTTTCTCCACTATGTTTAATTTTTTTCCCTGTCCTTGCCCCAGCACACCCCTTTCTCCCCCTGTCTTCGTCTCCTTTTTTTTTTTCCTTCTTTCTTCCCCTCTTGTTCCACATCAGCAGCTGGGTGAAACCTCCTCCTATCACGCTTGGCTGCTCTCCCTTTAATTACCATGTATTCTTCTTTAGTTAATAAAAAGCGCTGACAAAACTGATTATATGGTAGTGGAGCTTTATATAAAGATGGATCTAAAGCAGAATTAAGGAAAAGAAAATTAGTTAAGAGAAGAAGGCAGAAAAAGAGATGAAAAAAGAAAAAGAACAGAAGACAAAGAGGTTAGATCACATGGGAAGAGGACAGAGAGCAAGAGGAAAGAAATGCATTTCGTGCATAAAAATAGAAAAAAACGATGGATATTTGGGCTTTAACCCGTTTGTTGTCTTTGTTGTTGTTTGGGTCAAAGATGTTTTCGGCCCTGAGGGAACTTCCTCATCTTATCACAGTGAGCAGACGGCTGGCACATCTTTCTCATTACTAGCCTCTCAGTTATAGATTACTCCTGCCTTACTCCTCTCCCCAGCCACAGGCAGTCTCTGTTACAGTCTTCAGAGCACTGCTTCCACCAAACACAGTTTGAACTGCTGAATATAAGCTCTGCCTTTTTATTTTCCTTTCATGAGAATTAAGTCACTCCATCTGTCCATGTAATCGTGGTTTCAACTGCAAAAAACTGTGTCTTGAAGAAAAAAAAGGAATTAGGGCTCCCTGCTTGACTGAAGGGAGTTCTGAGAGCAGCTAAGTAGCTGAGTTATGATACACTCTTTGTTTTTGCTTTATATTGTTTGCTGCTCTACGGGATGAAGTAGGACTCGCAATGTTTTAAACTCATTGCATTAATGTCGTGGTGTTAGAGTGCTGTACAAATCTGCTGGTTTTCTGAGGTTTCCAAGAACTTGCTGCCTGATGTAGAATGGTAATAAAAAAAAAATTCTTCCTTGTGGAACCAGTACTCACTTATGATAAGTCATACAGAAAGATGTATCTGATAAACATTTAAATCAATCTTATGTTTAAGTTGCCAATAAAAGCAAGGGGCCTCATGTAACATTTTCATATTCTTGTTGTAAATTTCGCTTACTTTTTTCTCCTACACTAGTCTCTTATGAATGCACAACATTAGATTCAACAAATGTTCTTAACTTCAGTAAATGATCGTGAGTGGTTCTCATAAACCTGATGCAGTCCACCTGTGCATAAGCACGCGTTCCTGAGAAATTGAAATTAGCATAATTACCACCTGTTGTGAGAAAAAAGTATTCAGTATTCACTCCAGTTAAATTAACAGATATCGATTGGTTTCACTCAGTCGGCATTTCATTACATCTTTGCAAAGAGAGAACAGGACATCATACAGCCCTTATTGCATGGTAATCAGCCTTGTTCTGATCTGGCAAGCGTATGTCTTACTTACTTACAATAATATAAAGTAGTCAGAGTCAAAACAAATTAAACTTTGGTTAAACAATAACATGTTATAAATAAACCTTGAGAAAGGATCTGGCTTGTTATGGGATAAATATGTTTTCTATGCAAACACTTCTCACTCAGTCATTGTGTGGCCTTGCCCAGTGTTGTGCTTGAACGCGTTCATTGAACGAAAGTTCATGAACTCGTTCATATTTTGGGCGAACGTGAACTGAACGTACTGCATTACTGCCTGATGAATGTTATTGTGAACTCGGTCATTCTGGTGTCTGTGAACGGCACGCTCTCTCAGTTCAGCTCCGTTCAATAGGTTGCCAGATTTCTATAGAGCCCTCCAGGCGAAACCCCGGCTAAATCACACCGTAAACAGGCCTTAATATGTAGCGGGAAAAACACCCAATCTGGCAACACCAGCTACCAGTGTAGTAGCCTACAGCCGCGTGCGCCATCAAAACAAAATGCAGCGTGGAAGCCACAGCAGCATGGAGGCGACCGTGGATGCGACAAAGCAGCAGTATGACAACTAAAAACAGTTTTATGACCAGGTGGTCGGTGAGGATGATGGCAACAATCTTACATTTCTCTGCAAACTTTGCCCGCCGGCTTTCAGTAAAGAAAATCCGCACTTAAACCTGCCTAGTATAATTTTCCAGGATTCCAGTATTCCTTTTTAGTATGTACTAAAATTAAATTTCAAATGGAAAAAATAATTAAAATAATAAAAAAAAAACATTTGCACCTTTAAGACTACTTTCCTGTTTTTCTTTTAATAATTCCTCATAAAAAAGACCATTCAAGCAGCACATTTTTCCTGATGTTTTTGAGAATATACTGTAGGGGTGAAAGCTGCAGCTGCTACTAGTGTGAAGTGAATGGACAGCAACAAAGCATTAAAGCAACAATGGGGAAAGGCTGTCCCCTCAATGCTAATGTAAACCCTGGTTGGATAAGGATTCAAAACTGGATATGAAGATGAAATCTGACGCACAGTTTCAGTGTTACAACTGATAAAATAATTGCCGTCTGTGGTTCTACAGTAGGCTATGGTGTAATTGAGCAATATATGAAAAAAAAAAAAGAACTATGAACTAGTTCATTTTTTGGAACTGTGAACTTAGTTCAAAATTTTGAATTATGAACTATGAACTGAACTAGTTCATTTTAAAATGTGTGAACTGAACTTTGAACTAGTTCACGTAGAAAGAGAACTTTCCCAACACTGGCCTTGCCGGTGTAACAGACTGAGTAAAAACATTTTTCACTGGATAAATAGCATAACACAATATGTGAAATAAAAGAATCTAAATTTTCCGACCACACAAACCAATAATGCCATATAAGGGTACGAATATCCACACCTCGGAAGGTTTCCATTCACAAAAAAAGGCATTGAAAATGCAAAAGAAGAAATGCATTGGTTCAGCGATTGAGGTTCTGCTGACTGAGAGCTGAGCAACAGAAATAAAGAACCACTAAAAGCCAATAGGTGGGAAATAAATAACAAGAGCTGTAAATGCTGTGGTTGCGCTGTTACAGAAGTAAAAATTAAAAATTAAAAAAATTCAAATAATAATAAAAAGAAAAATTACTACATCCAAAAAGAAGACAAGAGGTGCAACAATTATATAAATGCTCAATATGAGTTTTCCATCAAACAACATGACATAATATTTTGCTAAATCTCCTTTTATAAACATTCACATGTCTACTGTTCATCACCAGACCATATCATCAACATGTCATCTCTTCATCACACTTTCTATCCCTCTAACACAATGAATAGTAAAAAACAGTTAACGGCAAAACTCTCATTAAGTCAATCAACAGATGCAAATCCAAACAGTTCCACATTTTATGTAATAACAAAACCAAGGCAGCACCATGGAGTGAACCCAATGCAAGTCTTACCATTGAAGAAGTTTTAAACAGCAAGATTTGCTGAACGTGCTATCTATTTTCTTTTTCAGATGTTGTTTCGATAGTAGCTTGATCATAGAGCTCACTGACTGTTCTTTCTTTTGACAAAAATAACAACAGATTACATCAGTGTCCCCTGGATACCAACATGCCAGGTGCAAATTTAGAGACTGATAGTCCAGTCATCATCAAATAGATGACAAATGTCATTCATTATATATTATACAATTGCAGAGTTACATAATATACACTGCTCAAAAAAATTAAAGAAAAACTTTGAAAACACATCAGATCTCAATGGGGGAAAAAATCATGCTGTTTATTTATACTGATATGGACTTTATTTATACTGATACCTGGGGTATCTCCTCCCAGATGTGGACCAGGGCATCAGTGAGTCTGAGGTGCAACCTGGCAGCGTTGGATGGATCGAAACATAATGTCCCAGAGGTGTTCTATTGGATTTAGGTCAGGCGAGCATCGGGGCTAATCAATGGTGTCAATTCCTTCATCCTCCAGGAACTGTCTGCATACTCTCGCCACATGACGCCGTGCATTGGCGTGCACCAGGAGGAACCCAGGACCCACTGCACCAGCATAGGGTCTGACAATGGGTGCCAGGATTTCATCCCCATACCTAATGGCAGTCAGGGTGCCGTTGTCTAGCCTGTATAGGTCTGTGCGTCCTTCCATGGATATGCTTCCCCAGACCATGACTGACCCACCACCAAACCGGTCATGCTGAACGATGTTACAGGCAGCATAACATTCTCCACGGCTTCGCCAGACCCTTTGACATCTGTCACATGTGCTCAGGGTGAACCTACTCTCATCTGTGAAAAGCACAGGGCGCAAGTGGTGGACTTGCCAATTCCTGTGTTCTGTGGCAAATGCCAATCGAGCCGGGCAGTGAGCACAGGGCCCACTAGAGGACGTCAGGCCCTAAGGACACCCTCATGAAGTCTGTTTCTGATTGTTTGGTCAGAGACATTCACACCAGTAGCCTGCTGGAGGTCATTTTGTAGGGCTCTGGCAGTGCTCCTCCTGCTCCTCTGTGCACAAAGGAGCAGATACCGGTGCTGCTGATAGGTTGTAGACCTTCTACGGAGTATCTGCCTGTCTTCTGGAATCTCCTCCATTATCTTGAGATTGTGCTGGGAGACAGAGGAAACCTTCTGGCGATGGCCCGTATTGATGTGCCATCCTGGAGGAGTTGGACTGCCTGTGCAACCTCTGTAGGGCCTAGGTAGAGCCTGATGCTAACAGCAGTGACAGTGACCCTAGCCAATTGCAAAACTGGTGAAAAGGAGTCAGAAAAGATGAGGAGGGGAAAAAAACAAGCTAAAAAAAAAGATTGATGGTGAAAGATGCTTGACAACAAGGAGTACCATCGCTTTGTGTTTTTATTTTTTTTCATTACTTCTTTCAGTAAATATGGAAGCCCTGCAAGGCATCCTCTACATTTATATGTTAATGTATGCAATTTGTAAACACAAATTGAAAATGTCACAAGCTTAACAGTTAAATGGAGATAAGTAAACACATTATTGACGCAGGGCCCACTTAAAGTTGGACACCCATTCTATGCAAGAAACAAAAATTAGTAGGTGAATGAGGGGGTGGGGGTGTTTGGGGGTCAGTGGGGATGGACAAAGAGAAAAGAAAGCAAAGAACAGGGCAAGGTTGCTTTAATTCGCACAGCACGTACTTGCCGAAGGGGTGAGACGATTAGGTTTGTGATGAGAGGCAACAGTGTGACGAAGAGGGCATGGGAGATGTCAGGATGAGCGAGAATGAGGGAGATGAGAAGGGGAGAAAAAGCTTGCTGTTTACAATCCCATACATGCACTGCTATGTGTATTTGGTTGTAATGCTATAGTCTCCAAGCACAAGCACAGCACAAATCAGTGCATCAGTTTGCCTACACGCATACATTTCTAGTGTGCACGGATCAAATTGCGTTCACACTGTCAAACACAGAGACGCACACACAGCCAGTGAAGAAGAGGAGGCTGTGCAGACAGCACCTGGCTTCCTTGCTGCACGCACATTCATCATTCAGTCGCAGACCTGACAGAACCCTCTGCCCGGCAGGCCATGGATTCAGACATGCACATAGTTACACCTTAGACTTTAACAAACAAGAATAGAGGAGAGATGGGTTGAAGATGCACCAGCTATGTACTGTAACAGCAAAAGTTGTTTTAAAAAACCTGATCTTGTACTACAGGGTATGTGACGAAATCTATAAAAACAGTAAAGGGGTATTGTTAAACCTGGACCATGAAATAGTTGACAGAAGATTCTATTTTTCTTTAATTTTTATTAGAGTTATTGAACTTTAATACAAATTAAATAACAAACATACATTTTGTATAGGCTAAATTAGACTATTTATTTGTATCAATTGTGATACATTAAGCATTTCTGTATAATCGTTACGTTTTCTGTTCACTATGATGCAGCGGGCACAAAAACACAGAAATTTCTTTTACTACCAGTATCAACCAAACATTATTCCCGTTCCTATGTGGAGTTAAAGGTATAGAGGATGATCGTTTATTTCTAGGTGGATCATAGAAAATAATCCATAGTTCTATGGATCATAATATGTGGTCCTCCTAATTGTCAATCATTCTGGTGATATGTTTATGTAAGGCCATCCTACGTGCCTAGCCCCAGTTAGCTATCTTTTTCTGCGCATGTGCACTTTCAGACGTATATGTGAGGTGATCTACAGTTTTAGCCTGTCATTGAAGAGAGAAAGAGTTTCTACAAAGTGTGTAAGAAGAAAACAGAAGCATCAGAAGAGGCAGATATATCCCGGAATGGAGAGCCCTCCTTGCAAGCATTATGGGATTTGCTGTCGCATCGGCCCGCTGTCGCCATAGCCTGTTGTTACCCAATAACAAAGATAGTGCAGGCACCGTGTGGTGGAGGTGGAGTTACGTGACCAACGGGGAGCAAAAAGTTGTAATCATCTGTCCGAATGGTAAGTTAACTGAGTTTGCTTTAAAGTCAACTATATAGTCCCTGCTCTATATAGTGACTGAGGGATTTTGGGCGGACATTCGGACACAGTAAGCTTGTGTAAGCTATGAGAACAGCAACTTTTAAAGAGTGTGTGCATGAATATAAATAGGCCTCTCAAACATGTTTAATAGGCGTTTCCTCTTGGCAGTGGGTACAGGGTTGTGCATGTGTGTTATTTTTTTTTAAGTGGAGGGGGGTCTTTTAAAAATTGTGCGAAAATCCTCCACAATACTTTTAACTTTTTCTGTTGGTTGCATCAATCCATCAGTCCAGCTGTAAGCAGCTTTGGTTGTTTGTTGTTTCAAAATTGAATTGAAGGCTTATTATAAAGTAATGAAATTACCACAACATTTTTATTCATGTTAAAGTTACTTTGCTGAGTCTTTTTGAAACACATTGAGGTTTTTTCTCATTTTCTATTAACAAAGTTATTACTGTTTACTGAAGTTACAGTTAATAGTAACTAACATGACAATAAAAATGTCAAAACAAACATTTTAAGTTGAAATATTTTTTAATATCAAAGCCTGATTGAAATAAATACATATGTTGTGCCTATAATTAGCAGGTACCTTTCCCCAATGAGAGGATTTATTTTCATCTTCAAAAAGCTGTTAGACATTGATCTTTGTGGAACTAAGGTGGTACATGCTGATTTTGTGGAGGCCTAAGAATATGGAGCTAGATCGGTCTGTTTTCATAAATACACATATGTGATTCATACATGCACAGGACAAATGCACAGCATGATTCACACAAACACAAAAACATCCACACACACAGTACAAGATTAGAACATGTAAAGCTCGATTCATGAAGCACAAAAATCCAGACATGTACAGAACAAGATTCACAAAAATATTTCTGGATCAAAAAAAATTATATATCATATTTCAGTGGTCTTAAAACTTCACTATATTTGTGTGTGGATTTTGACGTGCCTCGATACACAAATGCATTTTTTTAGACAGGGAATGGTTTGCCACCAATAACAAAGCTGCCTTGTATAAGCCAATCTCAAGAAAGTACTCCATGTAGGATGACTTACCCCCAGATTCCACATCCTCCGTCCCCCCCGCTCCACCCCGCACATGTTCGTGATGCGGCGCACTTCGGCACTTATGTTAATCAATGAGAACTTTCCATATCCACAGCTTCTTTTTCTAACGTCACCAGAAAACAAGTTTAATCACATCCAGTCCTTCTAAGAATTTGGATGTAGAGAACAAAATGATTCTTGTTTTATAGGATTATTCCTATTAGAAAGACCCACAAAGAAAAAATAATGTTTGGGCAGAAACGTGTGTGATTGATGCTGATGATGAGATTTAATTGTGTCAAATTAAGCGTTCATTACTGCATGTTTTTCCTCCTACAAATTAAATAATATAGCGCATGCTCTCCTCGAGCTCAGAGGACGTCGGAGCGGAGCAAGGCGGTAGAAACCATGGAAGAAGTAGGTTTTGTCTGGAACGGGACGGGGCAGATTTGGAGGATGTGGGATCTGGGGTGTAAGTCATCCCACGTCGAGTATTTTCTTGTGATTGGCTTATACAAGGATCTTTGTGATTGGTGGCAAACCATTCGCTGCTTAAAAAAATGCATTTGTGTATCAAGGCACATCAGGGCAGTATCAAAATTCCACACACAAATTGAGTGAAGTTTAAAGACCACTTTTTCATTGTAATTTTACTTATAATCTTTTATGGACCAGAAATACTATGGTGAATCTTGTTATGTGCATGTGTGAAACTTGGGTGCTTGTGTTAATCGTTCAATTTGTTAAAATTAAGAAAAAAATTAAGACTGATCTAGCTCTATTTTTATTTGATGAACCAGATCTTCTTGACATTCTATTCTTTTGTTTGTTGCAATTGCAATTGCGAATCTTGACCTGGCCAGAAAGGAGCGGAGCAAAAAATAGCTTTTCTTGGTATTTTGAAGGACGAGAACACGTACGTGGAAAGTGAGGTACAGAGGAGTAGCGTGGGATGTGGAACAGTTTTCATTGATTAACATGAGAGACAAGTACTCTGCACGACTATGTGAGCGGAGACGGACGATGTGGAATCTGGGGGTAAGCTTCAGCTTCTTGAGTGAATTTTTTTTAAATTTTATTTTAATCCATTACACAAACTCATAATATTTAACCACTAGTCCTAAAAAGATTTTTCCCATCATACTTGTAAAGTTCAATCTATGTTTTGGGAAATCACAGCTTCAAGTGAAAAAAGCTGTGACATATTGAAACCATTTAAATCTGAAATAAAAACTCACATGGAATGGCATTCAGAGCTCGGCGCAAAACATTAGCACTGAATTTTACTTTAATATGCATAAGCAAGTGTATTTGAACAGGGATGTTCCCCCCAAGGTCTGAAATTGGTGGTGGAGTGGAGATAGATGAAGTTGGTTGAGTCTATAGAGTGCTGATTGGCGAGATGATCTGCTTGAGCTGCATTAGTGAGGTCAAGAGGACTGCACGATCTGATTCTAGTGCTTCTCTTTCAGTACCCAGAAAGATAGATGTACAGCTTGGATAAACACAGGCTTGCATGAACCTGTCCATAATGAACAAGCATGAAGCAACAGTGGAGAGGGAAAAACTCCCCTTTGGGAAAAAAACCTCTGGCAGAACCGGGCTCAACATGGCATTCTTCTGCTGGAACAATTCAGATGTGACGGGGAATGCAGTAGGAGTCCGGGAGGAATTATACTCTGATAGGGATGAGGTTAAAGCACCATGGAAAAGCCAGATGGAGCTTAGCTACGATGGTGGAGAAGGGGATTGAGGTGGGTTGAATTGGGGTGATCTGAGTCAAAATCAGACATAGCGCAACCACTGCTTGCACTTTGGCTAAGTATCAGGCTGAGATGTGGATTTGAAGACATTTTAAGATTAACTCTGGATACTGGAGTCAGATGAGCTTCTGATAGATGAGTGTAAGTAATTTAGTTTCTTCAGTTAAACTTCGGCCTTGGCTTCATTGAACAGAAATCTGTCTTTGAAGGCAAAGGTGAATTCCAGTTTAAGTCTGTAGTTCAATGAGAAGGTAGATGAACATTCTTCTATGAAAAAAAACATGATAAATCCTTTCTGTCTTCTGTGAGGCAGTATAAGCAAAATTGCCACCAATGTTCATACATTAGACTATTTCTTAAAGTGCAGTCTGAGAGAATTGTAAATGTGTATGTATGTGAAATTTTCCCTGAAAAACTGCATTGGTTAACTTATTTGAATGTGAACTCTTGTGTGTATATTGCAAAATTAATGGACGTTCCAGTACATTTGGTCTGATGCCAATGTGCCCAATTGCCTAGCATGCCTGCAGGACATTAATTGATGGCCGGGTTACGCTTCCTAATAAGTGTCATAAATAACAGTTTAGCAAGACGAGGGGGAAAATCTCAAATACATTAACCACTGCGTTGACATCTTAATGGAGATTCAACTGAGATGTGATCAAGCAGAATCCTTCAAGTAGAAATACATTAATGTGGGGCCAAACCCTCTGCTGTTGCACACTTGTGACAGTGATTATGGAAACAGGATAGAACAGTTTTACTGCTGCACATGTGTCATGCACAGCTGTAATGGACAGCCTTGTCAGCATCCTCATCCCTGCTCACACATGGCTCTCCACCAATACAGCTGTTAAAGATCTGTCAAAGCTCTGTGTGAAAGTCACACACACCTCCCAAAGTCACTCATGGAGCCAGTTAAACTCACGGGCCATGAGCTGGCAGCATCATTGATTTTATCCCCGAAATATTGTTGACAACGTACTATGCCTTGCATACCAATTGACTTATGCAGACAGTGCAGTAAAATTCTCTTTTGATTGCCATAGTTATTGTTGAGTGAATGAAAGTTTGCAATCAAATAGCTAGCAGACATGTTAGATAATTTGTTGATGATCACTTGTGCATGGAAAAACATACACTGGATAAACTTTTGAAACACAACCAAAAGATTTTACTTCTGTGCTGGCTGTGCAGACAGAAAGCCAATCTTAAGAAAGTCATGTTGAGCAAAGATAGAGGTTTTCTCTTTAGCCAAGCCTTAGATGAATGCAACAAAATACTCTAACTTCCCATGATGAAACTAATATAGGGTTTGTGTGGGTATAAATAAGTATTAGCACAGTACTTGGCTTATATCACACAGAAAAGTATTTGAGGTTCATGTGTGGAAGAGCTCTAGAGTAAACATGTACATTTGTGAGTATGATCATTTATGGTATGGTTAAATGTCTGTGCTGGATTGTTACAGTAAGTTTGTCTATAATTGTTTACAGGTAGTACTTAATTGTTAGTTATTTTTTGTTTCTCATTCTGTAATTAAATAAACCCCTTCATGCATAGGTTTTTTTTCCTTTTAAAGAGGTTTTTGTCCCTTCAACTGAATATTGGAAATCTCAGAAACGGCCATAACACAAAAAGCATGATGTAAAAGAAAAGGCAAGTATATTCATACAGCACCTTTCAGTAGCAAGATGGTTTGAAGAGCTGTAAATCAATGAAACATAATAATAAAATGCATGACATCAACCAGAAGCAGAAGGCTGAAGACAATGGATGTATCTGTGAACTCCGCTATCTAGTCTGTTTTAGCCGGATTACCCTCTACAGGTGCACTTCTTTTTTGAATACTGGGCCAAAAATATCTATTTGTACCTTTGTGGATGGGAAATATGTTATTGCGCTCCTCCCGACTGAATTTGGTAAATATTTGATTTATCACTTAAATCTACTACAGTGAGGCAGTGTATAGCTTTTTGAACTCGGGTGATATGCTCCAATTTCTTAGTTTGAGAGAGAATGCAGAATTGTGGATCCACTGCAGCTGTCTGATCCATCTTTTAAACTAACATGTGAAGACACCGTTACACTAATCAGATAGAAATTAACCTATGAGTTTGTTTTTAGAGATCCCGCTGAAGCGTTATTTAACTAATGTGGTCAATTCAGCCATATTTGACCGTTTGGATGGATGCGCACAGAGCAGTGGGCTCATGGTGCAGGCCATGCCAGACAGAGGTCAGGAGGAAGAGGTGTGCAAGGCGACAAAAGAAGAGCTGCAGAGGCGGGCTAACGGCAAATCTAAGAAGGAATCCCAACAGACCACTAAACCCCTCAATCCTGCTCTCCAACGTCCGCTCACTGTTTAACAAAATGGATAATCTCGCACTCGAACTCTTTTCAAAAAAGATTAGAAACTGCTGCGCCATCATCCCGACCGATTCATGCCTTAACTTTATCCATTCTGGACAATGCCGTTAGCTTGGATTGCTCACATTATACTGCGTTGACAGAAACAGCGAAATCAATGGTAAGACTAGAGGAGGGGAGCTGTGTGTGTACATACAAATATGGTGTAAAAATGCTAGACCAGTCACCATGCAGGTGTACAAGGTGTATAAGGAGTGTACAGATCAGCTGGCTGGTGTACTCGCAGACATTTTAACACCTCGCTGAACCAATCCGTAGTGCCAACATGCTTTAAGTCTGCCACCATCATTCCGGTTCCAGAGAAGCCTCAGGTCACCTCACTCAATGACTACCGGCCTGTCGCACTGACTCCCATTGTGATGAAGAGCTTTGAAAGGCTGGTTAAAGAACACATCATCTTCAGTCTGCCGCCAACATTCGACTCACACCAGTTCGCCTACCGACAGAATGCTCCGCTGCTCTTCACCTGAGCCTAGCACACCTGGAGGAGAAGAACATCCATGTGCGGATGCTTTTCCTGGACTTCAGTTCAGCTTTCAATACCATCATCCCACAACATCTGATAGGCAAACTGGAACAGCTGGGCTTCAATACAACCCTCTGCAGTTTGCTGTTAGATCTCTTCACAGACAGACCTCAGTCAGTCCGGGTAGGACAGAACACCACTGATGTTATCACCCTAAGCACAGGCTCCCCTCAGGGCTGCGTCCTGAGCCCCGTGCTGTTCACTCTGATGACCCATGACTGCGTCCCCAGGTTCACAACCAATCACATTGGGAATCACATTAGGTGTCGCAGGTGACACCACGGTGGTGGGCCTCATCAAATACAGCAACGACCAAGTCTACAGAGAGGAGGTGGAGCCGCTGGTGCAGAGACAACAACCTGATCCTGAATGTGGAGAAGATGAAGGAGATCATCGTCGACATCAGGAAGAACCAACCTAACAAAGCTCCACTGCTCATCAACAGCTCAGCTGTAGAATTGTGGCATTTGTTTGTCAGGATTCTGTGTACCGTGCTCTGCTTATCTGTGTATAGCCTAAATGAACATCTTTAACTACGCCTTGTTCTCCGTCTGTGTCTGCATGTGGGCCAAACACCTTAAAACAATGAGTGTTATTCTTCAAAATATTGCCATTATTAGGGGGGGAACAACACCCTGCCCTACAAATGGAAAATCCTGATGACAACCCTCTGCATCTACCAGCCAACCGCAATAGGAGGGTAGTGAGAGACGACACATGCGAGGGTCACTTCTCAGTATAATTCACGATCATCCCTACTGCTTAAATAAAAAGAAATACTATGTCACACATTCTACTTGGTGTTCTTTATTTCCTACAAATATACATACAGAAGTTAGATTTTGCATTCTTTCAAAAACATAGGAATCGTCTGTCACTGTGCACTTGTAACCGACATGAACCGTCAGTTACATTAGAATAGCTAAAAGATCTTTGAGTGGTGGAAGTATGAAACAGGAGAAAATAGGGGTCTCGATCAAAGTAGTATTTATTTCCCTCTGTAACAACAGACAGGGCAGATAATAAGGCACACAGGAAGGGGTCAAATGGATGGCATTCCTGTGACACAATGGGCTCATTAGCACCTTTTAACTTCATAACGGTCGCAGATTTAACTTCATAACGGTTGCAACATTAATAGTGCTACTTTGTATATTTTTAGTGAAAATTACAATGAATATAACAACACAAACATAACAGAATATCTTCCCATCAGAAACCAATAAAATACCAGAGACAATATAGCGCATGAACAACATAAAACAATTCATCACATGGAGGAAAAATTAACACTTCTTACCCCTTCCCAATCTTCCAAAATGTGAGGAAGAGTTCTGGTGTCCATCACCAATTATCGCCCCATTGGAGCCAATAGGCAACGATTAACCCATCCCAAGTACTATTTACATTATAGCCCACATATTTTGTGAAGTTGACAAAGAGAAAAAAAAAGTTTATTCTTAACACTATTACACACTCACAACTAACCTGTGCTCTAATATTTCAATTTCCAGGTCTGCCTTTCTACCTTGGCAGTCCAGGTAAGATATTTCTTTATCCACCTTTTTTAGTTTCTTTAGGAGGTAGATTTTATACAGTTCTCTCACGGGTAGGTGGGTATACAGAAAGAGCACATTAAGGCCCGGTCCACACGAAGCCGAACCCTGGCCTAAACGCACAAATTTTTCACCAAACCAGCCTCTCATCCATACGAAAACGGCGTTTCGGGGGTCTGTAAACAATCTTTTTTTTATTCTGCCTTCAGAGTGGGAAGATTTTGAAACGCCGTTTTCGCGTTTCCATCTTTAAGCTCTAACTGCATTTTTTTTTTTACACGCATGCGTCATAGCGTCGCCTCTAAACACGCATGCGCGACACAGTATAACAACAACAATGGCGCCGTACTGTGTTGAATGGTTGCTGCTAATGCTACTCACCCTGCTGTCGGGCTTACAACAGAATCTTCTTCTTCTGGAATATCTCCAGGAAGAACAGAGCAATATCGACGACATAGTTCAGCACCTGAATTTGACTGAACCACGAAAATGGACCCGCAGGGCAACCATGTATAAATATTAGTGCGCATGCCCAACATTTCGTCGCCTATTTTTGCTTTGGCACCACAGCGCCACTTACAGGCCTGGCATACATTTTGCAGCATTTTCATGCATTCGTGTGGACGATCACATTTATTTTACGTCTCCGTCTTTACGACAAACGTTCTGGAAAATATTAGCGTTTCGTGTTCGTTTTGACTTCGTGTGGACGGGGCCTAAAACATAAAGTTGCATTAAAAATTACCCAGAATTACCCTCTTGTTTTCTGAGCATCTTTCTCTCTGTGTCAATCTCTCCAGTAGCAGTTGAGGGTTCCTCCTGCTGCTGGCCAGCCGCACTCTGTTAACAAGGACAGGGATATGTTAATACCTCAGTGGAGGCTGAATGTCACACAATATTTCACAAGACTGTTAAGGAATGAAAGTGAATTCATAGTAATAGGCAACCTCCATGGGCCTCACTGAACCCTCTGTGAGGCCCCAGACATTGTCTCCTCATACTCTTCATCCTATAGGATTGACATGCTTCAGTATGGTTCTTAAAATGCAAGTTTTGAGAAACCCTGTGGTTTTGTCATACAGTGTGAGCTGTAGCTGCGTGCAACGATTGAAAAAATCACACAGTGTATGCAATGTTCAATTTACATAGAAAACATGCAAATTGAACCGAAAGACCAGGTCCGCCCCTTGGTAATGGGGAGTCATTGAGGTCGTTGTTGGCCTGAAATACCCGATTCTATGCCTCTGAAAAGGAAGTCGTTAGGGTTATTGTTGGCTGACCAGGCAAGATATTTCGGTCCCCTGCAAAATGATGGGGTTGAAAGGAAGGAATCAACTTTAATGCTGAGTTGTAGATTTTTGAGAGCTGGAACCTGAGACCACCCCCTCTGTTTAAGGTTGTTTTTTTCTCTTTTAGCATAAATGACTTCCTTCACACCCCTTTCAAACCAACTGTCTTCTTTGTCCAAAATGTGAACATCCTGGTCCTCAAACAAATGTCCCTTGTCCTTAATAATTATTAATTAGTCATGTTCAATACAGTTAATTGGAATTATTAAAAACGTTTGTTTCAGACACTAAGAACTCTGTCCACCACAATTAGAACAGTGTAGGAGTTGCCAAGTTTAAAGGCTGGTTTTAGGCTGAGCTCAAATCTGCTAAAAGAGGCCAAAGATAGATTTTGAAAACAGTTTCTATTCCTCCTCCTTGGCCTGACTTACTTGGAGAATTAAAATAGCAGCAGCTTTGTGCTAAAATTTCATGTAAAAAGGCTGGACTCACCTAGGCCACTTGTCCATGATTCTGTTATGCTTAAAATAAGAGGAGAAGATTTTTTTTTAAACTGATCTGACAGAGACCAGCAGGTCTCCACCTTCTGCTGATGTTTGGGACTCCTGACACAGTTACCCTAGGTTAAGAAGATTCACGCTGCGTCTACAGGGATGAGGAGAGCAGGGTCCATGGGCTGGAATACTTTGTATTTTACCAGACAGGAATCCAGGGGATCCAATACACATAATCAGAAAAGAAGATAAAACACCAGCCAGTACATCTTGGAAAAGACAGAAGAACAGCACCTTATGCAGCATTTAATCTTACCAGCCAGCCTCTTCGCTTGCCATGGCGGCAGGCTTGCTTTCCGTGGAAAGGTGGAGTACAGACACAACATAGATAAGCTGGGATGCCCAATAATGATGTCAAAGTTTTGACATTATGTCAAAACTTTGACATCATTATTGGGCTGGGAAAGTTTTTCATTAATACATTTTCATTAGTGGACCCAACGTCCAGCAAGGTTTGGCGATCATACACAATCAGAGAGGTGACATTTGTAATAGAGTAAAAAACAAGGAGCAGAAAAAAAACAGTGGGAAAGTAAGACTGGCACCACAGAGCTGACAAACTAGTAACTGTTGAGATCACCATTACCCTCCAATGTGACTGTGGCAAGTTAAGTCTATATAAACTCTATATCAACACATACTAATAAAATATTACTTATAAAATGGTCTATGTAAACAAACCTCTTAAGCAATTTTTTACCATGTCGCTCTCTGTATTGTTGGATGGGGCGAAGCAGAGGGGGGAGCGCTTCATGTTGCTGCATCAAGATTATGTTAAGTTATGAGGTGATTGATTACAAATTATTGTTCTTAAAATATACCTAATGTTGAACAAAACTGGTAATGTGAGTCAGTGGCTGATATCTCTGTGTCTGGTTTTACCTTATGTAGAAGTTCCATAATAATTTCCCTCAATGTAGGGGTCCTAAATTGTTCTGCCCCAATTATTTCTGGTCATTTAAAATATGATTGTCCCGTACTTGGATTTTTTTACAATTTGTAGTTAAATTGGAATAGTGTGGGCATGCTTTGGTAGGCAGTGGTAAGCGTGCTTGACCCATGTACAGAGGCCTTAGTACTTGACGGGAGGATCCGAGTTTGACCCGACCTCTGGTCCTTTGCCGCACTTCTCTCCCCCTCTCTCATACCCCCTTTCCTGTCAGCCTACTCTTAAAAAAATGCCATTAATCCCCTAAGAAGCTAAAAAATAAGCTGCAATTTTGCATATCAACAAAATGTGCTAAACATCACTGGTGAAGATACTCAGTCATCGAGATAATAGTCATTCCAAAAACAAACAAACAGTCTGAAGATGTTTTGCTTCCCATCCAGGAAGCTTTTTTCAATTCATAATGTCTGAATTAGCATTGAGTTCCAACCTTTATAGCGTAGCCCAACAAAGACTTGTTTTGGCTTAGAAAACATGCAAATGGAACCGGAAGAACAGGCCCACCCCTTAATAATGGGGAGTCATTTAGGTCATTGTGTCACCGCCGACTGCGGCTCAGGAACACCCCCAGAGGCTGCCGCCGACTGCGGCTCCGGATCAGGGGAGCCCGCCGATTGCGGCTCCGGATCAGGGGAGCCCGCCGATTGCGGCTCCGGATCAGGGGAGCCCGCCGATTGCGGCTCCGGATCAGGGGAGCCCGCCGATTGCGGCTCTGGATCAGGACCAGGGGAGCCCGCCGATTGCGGCTCTGGATCAGGACCAGGGGAGCCCGCCGACTGCGGCTCCGGATCAGGACCAGGGGAGCCCGCCGACTGCGGCTCAGGTACAGCCTCAGAGGGGGCCGCCGACTGCGGCTCAGGTACAGCCTCAGAGGGGGCCGCCGACTGCGGCTCAGGTACAGCCTCAGAGGGGGCCGCCGACTGCGGCTCAGGTACAGCCTCAGAGGGGGCTTGGAGCGCCCGCAGAGGGCTCTTGGAGGCTTGGAGCGCCCGCTGAGGCGCTCTTGGAGGCGTACTCCCACAAACCCCGAACTCTGAAGCCTCTTTGAAAGTGTGCTCAGGGGTCTCTGGACGGCACAGAGCAGGCTCAGGGGTCTCTGGACGGCACAGAGCAGGCTCAGGGGTCTCTGGACGGCACAGAGCAGGCTCAGGGGTCTCTGGACGGCACAGAGCAGGCTCAGGGGTCTCTGGACGGCACAGAGTAGGCTCAGGGGTCTCTGGAGCTAGGCTAACTAGCCTGCTAACAGCCTCTGGTGCTAGGCTAACTAGCCTGCTAACGGCCTCTGGTGCTAGGCTAACTAGCCTGCTAACGGCCTCTGGTGCTAGGCTAACTAGCCTGCTAACGGCCTCTGGTGCTGGGCTAACTAGCCTGCTAACGGCCTCTGGTGCTGGGCTAACTAGCCTGCTAACGGCCTCTGGTGCTGGGCTAACTAGCCTGCTAACGGCCTCTGGTGCTGGGCTAACTAGCCTGCTAACGGCCTCTGGTGCTAGGCTAACTTGTTCGCCAACAGGTTCTGGAGCTAGGGAAACTGGACTTCTAGGAGGTGATGGAGATGGCAGAAAAGGGAAAAGATCTTCCCTCTCCCCATAAAAGAAACCCCAGAGATCTGACTCTGGTATATGGGGAGCTCTGACTGTGGGGGGTGTAGTTATGGAAGCTGGTCTAAACCTACCAACCCGAGAAGCTAGCTGTTTGTCATGGAGGTGACGACTAAAACCATAGGGGAAACCAACCAGGTTAAGAGAGGGACTGAAAAAGGAGTCAGGCTGACCCGCTGGAGAGGGAATGGATGCGTCAGGCTGACCCGCCGGAGAGGGAGAGGAGGCGTCAGGCTGACCCGCCGGAGAGGTGGTTGTCTTCCTCCGCCGGCGGCGTTGCTTACGCCTGGAGGAAGAAGATGGCAGGGGAGGGCCAACTGCTGGTAATGGTGGGGGAACAGGATCGGAGGTAAGAGACAGCAGAATGTGAAGGAACGATGGTTTGGGTGGTGGAGGTCTATTGCAGAGTTGGGCGAAGGCGGCTTGGCGGTTCCACTCCAACTCCTCGAATAGCTCAGATAAAACTGGGGGTGATAGAAGCGAGGAGTTGGAGAGGAATACTGGCCTCAACTGGTCAACCGCACTCACCCTCTTCCAAGGCGGACTGAGAGCGGCTATGGAGTCCAGAGCATTCCTGAGAATAATGGAAATTCTCCTGTGGGCGTCCTGGCCGTGTTCTGCTGGGTCCATTGTTGGCTGGTTCCTTCTGTCACGATTTGGTTTAATGTTTTTAGATTGGACCCAAAAGCAGAAGCTGAGAGGCAGAGGTGAGTTCTTGGAGGGTTTAATGAGAGTTCAGGCAAACAAAAACAGGTATCCAAAAATCCAACTTAAAAATGTTAAACAAAAACAGGAATCCAAAAATCCAACGTAAAAATCAAACACTAACCAGAACCATGGAGACATCAGGGGAAAACCATCAAGGAGCCAGGGTGAGGAAAGGTAAGACGAGGAACCAGCAAAGAGGGACTGCAGAGGGAGAGTATTTATGGCTGACTGAACAAAGGTAGAGTTAACGAGCTGATAGGGAACAGGTGTGGTTAGAGCTGACGAGGAAGCCAAGGGAAAAGAACACAAGGAGGCAGCAGAGGACAGACAGAAAAACCTAAGCAACTTAAATGAACCCAGACACACCAAAAAAGCTAGAAAACAATGAAAAACCTGGCTAAACTTGAAACAGAAAACTTAAAGAAAAACAACAGAACCAAGATCGTTACACATTGTTACCCTGCAATACCTGATTCTGGCCTATGCCTCCGAAAAGGGGGGGTTGTTACAGGCATTGCTGGCCTGGCTGACAAGGTGAGATGTCTTGGTCCCCTGCATGGCGATGAGGATTATGATAGTAGGAAGGAATCAACTCTCCCAACCCATACATGAAGCTGTTGCAGAGCTGCAGAGCCCCTTCAGTGACAGACTGCTGCACCCTAAATGCACCAGGGAGCATTATCATAGACCTCTCCTCCCAGCAGCTGTAAGACTCTATAACCACTGTTCCCAACAACCTCATTATGTTGTTACATTTATGCTGATTTTCCACAGTTTCTATCTTGTTCAGTTTAATGACATGCTGCTGTCATTTTGCACATCTCTGATGTTGCTGCTATTTTTAAATATCCATTACTGTGAAAATAACCATAGCTGTATATTGGTTATTTATTATCCAGGTGGACAATTTTAAATCATTAAAACCTTTTAAAGTAAAGTATTTAATTGTTTATCCTCAACCAAGTGGGTGAAGCTCTCCATATTCAAAATCAATTTATAGCAGGTGAAGTTGTGGTGTATGATCTTCAACATGTTCTGCATCAGATTCTTCTAAATGTATTTCTCAGTTCAGAAAAACTGTGGTAGACTGTTGTTGTCTTTGCTTTGTATCGTTGAGTAACTAAGCCTTGTTCCACAATCCTATATTAACCTTTAAAACTCATAGCAGATATGGGTTGATGACTTATTAAGGTAGCTCTGGAACATAATACCTGCTTGGTGACTTCAACCAGCCATGTGACCATATAACTGATTATGAGAAGCAAACTGCATGAATGGATCACAGAATAAAAAGATGATCTTAAAGGGTTTGTGTCTCTGAACTCAAAGATTGAGCAGGTAGATCCCGGGAGGATTCATCTTCAGTAACTGATAAAAAGTTCAGGAGCGGACTCCAAGAAGATAATGCTAAAGCCATTACGTTAGTTTGCTTTTGTTTTGTTTTTTTATACACATTCTTTAAAAATCAGTAGGACTTCATTTAGTTTAGAAATATTAGCTAATTATTAATGTGATCCGAAATATATTTCATATGTCTGGCTTCTTTCATATCACAGTTACTCATTGTAACAGAGTATTGTTTTAAACATGTAGTTTAAAACAATAAGTTTTAGCACCATTTTGTTTTTTTGTCTGATTAATCAGCCCTTAGTCAGTCTGGAAAATGGAGAGTTAAATTGAATTGGGTTTTGCTAAATGTATCTTCCATTTAAGACAGTTCCTTTTGACCCAACACGATAACCATATGCAATTGACTGCACTTTTGGGTGTTTTCTTCATTAATTTTATAGTAATAGCAATTAGTTTTTTGTGTACATTTTTTAGTTTAGTTCTATATGTGTGTATAGACTATATAAAGATATATATTTATGTAAATAGAAATAAAGACTCAAACAGATAAGTTTGCTACTAAATTTTGTTTTCTTATTTAAAATAACTGGACTGGATCTGATCTGGTTTGAAGATAAAATTATCAGTTTGATTTGGACATATTTGACGAATTTAACAGTGGTTGTAAAATAGCACTATATTAAGTGAATTATTCTTAAGCTTTCTAAGGTTTTTTGAAAAAGACCATTTATAAAGTACTTATTATCAACTATGGACAAATTCTGAAGTATCCCTTTAAGCTGCCTATTCAAATCTTTTTTTGCAGCATAAAATTGTTGCAATCATAAAT
Organism: Cyprinodon diabolis; assembly: GCA_030533445.1. Lineage (NCBI taxonomy): Eukaryota > Metazoa > Chordata > Actinopteri > Cyprinodontiformes > Cyprinodontidae > Cyprinodon > Cyprinodon diabolis. The sequence continues at coordinate 41,867,858 of CM060065.1, read as the reverse complement.
GAGTCCCTGTGGCACTGTTTTTTAACGACTGAGACTTTATACTAACCGTTCTAACAGCCTCTTTACCTAAAAAAACAACTTTTGAGTTGTTCAAATGTGAGAAGTGCCATGCATTGTTCCTCTAGTATATGGAAGATGTGGTCTGTAGTTAGACCATACAGTTTCTTGACGGGTTCTTATGACAAGGGAATACCCTTTGGTCTTTTAACTCTGAAGTTTCTATTGTAAATGTGCTCGTTTTCAAATGTAAGTAAAACTGCTGAAAAGCCACTTAATGTAAGCGTGAATCTGGCTGATTGTGCATATTAGTATGTGTGCTGAAATGTTCATTTAAATTCCTATTGAGGCCCGTGGGGTGACACTTCTCTTATCAGCAAGTATGTAATTAGCATGCATTATTCAGATGAAAGACAGGGGGAATGAGGGTGGGGACTTGTCCACCTGGTTGTCAGTTTAAGAACCAGCCTCATTCAACACCACTTTAGGCATTAAGAACATCAGAGTGTATCTGATATGAATTATACCCTACAGTACTCTTTGGTGTTGGCAGAGCACACACTATATAGGTCCCCTTTATGGGGTAAAATATGACCAAAGTGATAAAAAGGTTAAAGATATTTAATCTTCAGACACAAAAATAAACTGCATTGTTACAAATTGTGTTTTAAACTAGCGATGTCCTTTTATTGTAGAAAAATGTCAGCAAATTGATATGACAAAGTCCCTTACCGAACAGCGAAGCACAAATGAAAAGGTCTCCAGAGATAAAAATATCATAGCATAATGAGCAAAAGCTGACATTATCAAAGGGATTACATACATATTTTTTTATGTTTCGTCATGTGTTTACACCCTGCTAAAGTTATATGGTAGTAGAAACACTAGAAGTCTAATTGGAAGTATACCACTGTTCTAGATGTAAGTAAAAGAAATTTGTTGATTTTCTGTTAGACCATTATTTTTCATATGTAGAAATAAAGAATTCTTTGAAATACAGAATATTATAAGATATCTCTTTAAATACTGCGGAACATATTTCTAATATCGGCAGTAGATATTTTCCCACTTGCAGAAATTCGGACAATATTTAAGGTATAATGATACTTTAGATGGCAAAAACAAAAATCCATCTATTTCTGAATATGAAAATAATCTGCAGAACAACACATCCTATTTATTTTATAGATTATCATCACCTTTAAATTAAGAAAACCCTTTAGTTGAAGGGCCAAATACTTTCATTAAGAAGTGTAATACGTTTATTTTTATTTATTTAGTTTTTGGTATTGCCAAGTCTTAAATGACTGATAATCTTCGCCAACAAAATTGTTCTATTTCCTTAGGACTTTTTTGTCAGATTATTATCCCCAGACTTTGGCGATGGATGTTTCATCAACACCTTATCTTGCAGCAAGTCTCCTGCACCACGTTTCCACCGCTGCAGAAGTGTCCTGTGCTTAATTGATCAATTAGCTGCTTGAGAAGGTCCACCCCCCATACCCCCCCACCACCGCCACATTCCATTTTGTCTACTTTTGCATGTGCCATTTTAATTGTGTGCCCATCTCCTTGCTCAAATTATTTACCTACTCCCCCACCTTTCTCTGCTAAGCTCATTGTAACTAAGTGACTGGTGGCCATACTGGAATGACAGCTGATTATAACTCATTACTTTTACTTATATTTCTTTGAAAATAATGTAAAAAAACATTGTGTATTTGTTGTGCTGAATGTGTCTTGTTAGTTTGTAATTTCTTTTACCCACACGCAGAACCATAACGACAACCAGTGAATTTTAACATTTTATTTACAAAGGCAACAAAAAATCTGGTTGGTCTGATAGGAGAAAGCAGACTGAGGAGTTGGTTGATGACAACCGATGACCAATTGATTTGCTTTCTTGAGAGATGAAGGGGAAGTAGCATGGACCTGTAGGGGTTTTATTTAGTGGGCTTTGCAGACTGTGCCCCAGAGGTTCAGGAGAATGTGAGTGAGATCCAAGAGAATTGGTACTTGAAGAGACGCTGTGCTGAGGACAGACAGGCAGGTGATGAAGACTGAGAAATTCTGAGACCTTTTTTCATGAAGATCGGAGATGGTCTGAGTTTCACTGGTTGTCTGGAGCAATAACAAAGTCCAGATTGAGATAAGAAGACACATTTCAACAAGAAGGATATCCCTGGTTCAGGTCTTTGGCTGGAATACCATCAGGGGTAATTATCTGGTGAAAGATGATCCTTTGCCTCCTTATATATATTCTAGTCATCTTGATTGAGAAATGATCTCAGTTGTGTAGCAACACAGTCGGCCCAGCCATTTATAAAGATCCTCTCTATCACAGTAAGTTCATTAACACCAGAAAAACAACAAAACCACAGATACCCTAACAGAATGAGTTCTTTACATACAATATGTGCTTACGGGGCTCTAATAAATGAGAACTGAAGTCTTAGTGAGACTAACCCTACCTATGAATGAAGGTTCATTGATAGTAACAATAGCTGTTTATATGCTTGTGTTCCTTTTTTTTTTTTTTTTTACAAATAACACAAGATAAATTAAACAGATATAAGAAGAAATTTGGACAACAATAGCCGAGATATGTATCCAGGGCAGTGGTTATAATTTGATTAATAATGTATTTTGCATATACAGACTTAGAACCTGGGTCAGTTGTTATCACAGAAAAAGCACATTTGCACAAAATGGAATTAGTGTCATTGGTTGACTTTTTACAATAGTTTCTTTTTTCCATAGTCATTCAAAATAGGAATCATCTGGCCGGTGGTCCATTTTTCAGTTTATTGGCAGGGCACAAAATCAGAATGGCATAACCCTTCTCTTCAGCAATGGATTTACATGATTTACATATAACAGTGTGATTGTGCTGGACCACCAACTAATCCTTTGTTCCCATAAGACTGTGGAGCTCTTCCCACTTTGGATGTGGTAAGGACTCTTACTGCCCTCAAGTGGAAGAAATGTGTGTTACATCGGGATCCTTCTTTATTTTTTTTATTCACATAAATATCCTCCTTATAACCTGCTGGCTATGATTACTAAAGAATAAATATAGAGATTGAAACCAGACGTTAAAGCAGACACAATAATAAGAGAAATATTCCTTAAACTGTCTAGGGCTGTATAGTGATACTTATTTGAGTTGAAAAGTCCATATTTATTTTCTTTTTATATGCAAGATCCTGTTTTATCTATTGGGCTTTTAATTTTAGCAAAACATTCTTTTCATTTGATCTTTCACTTGCAGCACCTCTTTGCAAACACAGGGTGGCAGTAAATCCCTTATACTCAATGAGTCCTTTTATTGTGTCTTTTTACCGTTTTATGTCAGAACACTTAAATATGGAAGGATCCTTAAGCCCGGTAATGAAAAGTTAAGGAAAAAGCAAAACAATGTTTAAACAAGGGCTTTTATTTTTAATATTGTGAATTTCATTAAAATTAATAAAGCCTTTGCAATTTTTAAATTAATTTGGTGTCATAATAGCTAAAAGCCTTAGTGTGGTCATTTTTGTCCTTCTCTTTGCCAAGGATATAAAACCTTTCCCAAACCTTTAAAGTTAGCTCTGGACCCTTCCTCCTTCTATTTAACATGTTCTATAAATATAGACTAGAATCTGAGATTTTTTTTTTACCCTTCTATCTTGTATGCCCTGCAATGTTATAGATCAACATTAAGTTTTACATTACATATTTAACAGAAGGCTATATTTTAAGAATTTTAATGGTGAGTCCATAACAACATGATGAAGAGCTAAATAAGTTTCAATATTTCATTTTATTTAAAGTTCTCTCATATACATTAATAAAGTTACAGTTAAAATTATTGTTAATAAAGTTCTAAATAAACACAATTTTACTGCAAAAATGAAGGTCTGATCCCTCATAAAAGGTTACAAAAAATACAAAACAAAACATTAATGACATGAAGAAGAAATTTTTTGGAGATGGCTTATTGAAATTAATCTGAATTTAAACCCAGAATGTATTTAGTTACTCTACTCATACCCTTTCAATAGATTCTCTGACCTGATCTGTGAATCTGTGCAGTTTTACCATTATCCACTGCTTCTCTGACAATTTCTCCCCTAAGTTTAGGCTTATAACCATATATTAGTGGGTTTGGAATTGTTTTCATGCCTAGCATGTTTTGATGATGGTCTGAACGGTGCTCTATGTAATCTTTAAAGATTAAACCTATTTGTACCTCACTGTAGCTTTGTCTGACCTGCCAGGTGCATTTCCTGGTCTTTATGATGCTGTTATTTTTTTTTCTTTTCGAAAAAACATCTGTATTTGTGCTAAGACTAAATGGCTCAGAGGTAGTTTCTTAAATGGCAATTGAATGCACTCAGATGCATAGAATTGTGTGTAAAAAAATAGTCAAAAGTTAGATTCCAACAATAACTTTCAGAATGTAAATATGAAAAACGTTAAAAAGCATGTATCATATTTTTTTCCGCTTTATAGTTTTACAGATAATTACATATTGGATAAGAAATGTCAAGCCACAATTTTAAAAATAACAGCAATCTTTCTAAATTTCTTTTCAAATTTCTTTTAATTAAAAAAATTTTTGAGAATTTTGAATACAACTAAATACTTAGTATAAAGCAAAACTAAAAACATCCCTAAGATTGTGTGCTTGTGTGTGTGATACGGAAGGAATAAGTAAGAGCACTCTCTAGTGAACGCTGCTGAGCTAATGGTGCAGACCCCTGTCAGAATCAGGACCCCATCACAAGCATCCAGCCAACAGGGTTCAACCTATCTGCCCATTAACACAGAGGCTGCGGGATGCAGGCTATTCACACCGGGAGAAATTGAGCAAGCCTGACACAGAGCAGGCCTCTTTCCTACAGCACACCCACAGCCCACACTTTCCAAGGACATTATGGCTCCATTCCACCAGCTCTCTGATGGCAGGCTATCATTAGTGCACTTGCGAGAGACTAGAGAGGTGATAACAGGGGAATTGTGGGTTTTTCGCATCCACAAGCTGGTGCACAGGATGCCAAGGAGAGTGTTGTAATTTAGCTCAGAGGTGATGGAAAATAGCGGGTTAGTTTAATGACAAGTTTGTGTAGCCATGTAAAAGCACTCATCGGAAAGAAAAGGCACAATGACAAAGGGAAACAAGTGTGCTCTTTACTTATTTGGACTTAGTTTCCTTATCCATTAATATTCTACCTTATGTAAGCATGAAAACATCTGGACAAACTTATGCTCCGGGTATTCATATTGTAAAATCCTTTGGTGATTGAGAAACGTAAATCTAAAACCCTGATAAAGATCCTGTAAAGGAACATTTGTCTTCAATATGCAAATGAGTGCTATCTTAAGACGGTAGCCATATAATTTTCTCCCAAAAGTCTTTATCAAAAATGCAAAACAAAATGAGCATTTCTGGAAAACTGGAACTCTACCTAAGCTGGGAAAACAAACTAAAACCAATTAATGACACCAGAACAGCTGCTCAGAGTTGGTGTGGTTGTGCTGTTGTATTGTTTCAGCATTCAGTGTTGATGGTCTAACAGAAGTTCCATGGTAGAGCAAAGAAAATGAAAGCCCTGCTTTACAACAGCTCACTGCTAAAAATATGCCACCTTAAAGAGGCAAAGCAAAAATTGTTTTCAATTAAAAAAAGCAAAAAAACAAACAAACAAAAAAAAAAAAACAAGCAGATTTTATATAAAAAAAGAAAGCCGTGCCAGGGTATGATAAATTAATGATTCAGTTGAATTTGGTATTTAGACAAGCAGTCAAGAGGACTTTGATAACTCTGGAGGACAGAACACTGCAGACAGAACATCTATTTGCAGTGCACTCCACAATGTGGCCCTCTCAAGTGTGGCTGAAGGAAGGCATTGTTGAAAGAAATACAAATGAAGTCCCATTTTTAGTTGGTCACAAGCTGTGTAAGGAATACAGCAAACATGTGGGCAAATGTGCACTTTCCAGATAAGGCCAAAGTTAAATATTATGATCCAAACGCCAAGCTCTAAATGTAGAGAAGAATTAACATTTACACTGAGTGAAATGCAGGGACAGCAACATCTTGATTTAGGGTTGCGTTTCATGACCAGGGCAATTTAAACCGGTCAAAGCTGATGATGGAGCTACATATAAAACAGAAAAGGAATTCCACTAACCTGTAAAAAAGACTTCTTTTGGGCATAATAAGGACTCTGATAGTGTAAAATCATTGTGTTGATTGTAACATTTTTATACGGTCTCTTTGTCCTTTTATTAGCACATATTTGCTTACTGTTCTTTAATCATATAAACTGTGATTATAAGTTTTAGCTCAATTGCAATTGCCAGTTCAAAGTCACAAACTGAAAAACATCTAAAGGAGTCATAACCTGGCAATGTACGTATAGTTCTTCTGAAATGTTCAACATTTTGGTTTTTTGATGCGATGGACTCCCTCTCTGCCATTTTGCTACTATGCTACTTCTGCTCTGAGGCCAAGCTTGTATATTATTTCATCTAAAAAAATCCTTTAGTTCTTCACATCAGTATTTTTCCCATCTAAAATAACAAGTTATTGCTCCTTCAATATGGATCTGAATCATTTTTGTGAATAAATTACTTTATTTAGTTTGCTGCTTTGGAATCACTCTTTCATCTGTTGTCCTGACACATCAGCCATTTTATTGGGTGTTTACAAGATAACATCTGATAGACTAAGAGTTCAATAAATATTGAATAACATATTTGCATAATTGTATAAATGTATAATTGTATAACATATTGCATAAATGTATAGTAAACTTTGTGGATGTCTCATAACAAAATATAAAAAAGCTTAATTTGTGGGTCTTTGGATATATACAGTTTTGAGACACTGTAGTAAATTTAATCAGGATAGCAAACCCGAGCCTGTGTTTTGATTATGTCTAATGTTTGATTGAATAATTGTGGCCTAAGATATATAGTGTTTAAAATCAGAACACAGTGGCAATATATTATTATTAATAAACAAAATGATTATTAACATTATTTTGCTGATCCTGTTCAAGATCTTTATTTTGAGATGGTGAATTTAAAGCTTTAAATAAGTAGTTATCACTCATAACGATCGGTGTATTGACACATTGATTATTCCTAAATTTAAGTCACTTTGAATTTTATCACTGAATAAAAATAAAAAAAAATCAATCCTCTATCTAAGTCTCCCTTGGCAACAGGTTATAATCCATCGCTACGAGGAGTGGTTGCTAGGTGCGTTGCTGAGATACAGACCCTTCACTCTGCCGGTTCCACGTAGGAGGCCAACAGGTCCTTGATGATGGCGAAGAGATGAGGGACAGGTGCAAGGATGACAAGAGACAGGACAATGGGGAGGGGAAGTAGAGATGTGCACCTGACAGTGACTATGTGACGAAAAGCACAAATAGGGCACAGAAGAAAATAAGAGCAGAGGTGGAAAAGTAAATTTAGAAGGGATAATAAAACAGGCTAAGTGGCCAATTTGCACACCTCTTTTTTGCTACAGTAGCTTGTTAGTTCCCTGCAAGTGGATCTATTCTCTGTGAGAGAGAAAATTCTCCTTTCATTATAAAGTCTGCAATTATAAAATGTAAATGGAAATTGATTACTTAATTCCTCTATGCTATTATAGAGATATGAATTGTTTTGAAGTATGAAATATAAAACTATTCTACAAGGAAAACATTTGTTTTAGTAAATCTGTAATGTTTCAAATTTTTGGCCTGGTATAGAGATAAGAGATCTAACTTCTATCTATTCTTTCTCCAAACAGAAATCTAGTTAGTCTGGTAATGATGGAAACCCACAGAAGTCCTTGTTCTTCATGAGTTGTCTTGTTGGTAGTTGGAGACAGTTCTTTGGTTCTGAACATGCAGGAGCCATCTGCTGCTATCTGAGCAGATTATCCCTGTACTCCCCCCCTAGGGGGCACTAGTGATGTGCATATAAACGCTTGACTTCTTATAACTCTGCTATGGTATGATCAAATACACCATCCTTATGCAGCAGCTGCTTTCGTCTCTGTCTTTCTCAGGACATATTGTCATCTGATTTGAAAAAAAAAAGTCTAATAATGTGAAGTCATTATCTGGGAGTATAAAATAAAAATTGTTTACATACACAGAAGCTGTACACCAGTTGCAGACAGTGTTGTACTGAACAAAAGAAAATAATCTTAATCATATATTTAGTGGTTACACCTCTGAATTTTGTGGTCAAGTTTCATTATTTTTGCGATCCTGAAAGTGATTATTCCTAATCACAGAATAAAACACTTTAACTTTACTTGAAAATGTATGCTTTTATAATACCTGATAAAGTAAAAATCAGCTAAGAGAGAAGTGCAAAAAATAATTTACTGAATCAAAATATCAGAGGTTTGCTGCCTTTTCTGACTGCTTTGAAGTCTTAATGTAGCCAAACAAGACCCAAACTGAAAAACAGAAAAATAAAAAGATGTACAAACCATCAAATTGTGCTTTACTTTTATTTATTTATTTTTTTCATTTTTTTTAACTTCACATTTCAACAGGAAGGACAAGGCAAATGGTGACTAATTAAACTGCAAATGCACCTCTGACAGAATGTCTGTCCTTCAGCTCGGCAGCCTCTCCACACTGTAGGAGATACTCCTGTTTGTTGATCGGAATGACTCCCCTAATTGGATTCAATTCCTAATTGAAACGTAATAAAAATGCATCAGTAGATGTGGCGGCAACAATTACCTGCAAATCTCTTGATGAATCGATGTGAGGAATGTAATTATAGCTGTTGAAAAAAAAAATATGCATTGATTTGACCTGGAATAATAACACTTCAAATCACCTCACACTCGAGCTCCGACCTGTGGGTCTAAAGTATTTGTCCCTGCTCAGTGACCCTCTTTGGAGGTGTAAAGAAAAATGGGAACATCTGCATCCTTTCATGCATGAGAAGCCTGATCGATTGAGCTTGCAATATGTGTCCCAATTCATGCACTCCATGTATCCTCATGTAATTATGTATCTTTCAACTCTTCGGGAAGTAAAATTAATTATCGTTATTTTGGTTTTCTTTTCTTTAAAATGACTGACCAACTATTTTACTTTCTTAGTTAAGGATGCAACAAAAGAAGGGAACATGTAAAATCAGCTGGGTGACTAAAGAAACAAAAGCCTGTGAAGCCTCCATTTAACAAATATTCTGAATATCATCTGTCCCTGTGTTGATATGGGGTAGTTGTGTTGTTTAAAAGGGTTAATAAAGTCCTCTGTGTTATTGCCTACAGCTGTAGTCATAGCAACAGGTTAATAAGCAGCTTCTCTGAACTTCTTCTGTTGCTGCACAGGTTGCTAAGATACAAATAGCACTCTGGACCCGTTGGGCTAAACTATAAACATCTCTTGACAAGAATGAAAGTTAAACATTTATAACTAATATAAAAGGTAAAGGGCCATTATACTGCAAATATTGTAAAAAGTAACAAAAAACCCCTCCAGGATTACACTTTTAGCCGTAGAGATTGCATCTACCAGCTTTGACCTACCCAGGCTCAATAAAATGAGCACATCAGAACAAAATTGAGAACTTTCTAAATCCAGATACCTCACAGCTTAGAGGCCAGTGGTTGGCCCATGACTACAGGTAAACGGACCAATCAGCTTGGAAGTGAGTGGCTGTTCCTAGATGCCTGTGCGAAACCAAGGGCAAATTAAAGCATTGCCTCCGAGTTGCATCATTCTCCCCTCACAGCTCTATTAGTAGGCTAGCCACAATGTCTCTTTACGAGAGTAACTCTCAGAGCAGAATTAGACACACTTCCCTGCAGTGATATGTCTTTTTATGAACCATGCTGGCTTTGTGCATGCCTAGTCCTTTAGGACCAAGCATTGGTTGAATTATTGGGAGAGATACTTATCTGGGTAGCAGTAATTCCTTATAAGACTATGAAAGAGCAAAATAATAGTGGAAAGCTGAACTCACTTTCCATAAAAATAATAAAAAAAAGTGCATCATATCAGGGAAAGATAGTTAAACCACACAAAAAAAATTTTCAACTTCACTTCAGCTGAGATGTCGAACAGTTTGTCTAATAATTGAGTGTAAAGTAAATTCTATTCACCCTCACACAAAATATGTAGGATGGTTGGAATGTCTGCGTGCTTAAAAGTAATTACTGAAAGCTGCCTTCTTTTTGCTGTGAAATCCTGCTGTTTTAGAAAATAATAGTTATGTGAATTATGCAATTAACTTATTTTACAATCTTAGAAGGATTAATATTGGTCTCAAGCATGATGTTATATGTAGTTTTACCTTAATAATAATGGAGGTTTTTAGGTAAGCTGGAACTTTCTACAAATGATTAAAATATTTCCAAAAGGGAGTCATTTTATTTTCCTATGGAAAATAATATGACAATTAGGGCTTAAACAATTAATCAGATTAATCGTGATTAATTGAATATTGAAAAAAAAATCCTCAAATAATTTAGTAATCAATTAATATTTAACTGGAGTATAGAGACACTAAAACATTGTTTAGCTAACAAAGCTACCCACCTTAAGCAGCCATTATACTAAAATTGTAAAAAAAAAAAAAATATGTAAACATTTTGCATTTCAGGTAAAAAACTTTTTCATCTGTCAATATGCTATATCAAGTACTCCTCAACTATTAAAGTTTTAGTTTAATCTGGTTTAATTTCATAAAAGATCTTTTAGGAACCTTTTGCTAACTGATAATTAAATTTATTAATCTAAAAAATGATCGACAGATTAATTAATTTGCAAATACATTACTAAATATGTCAGTTGCAGCCCTATAACAATATTCTTTTTCAAATATTTTAATTGTCAAAAACACATAAACAATGAACATCAAGGAAGGGCTTTTCGTTATGACATGAAACAAAAAAACAAATTTGTGTCGCTGGTGACTCCAAAGACAGTGATTCTTTATATATCCCGATATTAAAGCAGAGCTCCATCCATTACTGTTTAAAGACTGTTGGCTGCCACTGGACACCATGCTGCTTTGGGTTCATTCAATTTCATCCTTGATTATTCAATTGGAATCATTGATTGAAAGGAATCTTTAATGACCTCTTATATCGAGTGTTAACCAGGTGTTGACAGAAAGCTCTCTATGCAGGGCATATGGCCAAAATGGACAGAACCTTCTGGACACCTACTGCTCAAAGGACTCATGGGGTAAGCAGCATATATTGCACACAATTTCTCATTAGCATGTATCTGTGCCCTGCAGTGAAAGCTTTTTTACTTCGTTCAGGTGAACTGCAATGATTCAGGAGCTTCTGGGCTGTTTTAATGTTTGCACAGTTTGGCACAATGCATGAAATTTCTAGTAAACAAAAAAGCGTTTCACAGACTAAGATTTTCGGTTATACTTTTAGATTTTTTTTTTTTTAACTCTGCTTCAGTTAAATATGTCCTGGTGAAGTAGAAATGTTTTCCTGAAATGGTATAAGATTTAAATACCTGTTGTTTATGTATCTCATATTTTCTTAAATGGTCCTACTTAGCAAAATCATATATTTTCCAGCAACTGCTTATACATTTTTGCTGATTGTAGCGATGTCTATATCTATTGTGTGCTTATTTTATATTGGTAATGAAACACATTTTACACATGGCTTAATGACTCAACATCATTGCTAAATATAGAATTAAAGTGGAATTTTAAGTGACAAAGAAGTTAAATGTATGCATCAAAAAATTTATTTTGTAAACTAATCAAAAAGTCTAATTTTCAAAGAAATGTATTTAAAGTCAGATTTCTTTTTTGTATGTGTTTATGTAATGATTGAAGAGGTTGGGTTGTCATAGGATTACTACAGTCTGAAGGGCGGGAGGTTCTTTTTAACACATTTGGTTAGGATTGCCTTCGACTGTTAATTAAACAGTTCAACAACACTTCTCATGCAAGTGAATGAGGTCAGACAGATAAATAACGTGTTCAAGTTCCACCTGTCTGCATTACCTCCCGCCTAAATCTCTTTGTCTCCCTCTTCTACACCTCCTGTTGCATCCCTTGCTTTAATTATCTCCCTTTACAAACCTGGCATCTTCAAGCTCCATCAATGCTTCTTATTTTTCATCAATACAGCTGCAGTCTAAGCTGTCGACACCTGTCCAGTCACCATAGCAACCTCACCTCTGACAACAAAGAGCTCCGTAAGACAGGGCTCTCTGTATTCTCCCTGATTGGATATTGATTAAGCTTTTGTAATGCATAATAGGATCAGAGGGATTGTGGAGCTTTGCTTACCCAGGTCTTCTTTACACTTTCATAATCATTTGTTATTTCAGAATTTGCATGTTAAGGCAGCTGGAAGGGAAATGTCCCACCCTTGGTCGGGGTTATTCCCACCCTGTTTTGTGAAACTTACCAAATTTATTTCTTATACCTTTAAAAGGAAGTGAAGAAGAAAAAGACAAACTGAAATAAAAGTCTGAAAATGTGATGATTGCTCTTTTAGATTTGAGTGGCACAACTTAGGCTTTTATTCAGCAAAATGAGTCCTATTAAAGAAACTGCCTTTTGGAGTGTGCAGATTCTTTCAAATGCTTGAGGGTCTCTAATGGATGCACTGACAGTTTAATGGATACTAAAAGTCAAATTCTAAATGTATGGTAAGTGAATGAGAATATGGTAAATATTTCTGTTGGACGTTGTTAAGAAAGTGAAAGGGCATTATTCACAATTACTTTTAGACAAGTTAGAATGAGGCAAAAGCTATACATTTAAAACAATATAAAGTGATGGTCTACAGCCATTGACAGTTTTCTATTATCCATTTATCCATTTTCCATCACGCTTATCCCAAGCGGGGTCGTGAGGGGTGCTGGTGCCTATCTCCAGCTGTCCACGGGCGAGAGGCGGGGTACACCCTCAACAGGTCACCAGTGAATGTCAGGGCAACAAAGAGACAAACAGGACAAACAACCACTCACGCACACACTCACACCTAAAGAGAATTTAGAGAAGAAACAGTCATGTTTTTGGAAAGAGGAAGCCCGAGTACTGTACCTGGAGAGAACCCTTACATGCTCAGGGAGAACAGGCAAACTCCATGCAGAAAGACCCCGGGCCGAGAATCAAACCCAGAACATTCTTGCTGCAAGGCAGCACTGCTACCCAAATTTAGTAAGAAGATTCCATATAATATCCCAAATCATAATTATGATAAATTATTAGAATCCCACATTCGTAATAGGAAAATCAATCTGTAAATCTGTAGAGTCATAGATTCCCAAACCACTAGAAGCTTAACACCTAATATGTGCACATAAAGTAGTTAAAGCTGCAAGAATTATATTGGTATTTGCACTTGTATTGTACTTCACCTCAAACCGAAATCTTGTGCTCTGCTATAGGCAGGGACTACTGGAGGACATAGGGACCACTTTTGTATCATTCTGCTTTATTCTACCTCTATTTTTTCTGCAGTATTTGTTAGTTCAACCTCTAACTTTATGCGATCTCGGATTTTTGTCATCTTAGTAGCTTCTCCTGGTCTATTACCATTTGGCTTTGACACCATCCTAGAGAGAAACATCAGCTGTGCTGCTGTCATCAGCAATTTGTTTATATATCTTGCACTTGGGTTGTCTGTTAGTGTTGTCCTGTTTCTCTTACTGTGACTAACTGTATGATCACTCTTTCATCGTCTGACATGGGAACTGTCTCAGAGCTTGTCTGCTTGGTTGAATCTTTCCTGGATAGGGGCCACATTTGGAGCTAGTTAACAGTTACCTTTTGTATCTCTGTTTCTTTTTTGAATGTCTGCTTCTCTCTCCTTGAACACCGGTCATTCTCAGCAGAAGGCCGCTGACACTGAACCAGCCTGTACCCAGGACAGTCCATGGTCAACACACGTAAGGCTTTCTTCTTACTTCAGTGTTGATAGTTCTGTTGCAAAAAGTGACAAGTTCAGATAAATCCAAGACTTTGAACTCATAGTTCTCTTTTCTTTGTAAATATAAATTTTATTCTTTTCCTTTTTCAATCAAGCACAGAAGGTTTAGTACCTCAGAACTAGGCTATAAAACCAATTTCTATAAGCTACTAGATCTGGGGTGTCCAAATGGGAGCCTGGGGATCATTTGATTTGAGCCCCAACCCTAATCAACTAAAGAATAGAGTTACAGAACAGGGCTTGGATGTAGACAGGCTTATAATTCCAGGGGCAAGAAAATCCATCTTCTTTGCTTAATCTGTCAGGGTTGCGGTGGTGCTGGTACCTATAGCCATAGAAGTCTCTGGGCGAAATGCAGGGTACAAACTGGACAGGTCGCCAGTCCATCACAGGGCAACACAAACACCCATTTCCATGCTCATACACACCTAAGGATAAGTTAGTGACACAAATTAACCAAAAAGACTGGATATACTGTTTCTGGACCGTGGGAGGATACCATCCAACTACATGCAGAAAGTCAGGAAATTGACCTCCTTGCTGCAAGGCAACATTGCTACAATTGCACAACTGTGCAGCCCGTGCAAGAAAAGTTCAGTTGCAATTTCAAAAATTCTTAATAGCACTGTTTTTGATAAACACAATCACTCTGCAGTACGCACAAAGGGAAATTGTATACTTTTTGTTTTAATAATGTGTGAATATAGGAAAATGAGCAACAATTCACAGAACTGGTTTATTAATCTCTCATTGTTTTATTGAAAACTGATTTGCTGTATGTCAGATAATCTTTAGCATCACAGTCCAAACTCCTGGTCTGTAAAAGATTTAGGAATAGTTAACATTCTGAAACAGTTTACACACTGCTGCATCCTAGGTGCAAAGAGGAGCATTATCACAGGCCTGTCATGAACCGAGGACAGATGGACCCAGTATTCAGGAGAGACAGTCAGTAGGAAAGTTCAAAAGATTTAATAAAATAAAAACAAAACAAAAGCGGAGCTGTGGCTCGCGGACACTGCAGGCGGGGGGGCGGGGCACCGCCCAATCTCAGACACTCTAGGGAGGAAACACAGGTAAGTGACCACGATAAACTGATGTATGATTATCTGGGTTGGTCACTTACCTGGTTTAACAGTCCAGACCACGAGTGTCCCCAGTGCTGCAGTCCCAGAGGTGATGCTGGAAGCTGATCCTGGTGAGGGATCCAGAACAGACAGGAACAGGCAGGATCCAGATCAGGCAGGAACAGAGACAGGTGGCAGGATCCAGACTTCCAGACATGCACAGGCTTCCAGGAGGGTTCAAAGTCAGACTGGGACCAGGAGCATGACCAGGTGGTCACGCACAGGAGCAGACAGGATCAGGTGCAGACGGGCAGGCACAGTGGAAGAGGGTAGCCGAGACAGGACGTAGGAACCGGAACTTGAAGCTGGACTTTAAACTGGTCTCCTCCCTGGAGCCAGGCTTACTTTGATAAAACCTGAACCTCCACCCATAATGAGCCAAAAACCCAGAGGACTCCACAGGGGAGGAACAGTGGACGATCAGGAGACAAGACAAACACTAAAACCCTCTTTCCACTGGCAGCTAGGATCCAGGACATGAACCAAATAAAAACTGAACAGAAAGACTGACAGAAAGACAAGTAATGATCTGGCCCTGAATGCTCAGGCTGAACTGAATATAAACCAGAGGAAACAGGTGAGAGGAATAAATTATAATTGAGGCTGGGGAGGAAGAGGGCAGGTGAGAGGAATTACTAATTAGGGGAGAGCAAACAGGCCAGATCATGACAAGGCCCTTCCTCCCAGCAGCTGTGATACCTTAAAGCCATTTTTTTCCCCATGTTTTGCTGTAGTCTCTTATAACCTCCGCCAAGGAGGTTATGTTTGTAATCAAGTTTGTATATGTACATGATGACTTCAAAAGCTATGAACAGATCTGAATAAAATTCTTACAGAAATATGCAACCCAGTTCAAGGAATAATCAATTAAATTTTAGAGATGTTCCACATCCGAATCTAGATGCAGGATTATTTTAAAGGATTCTTTAATATTATTTGGCAGAACTAGCAGTTCTCCCCTAAACCTGAGGGAAGCAGCAGTGACTATTGACAGCTTCAGTATGGAACTCAAAAAAGTCCAGAAGTATTTACAGGAGACAAAAACACAGCAAAGGTGAGCCAGGCTACGCTTGAAGTCTTGATCTGATGAAGGTGAGGGCAGAACAAATGGCAGAGGCTGCAGACACATGTTGTGCCTTATTTATAGGCTTATAAGGAAATTGTTACCAAAAGTGCACCTCATGCCAATCAACAATTCATAAAAGTCAAAATATGGGGCAAAATATTTGGCAGAGGTCAGTGCTCTCCGAGTGATTTTCTAGTTTTGATTACAGAGTTTGTGTGTGTTTTTCTGAGCACTTAAAAAGCTATGTATAGATTTTAATTTTTTTATCTGAGGTGTCACTCATTGCAAGAAACAATTCATTTAGAATATGTGCAAGTTTTAGCTATGGGTTTAAGTCACAATATGGTGCTTTTCTAGTGTTTATGGGACAGTTTTTGTGTGTGTTTGTATGTCGGAGTAGAGAGAAAATCCATTAAATGTTTGTTATGATCCAGATTATAATCTGGATACAGGAATTTTTTTAGTGATTTTATAACATTGTGAGATAGGGAGCCTCAGTGTCGGACTAAAAAAGTCTGGAGGCATTTTACTGCAGACAAAAATGCAAAAAAAAAAGGTAACAGTTTGTTAGCAGGAGCAGATGATTTTTTTTTTTAAACAGAGGTGTGCCTCATGCCAAGGAACAATTCATTTTAATTTGATAATGATCCAAATTACGCGCAAGTTCTAGTTGTAGGTGTTATCAGAGTTTGGGGAAAATGTTTCTATTAGTTATTATATTTTGTTTTATATTTTCACATGGTTTGATTCAACCGAATTTCCCCGTTGAGGAATGATACAAGGATAATTACATTTTATCTATAATCTTTTTTTTATTCTTAGGCAAAAGGGGCATTAGTAGATTTAAATAATGTGATACTAAAGTCAGGACATACTTTCAGAGTTACAAGAATTAAGGCAGAACTTTTCACTTGACTTCACCTACAGCTAAATAACAGTAGATTTAACATTACAGATAAAATACAGACACACAACTTCACCTCTCTAGACAGAGGACTGTACTTTAAAATTGGCAAATTTACAGTCAAGATTTTCAAAGACCATGACAAGTATGAGCAACAGCTTTTCTACTCAACTATGAGAATTGGGGAAAAACCTAAAAATGGCAAAGAACCATGTTTTGAACCCTTTGACTTTTTCTATACAACTCAAACAAGGATAAAGACAACAAAATGTAATAACCTTTCTCTATCCAATCCATACTTCATGATTATCCCTTACACCAAAACATCACAACAAATGGAACTGTCAAAAGACTCTTGTTGTTCAATTTTCTTTCCCCTGGCCCCCCTACCAGCGAAAAAACAAACAAACGCCTGTTAGCACATTTCATCAGCTTTAGGGGTTACAGAACAGATTGAGTATCGACAACGGTGGCTGTCGAGGCTTATGGCTCAAAGGCAACCGTAGAGGAAAATCTCAGGAGTAGGAGATGCAATCGAAAGGACCAAAATAATTCAACAGGACGCGCTCTAGGAACAATCCAGTTTGTCATGTGGAATCGTAGAGTGTCTTGCAGCACAATGAGAGATGGTCCCCGAGGACTCCGATCAGGAGTCTGCGTGTGAATGGGTAGGAGTTAGTGCCCCGGCTGACCACTCGTTACCTTTTTATCACCTGCAAATTTAGCAACCATAAATCTTTTTCCACACCAATGAAGCTACACAGATGCACAAAGGAGACCCATAAACAAGAAATTATGTGCAGCGTCTAGGGATGGCTTGGTCATTGATGTTTCCTCATGTATTATACTCTATTCTCAGAACAGATAATGGGACTGAGTTTTCTTCCACTGCCAGTAGTGTTTTTAGCTATATGGCACACCATTGTGGAGGCTGTTCTATCGCATTACAAGCTCTGAAAAGCTTAAGATTTTCTCCTATGAAATAACTTTTAATTATCCTTTCGTCCAGTCAATATGAACTTGACTGGACAAACTTGGCTTGACTTTATTGATAAAAAACAGGGCTTTAAAAGAGCAATGTTTTCCTTTGATTGTGCTTTCTGCTTATGGTTATGACTCACTATCTTTCTTGTACTGTAAAAATGAAATAAAAAGTATCTGCTCCTATAGATTTCTACAGTTTGTTTTTCTTTATTATGCATTATTTCTCCCAGACTTAAATGTCTAAAATAAAGCTTTTCTTTTAAGCAGACATCAAGAAAATAAATCTGAATGCACTGTTTTAGCAATGATCTGAAGCACTGAGGGAAACTAAATTGGTTGTTTTGAGGCTCCAGTTGCTTGGGGGTCATTTCACTTACCAGGGCTGTGACATCCTCCATGTCTTCCTCTGGTCATTGGTGTAATGACATTGGCTTATTCTTATGAAGACACTTCTTAACAAAAGGCCACTAAGACATACTCGGAAAAGTATGATTATTTTTATTATTATGTATTATGGACAAGGTGTAAGACTTACCAGAGGCTTTATAAAACAAACAAACCAACAAACAGTTTAGTTTTAATATTTTAAACACTGCTATTTTTCACAGCATGCCTGTGTGCAATGCTTATTTTTCTTGTATTGTTTTGGCAAATATATATATATATCTTAACCATAGTCACGGTAAACTATAAGCAATGTTATGTTATTAACAAATGTTTACTTGCCTTTTAAGTTGTGGGGAAGCGGCTGTTCCAACCATTGCCTTTCCAAATTCTCCCGAGTGGTGCCCGACTTTACGCGAGTGATAAAGTGAATGTGATTGGTTGTTTATCAAGGGAGCGGGATTGTTGTGGCGGAACGTTGCTAAGCAAGTTGGATTGTGGCCGGTGTCTCGGAAGCATCTTGCTAACCATTTAGCAACTTAGTGCTAGCAGGTTCCCGATGAGAAATTACATTGGGACCAAGTACCTCTGAGCAACGACACTGTCAAGGAACACTATGGACAGGGGAAACATGCAAGAGGAGGATAGTTTTGTGTCGGAGGTCGTGGAGTCTCCTCCATCATACATTTTTATAAGAGGACGCCAGGGCGGCAGAAGCTTGGTTTGGTGTAGAAGGCTTACAGCCATACATCTTTGAGCCCTTGCCTCGCAACGCTGCCAGTTTAGTTAGCTCTACGCCTGCCGAAGACAGAGACGTCCATCCCTGTGAACACTGGAACACAACTCAATGGTCAAGTAAATAATTCTTATTTCACGCTTGCAAATACTAGCTGCGACATATGAATCAAGATGCTATGACCGAAAAATCTGACTGACAGATGACTGTTAATATATGATTGGCCAAATTAAGGTGTACATGCTGACGTAAAACTAACTTGCGAAAAACCCCCCACAGATTTTAAGACAGTTTTCTTGAATCCTGAGTTGATATACATGTCCATATTAAAAGACATTTTGTGTGTGTTTTTCCCCTTCAATCGGATGCCAAATTAAAATAGTTAATGTTACTAAATAAATAGAAATGAAGATAAAGTATATTTTGTGACAGCAGTTATAACTACATAATAACATACACTGTGACTAACACTGGGGTGATGTTTGCCTACACTGCAAAAATGTTTTGAAAAACAGTAAAAATATCTTGAAATAAGTGTCTTATAATAAGCATTTATTAAAATAAGATAATTAGATATTATGCAGTTGAAATAAGAGACTGCGGCTGTTTTTTTTTTTTTTTTTTTAATGTACATTGTCTTGTTCCAATGGCAAAGTGTCTCACTTACCGCCTCAATTCAAGAAAAAAATGCTCCTATTTTAAGAAAAATTGAGTTACTTAGATTTAAATTTTTGCAGTGTGATACAAGTGGTTTGTTGCTTATTAGCAACAACAGGCATCAAAGGGTTAAATAGAAATTTTCTAAATTTTGGGGAAATATTGTCTGATAAACAGTACATTTATATAACATTTAAGCAAAATGATTTGACATTTAAATATGATTTCCCTACAACCCTAAAAAGAACCAGTTTTGTGTAATTTTGACACTCCTTCTTCCTCAGCAGTTCTGAATCATTACATAGGAACGGTGCCACCGTGTAATGCCGAAGTCCCTTGATTACCAATCCAGTATTATACATCAGTGCTGTGGCCTTTTCATTCTGGCATAAAACCAACTTCACTAAAATTTCATGATAATATAAAAAAAAGTAATTGTGTGCTGCTGCTTTGGTGCGATCAGTTACAGAATTAGAAATGAACCTAAATCAGATTGTGGTTTTGCAACAGGAAAACAGTTATAGGAATACCAGCAAGTGCATCTCTAAAAAATTTAAATGTTTTTGGGCATGGCCTGAAACTGACAAGACATGCAAAAAAGTTGATTTGCCTGTATTACTGAAAACAAACAATAAAACTCCTCTATGTACTCATTGGCAGTTGTTGCATATTGATGACAGATTTCTTCAGTTGATATAACTTGATATAACATGATATAACATTTGATTTAACATTTGACTTGATATAACATTTTTTAGCAAAGTCTTCAATAGGGGAGAATTAAGAGTAAAAGCTATAACTGATTTTCTCCTGCTAAGTTATGCTGATAACCAGCAGCTCTCATTGAATCTGATATTGTTACTGCTGTAAAATATCCTGAAGACAAGCACAGGATATCCATTTTCCTTTAATCCATTCACAATTTATTCTGCTCTCTCTTTCAATCTCCCTTCCATTTATTATGCATTATTCGCCCTTTTTAAACTATTCTCTACTAACCGTCTTATCTAATTTGGTATTCGGATATGGTTAGAGCTGTTAGCTCAATTAATACAATGACATGCCCTCTGCAATACATGTTATATTGGGACACATACTCCTTCAAAGCTCTGCACACAGCATAAATCCATACCATAAAAAAATCTTTTTTCCAGACTTTTTAAATGAATAACAGAGACAAAAGAAGGTTTTTATCTTCTACAGGACTGTGCTTTATTTTAGTCTAAGCAGAATATAATAACTAGAGAACTACGGTGTTCAGGATCACTATGGGAAATATCATCCCGAACCAGGGAAACGGGCCCCAGCCAGTGGTATTTAAATTACATTTCTGTTTAAAACAAAAAGCAAAAACAATAACTGAAACCTTTCAAGTCAAAGTAAAGACATGACTATTTTTTTGTACTAAAAATTATGATGACAAAATTTTAAACATTAAATGAAAATTGAAATTACACAGTGAAGCTGGGAATGAAATGATTTATATTACAAATAATACAAATGACTTATAATGAACACTTTACAGGTTCACATGAACAGTTGATTGAAGCAAACTACTCAGCTAGCTGAGCTTGTTTACATTTTGGTCCTTGTAACCAATGGAAACAGAGGTGGATGACCACGTCCATATTTATGTTAAAATGGGCTAAAACAGTATCTGACTAAATGTTTGCTTTAAAGAGCTTTTGGCGTCCTCTGAATAAAGTGTCTGACCACTGTTCACAGGTAGTGTTGGGTTTAAGGCAAAATTCCCCAATCACTTCCAAACCAACTTAACTGGAGCAAAACTGTGTCACGTGATCTACTGTTGGCACAGTGTCCTTGGAGGATTGAGTCAGAATAAGCAAAAAGTGGTGGTTGAAACACGCCTTAGGAAGGAACAGAAAATATTAAACTCAGAGACATGTCAATGGTGACAAATAACCCTGAAAAAATAAACACATAAAAAGTGTAGGAATACAGGACACCAACGGTGGTTAAAAGACATTAAGATATGACGGCATAGGTCCCAAAACCAAAAGAATTGAAACATTTTGAATTTTTTTTGTCTTTCTGTTTTTCTTCAATTTTTTTTTCTTAGCTGTCATACTGTGTTTGACTTGTAAAAACCAAAATGTCTCAAAAAAGATTTTTCTCCCATTTTTAAGCAACCCCAAACCACTAGGACTCAGTTGTGCAATAACCTTTTTTTCTTCATTTTACTAAATCCATCAATCATCCTTTTACAATGCAGCTTGCTAATTCTTGTATTGATTTAAAAGCTGTTACAGAGAAAAATGTCTTTGAACTTGTCAATCCACAGGAGAATTCACACAGGGCTTTTGTGGAAACAGAAATATAAAAACTCATCAAAGGATATCCTAATAAACTTGTAACAATGGGTTTGCCCAGCTTCAGCTGATAATATCATAAAAACAAAACAGAAAAAAAAAACATTAAGATGAGTATAAAAATCCCCCATTTTTAAACAACAGTGTTTCACTTTACAAGAAATAAAATCATTGTATCTTCTGTTTTTGATAAATTATTCCATAAGTCCCTTTTCTTAGTTTCACTGAAATATATTAACTATTCTTTTATTTTATTTTTTTTATGTTTGAACATGATCTAATGTACGGCCTATAAAGAAAGATAAACATAATTTAAAAATAAGCTATATTGTATGTACAGGTATAATGCAGCTGTCTGGTTAGGAGAGCAGTGAGACTGGATCAAGCAAGCACTGATTTCTGCGCTGGTTACTCTGTTGTCTGACCCTTCCTCCAGTGTCAGCCAGATCATGTATGTATTATTTTAAACCTTGTGCATTAAATGCCTGAATCCAAAATGATTTATGTACATGCTAAATAAACTGTTACCTCGAGTCGCTTCTTTAAAAGGAAAAGCCTCTGTAACTGCTGCAAAATTCTAAATTTTTCATTGTGATTTATTTTAAAATAAATGTCTAGTAGTAGTTAATGCTTTCTTCTCCTTTTGCCACTCTCTGTGAGGCATGGAACATTCAGACGAATGAACTCTACTTTCACTGCCATATCTGTTCATCAGCCCCAATTGAACTAATCCAATTACTGCACTGGCAATCTTTCTTCTGTCAGAAAAAAACATGACATGACAGTGTACATAGAATCTTAATTAATGGATCACTCTGGGGCCAGGGCTTAGGTCTGACACTAAGTCAAACAATTTCCAAGCCTTGGTCTGACGCTTACGGTTATAGGATGCATGTTCACAGCCCAAACCTAAGGGGCTTAAGAGGACTTGAGCTCTCCTAAATCCCTGCACTGCTGTGGATACATTTTATATTGACATCATTGTCCCACAGAGTTGAGCTTCTCAATACAAGTCGCTATTGAGCCTTGCCCTTGTTAGTTTTTTAAATGCTATTTACATTAAGGAATACAGAAAAAAAGTATTGATCTCTGCTTCTTGGTGTTCTTAAATGTTGCTACCCAAAATTGGAATCGATCACTGTGCATTCTGGCTAATATTAGCATCAATGTCTTGGTAAGCTTTTGCTCGACCTCTTCAGGATCAGGGGTAAGGCAAGGCTCTGAACCTCTCCACTAATCATGACATCTTAATGCCTGATGCCCTGAGCATTGGGAGCGATTTTGTGGAGTTTCAGTTTAGTACACAACACCCCCCACTTTCACCAATACTACTTAGTGCCCATTTCACCTATTCCTTTCCACCATCTTTTTCTATCCAAAATTCAATTTTCAGGGCAAAAACCTTTTTAGGGCCGAAATGACTCAACGGGACAGCTCTCTCCCAAAGCAGCTATTAAATGAGAGGCATTAATTTCTTCCCTTCTGTCCAACAGATTCCTTTAATTATCTCTCTACTTTCAGTCAATTACATTTTGCTTCCTTATCTTGACAATCACTGCTATTTCAGGGTGTTATGCACTCAGTGGGTTGGATATTCATACTCCGCTCTATTCCTCTAAGGATATATGCTACACTAAACAACAAGCTGTGTAAGTAATAATATGCATGCATGCTTTTTGTTTCCTGGCTGATACATAACTCGTACATCTCATTATTTCAGAAACTAATTTTAAGTTCTTATCAAAAGACAACAAATCATATCTACAGAAATATTTCCTTGCACAGATGGAATGATGACACACTACAATGCCTTGGAAAAAGCACTATAGCCCTTGAGCTTTTCTACATTTTGTTGTCAACAACTACAAACTTCAAAAATGTTTACTGGATTTCTTGGTTCATGGTTTGCAAAAAAAAAAATCTGAAAAGTGCGGAACAAATGCATTTAGCCCCATTTGAAAATGATTCACCTAGGAATTAGTGCAACTAATTTCCTTGAAAAACAATCAGTGAACTACATAATAATTCGTAAACATGTGATTTAATCACAATAGAAATACAGCTGTTCTGTGAAGGCCTCAAAGGTTTGGTAGGGAATATGGGGGAGCAAACAAAATCACAAAAGTCAAGAAACCCAAAATAAAGGGTCAAAAAAAATATTTGTCAATAAATTTAAAGCAGGATTTGGTAACAAATCGCTAGTTCATGCTATAATCATAGCACAAACACCGCTAATTACTCATTTAGAAAATGGAAAGTGTATGAAAGACATTAAAATGTTCTAAAATTATTACCTAAACTGACTGGTCTGAGAACATTCATTACAAAAAGGAAAACTATGGTTATGCTGATGTAACTACAGAGAGCCATGTAATAACATATAACATAAAATAGTAGTTTTACATTTAACAAATCTCTATAGAAAGATGGAGAAGTTGGGTCATTAAAAGGAAAAGGCCATTTGAAGAACAAAATGAAAGTTTACCACATTTTGTGAAGAGTAAACGGCAAACATCTGGAAGAAAATGTTTGGGTCAGATTAGGACAAAATGTCCTACTAAATATGTTGGGGTTCTTTAGGCCTGTTGGGACACCAATACCCTGAACATACCATACACTTCATGGATCATGGGGATGGAAGCATCATGTTGCAGAAGTGCTTCACTAAAGCAAATGAGGTCAAGTCAATTCTGGAAAAAAAAAAAAAATTAGAAAAGACTTGGGCAAAGGCTCCTCTTCCCACAGTGGAATCAGCCAAGGGTAGCAGCCAGAGCTGCTAAATTAAAGTCCAGATGCAAATCCAGATAGGAAGATTGTAACACTTAAAGATCCATGTTTGCAGATATTTTCGATCCAGGCTGTAAGAGCTTTAACCATTTTGCAAACAGTATTTCTCTTTAAATGTGCAAAACATAACCTTTAATATATTTACACTCAAACAGGACTGACTTAGGGGGGCTGAATACAGATGTATGCCACACACATAATAATAATGTGTGCATTTATGTTCATTTTACAACTTTGTATTGCACCTGAAATTAACCAGTAATATATATTGAAGTTTGTGTTTGTAACATAACATTTGAAAAAGTTCAAGTTTGAAGTAAACCTTTATTCAGCATTGTGTTATTTTAACTGCCAGCCAGTTTTTACTTGTTTTGTATATAAGCTGGGGTGTGCTTGCATTGTTGCCATTTCTTAGGGCCCACAGAAATAAATCTTGAAAGAATCTCAACCAGCAAAGTTTGACTATTAAAACAACCTTTTTGTCTGAGTTTGGCCATTCCAAGTGTGTCACTGTCTCAGCTTTTAATGCTTACACCTTAACATTATACTTCCCATGGTGTATAGGTAATCTGAACACCATTGTTAAAGCTGCTGAAGTGCTGGTTTCACATTTCTCTAATTTAACTCTGGCATAGCAGGTACATGCTACATGTACATGGTACTATCAGCCAACAAAGACAGCAGGAGGCTAAGCTGGTCTGGAATTTGGCTCACTGGGGACTCAACCTGCTATTAGGAGAGGGAGCACTACAGCATCTGATTTAAGACAGAAAAGTTCATTGGAGCGTGCATGCAAGCTCTATGTTACTGAGTGCATTTTAGGGATTGCCAAGACAAGCATGGAACATTCAATTGCTCATTGAATATTACTCTGCCAATTGAGGGCTTCTGCTTCAAGTAGATAATAAACACAAACTGTTCGGAGGACAAAGCCTTTTCAACCCACTTCATGTACTCTTCAGAATTTATATCAAAAGTTAATGTGGGATAGAAGAAATTGTACTTAATTCATTTGAAAAATAAACATGTCATTTGTTGGACATCATTCGGAAAAGCTGTGCTTCTGCATATCTTGTTATAGCTGAGCAAAACTGTGCTTTGGAGATCCCTTAGCAAAAGTAGAAAGAGAAAAAAACAACTCTGAGCAAGTTTTTCTTGTAAATTGCTTGACCTCTGTTGCCAACTGCTGAGAAGCAATTTTTTTGCGGATAAAAAAAAGAATTTCAATAACACAGGCCACGCAGCAGCTGCTGTAGAAAAACTAGGCATTTCCCAAAGAAATATAAGTTCTAAGCGTCTTTACAACCAAGTGTTTTTTGCATCCTTTGTTGAGAAGGAAAATATTTTTTGCTTTATGTTGCCCTTCTATTTTAGTTTTCTTTTAGAACTACTAATCTGCTCTTTGAGTTTAACACCAATATGGAATGTTTTGTTTTGCATCCCCCATCCAATGAGTAAATTTGGCTGTGTTAGCCGTGCCAGGTCAGCTGTCAGCAGCCTTGCCAAGAAGTATGCACAGACATAATTCTCCCTAATCTTCCTTCTGTCATCCATGTGCATGTTGGGAACCATCTCTCCCGTCATTCAGTCCAAGTGATTATCCCTGTGATTTTTCACTTGGTTGCTGCTAATGTATAGAGGCTTATGATTACAGAGTGATTACAGAAAGGTGAAAAGCATGTCTAATATAGTGCTAGATAATTGAAGGGTAGTGGGCCCAGGCATTAGTGGGGTTAGACATTTCTGTTCCTGGGGGAATGGTGGTGAATAGTTATTTCCTAGTTTTAAAAGGCATGGCTGGAATTCAAAAACTGAAAGCGTAACTAAAAGATGAGATGATACTAAAGCTTGGATGAAGAATTTCAGAGCATTTAAATCACAGAAGGGGCTCATTAAAAAATGTGGTATATGCTTGTACCTTTCATTGTTTGACCCCTTCTCTTTGTTTGACTAAAATCTGTCCTGTAACTAAAAAAGGAAAAGGCAAGTAGAACAGTTTAAAAAGTAATAACGGACTATTTGGAATGGGGCCTAAAGAGCTCAAAGTTGGTCCAATTGAACTTCCAATTACTGGTTCTTTGGAAGCATATATCACAAATCCATAATATTTTTTCACCAAGGGCATGATTAGTATTTCTAATTTTGTCAGCATCATGCTGCAACAGCCTTGAAGGATCATCAAAGAGGGATGTAAATGTGATAAGCTGTTGATTTCCTCTCTTCCTGCTTGACTCCTTCTTGCCTTGTCCTGCCTCTCAATGCCAGCTGTCGGTACTCAGAAGGGCTGGTATAAGGCTGTGAACTGGTGTTCTGCAGAGCAAATTAGGAAGTGCTCATAGTGACTGAAAACAACCAGTACTCCTCCCTGACTCCAAACATATCGATTGGGCTTTACAGAAGAGTCCAAATGTACAGCTCAAAAACTGTCAAAAAAGGGTAAAAGGACTCTTAGTCAAAAAGTGACAGCACTGTAGTTCTTTGCTCTAAAAAGCTATAGATCATCTGAGTGAAGATGACAAGGAGCTACTACAGTTCTTAGTTTTAGCCTGTTAGGGGGGCAGCTTTTTTTAAATAAGTTTCATGTATTACATAGGAGGAAAACAAATAGATGGGGGAACCAGTTTAGAGTAGATTTTTTTTTATAATTTAGGTGTAACAGAGTTTAATGAGCTTTTAAAAACTATACTCATTTTCCATTTCTGTGTTTAGTTTGAGTTTTTGTATCTAATAAAAGACAAGATTTGATTTTCATCAGTATAAATAGAAGCGCCTCAAGCAGAGACGAACAGCCTTGGCTTGTCCTTCAGACATTGCTGTTTTGTTTTTTTACTTGGGGAGAGTACCACAAGAAGAGTTCATTACTAACCACAGTTCATTTTGCTGGCAGTTTCAGTAGCTGTTGCCTTACTCCTCCTCTTAAGCTTTTTCACTGTTTTCTTCATGGTCACCCGTCACCTTTTTATTCCTCTCGTTTCAACAATGTGTGGCTTCAAAATACATTATGATGCAATACAAAAGGTCAAGAGGAATGACGAGAAAGAAAGAAAAAAAAAAAACACGCCTTGTCCATTTGACTTGGTCTTTATGGTGGATTGTCGCTTGAACACAAAGGCTAGTGAGATTCCTTAAACATCTGCACACTGTCCTGCACAGACATTGGGGAGTTCAGTCTTTTATCTCTCTTGTTTTCCTTTTTCGTCAGCTAGACCGATCTCTTCAGCTGTCAGAGAGTGCAATGCCTTGAACATCACGATGAGTGGGATATCCAGTGGCCGTTACCTTTACATCAAAGGAAAAAACAAAACAAGACACAACTCCCAAAAGCATGGATAAAGATTTTTTGTACTCTCTTTTTCACCAACTTTTGATGACAAATTAAAATTTTTTTTCAACAGCAAAATTTTGCAAATGTACTTTTTCTAGTCTACATCACTATTCTACCACCTTGTGCTAAATCAGCATCCAGAGCAAAAGATCGGCCCCTGTACTATGTTTCCATGTCTTTTTTTTTTTTTTTTTTTTTTACATTATTTCCATCTTTGCTCTAACAGTAAGCCACTGGATATTGATTTAATGATCTTTTTTTTGACTATGAGTAAATACTTGCAGCTACAAGGTATGAGTTTTTAAATATATATTTATATATTTATAATCTTTTAAAAAGCATTTAGTCCTTTGGTCCCTATTTCCTAAGGAATGATGCATGTAAATTATCCTGGATTTCCCCAATCTTCTCCTCTTCTTCATGTTTCTCCACTTTTGATGCAGAGCTTGCCCTGTCACAGAGCACAACACCTGTGTAGGCACAAAAACCAAAATGGCAGCAGGCTGGTGTGTATGTGTTTGTGTATGTGTGTGCACATATGCATGAATTTGCTTCAGTTCTTGTGTTGGCATTTGCACGTATTTATACATGTACAGAGTCTTTTTTTTAAGTTTTCATTCATTAAGTGCAGCTTCTTTAATTTTTTGTATGTTTGGTTTATTTTTTTTATATCTTTAAGTGAGTTTATCTGTATCCTGTGTCAGTATGCATGCTTTGAGCATAATGAGTCTATAAAGTAGTTTTTTCTTTTTTTATCATGTCTAAAAAACAGCAGCAAAAAGTTGGTCTCTGCAAAAATCTTCTTCCACAGATGCCAAAGCAAATAGGGAAAAGAGAGGCATTTGCGAAGAAAGAAAAAAACTAAAATGATAATAAAAAATAACAACTCTGGGATCCTTCTTTCAGTCACCCAATCTTTCAGCGGCTTTCCAGGAGGATCAAGGGACCACCCTTTCTTCATGATATGTAGCAGAACGAGGAGTCTTTGTACTTTTACTGCACTTGTGGAAATAAGGTGTTGTGGCCCTTCATCCTGTGACATAGAGAGAGAAAAAGAGAAATAGACAGGGAAGAATAAGGTGAGTGGAATCAGGAAGGCTGCAGCAAACATGCTCAGGGTTGCTGGCTCCTGGTTATCACACAGACTGACAGGCACAGCCAACAGCGTGAGGAACAGACGGGAAGAAGAAGAAAAAAGAAACAAAGTGTGTCAATCACAGCCAGAAATAAGTGGGCTAAAGGTGGGGTGGGAGATCTGAGTTAAAACCATATGGAACAGACATCTACACTGTGACAGCACTAATCCAAGGAAGGCATGATTTAAACTGGCGGTATTTTGGTTAGAAAAGAGAAGCTGCCTGAGACATTAATGTGATTCATCTCTTTGTGAATTCTCTACAAATAAACTACAAAAGAGCATGAGAGATAAAAAAATAGAAAACAAGCATTAAACAGCATTAAATTTTGTAATAATTACAGTGACAGAGACTAAATGGTTAGAAAAGACACAAGTCCACTTGTCATCAAATAGCCGCTAATTTGAAAACCCTACAAAATCCTTTTAGCATCCTCCTTATCTTAACATTAGTTTGAAACTGAGTGTGTTGTAGCTGTCAAGCTGAATATAAAAGAATACACTAACAGCACATCAATGTTAATATGTTGTGAACTGTGATGCAGTTTAAAGAAAGGAAGCAAAATAATACTGAATCACTCTTTGGGAACAAATATGACAGGATCTGACTTAGCGAAAGGACCACTCTCCTGAGTGCTGTCCTTGTTCTACTCCCTTTCCATTTCTGTAAATGAGCTTGTTACCTTTTCATAACAGCTCTATTTTTTCAGACACAGGGCACAGATTTAGACTTGTTTGTTACAATCAACAAAGCCAACATAGCCATTAGTCACATAAAGCACTAACAGTCCCCTCTTTTGCATGCTATATGGAACTTTTTTCCACATTTATGCGACACGAAAATCAATACAGTTTCAAATTGATCTGTTTTACTTAGAAAAAAAAGAAAAAAGATATAGCTGAAATTCTTCAAACAACAAGGAACCGATCTTCAAAAGGTTTGTGGGTTGTACAAAAAAACTGAAAACCTGATAGAGTGCACAAGGTGTATATACTAACCACCTACAAAAGGCATATTTTTTTTTGCAATTTTCTTCATGGATATGCAGAACATTTGCAGATGACCAAATCACGCAAATTATTAAGAAGAGAATATACAAATACAATTCATTTCCACAGGCAAAGCGATTTCTCAAATCTGAAATGGATTGCGAGTAGAAATTTTGACTATATTTAGCATATTTGACAGTCAGCTGCAGAAAAATGTCTGCACTCATTTTATTCAGAAGGAAACTTGTGGACACAATGACAAACAATGCAAACAGTTTGTGTAAAGGTGAACATATTTCGACAGTCAGTACTAACAATGGTAAAAAGGAATTTGCAGGTGAAATTATGTCTTTATTGGATAAATAAATGCTGTAGAAAGCAAATAAACTGTATGCAACAAAACCAAATGGAAAACCACCATAATTTTAACTTAAATAACAAGTAAGCTAAATGTTAACAGCCGTATGATAAGAAGAAATTAAAGTGGAAAGAAGAATACAACAATTTTTTTAGGTGCATCTAAAAATATGCACTGCTGTCTTGTGTGAAAGGGAAGTGTTTTCATTTATATTATTTCTCTTCCATTGTCTCTCCACACATTTATATTGTAAAGAACTATTATTGGCCTAAGGTTTTATGCAATATTTTTAGCTCTTCCAGGTTTTATGACTGATATTTAATATTTTTTACTGTAATGTTTATCAATCACTGTTATTGTTGTCATTATTTTTATTATAATTTCTTTTAATCCAATGGCTGCCCTCCTGATTCCCAAAACATGTGTTATATGAACAAGAGCAAATAGGAAATAATTTGTTTGGTGAAATCCTTAAACTGCAGAGCAAAATATTTTCACCCTATGACATTTTGTTTCATATAAGCACAAACTTGAATATATTTTACTTGTGTTTTAGGTGATAGGCAACACAAAGAAATACATCCTTTTGAAATGGAAGGTTAAAGACATATGTCATATATTTCAGTCCATAAGGTTTGGTTATTTAGATCATTTCTATGTTCTATATTTATGTTTCTATAGACTTTTGCTGTACACAGAGAACCTCTCTGCATTAATTATTGTTTTTAGGATCTTGCCATATTGGTCATTGCTTACTTTTTCTTGTTTTTGTGTATTTCAACTGATTATCCTAGATCAGTATTAAAATTTTTTTCCTTCTGGTTTATTTCCTTTGTTAAAGTGCAGCACCTTCTGTCTTAAAAATATATACCATTCAGTCTCAGTCCCTCTTCTCCAGCTGTTCCACATTCCCCTGATAATTCTCACCTGAATACAAAGCAATACTGATTTTCCTAGATTATTGCCTGTTATTTTTGTTAGGGGGGCAGTGTTTCGTGTTCTGTTCTCCTGGTGTTTATTCTGTAAGATTATCAGTTAACTCCTCATTAAATCTGAAGCGACGCTGAGCTCAGTTTTTTTCAAAATGGGCCAGCAGGGGGCGATTGAGTGACCTCTGAAAATTAATTAATTAATTTATTTTATTAGTTATTTATTTTATTATTTATAATTTTATTATTTAATATTATTTTTATGTATTTATTACAACATAATAAATGTATTGTACAAATATTATACTGATATTATACACACTTGATAACTTTATCCAGGTGATGCTGTGGGTTTAAGGACATCATCATGTCTCAGGAAATAAGTTTTCAGGTCTTAGCAAAAAAGCTAAAAGGTCTTAGATATAAAAAAAATGTTGTCAGGTCTTAGGAAGAAAACTGTCAAGTCTCAGGAAAAGATTTTAGATCTCATGTTTTTAGGAATGAAAGTTGTCAGGTATCACGATAAAGGTAGTCAGATCTTATGAAAAAAGTTTTTAGGTCTGAGGCCAAAAGTTGCCAGGTTTAAAGAAATAAGCTTTCAAGTCCAAAACATTTTGACAACACACATAGCCAAATATGTGGGCAGCCCATGGTTTGAATTCCTGCGAAACTTTGGCATTCCAGAGGAGTGCCTCACACAATATAACTACTTTTTTTTCAATAGTGCACCATTAAACTTATTGTGTGAAAATTAGATCCTCGAAGGCTGTCCTGATTCTCTTGCTGGAGCAGGCAGCCACATAAAGAGAGTCAGCATGATTTCTCTTGCTGGAGCAGGCAGCCACATAAAGAGAGTCAGCATGATCATGCACAGGACATGATTTAAGAAATGGATAAAATCCAATGTGTAGAGAATAATACAATGTAACTTCTACTTACACTTGAACAGTCTGCTTTGCCTGCATGGGAAGTCTGTTTCGAACTATGTTTTTTTCTGTAAAATTTGGTCTGAAACGAATCATTACACTTAAATAACAAAAATAAACAAACCATTTGCAGCAAAGTTCAACGTGTTTTAGTCTGAGAAAATGGTGTTTGTTTATATCTCACTGTAGTGTTATCAAAAGTTGATTTACAGTCACATTTAGGGATGCTGCACAGGTTTTCTGACACAGCACACAAACTTGAACAAGAGCTGCTGGCATTTATACTTAATGCAACAGCACGGGTTGGGTGAGGATGGTGTGATTGCATCATAGCTTAATGGATCAGGTACAAACCAGGCTTAACAGTCAGCAAAAGTATTGAAAGAACTTTACACAGTGAAGTTCTAAAAGGACCGTGCTCCTTGTAGATGCCAGTTAAAAGAGGCTGGATAAAAAATTATAGCCTAACGTAGTCCTACTCAATTCTAGTCAGAATATGAGTCTGATACTGCTCCATAGAGCTGTGATTATGGGGCGTGTTTCGAACAAACCAGGAAAAAAATGCCTCTGCACTCAATTGGATAGACCTACAACCAATAAGAGCAACGGAGTGTGTGACGTATGTTAAGCGAGGCATAATTGTTGTCAACAAAAATCAAAGTGTGCAGTTGCACGCCGAGAATAAGAAGATGAGCCTTGATCGCGTTTCTCTGTTCCTCTTTTAAAATGAATTTGCTGTCGATATCTTCTAGAACAGACCTAATAGCAGAATCTACACACCTCAACTCTCCAGCGGCAGCCATTGTTGTTGTCACCAATGCGCGCTTTGGTCACGTGGTTGATTACGTTACTGTTGATCATCTGTCCATCATCGTATAAAGCCCGCCCTGACAATTTGATTGGCCCGCCAGATATTGTGCGAGCATACTCGCTCTACTACTGAGCAATGCCAGACCGAACTTCCCGACCTCAAACGCTGTGGGCGGGACTAAGTTCGGAATGGCACCCAGGCTAAAAAAATTAAGGAACAGACAATAAATCATCATAAAAAACGCAGCCAGCACCTTGCAAAGGCGCCAAGTTAGTACATAGTGTGAACCTAAAATCTGTAAGCAGCACAAAAAATGTGGAAGAATCACTGCTCCTAGAAGTTCAAAAAGACTTGAAAATGGGGCTCAAGTTCTGCTGCCATGCAAACATGAGCATAAATCACCAGAAACAAAGATTCATTATAATGGCATTGTTTATATAAAAGCATAACTGTTAGTATAGGTCAAAGTCCAGACATGAATTTATTTAAAGTCAAGTATTTAATTTTGATGTTGATACACTGTTTCCATAGCATCTGCCACTGTCTTTAGTTGTGTTGTTGATCAAATAACCTTTATACCTTTCAGCTGTAATTGTAGGAAAAGTGGTTGCACAGTATTGTTATAGGGAGAATGCATATAAAGGATCTGCTGGATACTCAAACACATTCTGGCAGTCTCATATCTTAATAGCTGATGAGTGAATTAAGAAAAAGGTCTTTCTTGTTAAATTAAATTCAGGGTTTTGTGGAAATATAAAACTGTGGATATGAATGCAAATAGAAAAAGAAATAAAACATACAGTACATGTATACACACAAACCCCACAAGAGGACATCATACACAGTACAATGGCACAAAGAGTTAAAGGCCACTTCCAGTTATAATCAACAAACCAACCAGTCAGCATGTCATTTTACAAGTACCAGCCAAGAAATTAATTGACTACTGCACTCCACAAACCGCAAAAAATACAATATAAAGTATATATATAATATATATATGAAAGGAGGGCAGAATATAAAGAGCAAGAGTTGAGAGATATCAATCAACGCCACGTCATGCAACGCAATCACAGTCCCACCACATGACGTCATCCAAAAGAAAATGACACCATGGGTTCAACTTACAGCTGTGGGAACTTTCCCCCATGACAGATGTTGGTGGGGTGTGTGGCTATAGCGCAGAAAGGCCACCTCACACTGTGATTAGCCATGTCAGGTTGCCAGGTTGGTGGGTGTGGAAAAGAAGAAAGAAACAGTGGGATTTTCTTTTCCTTGAGTCAGATTTCATAGCACCCAGTTTATGTTTGGACTCCACAGTCTGACCTATTCTACCTACCAAAATAATTAAGTATATATTACCAGTAGCTGTAAAATAAGGACACTAATATAGAGGCCACAGATGAAATGTATGGCATGTCAAAAAGATCTTTATTTGTGCTTCTGTACGGTGATAAAACATTGCCAAGCTAAAGACTTAAGCAGGTTAAAGGTTGAATTTATAATTATATTCACAAAGATAACCCTTATGGCAAAAATGCATATTTCAGAAACTTCAGTAATAGGATTTGCTTTGCATTGTTAGCAGTTAGGGAAGTTATATTGAGAGTGCTTCAGTGCTTTTTTGCATTAAGTTTATCTTTAAGACACAGAGTGGAATTTTAGAGTAGCGAGGCTCCTAAGACCAAAAGAGGGGAATTCTTTCTGATCGTGTTTTTAATTCAACTTCAAAGTAACATTGTTAGAGTCAGAGAAAACAGCAGCCTCTGTACTTATCTACATATTGAAGTTTTGAATTATAAAGACAGAAAAGGGAAAATCATAACTGAAGTTTCATCAAAGTTTGTCATAACTAATGCAGTTAGTAAAATGCGAATAAATGAAACAGCTGAACTTTGTGCATTGCAGCTTGTATCTCTAGTACTTAAAATTAAAGAATTCAAAACCAAAACAAATTAGTTGTTGCTTGTCTGCTTTTTAATGTGAATCTCTATTAATAGGAATATTATAAATTATTTTGCAGCAAAACTCAGTTGGGAGAAAGAAACTAATAATATTTAGATTTATTGCATTGAGAGTGTATTCCTAGCCTTTTTTCATTTTATAATTATTTTAAATTCAAGTTTCTCGGAAATTCTGAATGTATGAGACTGATAATAAAAATAAATGAAAAACGGAAACATTTTATTTTAATAGTGAAATATAGGAGAACAAAGACATATTTTGATGTACTGTATGGTATAGATGCATTTCAAAAGCATGAAGCAATGATGATTCTACCTGTCATATTGACTACTGAACCAAAGTCTAAAAGCTTAGCTCTCTGGGGCTTCCCCTATGACCAGAATGGATCATTCTCAAATAAATCCCAGTGTACTTAAACGCCACACAGAAGAAATCAGTGTTATTGAATGTGATCCATACAAAGTCCTTGCAGACTTTTTTCAACACATTTCTTCTCTGGCAGGCTTCCATATTTTTCCTTTCACAGCTTTTAAATTTATCTTATAAACTACCCAACCCATCCCCATACTCCGGAGAAAGTCTAAAAGCTTTTAAAAGCAATGATTCCGATCAGTATTTCACAGCTGGCTGGTCTATTCACCTGGAAATATGGCATCTGAAGAAGAAAAATATATTTGGATGTAAAGCGAAGGTAATGCTATGTTCAGACTTCACACAGCAGAAGCAGCAAAAATGCCCGTGCTGCACAGCTGAAGCATTTTTGCTGCTCTAGCTGCGTGGTCGAAAAGTGGCTCTGATGGTTGTTGGGCTGAGCTACCCTATCCTTCCTTTGCCTGTAACAATGACAGATGAAATTGAGAGAGTCGCTTGGCTTAATTTAAGGAATAATGCTACGCTCAGATCGCAAGCACCGGAAGCAGAAGCAAAAAAGCTTCTGCTGCTTCATTTTTGAAGCTTGTCCAAATTAAGATCCGATGTCCAGTAATGTGTGTCCAAATGCATCTGATGCCTCTGCTGCTCCTGTGTTAATAGGCAGAGAGCAGCTTTGCTATATTAGCTGTTATAAGTAGGTGAAAAGTAGTTTTAATATTTTTTAAGAGAGAAAGTCCGCCTGAAAACTTAATCTGTGCAGTAAGTTCATCAAGATTACGATCCTGCCTTATAATATTATTTCGCCGTCTGAACCACTCAGACCCCTGTACACCAGCAGTGCTCTGTCAATGGGAATCCCGTTCAACAGCAGCCTCTGTCGTGGTCACCACTTCGCAGTTTTCCGCTACTGTTTGCAGGGGCTGAAAGGTGTTTTTCATGTATGGAATCCAAACTGCAGGTGCCAGAATAATAAAATTAAACATTTTTTGCAGGCAGATTTCGACATTTTAAGTTAATTTAGGTTTAAACTATTTCAGGGGAGTGATCATAGTGATCTGCATCAGCGGTGCGACGTCTGTCTCCCTGCGAGTTCCCAGATCAGCTTCTCTGATTTGTTAATGTGGCTCTTCGGGTAGCAAAAGTTAAATTTCCAACTCAAGTAGCTGCTGCTTTTGAAGCGCGACAGATGCTCAGAAGCTCATTAGCTGCTTCAACTGCTCATGATGCGCTGCTCCTGCTACTCAAAACACATTACAGGACCTTTTGCTGTGCCTTGATGCGCCTCAACCATTGAATACGGAAAGCATCTTTGATGCAGGTACTCAATATGGCCACGCCTAGATTCCAACGTCCGTGATGTCAGCTTTAAGGCATCTACATTACGCAGAGTCCAACGTCTTTCCTCTTCCTTCTTATCCAAAGCCCATAGAGAAGCTATGATATTTATCTCAGGAAAGATTGCTGACCAATCAGGCATAGTGATAACATGGTTGTTAGACTCTTTGTTGGTACTTTGTTCAGTGTGGGCAGTATTTTCTGCTGGAAAATGAAATCAACATCTCTGTCTCACTTTTGATGTGATAAAAGCAATGGGAGGTCTAAAATGAATTGGTAGAAGGCTGTGCTGACTTTGGATTGGAGCAGATAAGATGTTTTTTAACCTTTCTAGTTTAGTACTGACTTTATACAAGGAAAGAAGCCCATTGGTTTTTGCAACACAAATGCAAAAAAAAAAGATGACTTTTTTTGTCTCCTCCCCCTTGTGATCTCCCCAACATTACCGTCTTCATGAACAACTAAACACCAGTCTTCCTCTAGCTTATTTAGGCCATAACATACCATTACTTTATTTAAAAAAAAAAATATTAGTCTTATATAGTATTCTATCTTTGGGAAACAGATTTTAAGGTTTTCATTATCTATATACCATACTTCTTAGAATTAACAGAATTGTTAAATATTAAATAAATATTTCTTCATGTTAATGAACTTTACAAAGTTAATGAACTTTCAATAATAATTTACAGTACATTGAGATATACCTGTAAGAGCTATCTCATATCTATAAATATAAGAACTTGAACTGTGACAAAAAATGTGGATTCACCGTTTCCCTTAGCATGCTACCAGGTTTGATTTTATCTTCAAAAACTCAAATAAAGAACTGGTCTAATAACATGAAGGAAACATAAATTGGCTAAAATAGACAGAAGAGGATGGGAAACCTACATAAACACCCCAACAAGCACAAAAACAAATCTCCAGATGAAATATAAGAATTTTGTCATGGAAAATGGATTTACTTTTAAAGTACATCATAATGGCTGCTCTGTCATCCAACATAGTCACATTAAATGTACTATTTGTCCCCGTCACTGTGATAAATAAAACTCTATCATTTTTCTCCTCTTTGTGTGTCAGCTTTGAAAGCTTCTCTGCAATTAGCAGGACATAACTATCCAAAAAGCAGTAAGGGAACTGATAGAAGGTGCATCTATCATTATTGCATATGCCGTTTCGTTGCTTTTAAAGAGGTACATCTAAAACAAGAAAGTGGTATTATCATGCATTTATTTATGGGTGAACTGAATCCAGGCTTATGTTATTGTAATGAAACGTAGTCCTGCCAGTTGGACTTTGAAAACATGCTTCTATATTATTTTTGCACTTGGCAGATGTGGGTTGTAAACAGATGGGCGATGATTATTTGAATCAGTTCTGACGCTGTGAAATTAGTCTCTTCAGGGATGCTGATGTTAAGAGCAAGTCACATCTATATTGGTATGTTTGAGCGTTCATATTTTTTTTAGGGTTAAAATATAAATAAATAAAGGTTTCTGTTAGCAAGTACCAACAGATCACCCAGTGGGTAACTGCACTGTGTTTAGTTTCTGTGGTAATTAAACTAGCACCAGGTACTGTTGTGCTTGAAAGAAAAAATGTGCTGCCAGTAAAATAAATCGAAATTGACACAATCAATAGTAAATAAAAAAAAAAATGGAAATGATGACTTCTGTTATATAGATATAATATATATTCTCTCTCTCTCTGTAAATATATGTGTATATATATATATATATATATATATATATATATATATATATATATATATATATATATATATATAGTGTTGCACCGATACCAATACCAGTATCGGACAGGGTGCCGATACTGCCCTAAAATGGTGGTATCGGTATCGGCGAGTACCAACAAATAGGGCACCGATACCATTTTGAGAGCCATAAGTTTATTCACCTATTGTCACCCACTCCTGGTAGGCAATAAAAACTTTTTATTTTTATTATACAGTAGAACTTTTTATCAAAAAGTAGGAAAA
Source organism: Cyprinodon diabolis (assembly GCA_030533445.1). Taxonomy (NCBI): domain Eukaryota; kingdom Metazoa; phylum Chordata; class Actinopteri; order Cyprinodontiformes; family Cyprinodontidae; genus Cyprinodon; species Cyprinodon diabolis. The sequence continues at coordinate 41,828,802 of CM060065.1, read as the reverse complement.
TATCTAATACAAAGTGAATCCAGTAGAACTTTTTATCAAAAAGTTCTACTGGATTCACTTTGTATTAGATATTTTCCTGTCACAAAGGTAGGCAGCAGCTTGACAAAGCCATGATGGCAATTATTTTACATTATTATGGTATCGGCCGATACTGCACAGCCAGGTATCGGGTATCGGGGCAAAAAAAATGGCATCGGCGCAACACTAATATATATATATATATATATATATATATATATATATATATATATATATATATATATATTTATATATATATATTTGTTCATATTGTTTAATATACGTTACTCTAGGCCAGAGGTCATGGATTAGCGGACCGGTGTCTGGATCAGGACCTAGCTGCTCGCTAATCCGGACCCAACCTGATTTCAAACAGTAATAATAAATTACTGCATGTTGTCCGGCAGCAGTGTCTAATTTCACTTGTGCCGCTTCTCCTGTTTGTACGTTAAAGCCCTCTGGGACTAGGCTGCACGTGATGCCAATTAGCCAATTAGCTGTGTCGGTCTGGGCTGCTGCTGCTAGCTACTTTTAGACACAGCAGCCAAACCTGTGGCGAGGCAGGCAATGGGAAAGAAGGAGAAGATGAGAAAAACTGAAAGAAAGTGTGGACTGCTGCAAGAACTGCGGCAAACTGGTGAAAGAAAAGTGAAATGGCGTGATCAAAGATGACCCTGCACATTTTGAGTATGTTTGGCTCAACCTACTGCTGTGAAGAAGGATTTTCCACGATGAACATATTTAAAAATAAATATCGATCCAGGCTCATAATGAGCACCTTGATGTGTGCTTGAGAAAGGCTTTGTCGCCATTCAAACCCAGGGTTAAAGCCTTGGCAGCCTATAGCCCAATTCTCTCATTAAGCCAGAAAATAGAAAGAAGAAAAATAATGGTCAGTTCAGGTGTTTATTTAAATATGTGAATCAGGAAATTGTCTATAAACCAAACTGAAAGATTGTTCTCTAATTAAAAAAACACTTTAGATTTTAAAATTGAAAAATGTAATTTAAAAAAAAAAAAAATTTATTTAAAAAGTCAGTGCATAATATGGATTCATAAAAAAACATTTTTTTTCAGTGTTAAATTCTGTTTAAAGTAACAGATTACAATTAAAAATGTCTCCGGACCTTTACTGGTTGTTAATTTTCTTTATTCGGACCCCGCTGATTTTTAATTGGTGAGCCCTGCTCTAGGCACTACAGAGTGCCAATTTATTAGGAAATATTTGCTGTTTTTTTCAATGCAGCAGAAATACACCTTCCTCCCCTGCAACACCACCAATGGATCCAAAATTTCCCACAATGCCCTTTGAAAAGTTGAGTACATCGACGGTCACTAGACAGGCAGATATAACTTGGAATGCTTTGCAAGAGCTCTCCTCGCAAAACATCAATGAGATTTGTTTTGGGGCAAGAGAGAACAAACATGGCTCAAGCACCATGCAAGAAGCCACAGTCACATGACCAATGGGGAGCTAAAAGTACTGGTCATCTCTACAAACTGTAGTTTAACTGAGTGGAATATAGTCCCTGCTCTACTGTATATGCTGATTGAAGAGTTAGGGCAAACATTTGGACACAGCCTTAGAAATTAGCCAGAAAAAAAAAAAAATGAACAAAAAAAAACTGTCTGTGTTATCGTGCAAATAAGGTACTACAACAACCACTTAGTGTCATCTCGAAGAGAATTTATCCCATTCTGCCTCAAATTGCTACTCGTCGACTGAAGAAAATGTCCATGTTGTTGTCAGATAGACACAGCACACAGAAGGTAGGTAATTCTTTGAGGGTGTGGGTAATGACAGCTCTACATAGATTGGTCATGCCCACTTGTTTTCCTGGACAGGGAGGGATCAATGCTCAGACAGAAGATTTCTTGAAGATTTTATAATGATTATGTAGACATCCATGAGTAAAGCAGAATATAACTTTAAGGATGATTTTGGTGAAGGAATAATGTAAACAGGGGTGCTGGGAGGAATTTGGAACCCCATGAAAGACATTGTTATAACATCTAAAGCCACAGATGTTTTTTCCACAACACTGCTTTTTTACAAATTTTCTTGTTTGTTTTATTCTTTGTCACTATGTCAAGCGACGTGAGTGTGGCTCTAAAGTTCTGGTACTAGAAAAATGCTCGGGTTGAGTCTGAGGAAGAAACCATTTCTTGGCATTTCACAGGGTGTGCTGGTCAATATATTCATGCTTTGTTTTACCATTTACTGCTGAAAAATCAGTGAAAACACAAAGATAATTTATTTTACTGTTGAACTTTTCATATTTGAAATACTTATATAGCGGAACATATTTTTTGGGCGCAAAAATATTTACTTTTTTAAATTTAATTAGCATAAATACAATTGCCAAAGTCAAACACGGTAGCAATCTAATCCTCTGACTGCTTAGGTATGGGTTGTGGCTGTCTGTTCTCTCGTAGAAACAAAAAAATTGATACAGTATGACTGCAGCTGTGAATCAATATCTTGAGGTTTAATTGCTACTGATCAGTCAGAGATTTTAAATGTCTAACAATAAGGTAGATGATTCAGAATAATACAAAAATTGATGCATGCTATTTTGATCATGACACTGAGATGTAAACTGCAAAATTCTAATATTGCCTGTTTAAGTTTTAAACAGTATTTAGCAGAAGAGTAGAAATTAACAAATGTATATGAGTAATTCAATTAAGGCGACCTATTCACCCATAGAAAAGTATTCATGAATATTTATAAGGCTATATAGATACTATGCTTTTTGTTGGTGTTTTCGAATTAATGTTGATATAATAATAAAAATATAGGTAAACTCCTTTTGGTGCAAAAGTATAGTTTAAAAATTGCTTAACATCATATAATGTTTATCTACTTTTGGTCAACTTATTTTGATCAGCAAACTAATTTTGATCTTCCAAGGTCTGAGGTTCCTCTTTGCCACACCATATCTCCTGACGTAAAATCCATATGAGGGGGAAAAAAGCATTAACTGTGACATAAATGTTATGCCTGGCTCTTTGAAGAGAAAGAATTTTTGCCATTAAATGTTACAACCTAAAGCTAAATACTATAGATCTATTGCCTAAGCTTTACCAATTAGACAGATAACGAATCAGGCCTACAACTGTGTCTCCCCAGAGCCCCATCCAGGTCCAAATTAAATTTGAAAAATTAAACAAGATACTACATCTTTTTTTGTGAAAAAAACTAACTTGGAAAAAAGTCTCCACAGTGTTTTAGTGTAAATAGGCAATTAAATGGAGAATAACTGCATTCTACCTAAAATTAAACCAACTCATTTCAAATGTTATGACTGCTAATTCAGAACATAAAAACAATAGTTTAGATCTTAACCAAATACATATTTTTTGCAGTAGCTGATGATAAATACGCAAATTAATAAGTAGAGGACTTGACAAATCAATGACTGCATACATTTTCGATAAATTAATATATTTTAAGTAATCCCCTTTTTTTTGCCTTCAACTATGATGGCTAATTATTGCCATTTTTACTAAACTAAAACCACCAAAATTGGCCTCCCTTGGAGAAGTTGCTATAAATGATGAAAGTAAGTACTCAAGTAAATAATTAGGTAAAAGTTTGCTTAGTATATATAAAACCCAATACCACTGAAGCAAAACTGTCTAAAAACAAAAATGTAACCAATAATAATTGGTTATGATTTCACTTGAAAGAGTGAATGCCAGCAGATTCACATGAGCTATTATTGGAGATCAATAAATTAATAAAATACTAACTTCATGTGATGCTTTTCACTGTTCAATGGTACATTTAATACACCACAAGTAGTACTTTACCTGTTAACGGACGGCAAACGAGTCAGTAAGGTCGGTTGGCATCCTTTGGCCGTTTTAGCTGCACCTTCAGCCTCTTCATGCCTATCTGGAAGCCGTTCATGGCCTGTATAGCGGCCTGAGCACTGGACGGGTTATCGAAACTCACAAAGCCTGAGGTAAAGCCATGGAGTTGAAAAGAGATTAGATGCAAAGGGGTTTTTTTGGGAGGGGGTGGCGGAAGAGGGAAAGATATGAAAACAAAAGACAAATTAGAGGAACAAAGCACAGAAAAAACCCTTTTAACTTTAAACAATGGCAGAACAAGAGGGTTTTGTTTTGTCTTTTTAAAAGATTAATTGAAAGTATTTTAATAAAAAAAGATTGCATAAATCCCAAATACCAATATCATGGGTATTAGAAATCAAAGGAATAACAGTTATTTGTTACTTGGATTTTAATTTGGAAAAGATAAAACTTTTAAAGAGAAGAGCCAACAAAAAAGTGTCATGTCTAGTTATGTATTTGTAGACAAAGTAGCTTCTATAACCTGACTGTTGGAGCCTTACAAGAATTGCATTTTTCGCTGAATATGTGTTTTTATTTTATGTGTGGAACTGAGCATCTATCTAAGTAAAGAGCAGAGGGCACAAGGTTGTGATGAGATGCTTGGAGCAAGGTGTGTAGGACGGAGGTGCCTGCTGCTTGCAGTTATCACTGAGGTGCTGAGGCAGAGTGAACCAACAGCTGCCCCCGCCGGGACTCCTTGCCTGCTCTTATCAGACACCTCTGTGATTGACGGCCAGAATTTTCCGCCTGCCAGCTGATTTGATCACACTGCTATGGGTCCAATTTAATTTGGGGGAGAGGGCAGTCTTTTGTCAGTGTAGGTGAGATAAGGCTGCTGCTTTTACAAACCCTTTAAACAAACTGAACAGGAAAGGGTGTGTCAGTTGGTAGAGATCCCAGTCCTACACATGCACACACACACGGATACACACACAATCCTCAAAATGTAATGAATATGCAGATTTTACTTTAACATCCTTTAGCCAAAATAATTATATAAGTCTGAAGGTCAAAAGGCAGGAAAATGTAATGCAATGTACATAAGATTAAATGTAATGTAAACAGTTTCAGTTGGCTTGTGGAATTTGCCGGGTACATTCTGTAAGAGGTAATTTTTGGGATGTTGTGAAGAACAAGAAATATCATGGCTTTAATAATGGTGAGTTTACAATGGCCTGCTTCAATTAAACCTCCCAACCAATGACTTGGTTCCAGTATCCAACTGAGATATTAGTCTTGTAGTCCTGTCAATGATATATTTCTAATAAAACAACTGTTATCCATGACTTGTATTTTTTCTTTTTACATTTCCACATTATGCACCAATTAATGATTAACTTATTGAAGTTTTAAATGACTAAATTGTGATTTTTTTTGTGTTCTATTTTGTTTTTTATTTCTGTAAAACCACAAGCATATTATGAAAAAGTTTAATCTTAACTGTCACAATAAAAACATATACTCACCTAAATATTTGCAAACTGATTCTGATGCTTTACATGTCTGGGGAATATATATATACCTGCACACTGAGTACATAGATCTTTTACTTTATCATATTTAGATTTTCTCTGTACACACCCGTTCTCTGAAACTCCTTTCAGATAATGATCTCACATATCCTTGAAGTGTTTTTGCTAAAGAGAAATCAGATTTTTTTTAGTAAAGATACAAGTAATACATATGCTTTTTTTTACCGTAATATTTTTTTTAAATGGTGCTGAAATGCATACATATCAATTAGTGGTCCTATCTTGAAATTATCTCTTTTTAGATGTCAGATTTCTATGATATGAGACAAACACTTTTACTATCTTTTTTTCACATTCAGTATATGTAATGAAGGACTCCTTTTGTGTAACTTTCATTGTTTTACTCTTTTTTTAATGCAAAGCTTTTAACCTGACTTTACTAAAACATTTGGTTTAAAACAATATTTGCCAAGTTCATTGATTTCTAACAACTTTGAATAAGGTAAGTTTAATGTTCTTTTTTTTCTTTTTGATGATGGAGCCTCAGAGCATTTTCTATTTAGGGGAAAATGAAACAAAATGAAAATTGAAGAACATAGTTTAAATAAATGCTTTTTGTTAAAAAGCTTTATTTGCTTTTTAACAAATGGTTTGATTACTCTCTATATCTGCAGTGAGGAGGTCACTTTTTGACCCCATTTTTGTTGACTGATAAACACTGAAAGTGAGAGGCATATGTTCAGTGGAGAACACACACAGTGAATGAGAGAGAGCCTTTCCTGAGATGGACAGATGAGAAAGGTGAGAAGAAGAGGGAGACAGTTTCAGATATGCCATGACGAAGAGAAACTGATAGAAAGCCAATGATGGGAAACGCTCTCTCTCCCCCTCTCTTTCTCTCTGTCTGGCCGTCTCCTGGGTTGTGCTGTCCAACTGAATCAACAGCAAGCTCCCCACCAGTCTATTATTATCTCTTTAAGCCCAAGGATCCCACATGTGCCACCTCCACCCTGATGAACTGGTGTAGTGAGTGGGAGAAAAAAAACAAGCAGGGGGGGGGTCTGGGTTCTGTTGAGTCCTCTAGTTAGAGAGATTGGAATTTAGATTATTTTCTGTGATATGCACGACAACCATGTCAAAAATATTGGACAAAAATGTTTCAGTGACTTTTTTTGTGGCTAGATCAATTGGGATCCAGAACCATAAATTGACACTTTTATTCTACTCATTAATTGCAGATCAACCACTTATCACAGAGGTCCGTTCCCGATGGTCACTTCTATGAGAGACAGGTAATTAAACAACTATGTAATAATTGCCCAAGTAGATATAATTATGTCCTATGTCACACTGCTCATGGTATCCCGTTAACAAATATGTTGATTTAGATTAAGGCAGAATACAAGAGAATTGTCAACACAGACCTACTGGGATGTTTTCTTAATTCTTAATGTGCTTGACAGCTTAGCGGCAAACGCTGCAGGCTTTTCACAAAGCAGTACCAAGGTATGGAAAAAAGGAGACGTTCAAAGGCACTTTAGATAGCTTGTGAATGATGTATGTGGATAAAGTTGTTACAAGAAATTTAGGCACCATTTGTTTTTTTCTTTTAAGCTTTTGATTTTAAAGCAGACTTCTTTATGTTGTAGAACACCATTGGGAAGAGAAAGGCTTCCTCTCTGCTTGGTCTGCCAAACTACTAATCAGGTATACAGTAGAACCATCTAAATAAGCTTTGTAATGCAGAATCTTTAGTGAATATACTGTAAATTTTTATAATTTTTTATGGTGTGTGGGTATGTGTCTTTCTGTTTGGCTAAATGAGAACTCTTGTCTTACTTCACCAGCAATGTGAGGTCCATTTTTGTAAAGAGAAGACTGTTTCCAGGTCCTCATAAATTATTTTGCAAGGGGTTAGGTTAAGGGTTATAGTGTGAATTGAGTTTAGTTTAGGGTTGAGGTAGGGTATGCACTGGCAATGTTTAGGCTTGGGTTATTGTCAGAATTAGAAAAAGTTGAAAATGGCTTAAAATCAATGGCAGTTAATGGTAAACAACACATGGTCTTCACTACATAGAAAAAAAAAAAGAAAGAAAGACACTAGTGTGTGTATATGTGCTAAAGCATGCATGCAGAGTTTGCTGTGGGCCACTTACATTGCATCTAGTGTATTACCTGATACAGATGGCCCACAGTATGTGTCCAATTCTTAGAATCACAGTATAATACCAGTGCAAAAACAACGGTAACAGGTTTTGGATTTGGAAAATCCAGATATGGGACTTTAAACAAATGCAGCAACACAAAACTACTTGGATTGTAACTATGCCTTTGGGCAATGGCACTTTTAGTTACTGAGAAGTTTTAAGGCACATGTTGAGTGTCTGGAAGAAGTAATGAAGGGAAAGCAACTTGAGCTGCTTAAAGGCTGTGACAGCGGTGAGCCAGATGCCATTCTACATGTTGTCTTTGATGTGACAGTTGTTGTTGAAGACACTGTTTTTTTCACTAAGATTACAGATATTCCACCCTCATTGGCCAAGTTACGGGTGTCATCTACTGAATGAATTTATAATATCTAAATCTGATTAAGTATTTTAGTCAGTTAAAGAATATTGACTGAGACCAAAAGAGACTAAGTTCAGTCCTGATCACATGTACTGAGAAAGTCTAAAATAGAAGAACCCTGAGGTTTAATTTAATCAACATTGTTCATGCAGACTTTGTTCATTCATTAATTCAAATGTACTTCGAAATTTGGGTGTAATCATTTAATTAAACAGTTTTTAACTCCTAAAACACTGACAATTTTTTCTGTTATAGCATATGATTTTATACATTTAAAAAAATAAATGTAATTGTTGTAATAGGGACAATAAATAAAAATAACAAATGCGGGGAACTGAAAGGCATGTAGGCTTGCAAGTTGATTTTGAACAATATAAAAGAAATGTGAGGTATCATCAGAGAAAAATTTCTAAATCTAACCTCTCACAATGAGATATTATTAAAAAAATAGGATCAATACTTGTTTGCTATTTTTATATGATCACCACATCTTTTTGACTCACCAAAACATTTGCTCTGATTGGTGGCTCGGTCAACAAAGACTTTGGCTGAGATGACATTGCCAAAAGGAAGGAACATTTGCATGAGCTCGGCGTCTCCAAACTCCTGGGGCAGGTGGTAAATAAACAGGTTGCAACCTTCCGGCCCTGGTGATGAGAGAAACACAGCAGGACGGTTATATGGAAGCATAAACAGGAGATGCCAAGTGAAAGATTAACTTAGTCTAACACCAATAGATGAAAAAAAAAAATAATCCAGCAGAATCCAGCAATAATTTGTAAACTATTTTGTTACACCTCATAAAATGCAAAGATAAAACTTCTAAGCATTTGTCAGAGTAATGTTGAATGAAATGTAATATTTTTCTACACAACAAAGTTACAACAATAACCTGTGGCATTTCACTTAACTGTCTAAACAATTATATTTGGTTAGTTTATTAGAAGATTTGCCGGTAATAGTAAAACACAGTAAGCTTCTTGGTTAAAGTAACACTTTGTAAGTTTCGACTCAAGCATTCGCTTAATGTGAGATATATTAAATCCTTTTTCACATCAACAAATGTAGTACTCGATCTGTGCAGAGACCCTTTGACCCACCTGAGCTCAACTTATGGTTAAGCTCAGGTGGTATATATATATATATATATATATATATATATATATATATATATATATATATATATATATATATATATATATATATATATATGTATATATATATACACCATACCTGTACCATACCTATTGGTTTGAAGAGAGAAAAAACTGACTGAGACATTGCTGATGGAGAGGACCACCTGTTTGAACAAGAATAACATTTTGTCCAAACAGGTGACACATCGGAAAGAATTTGAAAAATATTTCAGTCAATTTAATTGTTTATTGCTCTTTAATGTTATCCCCCTCCCTGATGTCATTTTCTTTTTCATATTTTTTGTTGAATAAGTTAAGATGCATGTTAACAATGAAGTTGGGAGGAAATTTGAATTCATTAATGATGTAATATTTTTAAAGAAATTAAAAACAATTTTTTGACACACTGTGGTTGACGGTGTAGATGGAAAAATAAGGAGAACAACAGAAAAAGCAGAAACACCAGATGTTGATTGAAAGGAAAAAGCTTAGACAGTTATTGGGAGAGTGAGGCACTGAGACACAGAGAAAGGAGGCAGAACACACATTAAGACATGAGCCAAGTTTTTGCTCCAATTACTGTGTGACAGTAGGCCTGTCTTCCAATCTCTCCCCATCCCTGCACACTCATCTACCCAGCTGCCACATTTGTGCTGGCCAATCTGGATAAAGGCAGGAATGAACTGGAGGGAAACAGAGAGAGGGAGAGAAAGATCACGAAAGCCAGCCATGGACACGGTGGAGGGGGAGGGCGGCAACTTGATGGACTCAGGGACAGTAAGCTCGGAGCTGGCTGGTTGTCTAAGTTTCTCTCCTGTCTCATTGCTCAGGGTGATAGCATGAAGAGATGAGACTGGGTCTGGTGAGAAAGCTGATAAGAGGGCTGCAGCGGTAGCTGGCTGTAGTGCCACTATGCCTCAGCAGGATAAAGGACACACACACAGACGCACAGAAATACAGACAGAGAGAAGGGAGCAACTCATATACTTAGTTTTCTAATAGGTAGAAGGTGAAGTTCTTTTTATAATGGTTTAGGTTTATCATACTAGCTAAGTATGAAACACAACATGATTTGTTTAGAAAATCACAAGTCCCCTTTATGCCGTCCTTTCTCATAAATGCATGTAGTCTCGAAAGTTAGCTGTCTTGTTCATTTATAGTTGTGGACCGAATGAAAAATGCATGAATGACTTTTTTTTTTTTTTTTTTTTTTACTTGCCTAAGGTGTTAAGCTGTAATTAAGTTTTGTATGAGAAAGAATGAACAGATGAAACAAACGATGATGTATTACATGCATTTACTCGCACAAAAACAAAAAATAGAAACATTTAGTCCAATAAAGGTCCAAATTCTCTTAAGGAAATAATATAATTATGAAGAAATATTTTTTGTATAAACTTTTAGTCTTTGATATATGTTCAAAAATATCTTTAGGCTTCATGGACTTTTTATATTTTCCATTTTAAATTTCATCTTAAAACTGCACCCAAAATAGCTTTATTGTTTGTTTGTTTGTTTTGGAGTCTTTTTGTATGTTTTGGTTATTAATGTTAGATTTAAGTGAGTTTGGTTTCAGCTTTACCTTTTCATCTTTTACATTTTAGACAACAGTTTTCATTGAAATGCTTTTAGGTTATCCATAAACTGCCCCATGACCAGGACCCTCCACTTAAGGAAGGATGTTATGTTTGTTGGGACCTTCCTGGTTCATTGAGAACTCAAAAATAATAATATTTATTTTTACGTTTGCAGTTATCACAATCAATATTGTTTTGAGATAAGTTAATACCTGTAATCACAGAATCATTCGCAAAAATTCCTGGATCCAGATGAAGATCATCACCAACAGTTAATAATTTGCTGCCAGTCAAAATATGTACCTTTTTTGAATATTTCATCAAAATCTGACCATTACTTTATTAGTTATTTTGAAAACAGACACACCAACAGCAATGAAAACATAACCTGCTTGGCTGAGGTCATAACCACAACAGTGGTTTCTATGGTAAAAGTTGCATTGTTTCTTTTAGAAGGATTTTCTTCGTTGAATCTTTCACAAATGCTGACTGACATGCTGCTGAAACTGTTTGCATTGAGGGAAAGATGGAAGCTCAGATTTGACTGTTTCTATGTAGGATCAGATGTACCTTGTTAAATGGCAGGGCAGAAGATATGGCAGTGGACTGAGACAGGCTGGGACAGCATCCAAAACTCAGTGGAGGCTTGAACTCAGACAGGCTACTGGAAAAGCCAAAAATAGCTCGCTCTGTGTGGCCATGAGTGTAGCTGTGTCTCTGTTAGTTATAGTATGAAGTCAATTGTGTTGCAAAAGTATGAAACAGTGAAATACTTATGCAAAGCAATTAGATATTCCTGAAGAATGTGAATTATTTCCATATAAAATTACTGCAGCTAGCGAAGTGAGGCACTTTGTGTAAAACTTTTAACCTTGGATGCATTCTCAGTACTAACAACTTTTCCTTCAAGCAATCCTTAAAAAATACTAAATTTCTATTCATGATGAATATTCATCTCACTCTATGCTGTCTCACTTAATCATACAGTTGAATAATTAAGACTGACGAATGCCGTCAGAAAGAATGATTTACCATCAAAGTATATCCTATACTTTATTACATCTTATGCAATGGCATAAGAGTGCATAGGAATAGTAACAAATGATTGTGCATGCAGCTAATTAATCTGATGAATATTTATAACCACTTAAACACATTGTAATGGACTGATTAAGCAGTCCAACACTGTGAGTTTGAATTAGTGCAGTTTTTGAATAATGACAGAGTAACTTTCCATCTCAGTGCTAATGTTCTTTTCTTTAAATGGGGAGCCTTTTTCTCACATTTTCCCTAACCAGCTTCCCCCCTCCTTCACTAATTCAAAGCAGTGAAGCTACATTAGAATGGAACATGGCAATTATCACCTTTTATCTTGGGTGGGTGCGCTTGCTCGCTCTTACCTTCCCTCTGTTGCTGGGGAATGATGGTCGGTTGCTGGGGGAACGCTTGGCTGATTGGCGCATAGGCGGCAGGGTAGGCTGCTGTTACAAAGGGAGAACCAGAGAGGAATTTTTCACATCTTCATTTTCATATTTGACACAACAAAACTCAAATCATTATTCCATTGTTCATTCGGGTCCTGAAGACATCGCATAAATAAATTGCATTATGACTGGAAGCCAGGGCTCATTTGTCTGGTGGATCACCACACATAAAGAGTGGTTAAGGGGGAGAGGGATGCAGTTGAACTGAGCGAAAATACAATAAAGGAAGTGGAATTACACTATTTTAATGCAAAATTATGACAAACATTTTTATTACACTTGGCATATTCACAATCTTAACCTAAAACAGCAGTAGATGGTAATCTGTTAAACTTTGCCTGACACAATGCCTACTATAATAGCCAAGCAAATAAATGCAGTGAATAGATTCAAACAGACAAACAAAGGAAGAAAGCAGAGAGGGTAGGAGAGCTGTATCACCTGCGTAGTGCTGGACACCAGCATAAGCCTGTTGGAGAGGGTCGGTCACTGTTGGACTCTGTGCTGCAGAGAGTTGAGGCATGAAACAGAGAACAAAGGGTGACTTCGAAGTACAAGAGTGAAAGAAAGTAGTGACAGTTAAAAAAACAGTCAGACACAGAGACAAAGAGATTGAATTAAAGAGCGGGACAGAAACTGGCCTAAACAGAGAGCAATTAGGAGGTGGGATTACACAGGAAGTGGGAGAAATTTGGGCTGTCATATCTTTCTTCAAAATGTTCTTCAAAATGCCTGCTTACTCCAGATGCTTGCATCAAATATTAACAGAGTGCCAAACAAACCACTTTGTAGTTCATTACGATTGCATCTGCCTTTGCATAATGCAAATGTGGGGAGCGAATGTCTGTCAGTTCTTCAGGAATCAGTCCCAGACAGCATTAAGAGACCGAGGACAGGCTGAGACAGATCGAATTAACCATAATTGACTGATGGATGAAGTGACGGATTCATCATGATACTGAGGCAGGCTTCTAAGAAATATGCCAAATACACTGCTGACTGAGCTGTAAATGCTTTTGGTTCAATAAGAAGGAAGGAAGGAAGGAAGGAAGGAAGGAAGGAAGGAAGGAAGGAAGGAAGGAAGGAAGGAAGGAAGGAAGGAAGGAAGGAAGGAAGGAAGGATTAGCTACAAATGATTCCTCACCTGGGTAAGGATGGATGCCATTAGTATAGATGGGCTCCGATGTTGGCTGGCCATTGCTTTGAGGTGGTAGGGCACTGAAACCGTTAACCCCAATAGGTGTGGCTATGCTTGGCACGGCTGTAGCAGAAATGCCTGGGGGTGTGCTGGTGCCTGCAAACAGATGTTGAGCTTACCAAGGCGAGTTGATTGCAGCGAGTTGATTGATAAGGCATAATGCCAAACAAGAAGAGGCGTTTTAATTTCCTCCCTCAATATATGATATTGTTAACTGAAAAAGAAAATCACAAAACAGTAGAATAACTGTCCCATACCAAACTCAGGCTTTCTTTAACACCCAAGTCACCTTTTGTTATATGGTCATAACTCTGGGTACAAAAGATAATTAGTCTATAATTAGGCAATAAGTGCAATCAAACACAGAAAAACAAACCTTGGGATTAATGTTGGGCGACATATAAAAGTTCTATAATTTTGGCAGCATTTTCCCAATGTATGATGCTTTGTGTTTTTAAGTCAAAGATTAAATTTATCAATCAAATATTATTAAAAGTATGTTTATGTTGAAATTTCAACTCAAAATGGTAAAGTGAGGTGTTAATGAAAGCTATATACTTTAAAAAAAATATTCTTAAGTCTTAAGCCGGGCATACACTGTACGATTTTTTGCCCTTTTCAGGCTGATTGTCCAGTGCGAGAATTTTTTGATCGTGCTGAGTTTCAGCATCATCATGCGTCCTGCATCATGTAGTATACAGAAGTAACGAGGAACGATAAGCCTCTCACGACCACCTACCGATCAGGAATCGGTAGGTGGTCAAAAATGTTTGAAATTCAGTTTGGCCGTCGTGAGGTGTTTCTGAGCAAATCCTGCTGCTAAAGCAGAGCTATGAGCCAATGTAGCAGAACCTCATGTACTGTGCATGTGCAAACAAGAGAGCTCTTCTTCTTCTTCCAGATTGACGAGTTTAACCAGCGTTATCTCTCGGCGCTCAGTCCGATGTGTGGTTTTTGGTCGTGCAGTGTGAGCAGGTAGATTGCATCAGAGCGTCGGGCAGCACAGTGTGAGATCATGCATCGTGAGCTTTGAACTTTTAAACCCTGAGGTTTTGTCGTACAGTTTGAGCTGTAGTTGCGTGCAACGATTGAAAATATTGCACAGCATATGCCTGGCTTTAACAGGACAATGGTCTTAGGGCAAATAAGTTTTCAGCTAGTCGAACACACTAATATCATGGTTATCAAAGCATCAAAGTAGGTTTTGTTACTCTGTGATTCTGCAACATTGAGTTTGAAATACAATACAAATGTTTTTTCTTGTTTTTAACTATACTGGGGTCAGCTTGTTTTAACATTGCCTGTGGTCCGAGACTGCTTTGCCACAAGAAATACAACACGTGTAGCCAGTGTTCTGCATACATTTAAATCCTATACGTCTTACAGACATTTAATTACCTTTTCCACCCTACTTTTTCCCTCCAGTGAACTTCTTATTAATATGCTCAATACATCCCTCTGAGAACAACCACGAACAACAACAAAGAAAAACCCCTTAAGTAATAAGCTAATGTGGTTGATGCTCTTGCAGTATAAGGTACCACCTGCTGAGCATTTGCTAAGTCAGCACTCTTCCTGGTGATTTTGAAGGATAAATATAGCAATAACAACATTTCTCTAATAAAATGTTTTATTTAAAGGTGTATGTAATAATTCTTGGAGTATTCATTTACTGTAAATTGAGGCATTAATAGAATTAAACTCCCTGTATGTAATACATCTATATAATATGTTTGTGACATGAAGAAATATTTTCACTCTCTAAGTTAAATTAATAGATTAAGTTAAGTTTTTCATTGTAGTCTAATTTGCTTAAATGCACTTGCATGCTAAACTAAATGCACAAAATGTATTTTACTTTGTTCCTCTAAGAATCAGAGTCTGTCACCTTGCCAGTGGCCTTTTGTGCTGATGGAATTTTATTTTTTTTTTCTTATCTGAGTGAAGGACATTTAAGTCATGTAGGATTATCTTTGATAGGTATTAGCAAGAATATGTAGGCCTTGTGGATTACAAATGCCAGGTACAGCATCAAGCCACTTTATATAATACATTTGCAACAGCCTAGCCTTCAGACATCCAGCCTACTTAGTGTCAAGCCTTCAAAGCTCCTTATGACAAGGGCCAAAAAGATAGTTCAGACTGGGGTCCAGGATTATCTCACACAAATCTTTGCTATTATATTGTATAAGCCAAGGACTCTGCATCCCAAGTTATTGCATTGGCTGAGTTCCCAGAAAACACACAACATCAGAGAGACAGAGGGAGAATGTCACTTGCAGAGCAAGAACGAAGAGATAATGTGTGAGCAGAAAGGAGGTAGGAACTATCATGTGCCTGCCAATGGTATATGGATTTAAACTACATCTTCTATCACCAAGCCTCCCTCAGCACAAGCTTCTACTTTCTTTAATTTAACTTATGAGTTTTGGCTTTACAGTAAAACAGAGCTTAGATCTAAAAGCAAGTAAGTAAACTTTATTTTTATAGCATCTCTGAGAGGTCAAAACAACAAAGTGATTTATAATAAAAACACATAAAATGGAGAACATTAACAATTAAACTTCTCCATCAATAAGTTTTTAGTTGTCTTTAAAAGGTTGAACGAATCAAGACAGTATAGAGATTGTGGCAACCCACCTTCCCAGTGTTAAGGGCAAGGGATTTATATCCTCTGGACTTATAAAGCATTTGTGGAACCATTAACAGCCTTTGGCTGGTATACCTCTGATGTCTAGAACAGGTGTAGAGCTCTAGAGGATCCAAATAAAGAAAGGGTCTCTAAAAGTAAAGATTTTCAAATGCATTTAATGAGGTACTGTAGTCAGTGTAAAAGGACTTCTAGCCTCTGTATCTTTCTTGTGTTGCTTGGAAGCCTTGCAACAACATTCTTAACTGACTATAGAAGGATGAGATATTTATTATCTATTGTTTAAACAAATAAAATGGCTTTTACTCAATTCAATACTAGATTAAAAAAAAAAAATTGTATAATAGGCTTTACTGCAACTTTGACCAACTTTGGTTTGATTTATTTGTTTGCTAAAAACAAAAATAAACATGCAAACAAACAAAAAAAAAAACAGTCCCTAATTTTCTATGAAAGATTGGCCCTCCAATGAGATAGAAGGATCTAAAAAATGACAATGTTATTAAGGTTTGGTTTGACAAAAGATACTTAAGATACTACAACAGCTTTAAATAAGGCATCCTCTTGAAGTAAGAGTAGATATTAAAAAATCACCATCCTCAACAAATGATAACACAGCAGAAAAGTTTCTAATTATTTGGTGTTGGGGGAAAATATGTAAAAGAAATAGAAATTCCTAACCACCCAGGCTCTTGGAATCTGACATGATCTGGTTTGCTAAAACACCAAGAATCCAAGCAGGAACTATTACATTGCTTAGGCAAGAAAAACAAACGTGCATACAATAAGTGATCTATAGAGCATGCATGACCAAAACATAAGATGTGCAAACCCGTTCAGCTCCGCCCCCTTTAAATTAGCATATTGCGTATGCTACTAGCACAAAACATGACTTATAGTGTACTTTGCAAAAGTATCTACAGTACTACAAACAAAAGAAACTAACAAAAAAGAGGTAAATGAAAATGACAAATGTGAAATAAAAAAAATTGAAATAAATGTTAAAATATTGCTCAAGATAGGGACATAATAACCGAATAAAACGTTACTATGCTTCTGGAGGAGCTAGTCAATTAACATTGAAGGAGAAAATAGGATTCCTTTCATGGTTTTTGGTTTGGAGAGTCCTTTGACATACTCTATAATTGTTGTTGTCAATTGGATGTTAATATCCTTTTTTTTCTGTATTAAAAATGCTGGAATATTTGGGTTCAATTATGATTTTCTTTTTTTTTTTTTTCAATTGCATATAGAATTGCTCCCCATTGCATTAATCTGTTCCAAGCTGTGCAGAGGTGTTTATTTTTTCTACCTATAAAATTCTACTAATGTAGTTTCTGAGAGTCCACATATGTTTGCATGCACACAGACTCTCGATCACCTATCGTCGTATCATTGTACCAATGCCTTGTTGGGACATAAAAGGACCTCAGACATTTTTGCCTGTAGGATTGCTGCCTTACTTCAAACTGCATTTACATCATGTTCAGTTTTGATATAAAATTTGGGGGGTATTGATCGTTTTATTAGAGTCTTAGTTAGTCACTTCATTTGGATGGGATTAAATTGATCTCAGATCATAAAGTAAAAAAATCTTGGTGTTACTTTTGATCAGGATTTAACTGAACTTGAATGTTGTGTATACTTTTTGAGTACAGATTTAAACTAATTCTATATTTCTGGATATTTCTGGGAACAGTTACCTGTATAAATTCTCAGTTATCTGGGTCAAGGAAACCACAAAAGAGGCTTAAATTGGAAGGAAACCACACTTTTGCTCAGTAAATTTATCCAAATCCATAACTCCAACTACAGATTGCTCTGGTGCGAGCCGACGGAATTGACAAAGAATCCTGGATAGGTGTTGAACCCTGTGGAAAAAAACTAAACAAAAGTTTGGTTGCCTTTCAATTCAAGCCTGTTTTTCAGCGCCCGTTGGATCTTCAAATCATAGACAATAAAATTAGTTTTGTCATGAGATTTCTTGTGATTTGATGCTATATAAATAAACCAAATCCAAATTAATTGAATAGAAAGAAGCAACATAAAAAAACATTATGTTAATATGCCTTAATGATTTTAGTAATTTTCTGAATACTAAGTGTGAAGCAGCGTGGTTAGTGGCTAGTGGTTAGGATATTGTGCTTGGAATCCAGAGGTTCTTAGTTCAAGCCCCACTCCCAAGGACTGCCACTCTGGGTCCCTGCGCAAAGACCCTAACCCAGCACTGCTCCCAGGGCACCGAAAAATGGCAGCCCACTGCTCCCCTTGGGGATGGGTTCAATGCAGAGAGTTATTTTCGCTGCTCTGTACTTGTGACAGTGTAATAACAATAAAACATGTTTCCCTGCATCTGTGAGCTATTATAAGACAACCATGATGAATGATAACTTGTCCCAGTGAACTCTAAGACTTAGTGCTTACCTGAAGACGGTGTCATGGGAGTAGCCACCAGACCATTGACATTAAAAGCTGCCATTTGCTGCATTTGTGCAGCAGCAATGGCAGCCATAGGGTTCAGGTAGGACCCTTGTGTTGCTGCCATCAGGGCTGCTTGCTGTTGCATCATCTGCTGTAGGATTAAAGAGCAGTGGGGGGAGCGGTGAATGGTGAGAGGGATAAAGGGGAGGACAGAAAAGGAAAGATGAGTTAAACAGCTGCAAAACAGAGCATGTTTTCTCTCACATGTGTTTTTTAGGGCCATGACTTGTTCTTGAACTGAATGACTTGGGTTGTCCTGCAGCTTTGCTTGCAGGCTATTATAAGGCTTTGCTGGCCTTGTGCTCATTATGTGGAGGGAAGATAAAAGCAATAAGAATGCTGAATTCGATGTATATCTGTATGTCTGTATATGGGATTAAAAAAAGCAGTAATGGCGGGGTTCAGTCACAGAGTTCGAGAGATAGAGTGCGAGTGGGCGATTCTCACCTGTCAGGATGAGTTGTTAGCTACTGTGTGAGTGCAAAATCTCACAGACTCCTAACTCAGACTGTGACTTTCATGTGTGAATATGAAATAGGGGTGGGCCTGGCTGACAGGAAAGGGCGTAAGGGGTGAACAGGTCTCTTCTTTGTAATAAAATGCACCTCTTCTTGAGCAGAAAAGTATATCTAAAAGAGGCAGGCTAGAGTTAGCAGTTTAAATTCTTATACAGGTCAGGATACACTGGAATGAAAGATGAATACAAATTGAACATTATATGCAGGGTAGATGTGTAAATATGACATGCATATTTCAGTTTAGAGATAACATCACAAACTCATTAAGGAAAAAAACAATGAAAGTAGATACATCGATCAGAACTATTTAGAAAAATATTCTTCTTAACGAAGCTACAGAACATTTCAAATCTAAGTGATTTTTCAATTGTGAATATTTAATAAAACTCTTGAGTGTCACATGCCTAGTTGGAGAGAAAGCAAATTCAAACCTCTGATCACAACATTTTGTTCTTTCTTTTTTTAAAGCTCACCGTCTCCTCTCCCGCTGGGCTGAGACTTACAGCATGAGAGTAGGCGCCATAGGCCCCAAACTGGATGGTCATGGGACTGAAGATGCCGAGCTGGCCCGCCATCTGGTGCATCCTCCGCAGGGTCCTCTCTTTATCAGTATCTGCAAATTTGACCACCAGGCTGGACGAGGCACCCTGCGACGACACATATAGTTTACAAGGTTAACGGAATAGGCAACCAATGCGTGTAAGATTGTACTGCCTGAAATTTCAATCATTCATACAAATGGCAACATTCCTTCCAAAGTATTCATACTAACTGAATGTTTGTCATATTTTATCATGTCAAAGCAACATATTTCATAGTATCTTATTGAGATTGATACTGAGAATGATGACACAGAGTAGCACATAACTGTGAACTGAAAGCAAAAAAATATGTGTTTTTAAAAGTCTTACAAACCCATTTAAAAAAGTGATATGTGTATTGGTATCAAACCCTGTAGTTTATTATTATACTACCTGCATAACGAAAAGAGGAAGTTAGCAAATCAGGTTAGTTTTTTGAAGGACAAAAAGGTTTTGTAGGAGAATATCAATAAACAAATGATATCTTGAAGAATCATTGAGTGAATAAGTGAATGGATGAAAGAAAGAAATGAATAAAAGAAGAATGAAATAATCATTTATACCAGACTGGTTAGGGTATAGTTGCTAAATGTTGAAAGCAGGGTTGGAAATCTATTCATTATTTTAAAACAGAAAAGGTATGGAATAAATGCACACCAATGATGACATCACCTATTTAGTTCAGTTCAGTTTATTTACATATATAGCACCAGTTCACCAGATATGTCATCTGAAGGTACTTTACACTGTAGAGACAATTCAACCAGATCATACAATCATATAGGTTCAAAGTATTCTATCTAAGGAAAACCTGCTGATTGTATCGACTCATTGTCTTGAAAGCATTCCCTCACACCAGGCATCTTTCAGTTGCAACCTAGCCTAACTTGCCAGGCTTTTAAAGGCACACTATGCAACATTTTTCAGTTAATTAATGTGTTCCATAACGTTTTGGATGATTAAATGAGTCATTTCAGGTTGAACAAAGGTATTCCCGGCCACCCTGGTGGTCTGTGGGGGAAATACCACACTTGCAATTGCAGGAGCACCGACCCGCACCCACAGGCTCAGAAGTCTCGAGAGAGTCAGTCTTGCTTTACGGCGAGAACTGCTACACCCCCCAGTTAAAAGCATGCTCATTGCTAGCACAGTGGCAATCTTTGTGCAGTTATGCTACGTTCACATCGGATGCAGCAAAAGCAGCAAAATCATTTTTGCTGCTTGTACCAGTTAGTTCTGACGCGCGGCTGAAGCAGCTTTGCTGCTCTGGCTGCGCGGTGCAAAAGTGTGTCTGACGCACGTTGGGCGGAGCTTCACTATCCTTTCTCTGCCTTGCAGCTATATTTGCTGTGATCAGTGGGAATAAAGTAGTTTTAATATGTGTTTAAGTGAGAAAATACAGTGCCGTCAGTTCATTCAGATTATTATCCTGCCTTCAATATTTTTTCTGTCGGAGCCGCTCAGACCCCCACATACCAGCGGTGCGCCGACAGTAGGAATCCCTTCATCAGCAGCCTCTGCCTGGGTCGCCTCCTCGCGGTTCACCGCGGCAGCTGGTAGGTGTTTTTCATCTAAATAATCCAAACTGCAGGCAGCAGGATAATGAAAGCCAACATATTCTGCCGGCAGATTTCTGCATTGTAAGTTAATTTAGGCATCAACAAACTGTTTAAGAGGAGTGATCATGGCCCTCTGATCATCAGCGCTGTGTCTCTCTCCCTGCGTCAGATGATTAAACCCGCCCGACGCACTGCTTCAGCTGCTCAGACGTGCTGCGTCTGCTGCTCAAAACGCGCCGCGGGACCTTTTGCTGCGCCTTGACGCGCGTCAACCATTGACTTTGCATGTAAACTCGCTGCTTCTGTCGC
This sequence comes from Cyprinodon diabolis, assembly GCA_030533445.1. Taxonomy (NCBI): domain Eukaryota; kingdom Metazoa; phylum Chordata; class Actinopteri; order Cyprinodontiformes; family Cyprinodontidae; genus Cyprinodon; species Cyprinodon diabolis. The sequence continues at coordinate 41,807,390 of CM060065.1, read as the reverse complement.
ACCAGCTGTGTCCGGTGTGAACGCAGCATTAGTCATTCGTTGCGTTCGCCTGTCTGCTAAGCTCAAAACAACCACGCCTGGCTTGACAGAGAAACCGGGAGAACAGCTGTGCATATTTACGACAGTGCACTTTTACTTTCGCCCTCTGGGGGGAGCCTCGCTGGAAAATCAACACCGGTTGCATAGTGTACCTTTAAGAGAAAATTGATCACATAAACTAATCTGTCTTACATTTAAGTTTTTTTTTCCTACAGTAAATGCAACACTTTTTAGAATCTGATTTGTAAAACAAACACATAATTAAGGAGTATGAATACTTTTGGTCTAATAATGTCAGTTTGACAAAGGTAACTCCTTAATCTCACTAAACAGAAATGCGGCAACATGATGAAGTCCATAGTAACTCATGCAAAGAGTTGTTTTTTTTCTTTATCTAAAAGATTGTCTGTTAATATACTAAGGGGCAGATTTAGGAAATTTGGGGCCCTAGGCAAACAGAGGCATTAGGCCCTCTGAACTGAGAAGACAACTCATAATCCAGAACCTTTATATGATACAGTAATTTTAATAGAAAAGACAAATATTATTAACAAAATTTTGACCTTCCTCAATTATGTTTTTCAGAAATGATATTATGTCTAAGGAAAATAACAATTCAATATATCTTTAATCACATTATGGAGAGTCAAAATGCCTTTTGAGATATCTCAAATTACATCACCTGTTTTGTCATTTAAAGTGTCATAGATCAGGAATTATAATCAAGATATTTCAGTTAATTTGAACTAGTCAAACCTTTATTTTTTCATTATCCGAATTATGAAATAGCCCCCTAGTTCCGTCACTGAGCTGTCCTAACAGTTGCCTGCAGAATTTTGCGTGGCTGCAATGGTACTGGCTCTTCTTGACAAAGTTGTTCCAAAATACCACAATATAGAAAGAACTCTGTGTGGAGAACAAGAACTTTGTGATCTCTAAGACTGCTTTAGAAATCGGTAATAAATTGCGGCAGGGAAGTTAGTTAGAAGCTGGATATTCAAGCTCTACTGAGTTGGTGGCACCTATCTCACGATTGATCCGATTCAGGAGCTCAGACTTTACTGTTACTTCCCGTTCTTACCAGTGGTGAATCTTTCAGGGACCTTCAACAAATTTTCGAACTTAGCACTCTTGAGAAATACAAAAAAACAAATCCCTTGTCTCATTACCAACTGAAACAAAGGGTAAATCCTGCTACTACATTACATAAATGAGGCACACCCATTTCAATTTAATTATAAGAGTTTTTTTCATATTTTCAAAAAGTTTTTTTTTTATCAAAAAAACATCAGCTGTTCTCTTCGCCAGTGTTGCCACTCCGCAGCAAGAAAAGTCATTATTGGCTGTCCTATAAGGTACGTGACGTCATCACCCAATCTGCATATTTCACGTCATCCAGCTATAGAAGATTCAGAATCCCTGTGATTTTTTTTTTTTTTTTTTCGGTCTGTCAAAGCAGTGCAGAAAGATAGCTAGAAGCGAAAACTTGTGGGAATTTTAAGAGTATTACCTTTTATAGAAATAAGCAAATAAAATGCATATAATTCAGCCATTTAGTTCCACACTCTATGCCAGTTACTGTCAGTAATTCACCATTAGTTGTTTGCCAACTAATGAAAAAAACCCATGTCGAATAAAGCAATGTGGAGAAAGGAGGAGCAGAATGGGGGGAGAAATGTAATAAAGCACCAGTTAATTTTTATAAAAATGGTTTTATAAATTATTTTGTAACCTTGAGCAAGATTAGATACATCTTTAAATCTGTTTATTTGCAATCTGGGTTCGAAGTTTAAAGGTTCTTTCTCTCTGCTGCCGCGCTGTGATGACTGCATCAGTCATCACAGCAGACAGGAGAGACGAGAGCAGCAGGCGGGGTTACAAATCTACTTGCTTTGGAGAGCAGAGTTCGATGCTTTTATATGCTGTGCCAAAGTCTGAAAAGTCGCTAAATATAGCCCAAAAAAAGCATTTAGATGGCGACACAGCTCTTTGCACTGTTGGTTTTCAAATGGTTTGCTGCTGTTTCCTTGGACCTTTCTGCACATGCCCAGGAAATGGACTGATCCAATGTGGTGGACACTGAAGGTGGGGCCCGAGACACACGTAATATTATAAGTATTCTGATGGCATTTTTAACTAACATAATCAATATGCACAAATAAGTAAAAGCTGTATTAACAACACATGTAAAGTTTTATGAGGCCCCCAGGAACTTGGGGCCCTAGGCAACTGCCTAGTTTTGTCAAATGGTACAACCGCCCCTTAACATATACTCAACAAAGTTGATCTGAGCGAAGATATGATTTTTAGGAAAATGGGGATATTAGATCCCTAAAACTTAAATCTAACTAACTAACATCTCGCATTTTACTTGCTGACAGCTGGAATGGGAATGTTCAACCCAATCTCCAGTTTATATTACCGTCCAGTTTTCACATGAAACGCAAATTAATATGCACCTTGCAAGAGTGCACTCACTTAGCTGTCACCTTTCAGTGGAAGAGAACAGTGAGTGCTCTTTGCTTTTGTGAACCTTCCAACTCCACTGTATACACTAGGAGTGAACTGTGATCCTAACCAGATCCCACAGGAGTGCCAGTTTCCCACTGGTAAAGCTTCACTGAATATAGTGCGGGGTAATTAGGTTTGACAAAAGCCTTCGGCATGTAGAGGGCAAAGTATTGACTAATGGCTCTTCCTTATGGCAGATATAGTTCCATATTGATGTCCATGCTCCTGAGTTTGCATCCAATTAAATCATTTGAAAGACACAGTCCAGAATCACTTTCTCGTTTGGGCAAAGGATGCAGGGTATGCATGAGTGAAAGACAAATATAGAGGCTGTGAGGCTACCAGGCAAAAAAGCAGACACTGTCAAGAGGACGTAGGTTCTATTTAATTACAGGCAGTGCATGCTTGGAAAGAACATGGAATACCATCAGGACAGAAAGACAGAAACAGCTGAGGTGAGTTGGGGGTTGCGGCAATCAGGATACGATTAGTAAGTTTTTTTAAAAGCAGACACATTAGGAGGAGAGGTCCCCGTGATCACAACTGAGAGCGATGAAAAAAAGCCTTATCCTGACCGGTTCAGTGCAATTTTTGGCTTTGATTTACATTTCCATATTTTTTTAATGAGTTGAAAATAAAAATGTCAGAAGACTGTTAGGTACGGAAATGCAGAGACCAACTTCTGTCGAGCACATCTGTTTCTTGTGCAAGAATACAGGAACTTTCTACATTCTTTTGTTATTAACCAAATAACAATAAGATAAATATTTATTTCACAGTTCTCTTATAAGTGAACAATGCAATTTCTTTTACATCGTGATTACAGTTGATATAATAAAAGAAATGTGTTTATAAAGAACACAACTCTTGTTGCTGTTGCTGTTACCCAAAATTGGTCTTTAGCATTGGAGAGGAAATGTTTTGGCTGTAGATAAATATGAAGAAGAGTCTGGAATGATGGAAAGCATCACAGAGGACCCGCGGGACAGCGTATCTCAGATGGGAACCTATCAGAGCCAGCCAGCACCCCACCTCAGGCCAGAGGAGACCCATCTGTTGTTACTCCCTTGGTGTCATTTTAATTAGTTAAATCAATACTTGGATATGGCAGTGTTAACGGCAACAGTTTTCCTGTTTTAATTTCATTTCATTCCACCTCATGACCTTTTTTCTCTATGCTTTCTCAACTTTGTGGTGCAGTTTAGGGGACTGGGCGGTTAGATTTAATGAGGTTGGCAGTGAGCAAACATCTTCTTGCAGCCTTGTTGCACTACCCTGCCCACAGCATGGGTAACTGGCATTTAGATTCCCTAATTTTCTTCCTTCTGTATTTGTGTTTTCTTATATTCTTTTAATACCTCATGAAGAATGCATTATGAGTTTTGTGACAGTGAACGCCTGAGGCTGTCTGTAGTCACTACACCGTGACTCCAGATGAAGCAAGTCTGGCTGGGTCTGCTACCTTCCAGCAGAGAGCTCTGTCTGAAGACACCAACACTGAAATGGACCTGCTCTGCAATGTTTCGGCATAAAGTCTAAACTAATATTAAAGTCTTTCCGATTTGTCACCCAGAACAAAAATAAAATTATTGTCCCGACAAGCAGACCTCTCCATCAACAATATCTTAGTCAGGTTTTTCTCTCTTTAAACCAATAGGTATGGTACAGGTATGGTGTACACACATATATACACATATATATACATATATACACATATATACACATATATACACATATATATATATATATATATATATATATATATATATATATATATATATATATATATATATATATATGTGTATATATATATATATATATATATATATATATATATATATATATATATATATATATATATGTATATATATATATATATATATGTATATATATATATATATATATATATATATATATATATATATATATATATATATATACATAAATACATAAACCATTAACAAATTTCACATGCTACACCTAGCACCTAAAATAAGAGTTGTAAACTGAAGAAAGCACTTACATAGAGCATATTTGACAACACCAGCATGCAACAAAACCAAAAAAAGAAACATATACTTCTCTAAACAAAAGGAAATCATAACTATCATAACTATACAAATTATTAAATTCTCATGATATGAAATGTACCGTACTGGCCCGAATATAAGACAAGTTTTTTGTTGTTTGTTTCAGTAAAAACTGTGTGAAAATGTGGGGTCGTCTTTTAATCGGGGACTAACCGATTATATAGGCTTTGGTTGCTAAACAACCACAACAGCAGTGAGGGCTAGTTTTTTATAAAGCCAGTGACATCACTGTGTCTGTGACCATCGTCCTATCACAACAGAGCAGAAGTGACAAGAATGGTACTAATAGGCCTAGATCTCCCATTCACTATAAAGAGCTGGGACTATATAGTGGACTTTATAGCAAACTTACCATTTGGACAGAAGATCACTACTTTTTGCTCCCCATTGGTCACATGATTCACATCTCGACTGTGACATTTTTGTTATTAGCTGCGGCTGTCGGGTCGCGACAACCTATAGTGACAGCGGGCCGCTATCACAGCAAATCCCATAATGCTTTGTGAGGAGAGCTCTCCATGCAAAGCATTCCAGGATATATGTGCTCCTCTAATAACAATGGATGATCACTGCTTTTAAAAGGTACATTATGGGAAATTTCACGTCCACTACTTTTTCATCCGCTAGACGTTCGGACACTCATTCAAAATGGCTTAACCACTAGTGCCCTATATAGTGATTAGGGCAGACATTCGGAAATAGACATGCAGAATTGCTTCCCAGAACGGAGTGGATCAAAAGTCAGACAAGTTTGCAGACATTTGAGGCGGAGTTATGGCGGCAATTTTAAAATAATGGTGGTTAGCGCAGCGGAGGCATCAAACAACTCTCAGGCACCAAAGATGGCACATTCAAAAAGACAAGAAAATGCAAACAGCCAAGAAAAGCTTATCAAAAAATTGCAGAGCTGCAAGTTGAGAGTAGGAGTGACAGCATGTGCAGCGAGGCAGAGAACACCTCTGAGTAAAAGCCTCATGCAGGTTTTTGAGACGTTCCGTGAGCAAAGTTCAGATTGCATTTGAGTTGAAGTGTTCCAAGATTTCAATAAAATCTGTCATTACTGTTTTTTTTTGTTTTGTTTTTTTTACTTTTTATAGTTTAATTGCACTTAAATATAAAACAGTTTCTTAAAATAGTCTTTTATTCCTTTTTGGTCTTTTTGTTTTGTTCCTTAAAACTGGCCCTGGAAATAGGGGGTTGTCTAATAATCAGGGTTGTCATATATGCAGGTCTGAGAACGGAATTTAATTAAGTACATTTACAAAGATTTTATTGTTATTTGTTGGGCTTTAGAAGACAAAATAAACCCCAGAAACTTTTAGAATAGGCAGCACGGGCCTAATACACGACTTTTTGGCTCAAGATAATATTTATTATAGTTTATTATATACATATACATTATTTTGATATCTCATCTAGAGCTTCATATAAATCTGAAACAGAAAAAAATGCATAGCTCACTGCCAAAAAACAAAGCAATTGGCTGAACAATAATGTATTTATTTTTCCTTGTTCATAAAGCATATTGAAAGGCTGTTCCTGACTATGAAAAGTATTTTATTGCATTCACATTAAAAAGCAGTACCGATTTTAATCTAATTTCTGACCAAGGCAATTAACCATGGTGAGACCAAACACCCACACACATATCCAAAGTTACAGGTTGCAGAACTCTGTAAATATTTAAACAATCCAAACCACTTAAAGGAAAACAGGCATGTAGCCACGTAATGATGGTACAGGTACTGGCAAACAAGGGCTGGATGCAAAGCAGCTGCTTCTTACTGCCTGCAGAAAATCGTAAGTTTACAAACAAACAGAATAATAACCTCCCACAGCACGACTCCCATACCTTGAGAGAAAATGAATTCCACAAATTTGATAAGGGTCAAAGGGAGCCTTCACTTTTGACAGGTACAACTAAGGAATTTGTCACAGGTTTGAAAACTAATCTAATTTTTTGAACAACACACTTGACTTGTGAAAATATCCTTTATTCGATTTCGTATAGGGCACAAAATACACAGAAAGGGAAAATGCACAATGGTAATTGAAGGATTAGAACTCAACTGCAACGGTGAAATGGGATAATGCTTTTATCTCTGCATTACAGTGATAGAAAGACACTGTGGTGAAGTGTCTAAAACCAGGTAAAGTGAATTTTTTATATCCATCAAAAAGGCTTATAGCACTGCAAATAACAAGCTGTGTCAATGAAGAGAAAAGAAATACAAAAGGGAGTTGGATCAGCCATCTATGTTCTTTAAACAATATTCAAAATGTGAATCTATATTCAAATAATAAAATAATAAACAGATCATCAACATCCTTTCATTTTTGGGATATACAAAGCTACATGTTTCAACCAGGAGTCCCTAAATCTGCTTTATTGCCTCACATTGAACTCTAAGGACCTTTTTGAATCTGTAAAAGCCTCATTGGGGGAACATCACTCATTAGCAGAAAGAGAAGCTGACATAATCTGGATATACATGGCTTTTCATACTCATGTCTACTCTGAGCAGCAAACTGAACCACGCAAGATTTCTAAATAAATTCCTCATTACTACACATCTCTACCACACAAACATACTCTTTAAGCCCTGTCAGACACACTACAACACCAACATGACAATATGTGTAATTTCCTGGTTGCTACTTGCCTACCCCTAAGTTTGCCATTTTGAAGTTCTGCCACCTGTGCTTTCTGGCCGTAAAGCAATTTAAAAGCTGAATTGGGGAGAGTTCTTGCTCTGAGCTCAATCACCATTTAGGTTAATTTTCATAGCACATAAAAAAAATATTTTATTAAAACAGTGACCAATCTGTCCACATTTGCCCTACTGGTGACATCCTGGACCCTTAGGCTTCATCAAAACTTTTCACAGTGGTCCACTGTGTTTCATTAGCAGTATTTTTATAGTGCATGTGTGTACCAGGTAACACAGATGTTGCTGAGTGAACATTAAGTGAAAAAGAGAGACAGAGTAAGAGACAACTCTTTGTTTGAGGTTTATTTGCAGCTGGCACCAGGCAGAGTGCAGAGCAGCCCACTCCTCGAATCCTGCCTGTTAATCTGTTGTTGATGTCATGTGGCATTATCCAAATTAACTGCATCTCCCATTGCAACCAAAGCTTTCGTTTGGCACTAATGACCATCTTGACAAATATTCTGAAAGGAAGACAACAGGTGATATGAAAGATGGAGAGAGCGATGGATAATTTAGTTGATGAGGCTCTATATCTTATTCCTGGCTGCTCTTCAATGATCCAGTGCTCTAAAAAATGCATTGTTTTAGCTAAAATAAAAGTTGCAATACACAAAGTTGATGTTAGCCACGAGCATTAGTAAATCTATTGTGGAAAGTTGAAAAAGCATAGCCTCCCAAAAAAAAAAAGCTTTCAATCTGCCAAATGTTTGTCTTGTTGCCCTCTAGAAATCAAGTCAACAAGATTCTTTCATAAGATAATTTTGTGAAGACTGGAATTTAAATGCAGGATTTCTGTCTTTACATTATGCTGAAAAAATTAAGCTTAAACAAAAATTAAATCTGGAAAACTCGTAACAGCTTCCACTGAGTTGCCTGCAAAGTCCCTCGTTCAGCTGTAGCCAATCAACTCGAGGACCGCACCTTCTCCGAAACCAATCATATTTAGCTCCTGGCCCAGTTTTTCTCTCCCTAACGCAAGCAAACTTTCACCCATCTCCTCCCTCATTCTCAGTCCCACTCACCCTCTGGTTGCTCTAATCCTTTTCTAGGTTACTCATCCAATCAGTCTTCTGCAAGTCGATGGCCGCTCACACTGAGCCTGGTTCTGCTGGAAGTTTCTTCCTGTTAAAAGGGAATTTTCCTCTCCACTGTTGGTACATGTATGCGCGGAATGAGGGATTGCAGAAAGTCAACGAGTCCTAGCAATCAGCTGATTTTCATTAGATAGAAACATTTTTAAGAATATGATTGTGTTACCTGTATAAAGAAATTGAATATTTTCTAAATGCAGCCTCTCTTTGTGAGAGTCTCTCTGGCTGAATATAAGTTTTGTAAGGCCAGTCTAAGCACAGAAAAAAAAATTTAAAAACTAAAGAGCATTTTGCCCCTACCAGATCACCAAGAAGCATCAATAAATATAATTGTGTGGAGCAACAAATAAGTACCCAGTAAAAAAAAACAAAAGTGTTCTACTGTGTCTGTCAACCTGTGTGTAACGGTATTCCACTTTGCACCCAGCACAGGCAAATAGGTTCTCAGTAAATCAAAATTTCTTTAAACAAAGATTGTTGTGGCCAAAGAAAACAAGAAAGTAGTTCAGCAAATCAGCACTCAATAGTCAATAATCAATGTGTATCAGCATATTTAATGTAATCAACAATACAATATCAATATATATATATATATATATATATATATATATATATATATATATATATATATCCTCAAAGAAATATATTCAAAATCAATTTCCAGTTCAAAAGCTGTAAAGGGGATCTCTTCTGACCAGACCACTGCCTTTAATATATTTGCTGCATCACATTGCTTTTGCAGATCTGCAACTAGAACATCTGATGGCATTCTTTCAACAACAGTATCCTATTTATTCCATAACATTTGTGGGGTGTGAGAAGAACTAAAGATTATTCTGTTACTAGAAACCCACACCTGATTTGAGCATATAAGTTTACTGAAGATTGTTAACCATATTTTAGCAGTTGTACCAAACTGCATCTTCCTACATCAGCACTATAATCCAATGGCACACAATTGTTTCCTAACTAGATGATTTCTGAAGGTAACTTGCACCATTTTTATTAATACCATTAAGAGCATAAGGCAGTGGAATACCCTCCCATACTTTTTACATTTTTTTTTATTAGATTTGCAGATAAATATATTATGTCTAGCTGACACCTAGTATTTATACCATTGATGATTGAATGTAGAATATCCAAGTGATTGGAGTGGTGATATAGTGCAAATATTCCTCATTACTGTCAGACACTTAACACTATGATATCAAGAAGATGTTGAGGAAGAGGCATATTAATCTGACCCAATTTTAAAAATCTATTCAAACTCTGGGGTGCTTTTTAAAATTATTGACTTACTTGTTAACCCTCCCTGTAGTCTCTATAATGAAGCTTCAGTACTTTTAAGTTTTAATGTTTAATATTGTTTAACAAAAAGGGGTCCCATGACAGGGGCCATACTGTCTCTGGTAGTAATTTAGCTTTGATGAGAAGTTAACAAGACATTTCTATCATGAAGTAGAACAAGGCTTTCACTTTTGTGAAGGTCCAAATATCCATCCATCATCTCCAGCTTAGTACTTCTCAGGGTTGCAGTGGGGCCAGTGCCTATCTCCGGCAGTCTATCGGCGAGAGGCAGGGTACACCCTAGACAGATCACCAGTATGTTGGAGGGCAACACAGAGACACACTACCATGCACACACACGCTCACACTAAGAACAATTTAGAGAAGCCAATTAACCTAACCGTCACATTTGAACTGTGGGATGAGGTAGGTGGACCAAGAGAGAACCCAAGCATGCTCAGGGAGAACATACAAATTCTATGCAAAAAGGCCTCAGGCCAGAAATCAACCAGGAACCTTCTTGCTACAAGGCAACTGTGCTACCTACTGCACCACTGTGCAGCCTTAGGTCCAAATATGGACCTATAATACCATTCAGCTGATTTTGATCATGTATTTGTTACATAATTTTGTTTGGTTCATAACTCTCAGAATATAGAAACCCATCTAAAAACTAGTCAGATGTTTTTATAATTAGTAGAGAGGCTGTGTGGGTTGTTCTGAATGCGGAAAGAACACATAGCTAAAATATCCTGCCTTTGTATAGTGCTTTTCGTAACACCAAGGACTCCATAGGACTTTACATTTACTTATTCATTCATGCAGGTAAGCTAAATTTTAGCCACAGCTGTCCTGGAGCAGACTGACAGAAGCAGAGCTGCCATACTATTGGGTGCATTGGGTCCTCTCTTTCAACCAGTACCAGGCAAGGCCGGAAAGGCCATAAGATACTCGTAGATTAAAGTATTCTATGTGTAATAATAATATGTATAATAACACATTTACATGTTTATGAAGTGAGACTCAATGTTGGTCCAGCTAATAGTTAGAAATGAGGATGTAAAAGGTGTGAGTCAAGAAAACAACACGACTTAAGTTTAAACTACTCCCAAAAATGCAAAACTAATGAACATCAAAACTCTTTTGCAAAGGCTGCATTCAAAAAACAACAAACCTATGAAATCCAATGTGTAGACAATGTAAGGCTACAAAATTTTTTTTTTATTTAAGCCTTATTTTGCATCTTCATTACATCTTTAAACACTAAAGTGCAGTGCTAAATCTAAAGCCATAAAGTCTCATTTAGGTTTTACTCTTTATATAATTTCTTACAAAATTTCCATTGAATCACATTTTCTAAAATTCTAAAATGAGAACACGCACTGGAGGCTTTTTAATAACCCTTTACGGTGATTATTAATTATATGGATAATTGCAAGTAGAATAAAATGACCCAAAAATTTAAAAAAAGTAAAACCAACTACAAAAACTAAAAATGAAATAAATGTAAAAAAATGTAATTAAATAATACACATTTAACACATCATATACCCTGGATTACCAGTCTAGAAGTGAGCTAACAGCATCATTGCAATAGCAACATTGGTATTGGCATTGAGATTGTTTTGTAACAATTACTGACATAGATGTCATTAAGCAACAATGACCTACATGTTCAATTCAATTCAGTTTATTTATATAGCGCCAAATTCACAACACATGTCATCTCAAGGCACTTTACAGTTCAACCAGATCATACAGTCAAATTGATACAAAGTTTTCTATCTAAGGAAAACCAGTTGATTGCATTGTTGAACACCTTGAGCAAAAACAACAATCTGTGTAAAAAGAGAAGTGACCCAAGCAGTATTTTATTGTTAGGATGTACTTATAGAGTATAGTTTTGGTAAGTGGTAAATTGACTGTACTTATAAAGCGCTTCTTCAAGTCAGAGGACTTGACCAAAGTGCGTTACACTACATTCAGTAATTCATTCACTCATTCATGCACACTGATGGTGGCAAACTACATTGTAGCTACAGCTGCCCTGGGACTCACTGACAGAAGGGAGGATGCAGCACACCTCTGCCACCAGTCTCTTCAACCATTTAGAAAAAACATCTTTCAAGTTTAGAATATTGTTATTTGGGGAGTGTTGGCAAAGTGGTTATAGTGCTCCCTGAGAGCTGTACAGTGGCAGCCCACTGCTCCCCAAGGGTATGGATTTAATGCAGAGGTAAATTTCTCCAGTATGAGATTAAACAACTTCAATTATTATTATTTGACCAATTTGTATACTGCCTTGCTATTTAGATAGTTATCCCACAGTAAAGCATAAGACTTCAGTGAAGTTCATGTTTTATTGGGGGACTGGTATTATTAAAAACAAGGAAACAAGGGATAACAATTATAAAAATAGTTACCGATATAGTACACCGTTATAAACCGCTTGTAAGAGGTGAGCTGTCCAAAATGTACAAAACAAAACAACTCTCTAAATGTTAAAATAACTTAATGCGGGTTAAGTACAAGGAAATTAAAGTAAAGTAATTTGGGCACTTGCACAGCAAACATTACTTATTCATAGTAATGCAAAACCTTTTCACTACTGTTACAGTACAGTGTTTAAAAAGGAAGTACTTATTATTATAGTATATTTTAGTTTCTCACTTCAGTTAAAGAGAGTTTCTTTTTTTACTTGATTAAAAGCAAGTTTTTATTTACCTCGCTATTGTTCACATTTTAAAATTTAACAGTAAACATAAATTAGTGATGGTATGTGATTGAAAAATAATAAACTTAGGCTTTGTAATTACTTCATTTAACTTAAAAATACTTTATTAATCCCAAAAGGGAAATTGAGTTAATTGTGATTAATCATATTTTTATTTAAAAAAAGCAGTTTTTAGATCCTGGTAAATTTGTTACTGATTAAATCAAGACTTGTATACATAAATCTACAGAATTTGTATTGTAATGATGGAGAGCATTGTTAAGGACTTTTTGTTTTACTGCCTTTTTTGTTGTTGTTGTTTGTTTTATAAGTACTTTATTCAGTCATTTGAGTTTTACAAAAAAAGAAATACAATGAAAAAAATCAAAATTATATTTAGATAAAATTTTGACTAAAGTATATACCTTCTGAAATGTGAGTTGTCTGCAGATGATTAGGATTGATCAAAGCTAAAGATTGCTCATTTCCCCTTACAGAAATATTCCACAAATAAAATCCCTAAATACTGAAAATGATCAATAATGTTCTGAAAAAAAAGGAACCCAGTAAAAATGTAGCAATTTTCCACAAATAAACTACACCTGCCACTGTTTTTTCGTACTACAAATTAAATATAATACTGCGATGTAGCGAATAGCGAAATAGCCAGTCAAAAGGAATTGTGTTGAAATGAAACACCTGGGGAGTGGCGGTCTACTGGTTAGGGCATTGCGCTTGGCTCCCAAAGGTTCTGAGTTTAAGCCCCACTCCCACAGACTGCAACTCTACTGTAGGTCTCTGAGCAGGCCCCTTAACCCCACACTGCTACCCAGGCGACGCACAGTGGCAGCCCACTGCTCCCCAAGGAATGGGTTAAATGCAGAGGTGAATTTCTCCAGTGTGAGATTAATAAAGTTCACTTATTATAATTTTTCTTATTAATATGAAAACAATCAACATTGAATCTATGATATGCTCAGTATCAACCAAAACACATTCTCTCTTTTCTAGCATATGATCTTGATGATTTTTTGCAGGAAAACAGCTTCATCAACAGTTTATGGAGGACCAACTCTGCCATATTTAAAAATAGGTAGAAATTAAATTATATAGTGAGACATAAATGTATATATCTTTATTGTCAATTATAATCTTCAACTTTATTTATTTATTACTCATTTTTGTAAGTGTTTACAAATGTGCATGTCTGTTTTATTCTTCCTTTATATTTTTTTACCCTATTTATTTCTTCAACGCTATTTATTTCTGTCGATTTTACATTTCTGTATGCATTTCTGGCTCATTATGCAAATGAGGAGGGGTGCGTCTTAGAGGGTTAACTTCTGCTCTCTAAGACACAGCACTCCTCATTTGCATAATGAGGCAGAAATGCCTCATCATGCATTATTTATTTATTTCTGTATTTATTTTTAAATATGGCAGAGTTGGTCCTCCATACACCACAAGGACAAAGCTCTATCTCTGTTTTTCACAACAGATATAGAGCCTCCTGTTCTGTATTTTAGAATAACAAACGTTGACTCTAGGAATAACACATTGGTAAAATACAGTATGTATTAATCTTAGCTTACAAGGGTTTTAGTAGCTAGTATGACCATATATATGTGAATCTAGTGGGTATTTGTTATATTTTTGCATGTCTTAATGTTTCTGTTCTCCAAAATATTTGACTTTCCAAATGCAAAGCAGGACAAAATCTATTTTGCATATTAAAAAAACAATAATAATAATCCTGCGTTGGCAGCATGTGTGTGAAACAACACAGAGAAAGATTTACCCATTGGAAATCTGTTTTCAAATAAAAGACAAGCACTGTAGGCTTTAGGTTTTGGTGTGGTTATTCTCAAAATTGCACTGAAAAAATAGCACACACAGCTAAGTGACTTTGCATTAACTGGGGCAAAAAGTGAAAGGCTATAATGCAGAGCTAGAACAGATTATGATACTTACAGGCATAGTTTGTCCACCATGCAAGCTGTTGATGGCGGCTTGCGCTTCTGAGTGGCTTGAGAACTTGACGAAGGCACAGCCTGTATGCACAGAGAAAGAGGTTGGCACATTGTCAAGATGGCTTTGATCTTAGAGAGAACAAATTGTTATGACTCCTACCATGCTATCAAATCTATTAACATATAATGTTTGTGTTTTGTTGTATCATTTTGATTATAAAGAAGGCATTAGATGTCCTGGACATCTTGATTCCAGTCCAATTTGATTTGACCCCTCCAGCTTAACAGAATACAACCAGAGCAATTACTGTCTTTGCTTGTTTGTCATTTTTTATTGGGTCAATATTTGTACAATGGGATATTGTTTTGAGTTTTCTGACTAACTCTACGCAAACTGACTCTTACTAGAATGTTTATTCAAAGGGAAAAAACAATGGTCAGTTTTTAGGAGGATTGATATGTGCTGTTTAGTTAGAGGAGCAGATGAACAGAAGTGGTTGACTACAAGGTAACAGGCGTTGAACGATCTCCACAGAAGTTGATGACATTAGAATAATTCACACCGATCATAGTTTGCAGTTACACTGAATGAATATATGCTGTGATTCCATGATTAGGCAGTTGGTCAGAATGTAGAGATGCATCCTTCCTTAGTATAGTAATAAAAATGTGGCAGTAATTCTACTCAAAAAATGAAAAATCCTCCTTAGTTATTGCAAAGAAAATGACATGATTCCATGCTTGTTAACCGTCATCATAAGTGATCAAATATGTATTCTGCGTAACTGAAAGACCTTTAATTTATTTTCTTCAACTTATTGTTTGGTGGATTCAGGAGAATTTACCTGAGATACCATGTCAGGGATCAGCTTTTGCATTACAGAAGACCACAATTAATTCATTTTGTGATAAAATCCAAGAGTAACTGGAGGCATTCATTTATTGGATGATATTTAATTTTTTTTCTAAACATTTTGAATGATTGCATGTGGAAAAATGGTGAGTGTTAAAGGCCATGTGTTTTCTGTGTCATAAAATGCCCTCAAAGCTGTAGAGATCTACAGAGGCAAACAGAGGAGTCAAAGAAGCCTTTGATTCTGTCACAGCACTCCAGCACCCTTTTTACTTCACTTGAACACCCCTCCGGGTAGAGGCAGGAAAGGTCTTCATTTGTCCAACTGAAATGCATCAGGCTACTGTGTTCCATTTGACTTTAACGCTCCCTTTGAAGACCATCTCCAACAAACACATTTAACCTTTGCAGGAAAGATAAAATGGGGATTTGATTTAGCTAAAAAATAAAAAAGAACATTTGATGCTTTTAAAGGAAAAGTAACTTGGCTGTTGGTTTCTTTACAAGGCCAATATGTATTGTACAGCAGTTCCAATATTGACAGCAACTGAGTCCAAACAGAACTTCAGGACTTGGATAACTCTATAAAGCGAGTATCATGTTGTACATATTCATAGTCCTCCATTTTTTCATAAAATAACACTACTATGGTATGCATTTTCTGCTTTAATAAATAATGTTAGTGGGCAAAGAGAACAATATTTCAATAGAACTAAATGTGCAATCCCCTTGTAAATAATAGTGCACATTTAAGTTTAGTATTTTTCAGAGTATGTTTGGAAAGAAGAAAAAAAAAAAAAAAAAGGGAATTTGTATTACTTTCAAGCGATAGGTTCTGTGGTGGCTTTTGAATTCCCGAGGTAATAATATGTATGCATGAATTCCATCCCTCTGGATGGCTGACATTTATAACACAACTTAATTATAGACCTAAAAGCCATCTCTCTATTATTGCTGACAATTCAGGGCTCTATTCAACTCTGGCAGCAAGTGTTGCACTTTGAAAGTACTTTGAGGAGCAGAGATGGATGTTAAACTTCTCGGCCTTTTTACTGGTTGAAGAGGGGTACTGAAAAGGCTCTGAGTAGCATAAATTTACATCAACAGGGACAAAGCTTCAGTCATGGTACAGATAGCGCTGTCAATTTCAGGGTCTGTCTCATTCAAATTATGGGAACCTCATCCTGAGTGAGGCGACTGCAAAATAATTTGGCATAACATCTAGTAATGATTGCATTGGACTTTTTGCACAGTATACATGCAATGTTGGAGCAGTTCTGGCATTTATGGTTAATAGTGAGTCCTTTTTCCTACCTCATTTCTTAATGATAACATTCAAAAAAGCAGGATTGATCAAATCAGTGATAACAAGCAAACCAGGAAAAACATGGCACATGAGGAAATAGAAAGGAAGAGTCGAAACGTGTCGGGTGAAGGAAGGTGAAAATGAGTGAAAGCACAAACAAGGTGGGAAACTAGTTCCTGTCTGACATAGTCGCCTGGGCTTAATTTAAGTTTACATGCTGTCGATCAGTTTAAGGCATCTAAACAGGCAAGGAGAAAGGAGGGTGAAAAAGGGAGAAATACAGCAAACACACAAACAAGTCATGGAGCAAAAAAATTAAATTGGTGAGCTGGAGTGGCTACAGAGAGCAACAGACCTTGGATTTGCAATGAAATGAACAGATGTGGGCACCTATACAGGTCTGTGATTCAGTATAATCATGCTTTCTCTAGAATTGGCAACATCCCAAATGATCAACTACTGTCACTAACCATCCCACATATTCAAAAGCTGCACCTACCTAAATTCATGTCAGTTACAGTCCGGAAAAATTAGTAGAGGTTCAGGTCCATATAATTCATTGTTGTGTATGAAGGTTTTTCTTAGTTTTAGAAAGCCTTTTTTGTATATTTTCACTGAAAGATCACAAGTAAAAACGTTTGGGTAGAAAACATGGTTCAGTGGTAATGTACACACAGGCAGTCTTTGTTAGGACCCAATATTAATATTAGACCCTTTTTCCATTTATAATCTGGGGTCTTTACTGTACATACACATTCGCCTGGGTGATTTCACTTTCCCAGGGCTTTAGTTCCAGAGCTTGTTGAAGGGTGGGCTTGTGTATGGCTGTGGTGCTTTGTTCCTTTGTTCCACCTTAGTTTTTCATAGCTATAGTCAGAAGATTTGTTTCAACATATTTAAGGCAAGAAAGTAAATCTCATAACTTCATGTGAGTAGTCAGTTTACTGTATCATGAAAAACCCTGGTGTTGTTATTGACTAAACTGCCAGTATAAAGGCAAACACCTGAATGGCGTAATGTTACTCAGATGGAGTACTTTTACTGAATATATATATATATATATATATATATATATATATATATATATATATATATATATATATATATATATATATATATATATATATATATATTAGGGGTGGTGGATAATGAAAAGATCCTGAAAAGATCCTGTGGGGCTTCCAGATACAATGTTGGTGGCCAACCAAACAGATATTCTGATTATTAACAAACAGCAGAGGACAGCTGTAGTGATAGATGTCATCATCCCAAATGATGGAATCTTCAGGCAAACAAAACTTGAGAGATTGGAGAAATATCAAAGGCTTAGGGAAGAACTAGTGAAAGCCTGGAAGGTGAAGGCAACTGTAGTGTCTGTGGTCATTGGCGTGCTCACTTTTGTCTAAACTTAAAGTTTCAGTGTGTAATAATTACAGGCATTTACTGACCGAAATGTAATGTATTATAAGTATGTCATTTATTATCATCTACAAAATGTAAGTCTCAATCTGAATGTATGACTTTCAATAGAAATTGCTCTATATAATTACATAGGTGTGGGTCTTGCATATAAAGAGACATCTTTGCATTAAAGCAGGTCAGAGCTGACCAACTGGCGACTGTAACGATTGCCCTTATGCTCGAATGTGACTGCGGCATGTTAGCCCTTTATAAAATCTATATGTTACATAGACTAATAAAATACTATTAATGAAAATTCTATGTAAACAAACCTGATCATCACTTGACAAGATAGCTGATGCTGACTTTGAGGAAGCAATTTTGTACCACTAGGCCTGTATTTTTGGAGGTGGAAACGGATTCATTTCATTCATTCATTTCATTGCAGTCTGCAGTCTGACCATTAAATGTCGCAGAACGTTACTCATTGCAGCTTTAGGCGTACCCATAAGGAAGATGTTCAAGTGGGCTAACCTAACAGATGGAAAAAAAATTTTTATGTGCTTGTGGGGTTTTGCATCAGATTTTTGTGGAAGTGGGTTTGCAGCTCTAGAGAGACGAGAGGAGAAATGAAGCAGCAACTGAACGTCCTCTTTGACTTTTAACTTTGACGTCAGACCAGTATTCACATAAATACACATAATTACCAAAGAACTCTTAAAATAGTAGTTTTTGAGTTAATATTGATAAAAGAAACACAAATATGATAATCATAATATTATAATATCTGATCCCCAAAAGCATAAAATTATTGATCAGTTGTGAGCAATTAAATCTATAACTACTGAAGTTATTGTGTGCTCTGAAGCGACATAACACTAGATGGGGAAGGATTAGGTCTCCCTGAGACTGGACCAGAGAGCCATGAAACGAATATCCTTTTCAATTTTCAGATTATTCCCATCAATCTACCTTTTATTTGACTATACTCCCCTAACTAAATACAATGTAAGCCACAGACAAGAGCACACAAGCTAAGCAGTGAGTGACAGTGGTAAAGCTCAGAGACAGCCGTCTTTATTTACAGTTGGAAAATATTGTCCAGCAATGGTCTCTGGGGAAGGATGATGAGGATGTTGGAAACAAACATGATTAAAACTATCCAAATTTTTCGATAGCAGGAAGAGACATGGTGTAGGGATGCAAGGTTAAGCCCAGAATTAGACGATCCCCTGTCATCAGGAGACAACAAACGGGAAAGATGAAAGATTAAATATCAAAAGAGAGATAAATGAGTGAGGGACGGATTGAGAAAATGAAATAGATAACAATGTAAAGCAAAGAAAGTGAGGGAAAGAAGGTGTCAGAGCAAGATGACAACAAGATATGAGGGAAATGCAAGTGTGACGCATAAAAGGCGGTGCAAAAAAACAGTAGCTGAAAGGGAGGATGAGTTATTCAGACATCACAGACAATGATGATAAATGCAGTACAGGAAGACAATAGTTCTGAAAATGCAGAAAGCAGAAATAAAGATAAATAGATAGAGATTAAGAAACACAGGCATGGGGAGTGAAAAGAAGGGGAGCTGTAAGGTCTCTGACCCTTACTGGCCCCATCAGGCCCTCGAAGGACGGTGCACTCCTCGATCTGGCCGAAGGTCTCAAACAGCCGCCGGACATCGTCCTCGCTCTGTTGCTTGCCGAGCATTCCCACAAACAGCTTCCTGTCTTCTGGATTGAGATAGAGGAAGGAGAAAGGGAAGGAGGGAAAAGGGAAAGAAGAGAAGAAAGAAATGCTAGAGCTGATGGCACCATTCTGCAGAGGTTTTTTTATTAGCATCCTGTTGTTTTGTTGCTGCTGCTGTTGCTGTTACTCTTGTTGAGCCCACCCTATGCATGAGGGTGATTTATTCCTGCATCTATTAATCCATTCAAGTCAACCCTACTAATGTTTGATAAAGTTAGGAGTGCTGCAGATTTCTCACAAATAGGAGGAATGTAATATTTTGCAGAAGTAGACAAACTCTTTGATTGTTGGTGAGGAAACATCTAAAAACATGTACGATTTATCACCCAAATAGTAAGCATTATAATAGACAACAGAAAAACTTTGTGTAAGAGTTAAACAATACACAACATTCAGATGATTAGAAATTCTTTAGAGATTTTTTTGGATATAATAAAAAAGTAAAGTGGACCATAACCATGTGTATATTATTTTCATTATGAATACAGTTGTTCTATGAAAGCCTTAGATTGCTGTTCAAATTAATTAGTAAACAACTGGCCCTAGGAAGCATAAGGAACCCTGGAACACCCTGGAAGGTTGGGGGTTCTGGTGAAAACATTTTAACAAACAGCAAAGTGTTTAATGTCTTAGATAATGGTAAGAAAAACTTCAAATCTGAAAAGACAACCATCAATTGAAACTGACAGTTTGGGTAAGCAAAGTAGTGACCCCTTATAGGGCAAGTTAATGTTTTTGGTCAGTGATATGTTACCTACAGTAAAGTGAGTTGGAAAAAAAAGTTAATAAGTAAAAAAGTCAAAAGCTATTTGAAAAGTTAAAAAGTAATGTTCAAAAGTTAATAATTTATCTTAGGTTATGTTTTAACAAAACATTTTAGAGCAACTGAATGTTTCTTATTATTTTATTAACCTTGATTTTTGCCATGAATATTTCTTAAATGTTACAAAAGTAATAAGATCTTGTCCTGTCCCCCCAATAATAAATATAAAATATTATTATAATAAAATTTGGATTTTCAAAGTATTTCACTGAGTGCCCGACAAAGCATTAAACAGCTCTCTGCAAATCAGGCATTGAATGCTAGTAGGGCAAGATGGAAGGTTGTGCTAATAGGCAATGTTGTCTTGCTTTAGGTTTACCACCAAATATGTTTAGAACAAGTATGAAGGAAAACTAACAATGCTCATCAACTGTTAAACAAAAACACCATCTCTGTAGTGTAACCTGCCTCTGGCCTCAAGCATCTTGGCATTGGGATGCTTCTCTTGCCTTGCAAAAAGAAGCAGGTAAAAGTTGATGGGAGGACAAATTAAGCTAAAAACACTGGACAACCTTGGATGAAAACTTTTAGGGGTGCCAACAAAAATCAATAGGTTCACCTATCAGGAGATCAATGAAATGAAACAGGCAGTCAAATGAACAGAGAAATGCTTCATATTAAAGCATATTAATGTGTGGGCCAGTCAGAGTCCTTTTTCAGATTTACAGTAAGAATTTAATTGATTTTAAATAGATATTGCGTTACGCCTATGTGTTTAAAAGAAGGTGGGATTAAAAAAGGAATACAGCAGATAAAGGTGCACTGTTTATCATGGCCACACTAAAGATAATAAGTTTTGAAATCAAATAAAAGGTTACATATACTATTAAAAGGTGGATTGAGCAATAATGAATGTGAAATATATTTTTTCTTTCCTGTACGTGCTTTTACATTTGCCCAGCATGTAAAATTAGTTTTCTTCTTTTTCCTTTAAAGGCTTCAATAGTCAGTTCATGAGAGTGATTTGTGTCTTATTCTCTGGGCGTGTGAATTGGTGCGATGTGTGTGCTCTTATTCACCTGTTTACTTTGTTGAGTCTCTGCAGCCATTGACTCATTGATGAGAGAATAGAGAATGGAAAGTGGTCTGTTACTAGCACGTTTTTTGTGCTAAAAATACAAGATTTTTCTTTCAATATAACCTCAATATTTCTAACCTTTCTTAATAAGAACATATTCAACCTCAGAACAAAAGACATGTGTAGTTGCACTGTTAGACGGTGTTGCTTTTCCTCTTATTTTATGTGTTTGCAAAACACCGTAGTTCCAACATTTGGCAAATGTCTGCCAAAACTCTGGAACTTTTTCTGTGGTTCTTTAAAGAGGAGGTGGGGGAAAAAAAATTACCTTTAATGTTGATTTAAGAAATCAACCATTTTTTCAGTATCAGCAAATTTGAGATTGTTGTTTGCTTTATTTTTTTTTTTCAGTTATGTACCCAGTACTTGGACTTGAGAGTTTCTATAGAGACTTGTTTCTTACTAAGATTAACAAAACACAACAAAGTAAACAAAAACTTCAGGATTATACAAAGAATTTTAATTTTAAAGCCAACCTAAATTAAGAACATGCTAAAGGAAACAACTATGTTGGCTCCATGGGCTAATTGAGACCTTGAGATAACTGAGATCCGATACAAGAATAAACAATATACACTATTTTTTGTCCATAGAAAAGATCCAGATTAGACGTGAGATAGATGTGTTCACTTAGCACCAACTGCAGATGAAACAAAAAACTGCAAACAAAAAAAAAAAAAAAGGAAACCAAGGTGCAGCCGTTAAAATGCCACATATATCTCCATCTCAGTTAAAATGTATGAGTTTGGACTTGCAATAATTTTATATATATCTGTTTAAAAAGTTGATGGTTCATGCGTTAGTACAAACATCATGCTCTTAATAACTAAAAGTATGATGAATATAAAATTACATTGCTAGGCTTTTCAAGTTTTGGTAAAATGGTCAATAAACTGTCATAGCTCTAAAAATAGAAAAAAAAAATGCTGCTGTTTAAGAATACAATCCATAAAGCAGCTTTAAATAATAACGTAAATAACAGAGTGATTTTTAACTTCATTATTGGTATTTTGACAAATTTCTACAGAAAGCACAGATGGAAATGCATTGGCCTTCAGTAGACATTTATACTTACACCTGTGTATAGAACACAACATTCTAAACCATACAGGTAGCCTCAATCTTCCAATTATTCCTCTGAATGCCTTGGCATTAGACAGTGCATCCATCTTCTTTACATCTTTAACTATATGCATTCCTCATTTCACTGTGTTGTGAAACGAAATGGCTACTAGCAAGAACCTATCAACAGGACTGAACGAAAGTGGCAGGAAGAGGAAGAAGAGTTTATTAGCAATGACACTGTTGATCTTCATCGCAAGTCATTTGACTGGTGGGGAGCGGGCAAGGAGTAGGGAGGAGCAGAGGGCTGGAGTATCACCTGGGCCTTAACAGATGTGACACCTCCTGTACCTGTCAGGCCCCATTAGAGGCAGCCGGTCTAAAAATAAAGCACCACGGCTTCCTGTTTTTGATGTAGTGAAATTGTCTCATCTTCTGCTTTAATAAGTTCCAATAAAAATTCCTGCTTAACACTTTGCAGGACAAAAAAACTTTTGCATAAGCTTTGGTTGTTGCAGCAGCATCAATACATTGTCTTGGAGTTTCATCTCCACAGAACATTTTCACCAACCCACAAGTGGAGGATAGAACTGGTGCTCATCTTTTGGAGCCTTAGTCTTTACGGAACTGTTCTCTACACCCTAACACTTTGAATAGGATTAAGCAAAAACAAGAAGCACGTGTCGAGAAAATGCATATCTTGCCATGCTTTAATGAATAAGTGATAAATATTTCCGATAAAAAGTAAACAGATAGGAAAGAAAAAAATATCTCTGAACCCATTTGACTTTGGTAGGATTCTGCTTTCCATTTTTCATGTATCCACCAAGATGTACACCTTACAACATTAATGGGCAATGTTAATGTTTTGGGACAAAAGTCTCATCTGAGTCCTGGCCTGAGAGGATCTAATGCTGGCTTTACAAGGCTAATTAACAAGCCATGAGCAAGGTAATGAACTTTCCAAATGCGCTGGCAAATGCAGAAATAAATCACACCCCAGTGAATGCATTAAAGGAAGTGTGAGTGTACTTTGCCGCTTTCCTTTGGGAGAGCCACAGTGAGAAAATGAATTTGGAGCTACTATCTTTTCATTGCCGGACCTGAGAGAGTCTCAGTTGGCCCTCTGTGTGCCCTGGCTAGTATATAGATTGCTATTAATTAGTCCACTTTGCACCTGCCCCCTAAGAAGCTCACATAGTATTTTCCAGGTTCCCACTTGTCTCCAATGGCAACTCATAAGCTCTAAATTGCAATTTTACGAATATGAATAAATATTCTGTAATACCCCCACCAGAGAAAAAAAGAAGCCTCCATGACTTCAAACAGGGCCGATGAGCTATCTATCTAAGTGTGGAAAAAAGCGTTCTTTTTTCTCAAGTAGCTTTATGTATTTGCATTAAGAGGGGTGAGGACCTTCCTATGGAGCTCACTGAGGACAGAGAAGCAAGACAATATCATTGAGTTGGCTCTTTCACCTCTTTGTGCTTATCTCACTTAGGGCTCATTTTATCCTTCAAACAGAGCTTGAACACAGAGCTGGAGAACAATTGAGTCTTTATAACACTTCTGTCCTCAGCGTTGAAGAGACCTGTGTAATCCGGTCTTCTTATAATAATGCATTTTTAAAACAATGTCTAAACATGTGTTTTTATCCTGGTTACACTTTAAAAAAAACAGTGGTTACATTGATTTATTCTCTCAACATACTTTTTTTATGACCATGATATTATAAAAATACATTAACTTTAATGTCACAAGTACTTTATACTATTCTTAAAAATGAAAAAGTGTGCCACAATGCCCAGAAAATGTTAATAAGGAAACAGTGGATTTTTATTTTAGCCACAAGCCAATACAAATTCACAGGCACTGTCATCCATACATCTCTTTCTGCACCAACCCACCTCCCCCACTTTATATTCTCCAGATTGAAGGTGAAAGCAGTTGTGTGGAAAATGGTTCCATGTCAGTCCTCAGCCATGTCCAAACTGAGGTGTCATGTGGACAGCCCCATTTTATGAATGCAAATAAAAAAGGGAGATCAAAAAAGTTATCAAAACACTACTGACATCTGACAATTGCTTGTCTCAGGAAGACTTTTCATTTCAGCGCCCGGTATATTAAAAATTAATGGATTTTGCACAGATGCCATATGCTGTCAAGATTGATGCTTCTCTCAATGGAATAAAGTGCTACTTGTGTTGTAGGCTACAGTATATGCATATAGATTTTCTTTTAGTTTGCTTCCTTTTGTTACTCTTTGCTGTCTTTATAACTTCCTTTTTAATCTTTATTGTTAAACTTTACCATTTTATCTGTCTCGCTCCCTCTCCAGGCAAAGGATTGCTTGCAGTGAAGTATAGTTTCCAAAGTTTCTGCTGCTGTTTGCCAAAAATGAGAATATTCTCTTTAAAGAGTAATTCTCCTGCTCGTGTGTCACAGTAAATAATTACTTCCTTTTTTTTCACATGGTTCTATCAGTAATTGGCCGCGGGCAGTATAGTCGGTAAGTTTGGTAAGTGAGTGCTCACAAAGCATGGACAGCTGCATCCAATGATAAAAATACACCCTAGACCACTGGGTACATTTCAAATGTGGAGTAATGTTCCAGGCAGCACAACAAAGATATTGTGCTTCTGATAGACTCATTAGAAAAGTACAGTGCCGGTACGCTGCTGACTGGGAGGCCTGCTACAAGTCAAATTCACACAAATACACATACACCCCCACCCAAGCAGACACAAAATAAGTAGCACTTCATTCCGATGAGAGAAGAATCAGTCTTATGTGTGCAACCTGCAGCTTCAGAGCTACAGGTTGCACATCTTTTGATGTAGGATATACTTATTCCTTATTTATAAATTAAATGTTTTTTTTTCTGAAGTTATTTAGAGATGTGGTGTTTTAAGATTCTAAGAAATGGTTAATTTGTTTAACTGTAATACGATCCGGGTTTATTGGCCTTTTTCACAATGCTGTTTAATCATAAAACTGCAAAGATGGCTCCTATTCTAATTGCCACTGGCCATCAATCACTAATGTTGCACGGATACCGATACCAGTATCTGGTGGGGCCCTGATTAAGCACTAAAATGATGGTATCAGTATCGGCGAGCACCAAGAAGTAGGGCACCGATACCATTTTGAGAGCCAAATGTTTATTCAACTATTGTCACCCATTCCAGGTAGGCAATAAAAAAGTTCTACTGGATTCACATTGTATTAGTAATTTTTTCTGCTTCACAAAGGTAGGCAGCAGCTTGAAAAATCCATGATGGCAAGTTTTTTTACATCAAAATAGTATGCAGTTCTTCATATATAAACACACACATCGATTTCAAACAGATGGTATCGGTATGGTATCGGTATTGGCCAATACTGCACAACCAGGTATCGGGTATCGGTATTGGGGCCAAAAAATGGCATCGGCGCAGCACTATCATTCACAACATTAAAAACGGGCATATCCCATATAAAAGTAAAGTTTCAAAATCAAGGTACTAATGAGGCATCAAAAGCAGGCAAGGAGTGGAACAGCACATCCAAGGACAGAGCATACGAGTACAAAAAATTCCCGGGTCTTAAGAGGTAAACACATAGGTAGGTTGCAACAACTAATCAGTTTCGTTTTATTTTCTAGCTTAACTGAAACTCTGAGGTCCACTAATTTGATAAATTAAATGCAGAGGTAAACTTCTCCAATATGAAATCAGTAATGTTAATTTTTTATTATTATTGAAGAATTTTAATAACTTGAGAAACTATTGGACAAATTTGTAAATATCTCCAAAAAAAGTGAAATCTAAAGTGGTCATGGAAGCTGCCAAGGCCAAAAGCAACACACAGGGCCATATTTTGAAAAACATTTATAGCACAGGCAACCTTAACAGTGTAGGGAATGGTAATTGAAAGATTCCCTCTTTTCACAGAGCCATCTCTTTTGGCTTGGCTCCAAAACGGCTTTTTATTTCTCATCATCTTGATTAGGACTACACAGTGGAGCAGTTTTTAGTTCAGTTTGTAGCACTGTTGACAGGCAGCGAGAGTGATTTGTTTTCTGTCAGAGACCTGTTGCATATCTTTGCGAGTAGAAGTTGTAATTAGAACAGTTTCAATAGCTAAGCCTTAATTTTATCTTCTTTCCTATTGTTAACATTTAACATAGAACCAAATGTAAACCCAGTGAGAATGAATAAATGTTTTAGTGAGAAAAACTTAAAACCTTTATAATTGTTGTACAGTATTCCATGTGTTCTAATGTCTCTTTTTTTTAAACTTGGCATAACTTCTAGTAGGCACAAAAACTCTAAGGGTCTTCATAATTTTCAGAGTTTTACACAGATGTGTCCAGAGGCACAGAGGGATCTTTTTGTCTCATTTGCATGTAAAGTGGTGTGTGCTCCTTTTGCAGTGTGAAATGCCCCCAGTTGGACCCCTCTTGTTGCTTGCAAAGTGATGCAGCCAGAAGTCGTCACTTCTACCAGTCTGCCGATGTATGGTATAGCAGCACAGTGTGTAACATCTTAAGGACCAATCAATCTCTTCACTGCCCAAGTGAGGTGAACTTTCTAAAGAGCAGCTGGTGATCCTCTCATGATCCTCTCAAAAAGACAACCTGTATCAAGTCAGGCAAGGGCAAGAATGAGCTATAAAAAAAAAGGTTCAAGTTGAGATGATAAGTATCATTGTAAACTCTGCAATACCTCTGGTATGAGTACACAATGAAATGGAAGTTTTTTTTTTTTTTTTTTTTTTTTTAATAAAACTAAAGTAAGAAAACTATATAGACAAACAATTTATGTAACCTGGCAAGCCAGATTAATAATATGTATTACTCAGGTTAGGTTTACACACTTTTTATCTGGAACTGCTCCGATTAAATATGTACTATACCTAGTACAGCCTAACAAACTTTTATTTCCGCAGTTGGTGGTATGAATGGAAAAGGCAGCAGACACCATAAGTAACCAGAGCAACTTAAGCTCTTGCCCTTCCTCTTTCAAAGATGAAACAGCAGATTTTTAAAAAACAGACACGATAGCAGCCGCTACTCCTACATCCCCTAGTATAGCAACATTTAAATTATTTGATTTTAGGCTAGGTAGCTCTTGCATAAAGGCAGGACATATAGTTCTTTCTTCAAGCTTTATGCCCCGTCTCAAAAGTTTATACTGCAACGTGATCAGTAGATCTGTTTTGAGTCTCTCTCGAAGGGTATGAGTTAGGGCGATACAAGTCAGATTCTTATGTGTTTGTGAACCCAGAAATACCCCAAGTATTCAGCTTGCAGAAAAGGTTAGGAATTCAGGGCAGTGTTCAAAACATCTTATCAAAGTTAATAAGAGGGGAGTGTTGCTGGCTGAACCATCATCTTTCTCATCAATGTGGTTCCCAGTTGTATAGCAGTGGTTTGAGGACTGGGACCTGGCTCAGAGATTGTGTTTAGATAATGGCCATCTCCAATCATAGATAATCTGGCCCCATCTTTTCTTTTCAGACACAGCAGCAGACAAGGTCATAGGGAAGAAGATTCCTGGTGTGGTACAGATATGGATAGGGCGGCTCTGAGATGATTTACTGCTGAGATTCACTCAGCTGCCTCCATCACCCTCCGTTAACTTTCTCATCCTGTCATCTTTTGCCCTGTCGCTCTTTCTGTCTTTCATTGTTCACTCTTTTGCATTGCTCTGGGGTCGTTGACTGAATCCTCTCCTTTCTGTATCACTTGGTATAGCTTCTCTGTGTGCAGTGCATGAGCAATAAAGCATGAGATACACGACGAAAGTAAATTAGGCAAAGCAAATGAAAGATCAAGAAATGCAATCTTTTGATCATTTATGCTCTCTACAGTAATAAAAAGGTTTAAGTGGCAGGTTCTGCTATGCCCTTAGAGCACCAATCAAAGGACTGTTTTTTTAATATTGCCCTAAAAATTTCTAAGGTGAAATTCTAAATAAAAACATTATAGAACGACTGGTAAAAATTGTATTTATCGGTAAGAGGTCAATTGACTCAAGGGGAAAAAAATAGTTTTAAGGGATGCAACGCTTTTTTTCCATGTTCTATTTTTTCTTGTAAATCCGAGGGGGAAAATGAAGCAAGACGTGAGTCATTGAAATAGACAGCCAGAGAATCAGCCCTCTGATCCACAATGGCAGCCGGAAGGCAAGATTGTGAGCTCCCAGCTCCCCCCTTCATCTTTCCCACCATTTTATGAGCACCGGTTTTACTTCTTATCCTGACACTCCCATATTCCCAGAGAAACTGTGTCTCGCAGGGGCAGAGTGAACAAAGGAGGGGCTAGCGGAGCGTCAAAATGGAGTAATGGGCCTTAATACCTGCACAGGCACGTAATCGAGACCGCGCACAGCTTTCCATGACAGATAATTGCTGATGTCTTTGTAGTGATAAATGTGACTCCCTTCTAGAGGTGCAAATGTCCTGGTTCAGCCTTAGGTTTGACAGCCTTGTGGCTCCACTGGGATTGGTGTACCTGACTGGTCGCCAGCTTTCTAAAGATTAATCCTGATCTACTTTTTCTCCCTTAGTCAAACCTCGCTGGGCTGTCTATTTTCTTTTAACCCTAAGCCTTCATAGTAAATCTCATTTCATTGTCAGCTGTGACTGTGGTTTACCTCTTCTGCCTTGTCTGCTGACTTCCTGTTGCCATTAATGCTCAATATCTCTGCTGGGGCCTGTCTGCTCGGTCTTATTTCATTCTGTGCTGTCCTACCATGTCCCCTATATAGAAAGTTCATCTGACAGACTAGCAGGAGCTTCACCAATGAAAGTACCGTACCCTCTGTATTTCATTCACACTGCCTGTTCATCTCCTTCTCCTTCTCTTTCTCTCTCTCAAAAAAAAAAAAAAAAAACAGCAGTAATTGATAGTGGGATCCAATCCATCCTCCCCTCTTAAGCCCAGAGATCCAATTTATCTTTGTGAGAATGCTGATTGGCTCTCTTCTTGGCCTTGTCGATCAGACTTTGCCTGTTTTTAGATGACGTTAATTAAAGTGTCACCATGAAAAAATAAGATCTACATTGTGATGTCTGTGTGTAGCATTAGAAATGGACCCTCTAATTCACATTGGAGCACATAAATCTACATAGTTGCTAAGACTGATATGATACAGGCTGTTTAAAACATTGTTTTAAAAGTCTCAAGCACAGGGTTGACAGACAACAGTTTAACAGGATCTAGTTCAACTGTAAACCTTTAGGTGGTTTAATCTACATTAACTTCAGTTATGTTGGTAACAAATGGCTTCAGATTGACTAAGTCAATTACAGTGTTTTTCATACTATAAAAGATGCCATGTAACAGATTTAGTACATCCTTAACTAATTTAGCAACAAGATTTATGCTTATGTTAAATACCGTAGAGGCCTACCATAGTGCTTTAAAATGAATTTAATGAATTTGAAATGCTTCAAACCTTCAAGTAATCGTGTGATTTGTTTTGTTTTTTCTACACAGACTTCTCCTAAACTGTAACGCAATTCTCATCGCAAACATAATGGAGTCTACAAATTTAGTGAAAGAAAAATAACTCCTTGGTTATTTTAATGAGCTAGCCATATGATATAAATTGCACACAAAAAATAAGTTGAATTTTTTTTCTTTCATGATACTGTAACAGTAAGAAAGGTGTTTTTCAAATATGTATTCAGCCCAGTTACTCCGACACCCCTATATAAGGTCAAGTGCAACCATCTGCCTATGGTATTGTCATAGTTACAGTAAAGCCCACCTGTTTCAAATTTAATCTCAGTACAAATCAACCAATCTGTATAAATCCATCATGAAGAACAAGAAACACAACAAATAGACTAGGCATAAAGCTTTGGAGGAATTTAAAGCAGAGTCGTTTTGAAAAATATCAAGATCCAGATTTAGACTACTTGGTATGTTTGAAAAACTACAAATCTACAAGGACTTGGCTGTCAATTTAGCTGAAAGTCCTACCAATGACAGTACTATTCAAATATCAGAAGGGATAACTTTTTGAGAATCTGCAGAGACCCTTGGCTGAAGCGAGATCATCTCTGCTTTCAGATGATATGCACACCCCAAATCGGGTGTGAAGAGGTTAAAGAAATTGCTGAGAGATAGTTATATGAAAACATGTTTGGTACAAGTCATGAGTCTAAACTTAAAATTGTACACTGATATAGATCTATTGATTTCATCCCTATGGTGAAACATTACAGTGGCAGCATCATACTGCTATGAGGATTTTTTTTCTTAAGGAAAAAACAACCTTTTAGAGTAAAGCTATACACTGCAAATCCTATTTGCGATGAGAATTCAATCGTCTGGTGTAGATCGAAGTAAATCCATGTCTTACAATTACCTATTTACAGTACAAAGACAAATGCCTATTAATGAATCTTTGTTGCAAACATAGAAATATGTGAAAAACCACAACCCAGACATCCTTATGACACACACATACACACACATTGTGCTATACGTAGTGAGGACCATGTGTTGACTCCCATTGTCTTCCATTGATTTTCAGTAATTTCATCCCTTTCTATGCCCTAACCCTAAAACTAACCCTAAATCATTACCAATGCCTACCTCACCTTATCCCTAACTCAATTGAGACCTTAGCCCTAAACCTATCCATTATCAATATAGCTTGGGAGGACCAGCAAAATGTCCTTACTTTGCAACAACTGGTCCTCAATCTGATGGTGAAATTGGAAAAATGGTCCTCACTCTGAGGGCTAGACAGGAACACACATGGTTATAAGATCATGCTGCATTTTGCATTTTTGCTTTGGTTCACAATTTATAGTATAACTGGTATGAGTCAATGTGATGATAGATGGAGTTTGCTAGACATGAATGAAGCACGATAAAGGTTGTAAAAAAGTGAAATGAGTGGAAATTGAAATTCTATCAAAACGAGACTCTAGTACCTACATGTGTTAATGCTTTTCAGTAGTGTTGCACCGATAGCGATACCAGTATCGGACGGGGCCCCGATACTGCCCTAAAATGGTGGTATCGGCGAGTACCAACAAATAGGGCACAGATACCACTTTGTATTAGATTTTTTCCTGCTTCACAAAGGTAGGCAGCAGCTTGACAAAGCAATGATGGCAATTATTTTACATTATTATGGTATCGGTATGGCCGATACTGCACAGCCAGGTATGGGGTATCGGTATCGGGGCCAAAAAATGGCATCGGCGCAACACTACTTTTCAGTGTAAAATCATCTTAAGTATCTATCCCTTTCTGGATTTGGGTATGACTTTAGGTACTGCATTGTAAATGTCCTGGAATTTTATTTAATGAAGCCTAGGCGGAAGTTCAACTGAAGAAACTAAAAAACTTGCCCTCATCATCAGAGGCTCATTTGCCTCTGACGCAAACAAATTAGATTTGAACGGCTCCTCAACGAAGTCCATTCAGCATTCAGAGTTATCTTAAAAAGACTTCAAAACCAAAACTCCAGTGCGGATTCCATCGTCTGAGACATGTTGGTCCATGCAGTGCTCCAGAGATTCGTGGCGCCGCCACGCTCTCCTCGCCCCAGTCCCCACACAAGTCTCCATGTTCCAGCCATCAGCAGTCACCTTAGCTCGCTCCCGTTCAACTGGCTTACACTGATTCTCATCAGGTGAGACGTAGTTGTTT
Source organism: Cyprinodon diabolis (assembly GCA_030533445.1). Classification (NCBI taxonomy): domain Eukaryota; kingdom Metazoa; phylum Chordata; class Actinopteri; order Cyprinodontiformes; family Cyprinodontidae; genus Cyprinodon; species Cyprinodon diabolis. The sequence continues at coordinate 41,775,045 of CM060065.1, read as the reverse complement.
CAAGACTCCAATGTTGAAAGCTATGTCATGGTGGCTTAATCAGAAGATTGTGCTCTGCTTTTGTTGGATGAATCAACGTCGATTTTGTATTGATCCTACGTTCCTTTCAGTCTGTTTTGATTTCAATTAAAATTCATGCTTTGTCACACCCATTCCAATTTTAAAGTAAGAAATTTAAATTTAGAAACCAAAAATATTGTAGTTATAAAGCAAAAGTAAGTTATTTCCGGTTGTCATTGGTATTTTATTAAGTCATTTGAGCCTAATATTTCAAAAATATATTAAAACGTTAATGCTTTGATCTAACAGCAGGAAAACTGTCCTCACTCAGTGTTGGGATCCAGAGGTTTGCCCTCCAGAGGGCAACGTGGATCCCTTCCTGTGGGCTTCTGTTACCGTTGGGATCCAGGGGTTTGCCCTCCAGAGGGCGACGTGGATCCTCTCCTGGGAGCTGGTGCTCAGCGCTCAGCTGATTCCCATCAGCTCATGATTAAGCTCTCCCCACATAAGCTGGGTGAGCGCTTCCCTCTGAGCCGGATTTTTTTCCTTGCCATGGAAGCAAGCCTGAGCCACCCTGCCTGTCTGAACCTGTGAATCTGTAAGTCAGAACCTGAACCTGTAAACCTGAACCTTACCTGCTCTGTTCTCTCTGCCTCCCAGGAGGAAACCTGTGTGTCTTATAATTAACATTGGACTTTAACCCTGCTTCTCTGTCTGTGAGTTCTGCACCTGGGCTAGTAAACCTGCCACATCATGACAGAACAATCCGGCCAACAGACTAGCCCAGCAGACTCAATGGAGACATACCTGACGATGTTTGAGGAGGGACCGACTAACTCCACGGAACCTCACTGGACGGTTTCGTTCCGTCGATGGCAGGAGATTCTGAGCCGTCTGGAGACTCCTGAGCCCGCTCTGAGCCGTCTGGAGACCCCTGAGCCCGCTCTGAGCCGTCGAGAGACCCTTCGGTCCGCTCTGAGCCGTCTGGAGACCCCTGAGCCCGCTCTGAGCCTTCGAGAGACCCTTTGGTCCGCTCTGAGCCGTTTGGAGACCCCTGAGCCCGCTCTGAACCGTCTGGAGACCCCTGAGCCCGCTCAGCGCCGTCAATGGACCTTTAAGCCCTCTTCATTCCGGTATGTGGTGCCACGGTAGGTGGCCTCCTCTATTCCTGATCCGGAGCCGCAATCGGCGGCCTTCTGTGTTCCTGTGGAGCCACAATCGGTGGTCTCCTCTGCTCCTGGTGTGGAGCCACAGCTGGTGGTTTCCTCTGTTCCTGATGTGGAGCCACAGTCGGTGGCCTCCTCTGCTCCTGATGTGGAGCCACAATCGGTGGCCTCCTCTGCTCCTGATGTGGAGCCACAATCGGTGGCCTCCTCTGCTCCTGATTCAGAGCCGCAATCGGCGGCCTCCTCGGTTCCTGAAGCGGAGCCGCAATCGGCGGCCTCCTCGGTTCCTGATGCGGAGCCGCAATCGGCGGCCTCCTCGGTTCCTGATGTGGAGCCGCAATCGGCAGCCTTCTCAGCTCCTGATTCGGAGCCAAAGTCAGTGGCTTCCGGTGTTCCTGATTCGGAACCGCAATCGGCGGCCTCCTCAGTTCCTGATTTGGAGCCACAGTGGGTGACCCTGTCTGAGCCTGTTGCTGAGCTGCAGAAGCGGAGGCGGCGTCCTCCTCGGAGCCTCCTGCAGAAGCAGAGACGGCGTCTTCCTCGGAGCTTCCTGCAGAAGCAGAGACGGCGTCCTCCTCGGAGCTTCCTGCAGAAGCAGATACGGCTTCATTTTCAGAGCCTTCTGCAGAAGCAGAGACGGCGCCTTCCTCGGAGCTTCCTGCAGAAGCTGGGATGGCGTCCTCCTCCGGGGTCCCAGCAGCTTCTGAGACTCCGGCCCCCGGAGTGTCTGCCTCTGCTCCGGTCCCGCGGCCGGCCTCCGGAGCGTCTGCTTCAGCTCCGTTTCCGCAACCGGTCACCTGATACTCTGCCCTGCTGCCGGTCCCACGGCCGGCCACCTGGGACTCTGTCTTGCCCCCGGCCCCACGGCCGGCCACCTGAGATTTTCCCTGTCCTCGCCCACCCTGGGTGGGTTGTTTTGATTTCTGGACCCTGTTTCTGTTTCTGTGCCTGGCCCTCCTTGCCTGTTTCCCCCTCCGCCCGCCCTGGGTGGGTTGTTTTTTGTTTCTGGTTTTTTGTTTTTGGGCGTCTCGTATCCGCCCTTAAGGGGGGGGTACTGTTGGGATCCAGAGGTTTGCCCTCCAGAGGGCAACGTGGATCCCTTCCTGTGGGCTTCTGTTACTGTTGGGATTCAGTGGTTTGCCCTCCAGAGGGCGACGTGGATCCCTTTCTGTGGGTTTCTGTTTTTCCTGTTGGGATCCAGAGGCTTGCCCACCAGAGGGCGCCGTGGATCCTCTCCTGGGAGCTGGTGCTCAGCGCTCAGCTGATTCCCATCAGCTCATGATTAAGCTCTCCCCATATAAGCTGGGTGAGAGCTTCCCTCTGAGCCGGATTGTTTTCCTTGCTATGGAAGCAAGCCTGAGCCACCCTGCCTGTTTAACCCTGCCTGTCTGAACCTGTGAATCTGTAAGTCAGAACCTGAACCTGTAAACCTGAACCTAACCTGCTCTGTTCTCTCTGCCTCCCAGGAGGAAACCTGTGTGTCTTATAATAAACATTGGACTTTAACCCTGCTTCTCTGTCTGTGAGTTCTGCACCTGGGCTAGTAAACCTGCCACATCATGACACTCAGTCAATCAAGCAAACACTGCTTAATCACTTTTCCTGCATTATCTGATAATACAATCCAAGTCTTCACACCACTTTCTCGCATATATGTAACAAACATCTAAGCAGATGTCTCGGCACTCTAAATTATAAAAGTTAAGCTTGGCAGCATTTAGTTGACAGAGCTATGTCGGTTTATCCTCTCCATCAGTGTAATCTAGATAGAATGTATTAATCCCCTAGAGGAAACTCAACATTTATCATCTTAAAACTAAATCATGGGTCATTTTAAAACCTTGTGGAGTAGCTTATGCATTTTTAGATGACTTAACCATGTTTACTGTTGTTTGATTTTTAACACATGCAAATGAGCATAATACTCATTCGGCCACCTCATAGTGGAAGGTTTCAGTTTTCAGGACGTGCTCTACCCATCATGGCAGGCCCTTATTGGTGTCCTCTGCCTAATGGACGGGTGCATTATGGCGCCATCACCCATCTATGCAGTCTTATCACGAACAGTGCTTCACTTCGAACCCCTTACTACATGATGGCTCAATGGATGATTAAGTTTAACCATTGCAGCTTGCATGTTGGGTCTTCCAGTCATTGCAGCTTGATGTTTAATTATTTAATTAATATTATTAGACCGCTTCTTGACTGGAATGGCAAATCTTTTTCTACGATGACGTTATTCTGTCTGCAGCCATGCTTCAGTTTTTATGGATGCTGCCCCATCCATAGGTTTTGGGAGTTTCTTTCAAAGTAGTTGGTTTGCAGATTCATGGCCTACATGGAATTATTTATTTTGTTCTTGCCATCTTTTATTTATTTTCACCATGATTTTGTGTGCCTTTCTGTCAAGTTGTGAACTGCAGGCAGCTTCTCTACTGGTGCAGATGGGAAGTCAATAGAAGCAAGTGACCTATATTATAGGTAACTCTACTAACTCTCAGTGTGTGTCACAGGTAAGAGCGGAATATTAAGGATTGCTTGAGCCCTGTTCCAGAGTATTTGTGTGTTTGTCTGTGAGTGTTTTTTTAGGTGTTGTTCACCAGAGACTAGACGAAGGTTAATTACCTCCCCGTCCTTCGCTGTCGGCTGGCTTCACCTGAATAGGTCGGTTCATCTGAAGAAGCAAAAAAGAAGAGAAAGGAAGTTCCAGTTTAGCCAAACAGAAGGTAACTTTACAATATAGAAATTGCATATATAGTTATATAAAGTAAATAAAGAATATATATATATATGGTATATAACTTAAATCAAATCAAAGTTCTGTAAAATCAAACAGTCCACTTAGCAAATAATACTTTGGACAATGTATTTTACATGCTGTTGCACAAATATAATAAAAAACAAGGTGGAAATTATTGGCAATTAGCAAGGGATACTCATTAAAGGAATGGTTCTGCAAGTGGGCACCACAGACCACTTCTCAGTACCTGTGCTTTCCAGTCTATTTTTCTTTTCACCTTTTAATGTTGGTGGTAGCATGAGACAGATTCTACAAAACACAGAAGTGGCTCAGGTAGTGCAGCTCCTCCAGGATGGCAGATCAATGCGAGCTTTTGCAAAAATATTTTCTGTGTCTGTCAGCATAGTGTGCAGAGACATGGACACCAGGAGCCATGGAGGAGGCCATAGAAGTGCAACAGCACAGCAGCAGGACCACTACCTCCGACTTTTTGCAAGTAGGAACTGGAGGAGCATTGCCACAGACCTGCAAAGTGACCTCAAACAGGCCACAAATGTGCATATGTCACACGCAGTCGGGGCGTGTGCTCACAGCCCAACACTGTGCAGGGCGCCTGGCATTTGCCAGAGAACAAAAGATTGGATTGAGCTGGATGCTGGAGGTCTTCACCAGAGATGGTGGAAAGGGACAGACTAGCTGCACCTGCACTGAACCAGCTGTTTGGATTTGGCAGCCGTTTCCTTACTATTCTTTTACTAAGAAAGGCGTGGATTAACTCACTGCTATCTGGGGACTTTATATAAATCAGGACTTTATATAAATTTGTTGCTGTGGATTGAGGATCAGTGTAGCGTCAGTATCAAGCCTGCAACCGGGTTTATTGATTATATTGCCGGTTTTCTTTCGTTTTGTTTTTTGGTGGGCCCACTAATTAAAAAAATTCATTTATCATCTATGTATTGTGTTAATACTAAAGGACTCCTATGTGGTTGGGACTGTTAAAAATAATTTAATTTAGAACTTCATAAGCATTTAAAAGAAAGGGAAAGTTCCTATTTATAAACCAGGTTGTTGAAAAAGCCTGTTGTATTTTATCTGTTTTTTTTTTTTTTCTGGTTAATTGAAAGAGTACAAAAAGGCAAGCAGATAATACCCATTTTTGTTTCTAATTATTCAGTCCAACATAGGGTGTGTTAATAGCACTATTCATTGTGAGGGGAAATTCCACAATTTCACACGTGGTCTGCTGTAATTTTCATTCTAAATTTGGTAAATGAATACTTTACAGAGTCTCATTATTTATGGGTCAGACGGAAACAGTTCAGTAAAGTTTAATTCTTTATGAAAGATACCTGCGGTATCATGGGAAATGTATTGAAACCAGGGTCTAACATTAAATACATAGCAGCAAGAGCGCTAAATCTAGACTTAGACAACAGAAAAAACTACTTTTGTATTTGTGAAAACTGAGACTGTTCTAGTTCCTTGGTCCAGGCATTGTAGGACGGTCATACAGACAAATGGAAGCCACAAACAATATTTGTACCTGTTTTAAGGAAATTACATCAAAATTGGATCAGCCTGCTGTGCTTTTCTATTTTAATTTTGTGTTTGACTCCATAACCAGGCCTCCATTGGTTATAAAATGTGTTTTTGTTGGTGATATTTTTCCAATTTTGTTGTGAGCACATTCAACTTATTGAGAACAAAGTATGCGATGAGAATAGGTCACTCATTCATTCTAGAAGGTGTTATTTAAATGTTTTATTTTATTGAGTGCTTTTTATTAGTAGTATATATAACATGACAGTGCTTCTTGTGTCTGTTTTCCAAATTTGCTCTATTTTGTGTGGAAAGCACAAGAACGACAAAGTTAAAAACAGATAAATCTGTGTAATGCCCAATGACTGTCTTTAATTAATCCTGGACAAAGTCTCCAGAGAGCCTGAATTCCCCTTACAGCTGAGCAGAATTAGCACTTTTCAATGACAGAGTCACACTAGGTGTCAGTTGGCACTTGAAGATTAATGCCATTACATCAGCTCCTCCCAGTCACACTGGGAGGGGTCTTATCTGACTGGGCCTTGCTCCTCCTGTCCCCTACTGGGTCCAGACTTACAGTCGCCAACTATATTACGTTCATCCCTGATCCTTAGCAATTTCTTCTGCACTTTTGTGTCTTGCTTCTGTTCACAAGTGTTATGCCTCACACAGCCATTAAGGTAACATCATTGTCAGGCTATTTCAACAAGTACAGGTCATCTCCTTCTTCTGAAAACTATTCTAAGCCTGAAAGCAGCACAGCTATAAAACACGTACTGAAAGTTTAACAGTGGGGAGCAGATAAACAACCTTTGAGAAAAATCCTTGCAGAAATGTTTGAAGCTCAAATAAAATGAAAACTGCTCAAAATGAAAGCTCAATTGGTTCTTTCCCCATGGAGTTCAAGACAAAAAAAAAACAACAAAAACAGTTTGAAAGTTCAGAGCCATGTCTTAAGATCGAGGGTACTGAGTGTGCCTTCACACATCAAATTTGGCACTTTTTTCTTTTACTATAGGCTTTAATGGCCATGTTCTTTAAATTAGAAAATTTTACCAGGTTTTCTGCCTGTCAAAAGGCCTGTGACTGGCAGAAAACATTGCCCACTCAGATCAGTCAGATACAGGGCAACATAGTGGATTTTGTTCCCTCAGGCAATGCAGCATCTGACAGCAGTTGACATAAACTGAAACCATGGCTAAATATTGACCACAGATTGCTCGACATGTATAGATACAGTAAGATACTATGTTGGTAGTGTTTTTTCTCCCCTGACAATATACCTTTAGCACTTTAATCAAAGTTATTGAGAAAACAAACACATCATTAGAGTTTATTGCAAAAATTTAGTTTTTTTTTTTTATAGTGAAAGAGACTATTATTCATATGGCGCATGATACAATTGTATAGCTATTATATGCTAGGCAGCCACTTTCATAGTTCACCACAAAAACTATCTGCAGTTGTTATTATGGATGCACACAATCTTTGCCTGTGGAAACATCAGATGCAGCAAGGAAATTTGCTTTTGTATTACAAATAGCAGATAAATTGAGATAGCCTGTCTATTTTTCAAAGTACAGATATTGCCCATTGATTTTGTATTTGCCTTTTGTTATTATTAACATAGCATAAAGGTGTTTTCAATTCATTGTCTTTTGACATGAAGAACACCACCAAACTTGAAAATGGAATTTACTGAGCTGCAAAATGACAGCACACTCAGTCCTACACAGCTTCACCCCTCCATCTCTGGGTAGATGCCCCAATTCTGGTTCCACCCTCCTTCATTGTTTGGTAGTTAAGTCGCTGCTTGGTAGACGGTTCACTGTGATGTAGATGAAGAAGTAAGGATGCACAAGCAAACTCACGCAAGCAAGTGTATCTTAAAGGCATATCATTTTCAACTGCTCAAAACCTTTACGCCAAACACAAATGGGCTTCTCATCAAGCAACTGTGACAAGCATGATGTAAAATCTATATAAGATTAGCTTGATTTTAATAGTGTTAGTGCAATTTACATTACAATAGAGTTTGTCTTCTTCATTAAACCAACACCCTAATGGAGCAAGGTGCAGTTTATATTACCTGAGCACAAATCTAGGCCTAAAGGGCTGGTTAAACTCCCACAGCAGTGTGTTGCAGAGAGCTTGTTGCAGGTATGACACAGACATTTTTGATTTATGCTCAATATTGAAGCGTGATCTTCACTGTTATTCCACGCCACAACACAGGAGTGACAATCACAAACTCGCTATGGGTCTAGTTACGGCTGAGGAAGTGAGGAAGTTGGGGCAAGTTTGTCCGACAACGGAGGGACATATGGGCGAAAAAGATCGGGGACCTAGGTGGAAAAAGGGTCCCAGCGTTCTCGCACACCTCGCTCTTCTAGCTGGTCCAACTTCACATGTAGTTTTTCACAATGGCGGTCATACAAACAAAACAAGCCGGTTAGGTACCAAACAGGAAATACGCATAGTGTTGAGCAGATGTAGATTTGACCAATCAGAGGCCTCCTGTCTGCGGCACTGTCTGCAGTCCCCTACAATTTGGGAGAGGTGCAGCAGAGTATCTGCGGAGGGGGCGGGGACATCTCTCAGTTGACTGCAACACCTACGCAGACGACCTAGTTTTGAAATATAAATGAGCCTTAAGGATCAGTGAGATGGATGGACAGACATTCCTTTTCTATTCTTGACTCACAATTCTTTTTGTGTTGATCTTTAGTTGTTTAAGTTTTGGAGTTTCATTGCTGGATTGTTTGGAATACTACAGTATGGTCCTTCCATACCTCAGTTTTCCTTCAACTGTTTCTCTGATATTAACTTGTATTCATTATTACATTTTCTGGGGAGCTGGGGAGCTTACCTGAACTTTTTAAAATATGTCATCTTTGTTTAGCTTAGACTTAGACTTTTAGTTTTTTTTTACCACATTTCACTTACACATTTCTTGTTTGGCAAGTTTACTATAACTTGTAAACAAAGCAACACATGAGACGATTGTTCCTCTCATTGGACAGGAGTATTATGGACCAGAACATAGACCCAGATATATAGCAAAACTGTCATAGAATTTTTGCATGCCTTTCCTTTATTTTAGCTTCAAAATAACTGTGTTAAGAGCAGCTTATTGAACTTAGATTTCACAAAGTTTTATCCCTAATTTTTGGACGCCATCAACTACTGCATGCTTCAGTTATAGAAAACAGAAGGCTCTCTGTGCCTTGACCAACAGTAAGCTAGCAGCTGTATTGGTTATGTTTTATGTGGTTGGGTTGAAGCAAGGTCTATTTGTATTTACTACAGTATTTGCTGTATTAACACACTAATACCCAATTCGAAGCAGCCTGAGCCGAGGCCACCTTGAAAGGTAATCCTTGATCCAGTTTGGCCCAGACCTGCAAAAAATAATAAATAAAATAAATTTGACCAAAGGAGGAAGCCAAGCCTGGTTTGTTTACAGCGTGCTAACTCTGAATTTGTGAAAAAAAAACCTTTGAACAATTTTTGGGAGGCTGTGACATAGTTGTGTTTTAGGTTTAGGCAAATACTGTGTAAAATGCAATGGCTTTCTATTGTATAGCCATATAAAACCTAGAAAGCCAAACATAGGAAACAAACATCACTTCCAAGTAAGCTGAAATGAAGAATCAATTAACCTTCTGGATTATGTTCACCATGAATATCTACAGTCAATTTTTAAGAGTCAAGAAATTTAATTCAAAAAGTGGAAAAAACAGCGGTACTGTATTAACACTAACCTTTATTATCTTGCACATTTGTTTAAATGCTTGACTTACTCCAATTACTCGGCTGAAAGCTGGCTCTCAATAACTATTGGAAAACTGGATAAACATATAATACAATTATTATTGTGTTTATTGTTTTATGGAAGGGCTAATCTAAATCAGGTTTTTATGTCATCTATTTTTGCAAATGGGTAAAGTTCACAGCTGTCCATGTTGGGAAATCTGTTACTAGTACTCCTCTGAATATGCTTACATCTATCTCCTAAACAAGGAGATAGTTGAAAGTGGTCTGACAACAACAGTATTATTGTCGTTTGGAATACTGGGTTTTACAAGATGTTGTGCCTATAAATGTATTTCTTATTTTTTTTTTTTGGCTGTATGTGTGCTTCTGTAGCAGTTACAGTTTGTTGCAGGACTGGAATATTATAAGAGATTTTTAAGGGTCCTATAATCTCTGTCTGATGAACATTCAACTTCTAGGTCTAAAACGACAGTGACTAGTCAGAAAGCTTCATTAGTAGCCCCTGGGCCACTGCAGCAACAAGAGTCATTTACTAACCCAAAAGTACGCTTTGAGTTGCTTAGCAACAAGGTGGAAATAGCCAGGAGGCAAACATGGCAACCAGGTCATTGGTCTTGAGGGTGTTTGGCAACTAATTCACTATTCTCTACCTTTCTATTTTTCTTTGCTTGGTCAAAAAAGGTGAGCAGGAGGGAGAAATATGTTTTAACTCCCACAATCCCGTTTGTCCTACTTTCATGTGCCTTTTTCAAGACTGATAACATGTTTTCAGAGTGAAACTGCAACAACTTTAGTTTCATCTTCTTGCCAAAATATGGCAATGAGCTCTATGACAAACTGTGGATCTATAAATAATGCTCACATACATATGGCTTTAATGCAGGGGCTTCTCTAACTGCTCTGTAGAGTTCTCTAAATGAGTTTTATAAATGGACAACTGGAATGATTCTAAGTTTGCTGTACAGAAATTTTTAACTTCATATTACTTTGTCTTCTTTTCCTCTTCTTATTTTTTTCCTCAGATGTACCACGAAACACACAGAGGCACAAAAGTCTTGGGGCTCAATAACAGCAGGTGGCTTAGGTGACATTTTAATCCCTTATTACTGAGTGTGGGATTAGCCAACAGATCAAGGCAGAGTTAATTATATGAATTCATCAGAGGCTGGGTGAAGAGGCTGCCTGCTTTACCCTTGGGCCAAAACCTACCACCCACCCACAAACATGCACACTGAGTAAAATGACAAGTGACATTCTATTTATGAGACACCAGCTAGCTTCTTATTAGTACTGGATTGACAAGAAGCAGGGACAATATAAATCAGGGTCTCGAGAGATGCTTTGAGAAAAATGACATCTACCACCTTAAAAAACTGTGCAGAGCGAAATTAACTGCATAAATGTTAAGGGTGAAGACAGCAGATATCATGTTGCAGATGCCTTGGGCCTGAAAGTTCAACAACCCCAAACCCACCCTTCACCCGTACACCAAATTTGACCTTTATCTTTGTCTCTCACTACCCCTTTGGCCCCCAAAACCAATATGCTTCCCACCACAGCCCCTTAATGGGTTGATCAATGCTGACAAATAGGCAGCTCATGCTGTCTTGCAGGGAAACCAAAGTGTGTGCCTCTGTGCTACTGCACTTACGAAGGCCATCTCTCTTTTTCCTGTTTTCTTTTTTTTTTCTTATTCCCCTATATTCCACTCTCTATATTTCCTCCTCTTCATGCTCTGTTTCCTTTATGTCTATACATTTTTTCTTTCATCTAATCTCCAGGGGCAAATCTATATCTCTCATTCTGCTATGATGAATAAAAGTCAGCTGCAGTCACAGAGGGAGGAAGAACCAGTAGCATGGAAGAAAAGAGCTTGCTTACAGTTTCCAATATAAGTCAGTGTTCAAGCCTCAAAGATTGTGCAGGCACGTTTTGACTGTGCATATCTCTGTTTTATTTTTCCAGCATGTCTGATTGATAACAGGAGAGCAAGAAGGAAAACAGACAAGAACACTATTGGCTTTCGAGTGTGTTTAACTGTGATCTGTGAATACCATGGTTCACACCACAAGCAAGGGGAACAACTAAGGAGAGGCTGTTACAAAAAGGCAAGTACTTGTGTTCCTCTCATTGGATCAAATGACTACATTTCTTATTGCTGCTTCTTGAGAACCAGAATTGTCAAGCGAATTAAGAAAATAAGAGCTGAACAAAATAAACACTTTCTGAAAAAGATGATATCAGATAATTGAAATTACAGGATATAAACCCGACAAGAAAGCTGATAAAATACACGCTTGATTATTTTTCTATTGTGGGAACTGGAAATGAATATTAAAATTTATGCTATATGAAATTAACATGTAATTCTTGGATTTACTCATGCAATTTGGGTAAGAAAACACTCAATGAAACACTCAACAAAGGACAATGAGTACAACCAGATTCTAAACCACTCACAGACTTTTAATGGCTGCATGTTAAATCCAACACATTTCTTCTTAAAAATAAAGCTCTCACCCAGACCAAGCTCTATCCTTTCCAGATTTCAATAATATTGGAAAATAGAGTTAACATTACTTTCCCAAGTCACACTAGAACTGACAGATTGATTAACTACAAAGTCAAGCTGCAGCAGACTTTTTGAACATTTAGTATGATACCAGTCTCATCACTCTGAGCCAAATATAGAGGATAGTGCACACACTGTAAGTGCTGCTACTAATACATAAAAGCAAAATGTCTTAAATACAGTAGCAATGAGCCATAAATAATGCGGGTGGATCCAATGACCTCTACTGTATATGCTAAACTGTTGAATTCACAGCAGCTCCGCTTATCTGCAGATTAATTTAGCCAACAATTCATTAAACTAGGCCAAAGTCCTACATGACAACCTCAATTCCGAAAACGGGAAAAAGGACGAGCAAAGGAAATTAACATTAAAGCAAAAGTAACACATTCTAAACGGGCATAGCTAATTCTAAAGGCTTGGATGAAGAGCATGGATTGCCCTTATGGGAATACACAGTGATGGTACATTAAAAGCAGAGAAGACACTCCATTGACTTCATGGGACTTTCACATTATGTACTTAATTTCCTTACATTTAGAGCCATGTAACACAAATCATTTTGATATGCCAGTACACATGGTATGATAAGAAGCAGTGTGATTGCAGCTTTATGTTCTCCCATAATATCCTGCAGGTTATCGCGTCCATTTGCTTGTTCAAATTTAATGTTCATATCTGTTTTCAAAAATAAATTCACCTACTTTCGATAAAGCATATAGCTAGGATTGTACGGGTTGTCCTGAGAGATTCATGTGGTTGTGCAGCTAAATATTCAAGGACTTTTTTTATTTACACTCTCTTCTCTCGCCACATATGCAGTGATGCAGCTATTAATTTTCTTCGCCCTTTGTTTTACTTTGCACAGAAAATACACTTTACATAGCATGCTCTTTCTGTAATTTTTATGAGAGACCCTCTGCTCTCAACTGGCGACCAGTCAAGGTAGATATTCCAGCCTGGTTCTCCAAAGGGAACCTTTCTTCTCCACTTTCTAACACGTTTCCTTAAGATAAAGGAGAGCATTAAAGAAAAGATTCAATGAATGCAATGGGATGGTCCTCTCAGATATTATTTCCTGCTGGTGTAACGTTGACCAATTAAAACTAAGGGAGGAACTTGTTTGAATTTTACTGTTTTATATTATAAATATATGTCATTGTACAGTTTGTAGATTTTAGATTTTAGTCTGAACTAGTCTATGTTTAATAGATTTGAAAATATTAAATGGGACTAATTCAAATGCATTTAGAATCAATGCTATATAAACAATCTAGGATATATTTAATAATGAAATCCACAAAATGAAAGATAATTAAAAATGATGTTACATCAACGCTGTAATAAATGGCTCATTGTTCCATGCTGAATCCAACAAAATGCAATAATATAAAACAATTAGAGTGGGCTTTGTGTTCATGTTCTCCAAGAAAAGCTCTTATTCATCCAAAGCTGTTTTTTTTTTTTTGTACATGTCCTTTGAGTTTGACAGAATTATACTTTAATTGTGGTATTCTTGTGAAAATGGAGTGATGATTCATTATCTGTTCACTGAGAAAAATTATTGGTGTCATGAGTTTTATATATACTCTGGAGGCTCTGGAGTATTATCTTAAGCCGGGCACACACTGTATGATATTTTCAATCATTGCAAGCTGCTACAGCTCACACTGTACGATGAAACTGCAGGGTTTAAAAGTTCACAGCTCTCAATGTATGTTCTCACAATGCGCGACCCGACACTCCAATGTGATCTAACTGCTCACTCTGTACGTATAAAAACCACGTCGGACTCAGCTCTGCAGTGAGATGGCGCTACTCGGACTCGTCTGTCCGGAAGCCAAACGGGTAGAAGAGGAATATGAAGCTCACTAGAGAAAAACGCTATGCCTTGGCAATTTGTACAATTTTGTGTGCTGAAAGCCCTAAAAAGAAAAGGCAACGATGTATTTGGACAAAGACATGTCTGAGCAAACATGGCTACTATAGTCTGTCAATTTTACGGAAAGAACTCAATTTAATTCGCACCCCTGCCATGCTTCTGTTTTCTTCTGAGAGAAAGAAGAAGATTCCTTGTTTGCACATGCCTGCCCATCGAGCAATTTTCCCTCGACGGCCAACTGAATTTAAAACGTGTTTGATTTTCTCTCGACCTCACGATTCCTGATCGGGAGGTGGTCGTGAGTGGCTGATCGCCCCTTCATTACCCCCTGTACACTACATGAAGCATAACCAGGCTGAAAGTCGACCCGATCGAAAAATTCTTGCACAACTGGAAAATCGTCCTGAAACGGGCAAAAAATCTTAGATTGCATGGCTGACTTTAAAGGTTTTACAGAGGAAGTTATTCCTCCCAATACATTTGTCTACTAACTGCCTTCTCTGTCTTTAAATTGAAGTCTTGTTTTTCTTAAAATGGAACGCTCTCTTTACAGAGTAAAGGGCAGTAATGGGTTTCACTTTTGCTCCAGCATATGGAAATCTATATGTGGATTTCTTTGAACACAGCTGTATTGTTTTTTTTTTTTTTACAAATACAGAGATTTTGACAATTCGTTCCCTAAATTTTAACTTTAAATGTATTTCTTTCTTGGACATTTGGGCTGAATTATGTCATGGCAGCCTAATCACTACAATATATCAAAAAGAAACTGATAAAAAAAATGCTTTTGAGCTTCATGTACCCATCCAAGAGCTCTAAAATTACTTACTTACTTACTTACTTACTCTAAAAGTAGTTTTCAAAAGAAAAAAAAAAGTGTTACTTTGTTGCTTTAACTGTTTGATAGAATTTTGAACTTATTTGTCACGGTTTTGGTTCTGTTTAAGTTTTCTTTTTAGATTTAAGTTTCACTTTGATCCATTTTTTCCTTTCTTTTCTAGTTTTATTGGATTAATTTCTATTTTGTGGTGTTTGCTGGATGTATTTGACTTCTTAGGTATTCCTTGATTGCCCTATGTTGTCTTCTTGTGTTTGTCTCCTTATACCTAGCTCCTTTCTAGACTTCTCTTTTCACACCTGCTTCCAATCACCTCATTAGTCCTGCCTTTGTTCTGTCTCCTATATATACTATCCCTATGCAGTTCCTCAGGGCTGGTTCCACGTCTTTTCCTGACTCCACATGTATGTTTTTCCTGATGTCTCCAAGGTTCTGGTCTTTCTGTATTTTTTATGTTGGACTTTTGGATTCCCGCCTCAGTTGCCTGTGAGTACTTAATTAGATCTACCAAACTCACCTCTGCCTCCTCACCTCTGCATTTGGGTTCTCAAAACCTCAACCCAACTGTGACATTTTAAGCTTAACCGAGTGCAGTTGTTCGATGTTGCAATAAATGTGGGTGAAAGAAAGAACATAAACTGCAGGCTTTTTCTCATACTGAAAAGATCCGTAAGAATCCCCTTCAAATAAAAGATCTTTGTAACTGCTATGCGCAGTTCTGCGGATGGGCAGTTTTTTGGCCATTACATTGGCCATATTACACATTTAATTTCCTTTTTCATAGTGCGCGCTTCTCACCCTATGTGCTCGTACAATATTTCCTCATTTGCCTTAAACCACCACCAAAAAACGTAAAAACTATAAAATTAAAACTATAAATGATTTCAGGCAGTAAAGGATTAAATGGAACAGCATACACAATTGCTGTCAAGCAATCAAACCTATATACACCGGGTCCAGTACCAGGCAACCTTCCTCCCATACAAGAAGTGAGTCCTGCTGTAGGGTTGAACTACAACATTTATTTCTGAAAGAGAACAGACTAGATTTATGGGAAGTAAAATATAGTTTATGTCAGCAAAGAAAATACAAAAGGATAAAGAGGTGTAACAAAGGCTGTAAGCTGGCGAAGCTACAGTACAGCATATAATAACACAGAAAATAAACCTATCAATGATTTTATTATTTAAATATTTAGAGGGAAACCGGTTGACTGAACATAAGATATTCAATTTTGTGGGTAAATTCAGTTTAGGTTTTTTGGTGAACAAACTTGAAATTTAATTTAAAACTGTGCATGTGACTTAGAGCTGATTAAAAATTAACAACCTGACTTCAGCCTTGTTAAGTTTTAATCAATTTGATTGAATTTAATCTGCTGTGTTTCACCTCCGCGGCAGCAACAGCTCCTAAACCCTTAATTTCTAAGAGATAATTTTGCTTTGCGGTCTGTAGGTTCAAAGTAGGTATAATAACAAAGAATGGTGCAGCGCATTGGTCAGGAGCCAGCTGACACCGATTAAAAATAACTGAAGGGTATTTTTAAAAACATGCCACACACTACTGCTGTTTCACCACATATAATGAGATGTACCTAACTTAAGCACAACAATATTATTCATATTCCTGAAAGCTAAAGAGTTCTGCATAAACCAACATCACCTAAAGATTTTACGTGTTTGTCTTAATGCCGATGTGGCTAAACTGTATTCAGACAGAAAAATAATTTGCAAGTCAATATTATGTAATTTGTCCTTTTGCAAAAAAGTCCCTTTAAAACTGAGAAAGAGAAAACCCTTTTTCATACAGTAAACTGTAACAGACTCCAGTCCTTCTTTACTTATGTGTTGTGTAAATCCTACTGTAGATGTACATTTGTATTATTGTTTTGAGTTAAGATTTATTTATTTATATTTCTTTTTAAATTTCCTTTAATAACAAAAACAAAAACACTTAGAACATCAACTGCTCATTCATTGACTTACATCATTAGAAAACTAGTTCTCAGATCAACACACACTGCAACAGCCAAAATGACTGTTTACTTCACCCATTGCTCACACATCAGGATATCCTGCCCGTCACTTTTGTGTGGAAGGGGAAACAGGGCCAGCACTGTTGGAATCATTCTTTTTCTCAAATTGGTGTGCGAATTCACAGCGGCCTCCTTAAGAGACTAGAGAGACAGGAGGGATTGGACCCGCTGTGTGTGTTGCTGGAGTGATCACACGCTGCCTGTCTCCCCTGAAAACACATGAAGGAGGGCTGTGTCTGCCTCACTGTGAGGAAGAGTGAGAAGGGGTGCTGACAGCTCAGCCGAGGGATGCTGACAGTGATCTGGAGCCTATTTTTAGCTCCATAAGCCACACCTCCTAGATAGGAATTTCATATTGATCTCTGCTTGGGCAAGGGATTAGGGGTAGCACATACTTTAAAAAACATAAATGAATGAATAAATAGTTGCTAATATCCACTGACAGAGTAATGTGATGCTTCCTTGTTTGTGTTTGGTCTCTAATCTCGCCCCGTTTTCCATAATTACCTAACAATTGATCCCCCCATGGAGCATTTTTAAATTAAATTTATCTCTATGTATCCCGTATTGAATCTTTGGTCCTCAGAAAGGCTGAATCAATTTATACCACCCCACCCTTGTTAGCCTGGTCCACCCCTATTACACCTTGGGAATTGTAGCCCAACCTGCATCAATAACGGTCTTATTCCTCAATTCTATATTTATTTTCTAGGTAGGCTATACCCAACAGGCCTCCTGCCGCAGGGAGACAGCACAGGCCTTCCAAGACAGACAGTTAATGAGAGATCCAGCCATCGTGTTTTATCTTCTGCTCCATAAAGCCTCTGTTCTTCCTCTGACTTTGGATGGACGGCTGTGTAGATCACCGAAACCAATGGCCAGTACACTACATTACATTTATTGCCCCCCGTTTTTTTTTCCTTCCAATTCCCCTCCTTCTTTTTCCTGTGGAAGTAAAAGGGGTGGAAAAAAGACGAGGTGAATCAGTGTAGAGGTGGGTTAGAGGAAGGAGGGGGTGAAGATTCGACACAGTGAGACAAGACAAACAAATTAGTCAAAGTGACAGGGAATTTTATGAGGTCTGTTCTTGTGAGGCGAGAGCTCCTCTCGTTCTCTTTCATGGGCCGCAGGGACAGAATGCCAGGGCATTGAGTATGTGAGTATGTGTATTGCTATGTGCATTTGAAATGTTCAAAATATCTGGAGAGAATAAAGGAACGACGACAAAGGGAGAAACGATGCCTGATCGCAGAGTATACACTTGAAATCTGTTCCTGTTATCACCAACAGTTATATTGCTCTTGAACGTGCCTTTATACAAGGATGAATTTGAAATCATGCATTGGATGTAAATTATCCGTAATATCTTTTCAAAACAACAAAATCTAAACTTGACAAAGACCATGTCTATCTTATTAAAAAAGTAATTGCTGTAATTCTTAAAGTGGAACAAAAAGAAATAAAATAAATAATTGGTATTTGTTAGTTGAAGCATTAACCCCCTAATGACATAAAGAAGCTAGTTGCATACATGCACAAGAGTAGCTTGTCTCTTCAAGCTAAATATCCGTTACCTTACAAGCAAGACGAATTGTTGCGAGAGTTAAATTCCCAAGCTCCCAAAAATACACCTTGCCAGAAGCCAACAGATGCATTAGTCTTGATAAAGACATTTTTCGAACCAATGAAATGCAGTGACGTGTATGACGTCAATGCATCAATCAGAAGAGGAAGTCTGGAGCAAAACAAAGATTGCTGCTAGTTTTAGCTGGAATATGCCCTATTTCTTTTTGAAAAATGAGCAAAAGGATGCAATTTGTGCCTTTGTGGATGGGAAAGATGTTTGAGCGTTCCTCAGACTGAAATTGGTAAGAGTTTGATCTATCAGTTGGTTTTTGCTAGTTTTGAAACAAATCTGCAATGCAATACGTCACAGCTTCTTTGGCTACTGTGATTGGCTAAAAGCTCGACATGGGAGGCCAGTGCCACTTAAAGAATTGGTCTGAAAGTCCCTCCCTTTTTATGAACAATTTCCACAGGAGTCTTTTCCAGATGTAAACTTTGTAGAATTCAAATTCAACAACATGAATGAATCTAGTTTATGCCAACCTACAATATATGTAGCTAGCTTTGTAATTCTTTGATTAAGGGTTGCATTTCATATCAGAGTAGACAGGTAGGATTAATAGAATATGCACCAGGAGACACTAGGACCATGACCTCACAGGGAGCTACAGGCAGCCAGCCAGGAACCCCCGACCCTTCCTCTCCCAGTGTAACCCCACAACATCCCCTAAGAATGCACCTACACTATCTCCAAAATCCAGAGAAGCGCCCTGTATATTACACGATGCATGATGAGGCTAAACATCCGCCCAACCAAAAAGACTCTTGCACAACTGAAGAATTGGCCTGAAAAGGGCAAACACTCATACAGTGTATGCCTACCCTAAAAGGAATAAGATATTTAAATATTTTTTTTGCAGCTCATGACTAAACAAAACAGTATAAAACTAAATGATTGCTCACATTGCTTTCACTACACGCAACACAGCACAATAAGTATAAAGTGTGGACTAAGTCTGACAAATGGAGACCCAGAAGAGAAAAGGAAACAATAACTCGGTAGCTCCCCGGGAGCACCTGTCTTTCTGGAAGGCCACAGTACAAATGTTTCTGACGAGTACTGGGGAAGCAGTTGAAGTGTCACACAGAGCAAAGAAAAGCACAAGAATAATAATAAGTGGGAATGTAATGACACACAATTCATCTGTCAGATTTATGAATGTGTGTCCCACTTTACTCCACTCATGTACCCGCTGCTATGGTCTGCATCACAGCTCATACACAATACCGTGCTGATGAGAGGAGTCAGCTGTGAGAAATCATAAAACAATAGGGAAAAAATAGTGCTCTGCTAAAACAGCGAGAAGCAGAAATTGTCCAGAGCTCACAGGCACACATTGGCAGATTGGCTCAAGGTATAAAACCTGCTGAGCTTTGTCTTTAATTCATTTGTTTTAATATTCAAATGGGTGGAAGGATACAATAGGCTTTTTCTCTTTTTTTTTTTTTCCAATTTTAGGGTTTTTTCTTTTTAATTTCATTATTAAATCTATTTTCCTATGAGTTCAGTACTGGTATTTCAGGGCAAATAGGTGTATTTTATTCATCCTTTTCTATTTCCCTCTTGGTTTCCTGTGTTTAGTGTACTTTCTTCATCACCGTTTTTCAACCCAGGTTTTTTTCCCCACCTTTGTGTTCCTGTAAACCTTCTCATATTGCTTTTTTCTTTTGGTTAACACTGGATTCCCTGCACTGCAGCAACTTTGTTTCATCTTAAAATAAGTCTTCTTGTCATCCATCCACCATCTGTCATTTATCTGCTCCCCTGCATGCAGCTCCTCACATTATTATAAACTACCACATGCAGGCTGAATTTTGATTTGAAATTGTATTATTCTACAAATCAAATGCTAGGACAGCATGCAGTTATTTTAAGTTATTTTGCTAGAAATTGGTGCAGTGCCTCCTTTGAGGGTGAGCCCTCATGGGGTAATGATTCTTTGTTCATCTCTAACAGGCTCTGCATGTTCAACTAGTGTCCAGTGAATTATACTTAGCATTGCAGGACTAGAATGGAATTCATTTTTCAGGACTAGAATAGAATTACTTTAATAGATGAATAGCTTTGCAATGAAAATAATATTGTTACCTAAAAAGTGTATGCAGCTACTAAACTATAAACAGGGAAGGAAGAGCTCTGTTCTGGGAACATGGGAACCTTAATGGTATCTTCCCAAGGCCTTCCTCCAACATTCCTCCATATTAAATACTCTTTTAAAACTTCAGACTAAAATTAACCTAAACATGTAAGGGTGGGCATACACTGTACAATATGACAAAACCAAAAGGTTTAAAAATTCACAGCTCAGGATGCAAATTCTTACACTGTACATCCTGATGCTCTGATGTGATCTAACTGCTCTCACTGTATGTCCGAAAACAACACATTGGACTCAGTGCTGAGAGATGGGGCTGGTCGGATTCGTCAATCTAGAAGCTAAACGTAGACAGTAGAAGAATTCCCTTTGTCTGTGCATTGTCTGCGTGAGGTTCGGGTAAATCGGCTCGTAGACAGCAAAATGGTAATAAATGGTAATATCGGTATCGGCGAGTACCAACAAATAGGGCACCCATACCATTTTGAGAGCCAAAACTTTATTCAGCTATTGTCACCCATTCCAGATAGGCAATAAAAAGTTCTACTGGATTCACTTTGTATTAGCCTTTTTTCTGCTTCACAAAGGTAGGCAGCAGCTTAGAGCCTAATTGGGGAACAAAAGCTTCTTCCAAATGGATCATGAACTAAACCATAGCACAACATGAGGAGGGCAAGGGACAAAGAAACCAATGTCTTGGGTTTAAGAACCACTGAGTAAATCTTTTAGGGTTACACAACAGTTTGAACCAATACACATACATTGAAAGCCAAATCTAACAACTAATAACAAATGTGTACAAACACAACTTAGTTATATAGTATGTGTATATAGATATCTATATATATATATATATATATATATATATATATATATATATATATATATATATATATATATATATACATATATACATATATACATATATATATATTTATATATATATATATACATATATATATATATATATATATATATATATATATATATATATATATATATATATATATATATATATATATATATGTATATATACATATATATACATATATACATGTATATATATATATATGTATATGTATATATGCTTGGGGGAAATTTTTAAGACTTTTGAACACTTTGATTTTAATTATGTTTTTTTTTTGTCTTTTATTGTTTGTTGTTTTTGTTATCTGCGATGGACTGCCTACCTGTCCAGAGTGTATCCCGCCTCTCGCCCGTAGACAGCTGGAGATAGGGGAAAGCAACCCTCGCGACAGGATAAGCGTGACAACAAATGGATAAATGGATGTCTTTGTTATACAGTGATAACACATTTTAACCCCCGTTACTGTAGTACTTTGGGATTTCTTTGAAATGTAAAGCGCATTATAAATACAATTTGTTATTATTATCCTCTTTTATCCTCTGATGTGGGGGCTGCCTCAGAGCTCATCTGCCTGATTGTGTCTTTCCTAGACCGGGCCACCTGTGGGGTAAGTTAACAGTTATGTTTTGTATCACTGATTATTTTTCTGTCTGTTTCTGTCTCCTTGACCCCAGTTGGCCTCTGCAAATGGCGGCTCACGCTTAGCCTGATTCTGCTAAAGGTCTCTTCCTGTTAAAAGGGAGTTTTTCCTCTCCACTGTCACTACAAGCATGCTTGTTGTGAGGGATTTCTGTCGACTCAATGTAGTCTGCTTGTTTTACTTTGATAGAAAACTTTGATCCAATCTAACTGTATGATTCGGTTGAAATTACGTGTTGTGAACTACCTCTAAATAAATACACTGAGTCTAATTGATTTAATATAAATATTAATGTTTGACAGCCATCTGAATAGAATACAATAACTCAAATTCGTATTTATAGCCTTCTAACTTGTATATGTAAAGTCTAAAAAAGGATAATACAACAGTACAATGCATTTTATATTAATAGAACATTGAACTTTTTATTGCAGGATGCACACTTTATACACAGATATAAATAAGACTTGTACATTTCCTGAAAGGATAGTCAAACTTATCGTCAGTTAGTAGAAGAATTTTAGTAATGGCTGTATTGGGCTTATTTTAAAAAACAAGCACATTAAACAAAGAAAATGGTAATAATATTGAAAACTGGAGACCATTTAGTGTAATTGTCAGAAGAGTCCTTTTTGTGTAGCACCTAATTCCACTTAAGTATCATGAAGTACTTGTCTTATTTAAGCATAATGCTCTTTATGAGTACAAACCCACATAAACCAGCCTTTAAACTTATACCAGCAAACCCCTACAAAGGCCCAGGAATAGTGTTCCAAGACGTTTTCAGCAAAGGTGGCTGTTTGGGAAAATGATCCCGTCAATTGAAGTGATAGATAAAAGACTAGGAGCAATTGATAAAGTGCCACAATTATTTGGAAGATGAATGGTTGAATTTGCTTTTGAAATTGAACTGGATCTCGGTGCAATGGAACAGAACTCATCACCATCAATGAGCCTGTCGTCTGTCGTCCGAACACAATATAGGTGTTGGCAATTGGATCCATCTGCCAAATGGGATCAAAATGACCTACTCAGATTACATCAAAGGTGATGTATGGCAACAAAGTGTGAAAACATATTAGATTAAAAATGCACTATATATCATTTTCTGGGTTTGGGTCTAACAACTGCCACCACATTAAAACACAGGGACAGGATTCAAATTACAATCAAATAATAATAATTGTGATGCCTAGCATTTAACCTTTTAAGGTAAAGTAATGTGTTTGATTTAAATATAATATAAAACAAAACATAAAATTTGTACTATTGTATCAGATAATTCATTTAAACTTATAAAACCTTTGGTGTTTGCAGTTATGAGCCTCAATACATTGATGAGCACAGACTGAATATTTGATTCACATAAAAATGGTAATAGATTAAAAAGGGGAGTTTGCTAAGCTAAAGTGTGCATGGTGCATGTGTACAGTACATCCTTGAGGAATAGATATCAGTAACATCTAAAACAGCATGTAGCCAGGAGCATCAGAAAGTGCTTCTTTTTTTTTTTTTTATATCCATATATAGGCAAAAAAAAATTATTAAAAAGAGGGACAAACACAAAGGGGGGTTGAAGGAAAACACAATAAGCAACGTATTGTGTAAGAAGTGAAGTGATAGGGGTCAGAAGATCCAGGGAACATGTGCAAATGGCCCACCATTTAGAGACAGATGGACTGAATGATTGTTTATTGTCACATATCTACCTAGAGTAAAACATTTTTGCACAAACAAATTGCTTATTTACCTCTCTATCTTCATTATTGGCAGGATCAATGACATACATTACGGTGAATTTAAACGTTCTTTAAATCAAACAAATATCTTCAAGAAAACCAAAGCTGTGGCAGGGAGGTTGGTGGTTGAGGTTTTTTTTTTGTTTTTTGGTTTTTTTTTTTAATGCAACAAAACCTATTTGATTTCAGGAAGCCTCTTTGTTTTTATTTTATGAATTATAAATCTTGAGTTTTGTACCTCTGTGACCTATTACAGTTTTTTATGTTGTTTTCTTCACTGTGGTAGTCAAATGCTTTACAGTTTCTGTCAAAGCTATGAGTTTTCCAAAGTTAACTGAAAGGTAATTAAAGTTTTGTGAACAGAGACTTACCAACTCACTCCTACACAATTTTACACTATATTGCCAAAAGTATTTGCTCACCTGCCTTGACTCACATATGAGCTTAAGTGACATCCCGTTCCTAATCCATAGGGTTCAATATGACGTCGGTCCACCCTTTGCAGCTAGAACAGCTTCAACTCTTCTGGGAAGGCTGTCCACAAGGTTTAGGAGTGTGTTTATGGGAATTTTTGACCATTCTTCCAGAAGCGCATTTGTGAGGTCGCACACTGATGTTGGACGAGAAGGCCTGGCTCTCAGTCTCCGCTCTAATTCATCCCAAAGGTGTTCTATCGGGTTGAGGTCAGGACTCTGTGCAGGCCAGTCAAGTTCATCCACACCAGACTCTGTCATCCATGTCTTTATGGACCTTGCTTTGTGCACTGGTGCACAGTCATGTTGGAAGAGGAAGGGGCCAGCTCCAAACTGTTCCCACAAAGTTGGGAGCATGGAATTGTCCAAAATGTCTTGGTATGCTGAAGCATTCAGAGTTCCTTTCACTGGAACTAAGGGGCCAAGCCCAGCTCCTGAAAAACAACCCCACACCATAATCCCCCCTCCACCAAACTTTACACTTGGCACAATGCAGTCAGACAAGTACCGTTCTCCTGGCAACCGCCAAACCCAGACCCGTCCATCAGATTGCCAGATGGAGAAGCGCGATTCGTCACTCCAGAGAACGCGTCTCCACTGCTCTAGAGTCCAGTGGCGGCGTGCTTTACACCACCGCATCCGACGCTTTGCATTGCACTTGGTTATGTATGGCTTGGATGCAGCTGCTCGACCATGGAAACCCATTCCATGAAGCTCTCTGCGCACTGTTCTTGAGCTAATCTGAAGGCCACATGAAGTTTGGAGGTCTGTAGTGATTGACTCTGCAGAAAGTTGGCGACCTCTTCGCACTATGCGCTTCAGCATCCGCTGACCCCGCTCCGTCAGTTTACGTGGCCTACCACTTCGTGGCTGAGTTGCTGTCGTTCCCAAACACTTCCATTTTCTTATAATACAGCTGACAGTTGACTGTGGAATATTTAGGAGCGAGGAAATTTCACGACTGGATTTGTTGCACAGGTGGCATCCTATCACAGTTCCACGCTGGAATTCACTGAGCTCCTGAGAGCGACCCATTCTTTCACAAATGTTTGTAAAAACAGTCTGCATGCCTAGGTGCTTGAATTTATACACCTGTGGCCATGGAAGTGATTGGAACACCTGATTCCAATAATTTGGATGGGTGAGCAAATACTTTTGGCAATATAGTGTATTTTTTCTGTCCACATTTTTAGCAAAACTGATTCAATTTCTGCTTGTCAAAGAGGGACTATATGTACACTACATACTGACATACCCTTCGCAATTCTGTCTTTATATAAAAGGAACACCCTCACAGTAATAAACAGACATATGAACACATATGTGTGCTCCATTGTTTGTGGGAGATCTGTAGGGACCCGTGCTGTCAGAGAGCAGACCACAGAGCACCCCTGATCCCTGCTCCACCTGCTGTGACAGCTAATTAGGACTGTCCACAAAGGCTGGACTGTCTCGGTACTGAAGTGGGTTTCGTGGCATGGCATGGCAGGTCATGGTATCTGGATGACATGGAAGATAGCACAACCAGCTGATAAGGTGCCCTGTAGTGTTGTGTGGAGAAAATCTTCACCTGGGACCACCGGGGAGTGTTGTGGCATGCTCTTGTCTTTGGAATGCTCCCCTTCCTCATTAATCACACTCACATGCTATTAGTCCTTCATTTAGACTAATCAACAAGCAATGCCTCCATTGACATCATTAACTTTCATAAACCAGAACAACAGTCTGGGAGGAGACTGTTAAAGCTGCTTGTGAACATTAACCCTTTCTCTGCAGTAATGAGCCATCCTTATCTAGTAGTGTCTCGGGGCCTTTTGTGGTGCTCCGCTTGCCTGACACCCCCCAGCCTGTTCTGCCATTAGGAGACAGCTGTAGCTACCGTCAAAGCTCTGGACGCTCCGGGCAGACAAGGAAGCATAAATATCATGGAATGAAGTTAACGTTTACAGAAAGGGAGGGGTAAAGTGTATTTTTGGGAGGGTGAAGGATCAGAAGAACTGACGAAATGGGATGAGACAGGGTAGCCTTTGCCCCTTGGGTGTGTGCGGTTCTTTGTGTGTATAGGGGTGTGAGTGTGTGTGTTTCAGTCAGATATGATACAGGGAATCAAGCACAGGTTGGGGATTGTAACTAGCAGTTCAGTCGTTTGCCTAGACCAGCAAGGGGAACATCATGATAGAACAGCCCCCTCAGGGACTTTAATATCTCCTCGAGTTGTAGTTGTTGGGATGTGTTGTGCTTGGAAGTATACATACCCTTCCATTAAAGACAGAAAAAAAAGAAAGTGGCCAAAAAATACATTGAAATTGACAAAACTAATAACAAATAAACATTACAAAAAAATGTTAAGGACATTGTTTTTGTTTTGGGTTTTTTTATTAGAATATTTTTTTAGAATACAAATAAAAAATAAATATTTTATTTTAAGCATATCAGAAAATGGATGAATGGATGGATAGATTTTATTTTCCTAACGTTATTATTTAGTCGGGTTTTTTTTATTATTACTTTTACTTTTTTTTTTATTATTAGTCTTAATTTATGACTTTCTTTAATGGGGTGGTATGTAAGCTTTCCAGCACATATATATATATATATATATATATATATATATATATATATATATATATATATATATATATAAACCTACCAAGACATTGTCATTCTAAAAGGAGAGACTGGGCTAGGATTGGAAGTTGACAGAACAAGTCTGGGATATAAGCTCTAAAAATCTGGCCTTTATGAAAGAGTTTTCACCAAAAAAAAAGTAATTTTTGAAAAACAAAAGTACAAGAAATCAAATTTGTAATTTAGCATGACTCATAGAAATAACTGACCAAGTATGCTGAACACGTACAGTATATAGTCAGATGCAAAATTTAAGACAGTGGTTCTATTGCAAAGTGCAATGCCAGCAACATGTTCTCATATATTATGACAATGTCTCCACAAAGGTTAGACATGGTGGTGGAACTATTACAGACTTGTTATTTTCTTAAGCATGGACACGGAAACTGGTGTCCATGTTGTCCATGGGTGAAGCTATATACTTTTGGAGAAGTAAACATACCAAAAGCTAGCCTGAAGAACAGTTTTACCTTTCATCATGAAAATGCCCCTCAAAATAGACCTACATTTTGAATGGAATGGGTTTGCTCAAATCATATGTATGAGTAATAATGTATAAGAATGGCCAAGTCAAACTAAAGACTTAAATGCAGTTGAGGACCTGTCCCAAGACCTTTAACTCATCTTCCCTACCACTCTCCAGACAAGCTCACTAACTTAAGATAATTTGCAAAGAAAGTTGATCAATTATTTTCTGCCTTTGAGGTAAAAAAATAAATAAAAATATCACTAAGGGGGTGCTACAGTAAATATGTGTGCATGCAACACTTTAGATTTTTTTTGTTTGTAAAAAAAAAAAAAAGGAAAACTACTGTTTTTCTCTCACTTATCTGCTATAACCTACTTATGTGTTGCCCTATAATTTAAAATCCAATTAAAATACATTCAGGTTTTAACATGAAATGTGCAAAGGTTCAGGGAGTGATAACACTTTTGCAAAGCTCTGTATGTCTAACATGCCAGTGGAACTACTTAGCCCTAGAGCACACATTAAGCTCATGCTTTCCCTAAATGTGAAGCTACTGTATGTGGGTGGTTTTAAAGATCTTCTCCCTAAGCAGTATATACAATGTTGCCATGCTGGTGTTTTCCCTTACCATCACATACATGGTAAACCATTAGAAGCAGTACCAGGACTGTTTTTGTGTGAATTATATTGAAGCCAAGCAGACAGTCATTATCTATATTCAAGGAAATCCAAAACAAATGTATATTTTTTGTATTATTGAATTTTGTTTTAGCTTTTGCCAGCTTGAACAGCATACTGTTTTGATACATCAACCACCAGCTGGGCCCTGGAAATGAAAATAAATAGCCACTGTTGGACAACAATCAACATAGATCAACCTCTATGATATTCCAAGGGGGTCAGAGCTTCTCATCAAAGTCACATCATGTTCATGTGATGACATCAAAAGCTAATGCTAAGAGCAATTAGTAGTTCTTTCTTTTGGAAATTGTTAATCTGCAATGTTTTCCATAAATTACTATTATGACAGATGGATTGCAGAAATGTAATGTTGTTTATTTTCACTGTCTTGATAACCTTCCTTTGAATCAAATTTTACCAGAATTTGCTAGTTCTGTCTTCTAAGGTGTAATCTATAAGGATGCACATGCAGTACCTCTCCCAGTGGGCTAAACCATATGAAACATGTCTTTAGGGTTGTTGCTAAATAATGCAGCTATGTTGGTAAAGGTGATGTGTTTTATCAACTGTGCTGCAACTTTGAAGTGCAAGCTATTTTGAAGTTGTAGGTAATTACTACGATGCACAGTGTTTGCTCACACATAAAGACCATGTTTTTTTTACAATGGTTCACACAAAGCTATATTAAAATGAGTCTGTCCGTGTTTATTTGCTTGTTTTCTAAATGATTTGTTGGTTAAATGTTTTCATTTGCAATCCAAAACAAACATGCATATGCCCCCGTAATTTCTGTCAAGAGGGTTGGGTATGAAAAGGGTTAACAGATTATTTTCTATCTCTTATTGGTGCTTGTAAAAGGATAAGAAGAGGAAAAGTGGTAGACGGAAGGGGAGTTAGAAAATTCCATTTGGGGGAGAGCCAAGTGGGTCTGCTAAATGAGTGGATTCTTATGCAAATGCATGCTAATTTATGCGCACAAGGCAGTGGCAGTGCCTGAGGCTGCTTTGATTGGCAGTTGCAGGTCTGTGTGTGCTGAGGAAGGGACATTTGGCTCCTGGTGTCTCTGCAAAGTTAGGTCTGGCTGCCTTTCTGTTGTCTACATGCTCTGGATTGACTGCCTGCACGAATCTGTAGCTCACCCTCTTCACCGGACTAGATGCGCTCACCAACAAATGGGGCTCTGCTCCAAAAAAACTCTCCATACTCCAAGAGCTCAGATCAGCCAGCTCCAATTCCTCCATGGCTGCAAGCAGCCAGGGCATCATTATAAAATCAATGCCCCAGCTTCATCTTCTCTAGCTTACTGTACTTGTCTGTGTGTGTCGTAGGACTAGGGTTTGTTTATTTTGACTGCATTGGATGTTTCTGAGTGATAGAGCAGCAGAGGCACCAATGTAGTACTCCTCACAGTTTCTAATGTGCAACCAAAGATGTTCTGGGTCCGGGTCTTCCGTTACTTCAGGAGGAAAACTGGCAAAATGATTGAAAAAATCTACACCTAGCAGCCATCCAGAGGAAATGTAGATCCATTTGTTTCTGGGTTAAGGTGTTGTCAATTGAAAGTAGGTAGTATATCTTGATAATGTAAATATAAATATCTGAACACAAAGCAAAAGTAAATGGTTAGCTGCTATGTATAATTTTTTTCCATTTTTTTCTCATTTTTGTATTTGCAAGTCACAAAGAGGGAAAACAAATTTAGGCAGGCGAGGATGAAGCCATTACTATGCCTATTACTCAGCCACACAGGCCCCCAGGCCAATAGAAAAACACTTGGAAATCAGCAACATAAAATAGAATATGCTCGCTAAAAATATACTGCATTTTATACCACCTCGTAAATATACGCTGTCATGATGAGGTTTTCTAAAATGCAACAATAGATTTTGCTCCCTTCTTCTTTAATGTACTATTTGCGTATTACAGCATCACACTACACTGCCACAAACATCTCAGCCTAATATGCTACAAACAAATGTTTTTAAACCAATGTGAGTGAAAATCCCCCCCAAAAGCTTTTTTCCACATCCCAAAGCAGAATTGGTATGTTTTAAGGTCTGCAATTACACTCTCTGCAAAGCACAAGCAGCGAAATGACTCAGTTGGCACCCCTAGCACCCTAATCCCACACCCCCTGTGCACCCCATCTCAATGGGTAATAAAGTAAAACCAGTTATATGGATTTGGAACAACACATCAAACCTTTTGTTTGTCACACCTGGGGACCACAAATGGATTCCCATCATACAGAAGATAGAAAATGTATGCTTATTTTCACCTGCTTCTCTCTCATATTCCTCTTGAAACATTTCATTCATTTTGCCAGCCCATGAAGTAGCCCCCAAACTGTCCCACACCGTCTGCACACAACTAATCTCCCACTCTTCGGTATTTGATGACAATAGAGACATGAGGCTATGTTCGTTCATCGTCTACTGTCAAATGTCAGCTTTTTGAAATAGCGTACGCGCTCTATGCATATTTCATCCCTTAGTTCAATCACCGCTGAAGCAATGAATAATACATCTTTTATTATATTATTGCAAGAGATTTGTAACACTTGAAACAGAATGCAATATGTAGTTTATCTCTGTGCAGTGTGAACACAAGGTGCTTCCGTGGTGTCTGTCTGAGTCGCCAGGCGAAAGAGAAAGAAAGAAGAACAGAGGAAACAAGCTCATGTGACTCTTGACAGTCCATCAACCTCCTGGAGCAATTATTTTTTCCATCTGAGGCACTGAATGCAGAGAGTGGTGACATTATTTGTGTGTATATCGAAGCACTTGAAGGGAAAGTATCATTTCTAAACTTGTCTGTTGCTTTCTGACGCAACATATTTTCTTTGCAGCTTATGTCAGCATACATTTAGTATTAATGTCAGTAGCCAAAAGCTTTGTAAGCTGTTGTGACATTTTGGCTGCTTAAGTGGCCATATCGCTTAACAGCATCTCGTTTTGCATTCATACACTTCAACAAAATATTAATAGTTAAACATGATAGCGAGATCGGTGGCTCACTATGTGAATGAAACAAGATTTCAAAATGCACTATGTGAAATATATATAATCAATTTTTCAGATGAAATCGCTGTGTTCATCTGTTCAAAGAAATGTATCATAAAAAAAATGAAAATGTCCAGCAAACATGCCTTTCTCTGTCCTCAGAATGTCTGTAGATACCAAAAAATAAAAACCAAAAAAAAAACAAAAACAAAGAAAAAGACCTTCCAAGAAGATGCAAGCAAAAGCCGGTAAGAATTTATCATCATTACTTTTCTAGACTGAAAAGGCCACTCTGCTGGAAAAATGCAACATACAAAATGCAGACAGAGACACT
Source organism: Cyprinodon diabolis (assembly GCA_030533445.1). Lineage (NCBI taxonomy): Eukaryota > Metazoa > Chordata > Actinopteri > Cyprinodontiformes > Cyprinodontidae > Cyprinodon > Cyprinodon diabolis. Next base: position 41,743,937 of record CM060065.1, on the reverse strand, counting down.
TTAGGCAAATGTTTGAGATATCAGATACCACATAAGAGTTTGGGTAAATTTTGGTTCTTTAAATACACAAAGATTCTAATAATATCAATAATTAAGTTGAAGGTGACTTAATAACAATAAAACCGTTTTTTTGATCATCATTCAGTCCTTATATTATTCCTAAGGAAGATTTGTGGGCTGAGCTGAAAAGAAGTGTGCTGCAGCATGCAAATAAACCTGATTTAGTTCCTTTAATTTTGTCAAAATGTTGTGAAACCATTGTGTAGTAATGATTTAAACATTTGTGCCAAGTCCTGCTTTTTAAGGACTAATACACTTCTGATTCCTGATACCTCCAATTTAATAAGTGAAGTAGTAATCATAACTGACATCTTTTACATATGTAGTGAGTTAAAATATTGTATACCTTTATATAGTGAATGCCAAAATCAGGTTTCAAAATGAAACAAATGACAGTTACATTTTGTGACATTACTCTTAGAGATTAAAGAGCTGGAAAGTATTTCATGGATTTCTCTTCTTCTGTACACCAATGTAGAAAATTGGCATTAATTAAAATACTCCCTTAATCATCAAGCAGCTTTGTTTTGCTGCCATAACTGAGGTCCATTTTGAAATTTAATTTCCTGGAGTACAGGGTTGAGAGCTGATGCCATTTTATATGGAATAATTGAAGTGTTTTATTTATTAATTTTTTTCCCTCCCTCTGTTATGTGTGAGCTGTGCAGTGAGAATTTGTCATCAGTCTGCCTCATCCTCTTAGAGATGGAAGGCTGAAAGCTTTCTGAAGGCCCGCAGAAAGCCCTCCAGTCTCTATCGTTTAATTTGACAAGGAGGCGTGAGGTGAGCTGGAAGAGGAAATACATCTCGCTACTGTTTGGCACTTTAGAGCTCACTCATTGCCTTTGGCTATTGACCATACATTGTATGGTTCTATGCTACAAACACGTCGCCACACAACACTTAAATTACACTTGGGCCTTGGCTGTGGTAAGCAAACGCCTGGCTGGAAATCAATGACCTGATACAAGGCTTGGTGGACATGGACATTTATGAATGCCAGGTACATTTCATCAAAGAACTGTTGCTCACTGACTTTTTGTAAACTTCCTGTATTTGAGGTGAGGCAGTTTCTTTGACAAGCATACATACATTGTTTGACATTTTTATTTTCAGAACAGCAATAAGATTTAATTGTCGTTATCTTTGTCTTTCTTTAAAAAACACAAAAGGTGGGATGGGACAAATGCTCTAAAAAAGTAGATAAAAAATATAATTTGTATTCCAGCTTTACGCTGACTGTGACTAACTGGATAGCCTTTAAGGTTTAAAAAAAAACCACAGTGTGAAACAGACTGGAACACATTGGGCTTTGGCGCAGCAGAATAGATTTTCATTTCCTTAAACAACTTTCTTATTCAGCCTCTTTTTTCCAAGGAATTAATATAGATCAGTGTTAATGGGAGTCAAAGACGTGAGTGGCAGGATGTGGAGAAAAGGCTCAGAAGATGAGAGCAGGATTTTTCTCCTTCACCAGGAGAAGCATCTGTTGCTCTCTTGCTCCAGCACTATTTACAGATAGCTGTCATTATTTACTCCTGATGAGATTCTATCTAATTTGTCAGTCCAGACCGTTCAGGGACAAGGGCAATGCAAGTGTGCAACAAAGAAGTAACACATAGGGATGATACACATTTAAGCTAAAATAGGAACAGGAAAAGAATGCCACTGTTGCGATGTAGCAAAATAAGAACAAAAGCTGGAAAAATGTGCATTTTACATATGCGTCAGACTTCAGATTGATAGTTTTTTCCTCATTTTGGCTCCATCTTACTCATGGTAGTGGGCCAGATCTTTCAAGCAGAGTTTGTAAACTGGTGAATATTTAGGTGAAGATAAAACATATGCACTAGAATAAGATTGCTTGGGATTATTTTCCTGAAACGTTGCAGTCCGTCTCTTATAGACTCACGTATCTTTATCACCTGCTCCAATTCATATCTTGTCAACACTGAGTAGATATAACATAATGACCACCTGCCTAAAAGTGTATTGGTGCATGGACTCTACTGGACTGGAACGCTGAAGATATGCTGTGGCATCTGGCAGCAAGCTGTTAGCAGCAGGTCCTATGAGTTGGGATTTCGGGCCTTGTTTATGTGGCACATCCTATATATCCACAGTTGGAGTGACGTCTAAGGAATTTTTATGTATGTCAAACACATAGATTTGTTGTCCTTTTAGCTTTAAGTCATGTTTCATTATCCTCCTTTACCATTCTTGATAGAGCTTGACCACTCTACATTCTTTCTTCTTGTTAAAGTTAAACTTTTTGCCGCTTCTAAACTTTTTGCAGCTTCTTAACTTTGAGGACAAAATTTCAACTCACTGCCCAATATGTCCCACTCAACAACATGTATCATAAAGTTTTCAGTTTTCTAAATGTGTAAATCCCTGTGAATGATGAACTAAACCTGAAATCCAGCCTTCATAATAATTTTCAAACTAACCAAATCCATTATATATGCATTATCTGCATTTCAGTATTTTGTGGATTATAGAAAACATAGCCCTTTCACTTCAAAATGAACTTAGTTATTATCTATATTTGTGTGTGAGTGTGCAGATATAGTGTTAGAGAAAAGGGGAACCAAAAAAGAAGTGCAAAACATGTTGCTTGGAGTGAAAGTGAAAGTGAAACAAAAGAACAAGAAAAGGCTGTGACGAGAAGTAGAAAGGGAGAGATGCAACAAGAAAAAAAGAGACAACAGAGAGGCATGTCAAAAGTGAACTGGCGAGGAAAATAATATAGGCAAGACATGCAGATGGAGAAAAAAAAGGTGATTTTAAGTGGATTTGGCTTTGGTCATGACAAAGATCTCTCTGTAGACTCTTTCCTACTGAAATAAGTGGGTTAACCCAGGTTTTTCAAACACGGGTCAACCAGCTAAAAATCTGCATTTGCTCCCTTCCCATTGGCAAAAAAAGCTGGGTCTAATCCCCACTGACAAGCTGTGTGGCCTTTGTCCTCCCACCACTGCGTGTCTGGTGACGCCATCACGCTGGGTTGATGTCGATGATGCAAACAGTGCAAGAGAAACCAGGAAAGGAAACAATGTAGAGCAACATGTAAGAAAGCCAGGGCATAGTAAGTGTGTGTGTATTGTTTTGCTCTATTATCTGTCCAAATCCCTCTTACCAGTGCTACGCCATATTTATCAAATGTAAACAGAGTTGTTTCTGCTTGTTATAGCAGACACGACTGGTGCTGTGTGTTGACATACCTATGTAGCGCTCAGTTGTATCACGTACGTTAGCGGGCCAACCCAGGTCTAGTGTTCCCACTTCATGCTGACTTGAGCCAAGGTGTTTGAAGGTGATTTTAACCCGGATTGCTTGCCGAGTCATATGAAATTGCTCGACACGGGACAGTGAGCCATTCCCACTGCTACTAGAAGCCGCTTGTTCCCTTGTTTAACCGGGTTTTTTGGTCAGTGAAAAAGGGATATATGATTGCAGTTGTTTTTGCAAAAACTCATAGGTTTACATTTTTTCCATCAAAATATTGATAGTTTTTCCACATAAGAGCAATACCGACAGATAAGCAAGGATAAAATCCACTAAATTTAAGGCCTGGCTTTTCAATTGGATTGGGCCGTTGTATGCTCATTCACCAGATTTTAGACTATATTTCTAGCTTTAAAGGCAGACACAATTACACCAAGTGCATATCTTCCCAGCACACATATGAATTTGCTGATAAGTCAGCAAATTCATCTAAGTTCACAAAAAGCGCTCAAAAAAGTGAGTGCTTTTCTACCTCTACTTTTTTACTTTATATTACAGCAAAACATAATAGCACCTAAAACAGGATGTTTTTCCACTGTGTACATATGACATTCACAGGTATATAGACACAGTACACCTCTTCCAATTTTTGCCAGAGGATAACCCTATGATGATATAGCCTTGCACGATGCAACATCTATAAGCTCATTTTTGTCTATTGAACAAAAGCGTTTCACTCAGGAAGATTACGGTCAGGGGCGATTAAGATCTGTGTCTCAGTGAAGAAGGGGGAAAGGGGGAAAGAGACATGCTCTGTGCAACCTCAAAAAGAGAAAGCAGCAAAACACTGTGGAAGAGATAAAACAGATGAAAACCTTCCTTCACTCCAGAGCCCCCGGCTGCTCAGTGGGTGTGGCAATCCCTGCACACGAGCAGCATCATTGGTTTCTCCGTCTTTAAACAGGTCTCTGTCTCTGTGTTTGTAACTCTTTCCCCATTGAATCTCCTTGCATCCACTCTCTCCTTTTGATTTGACAAAAAAAAGAAAGGAAAAAAACAAAAAAAGCGAAGAACAACTCTTTGTTTGTCCTTCACTTTAATCCCTTTATACTCAGAGTATTATCAGTTGCACAGTGGCCCCAAACGTTGCATTTCATAATGTTTTAGGCTTGGTTATAAACATAGTCTGCTGTTTCACTAAGTCAGTATCCTTAATGTGTAACTTTAAACATTGCTCTGATTCTTTTCTTTTACTTAGACTTTTACTTAGAGATTTGCATTAATCACACTGACAGTAACAACTATGCATCTCACTAACAAAGTCATAAATAAAACAGTATTTCTTTTACATATGTTCCATTATTTAACAATATGATTTATCCTAATGAAAAACAAAAATAAACAAGGAAAACATTGTTTTGTAATTGTATACCCTCTGCTTGACTGATTTAATGCTCTCTTAGATAATATTTATGGACATTTAAATGTTTTAGAGACTCCAGCTGGAAGATATTACTTGAGCAATATACTGTATAATACTGAGTTACTGAAAAATTGTGATAGAAAGGAACCTGTTTTTTAATGTTAATGGACAAGGTCTCAATGTGTGAACATCAAGGTCTCATCTCCACCAGCCATATAAGGCCAGTTGTTTTTTTTGTTGTTGTTGTTGCTGTTTTTTTCACCAGACAAGGGTGGATTGCTTTCCCAGGGGAATAGGAGTCATGAAAAGAACTTAAAGGATTTTAGTGTCCGGGTTATGAGTGGTAGTGTGATGACTAAGATGAATAGAGAGATTGGAGCTTCATCTGCAGATGTTCTCCTAGTTTATCTTGGTAAAGATGCAGCTGAGGAAGAAGACAAAAATCTTGTTTTACCCTTACCTATGGAGATGAGTTTTGTTTCCACCCGAAAAAACAAGATCTGAGATAGAAGGGTTGGTTAATAAAATCAGTTTTGGTATCTGATTGGACTGCCTGTTAGACAAATCCTTTTAGATGTTGTCAATGGATGTCGTATTAGAAGAAGACATCAGGACAGATCCAAAAAGCCAAAAGCTATGAAGCTCCTCCGCCCAGGGAATTCTGAGGCATCCTACAGAGTGTCCTGGAGAGTATCGCTGCAGAGAGACTGGTTTCTAACCATTTGTCTTATGATAAGTGGAAGACGACAGATTAATTGTTTCTTAATTATTTTGGATTATTACCAACAACCTTTTAGCAACATTACTTGCATCAGAAAGTTATGGAAGCTGGCAATTAAAGTTCCAAAATTAAATTTTGGTCAACTCATTAATCCATTAATGCTGAGATGTTCCCCATCACTAGCTATCAGTATCCATTTCTATTACATTTATGAGTGCAGTTATGCTATTTATCGCCCAAACAAACTTTATGTTAATTGATATTTCTACATTAAATGTAGTTTTGGTGAATGTCTTTCTATTATTTTGTCAAATGTGGCAATATTGCACAACCTAAGTATTTTAAGATAACCAAAACCTATGTTGGTAAGCAGTGATGGGACTAACCGCGTTGAAAGTAACGGCGTTACTAACGCCGTTACCTTGTTTTAGTAACAAGTAATCTAACTAATTACTTTGACTGTAACTATAACGCAGTTACCATTGCAGACACCCCATTACTGCGCGTTACTCAGGTCGTACAATGAACCTTTTTTCATGATAGGACTCGTGCGCAGCTGCGTGAAGCTGACACCCCACCCACGTCAAAAAACTCTCCAAATAGACTGAATGGTTAGTGCATGGATGGATGGATGGATGGATGGATGGATGGATGGATGGATGGATGGATGGACGGATATTCTGCCTTTTCAACCTACTGTATTTTTTATTTTAAACATTATTTGATGGCCTTTGTGGCAGGGATGGAGATCCATATTTTATGTCACACGCAGAGTATCTTGATAGATAGATGATAGATAGATGTTGCAGTATCTATAACAACCCAAACACGCAGGATTTCAGAATTAGACATCCCCAGTTATTAATTTCACCAGATCTGAATGCCCTGTTAAAAACTTCACATGGCTTTCCCCCCTGATGTCATTTACGTTGAGTTGCAATAAATGCTAAACTCTCTGCAGGTTCTTGTCTTTGTCATCCACTCTATTCAGCTGGCTTTGGAAACACACGGCAAGAAGGTGGGGGCTGGGTGGTGAGGGTTACGGGGGCAAGAAACGCAAAAGTAACGCAATAGTTACTTTTACTAGTAACTATTTACTTTTATTTTAGAGTAACTCAGTTAGTAACTCAGTTACTTTTTGGGAGAAGTAACTAGTAACTATAACTAATGACTTTTTCAAAGTAATGTGCCCAAAACTGTTGGTAAGGCAATACATTATTTGTTCTGAATTTTTCAAGCAAAATTCATGATACTGCAAACCACAGGTGCCACTGAAAGAAATCTATAATTTTCTACAGCTAAGATAATTTTTGAGGTGTTGTCTCTTAAGCTTACTTTGATCCATTACTTTTTATTTTGTAAGAAAAAAGGGTCTCTCTAAAGACAAACTTATTTGGGAGACATCCAAACCACCTTAACAGAAATTTCATAAAAACAAAAGAGCAAATGCAAGACTATTCATCACATTTTTTTTTTCCGTCTCTCCTGTATAATAGAATAAAAATATCATTAAACTTGACTGAAGCTCATTGTAAAATATTTTCTAATTGATTGTACTTAACTTGCTGGTTTAAAGTTCATTGTCTGAATTTGTAGCAACTCATATATTTCCATAGGACAGCATAGTAGGAAATGTCTACTTTTCAATAAATAACAAATTAAATGTAATCTAATAAAGTTAGATCATGACAAAATAAAAATGGCAGTTTTTCTCAGACTAAAGACAGAATTAATGACCCATTGAAAATTAAAACTTTTAGCAGTATTTGTTTTATGTATTTTTCTACAGCTTGTGGGCATTTATTTTACTCTCTTTCAGTTCTCTTTCACTTCAAGGAGGACATATGGCAAAATGCCCCTTACTCCTGTATGCTCTTTACTCCACATCTCTACTCCTTTCGAAAACCATACTCAATAATACAGGAAGATGGGAAGGGCAAAATTACAGGGTAGCAATGGCTCCTGGTATAATAGGGTATTGCTGGGTGAGTGACCAGAGCAGATGTCTCTCTGTTTCCCCCTCTGCCCCTCATACCCAATACTCCTGGCAACATTCTGTGTCAAGGCAGGCCAGAGCACCACTCTGGGCTCCATGGCACTCTACACAGACTAAAACATATTAATACGCAAGTTATCTTTTGAGAGTAAGTGTCTCTTTAGATTTGCCAGGATAGGGTCAGAGTTGGCAGATAACAAGGAGCAGTCGCAGAAGAGAAGAGCAGACAATAAATCTTTCCTATCCACCAATAACCCAAAAAATCCCACGACTCACCAAGTTGTTTTTGCACATGTTCCATGTTGACCCCATCAGCACATTAATGCAAATTTCATGTGCATTCAATAGAGGGGATGCTTCATTTTATTCTAAGGGACCAATTATTAAACTACAACATATTGTGCATATCTATTTCTATTCTGTTTTTTTTTTAAAGTACATTGTTAGAATAAAAGGCACCTCATTGACATCTTATCATTCTTTCTATAGGGTGCATTGTTATAAGTAATAACAGTGTTTCTGTCATCACTTATCAACTATGACTTTAAAAACGTTTAAGGATTGATCATATGTTTAGACAACACAATTGAATCAAATTCACTATATATCTTACATATCTTGAAACTACTTAAACTGCGGACAACAAAAAGAACCACTAACTGGGGTCACTTTGACGGTTTTTAGAGAAAGTGACCAAAAGTCATTAGTTGGTGTAAAATTTTCTTCAACTTCAGTAAATTTACACGGATACATTTCCTGTGATGCATCAAAAGACGTTTTATATAGGCCTATTGGAAGCTTACCAGCAGGAAAATAAACCAGGATCGGAACGCACAAATACTTTGTACTCAGAATATTGAACGATTTATGCTTCATTTGTAGTTCAAATTGCATTTCAAACTGATGAGGAAAAGCATTTGGTGTGAAAACTATAATTGGTGAATGGGTGTTGCACATGGCTAAAATGTGCCCAGTTGTCAATAGCACATACAGTAGCAGCTATTCAAAATTGCCCTTCCTAATCGAACACCAGCCGAATGGCAGCCCACCTCCTTTCAACTCCCAGTGAAATCCACTCCAACTTCCAGATACTGGAGTGACCCCCCTTGCATAGTTTTTTACTCTGACTCCACCCTTTCACTGAATTACAGGGTCTGACCAAGAGATGATGCTTCTCTTTAGATCTTAATGTAAACAAATCATGACAGAAATAATATTTTAGTACAAATATTGATGTTCAAAAAGGAATTGTAGGGGTCCAGCAAAGGACCAGCCAATGGCCCCTCAAGGAAAGTGTGGAAATTTGGAATGGCTACTACTGTAGCTGCACCATAGTCCCCCCATCTAAAATACTTACAAACTTTACTTTCCTCATCATTTTAATTAATGTTTATTAATCTTGATTAATTAATCTCCTACTGTTAAAACATACTGTATTTAAAGCATGTGGAGAGGCTGAGAGACAATACAGTTAAAAATGCAAAGATAAAACATGGGTAACCAAAGAATCAGTACAAAAGACAGTGATAACATTTATTTGGCACACAAACTCTTATGATTCAAGGCCAAGGTCAAACAATCAGTCTGGCACAGTTTGAGGCTTCCCGGGCGCGAATGGTCAGTCTTTGATCCGACTTGTCTTTTCTGTAGTGAAGGTGACCTGGTAATTCAACCCCAGTGACTCAAGGATGTCTTTGGTTTTGGAGCTGTTGTTGGAAAGCATTCATCTACTGTTTTCATCCTCTAAGATAAAACTGGATGGAACCTTAACTCAGGGCCATGTTCCTATGTATGGTTGGGCAGCTTTTAAATGCCCTAACATTTTCTTTATAAAGGTTTATTATTCAGACATAGGCTGACATAAAGAGCAGCTACACTTTGGCACTCTTTGCAGTAGCCCTGTGTCTCTTTAGCATGATCCCATGATATATTTTGCCTTTTAACTAATGTATGATAGGCTGACACTTAGGTTAATTACAATTTTAATCCAGGGTGAAAGTGTGAGTGATAAACCTAACAGTGACAAAGTTAGACAAGTCAAGACAAGAGTAAAAAAAGGAAATTGGATATATACTATTCAACAAAACAATTCACTTGCTGTCCCTGGGGTCAGATTAGAAATAACTTGACTGGAGGTTTGTTTTTACCTCACAGAGCTAAGTTCAAAGGCATCTACAGCTGAAATCGTGTGTTCATTTTCAAACACAAAATGCATAATCAAGAGCCATGTCTGATGATGTAAACATCAGGAAACAAATTACTTGGGATAGAAGGGAAGTAACAAGCCATGACCGACTCAAGGAGAAGACGGATGAAATTGACTTGGAGACATCTGAATGCCTTTTACATCTCAAACATTCTCTCATAACCTTAACATTGGACAGCTTTCCACACCACAGTTTGCAGATGAAATATGAGCCTTCTCAGAGAATGATTCTCTCTGCTTTTCCATTTAGTTCTGAGTCAGATTTGAGGAAGTTTTCTCTATCAACGTGTCTCTGGGTTCAGGGCAGGGTAGAAGAGGACCTTCAGAGAAATGAAGTTGGATTGCCATCCGTCCCACTGGCCTGATATCAGATCAGGCAGAAGCCTGCCGAAGAGGCAGGGCCCTATCCCATAACAGGAGGGTTCACCGATGTGGCAGAGTGTGTATGGTGGAATAAGTGGGACATCTCCCAGCAGGCTGTGAGAGCACTGGCCAATAAATGATAAAAGAGCAGGACTAGTCCCCACACTACCTTATTGAAGTTTACCTTTGTACATTTACACTGAATCCCAATTTGCCATCCCTGCATTTTTTTCAACTTATAACATTGGCCCTCTGAAAGTCTGGGGACCATCAGACATATCTGGAGCATTTCTTAGCTGTCTAGCCTTTATCAGTGAAGATAAGGGAGATTAAATTGCACTCTAGGAAAACTAAAGCTAAAAATAACAAAAAGAAAAATAAATTTGTAACATAAGACACAAATGCCCATCCAAACACAAAGTGATGAGTTATGTATGGTCTCAGACCATAATTCTGAAGAGGAGGAATTTGTGTTTAGCTTTGACTAGAAGGTATTAACTAAAACCCCTTTAGAAACAGGCTCTTGACAGATCAAAGGTCCTAGGTCTTTATGAATTACAATAGATTGCTTTTCTTTTTCCTTTTTTTGCAGAAAAAAAACAAAAACTCTGTCAGATTAAAATTGTGTGCAAAATGTTCAGTATTAATTTTTGTGCCTTTGACATGGTAACTGGGTCGAATCTCATCTGCCTAGCTGTGTCTTTCCTGGACAGGGCCAGCTATAGAGCTAGTTAACAGTTACCTGCTTCTTTTTTATGTCTGCTTCTATCTCCTCGAACCCCTTGTACTGAGCCTGGTTCTGGAGGTTTCTTCCTTTTAAAATGGATTTTTTCCTCTCAGCCTTCGTGTCATTAATGCTCAGTATGTGGGATTGCTGTTGAGTCCATGACTTGAAGCTATCAGCTGTTTTTTGTTTTGTTTTTTTTTTAAATAGAAAACTTTGAAACAATTTGACTTCATTATCTGGTTGAATTGTATCTACAGTATACAATGCCTTGAGATGACATGTTTTGAATGGCTCTATATAAAGAAACTGAATTCAATTGAGTTTTAGGAAGCTTTTATACCCCCTGGTTATGGTTATATGTATGATAATGGAATTGGCTGGTGAATAGAACTATTAAATTAATAGCAGCTTAAATTTGTTTAATTTTTACTCTGTTCAGCATGCGGGGAAAGCTTGCCCTATATTCTTGACTGACTTTGCTTCTGAAATCCAACTTGGGGATTCTGACAAGATTTGTTTAAAAAAATATTTTTAAATCTGGTAGAATGTTGGGGGCCTTAGTCCTTTTGGAAGGTATTGATATGCCTAATAGTTTAGTACATGGGTCTGCAGAGTTTGCATCCAGAGGAGTAATTTCTGCCTTTATTCAAGTTAATACGATATTAGAGCTCTAAATGATTTACAAACTTTAGGGTTGATTTATACTGAACTTGCCATTTTTAAAGATCAACATTTGAATTTTTAAAATAAAGGAAAACAGAAACAATTTCATGTAGTTTTTTTATCATTCTTTAGTGGGAATTTGATGCAGTTATTGATTAAAAAGGCTGAAATTGAAATACGGTGTAATATTCTAATTTAATTATTAGATGACTAATATCTGTCTCCTTGAACCCCAGTCAACCTCGGCAGATGGCCGCTCACACTGAGCCTGGTTAAGCTGGAGGTTTCTTCCTTTTAAAAGGGAGATTTCCTCCCTACTGTCGTTATAAGCATGCTTGGTGTGAGGATTGCTGTGGAGTCGATGAGCGAATGCAATCAGCTGATTTTCCTTAGATGGGAATCTCTCAACTAATCTGACTGTATGACCTGGTTGAATTGTCTCCTTAAACTGCCTTGAGATGATGTGTTGTTGAATTGACACTATTTAAATAAAGTCGAGTTTTAATCAATTTATTTTTTTATCAAAAGATTCAAAGAACCATTGTGAAACAACCACTAATAAGCCAGAGACACATGTTGCCTAACCCTGACTTAGTAGTTTGCAGACTTGATAAATTTTATCTCCTTTTCCCAGGACTTTCGCCTTCATTTATCTTCACGGTCCCTTTAATATTGAGCCTGCTGAAGAACTTCATCCCCACTGCCACCATGTTTTGCTCAGGGGATGTTTTCATTGTGAAGTGTAATGTTATTTTTCCACCACAATTTGTGTTATAAATATGACATTTTAATTTGAATCTAATCACAATGTCATATTATGCATGTGGTAGGAATCTATTACTGTAGGTTTATTATGGCTTTCTTTTCCTAATTTTTCAATAAAAAGTGAGATTTGCAGAAGGTATACTAATAGTTGTAAGGACAATTAATTATAAAACCATTCAGTGGTGTGTGGTCTTAAGTGACTTCAGAGTTACAATGGCTATCCTTGCTGCTTCTCTGTTTAAAGCCTTGCTACAGTAACCAGTTGCTACAGTAACCAGTTGGACATGTGTTGGTAGATTTGTTTTAGCATCAAAATCTTTCTGTTTTCTAATGAAACTACAGCATAGTGCATGATGTTCCAGTTAAACAAAAATTTATTACAAACAGCTAGACTAATAGATAATTAGCTGACTTTTTTAAGCATTACATTGCAATAACTTTTATTACAAGGTACTGCAGAAAAGATGGGCTGAATACAAATTTCCCACATTTTTAGACTATTTGTTACATTTTCTGAAAAATGTTTATACTTTTTATTTAATTTTACACCAATTATTTATTATTTTCTGTTGATTTATCATATCACACCCAAATGGAATTTAATGAAACCTCTAGTTGTAACTTAAAATAAATTGAACAAAAACAAGAAGTTGGGCTAATATGTCTGCAAGCTACTGTATTTATTTATAAGATATTGATTACAAAAATCTCTGGTAACTCGCTGTTTAAAACCTAAAAAATTTAAATCATGGATATATTTAAATAAAGTGGGAAAACATAGAGCAAATAGGAACACATTATTTCTCTGTGATTAGAGCTGCACCTGCATAAGCCCGATAATAGTCTGACCTTATTGGTTGACCTGATAAACCTTAATCATATTTACTCAAATTTTCAAAATAATAATTTTAGCATTATTAAAATATGCAAGCATTAACTCATAACAGCACCTACTAGAAAAACTCTGATGTATATTTTTGCTGCTCAGGTCAGCCTTTCCACTTAATATGCTGCCAAGTTAATCAACACTGGTTGAAATCCGAGAGATCACAGGCACTTTAGCTCTTGATGCTACTGGTGTTTCTCAAAGGCAATAGCTGATGGGTCTCCTGTGTTCATTATGGAGAAAAAGAGTTCTCTTTAATCAGCCTGGGAGTCACTCATCCTAAGGATAGGCTGCCATGTATGTATGCACATGCACATATATCCTTGCATTGATGTGCTTCACCCTTTGCATACAGTGGTTATTAGTGACATTGCAACCAAGCTTGCAAAGCAGATAGATAACCCTGTGTTGTGTGATTAGAGCACAGAGATTTAAAGCATTAGAGTATATAGAGATATTATTTAAAAGTTTCTGATCTAACGGTGCAAAGCTGTCTTGGAAGGTTAACGTGAACAGTAAAATAAACTAAACAGGAATTTACTGCTCTGGACATAAAGTCTTCTTACTCAGCTTTACCATAGAGAATCAAAATTTATCTTATAAGAGCAGATTGGTTACAGACTAGGGGAAGTTTGAAATCTATTGGATGTAGTGAAATATATGCATCCTTATCTGTTGGACCAGTATTGTGTCACTGTTATGGTGACTGTTTTGGAGTTTGTGTATTCATTCGTGTGTGCATGTAGACAGGCATACACCGATTTAATCACTCCCCAGGCATAGTGAGGGGGAGGCAGAGGAGGCTTTGAGGCAGATAGGAACAGACAAATGCGACAAGCCGAAAGAAGGAGGGAGCACTGTCATCTTGCATGCCAACTCTGCTAAATAAAAAATACAGACTTGTACTGTTGGTGCTAATAGGTGCATCTGCATGGGTGAACTATAATCCTCTCTTTATCATGTACCCTGTCTTGATCTTCTAGGCATGCCATGTAGAAAAATTTTTTCATTCAATTTATTTAAAAATTGAAATTGCCTATAGATGTTTTAAACAAAATTTCTTTTTGTATACACTTGTGTATACAAAATGACTAAATAAATCTGTCTAAGTCTAGAAAGATGCCTATATGTTCCAGGGCAGTTCACCTGGATTTGTTTTCAGGAGTTTTATTTTCAGGTACAAATGAGTTTTGATAGTGCCAAATGAAAATTTTGGTGTTTTACAAGCTAAACAGTTCTAATTTATGTCCATAGCCTGTATGCAAATCAATCAAATACAATCCAAACAGATTGAGATAATCAAATTTATATACGGTAACTGCCATTGTCATCCGGTTGCAAACAATGCTGTTTCTGTTGCAAAATGGTTAAAAAAAAGTAAATACTATTAATGTTCAGCACAATTAATTTCACAAAGTTTAAACTAAACTGAATTAAACTTTAGGAATATTCTTCTTCCATGTCAATCTTATGCGCATCATACATCATTTTATGCAAATCACTAGTTAGTGTACCCTTATGTATACCTAGTAGACTTTCTTTCAAATAAGATAGGATTGGTGTATGGGCTACACAAAAAAATGGTCATTCCTTGTTTCAGACAGAATCTTTTTCAGATTATGAGGTTTCACCTTATCAGTTAACCCTATTTTAAGCCTCCCTTTAGAATTAGCTTTCTGACAACTATTATAGAATCCTTAACATCTAATATTAAATTGTAAATAAATTGCACAGTAATATTCAAATATAACCGTAAACCATTACACATAGTTTAAATGCAAAAAAGAAATAAAATAGATTTTGCAGTGAGTACACTATAAAGTCACTCCATACTGACATGTGCATTGCTTACTTAGCAATTCACCTTTTTTTTCCATTTCTTTTTCTCTGCCAAAGTCACTTTCTCCAATTACCATCAAAAATACTTTAGTTTAAACCTCCCGCCTTAAGCAACAGCTCCTACGATAGGGGCTTGCTATTACTTCAGGTGTTAAAAGGATAGACTTCGAAGAACTTCTTTGAGAAATAATGACACTCAAATAGCAAGGACGAGGTTAAAAAATTAACATACATAGAGTAAAAAAACAATTTAGACTTAATGTAAAATATAGGCACATTTGCACTTTGAAGACCAGATAACAGAACAATGTATGTAACAGTCCCCATCCCACTCCCAATAGGTCATGGAAATTGTCTGCAAAAAAAAAAAAAGTTTGATCACCAAATACTCACAATCAGGTGTTTCTGTTGCTTTCTTTTTAATGCGGGGTGAATTTTAGCCTGAGGCAAATGTCATTTTTTTCAACTAATATTTACTTCCAAACACTTTTCTTTTGCTCTTTGAATTGTGAAAAACACAATTTAAAGAGCAATTTATTTACAATTTATTTTTTCAAGGTTTGTAGTTGGTATCCTTGCTCTGTTGTATCTTCTGGCCTATAAGACTTGAATTACCTTACCTCAGACAAACCAGAACCACATACAGTTGGTATCATTATTAAATAATTATAATATTAAGAATTATTATTCTTATTATTATGACATTTTTTCCACAGCAACACAAAGCAATTAAAACTTACACTTTATTTAACTGTTAAATGGGTTGACAATGTGCTTTCTTTCGGAAGCCAGTCTCTCTGTTGTAAATTGAATAGAGAAGGAAACTTCAGAATAGAATTGTGACTTAACAAAATAAATAAATAAAATTCCAAAGGCAAACTAAATGAAGTGTTCAATGCCACTGGGTTCAGTTTTCTGTCTTGCTGCTTTGGAGCCAGTTTTGTATTCACTTTATGTAAAAGACAAATGTTATTTGGGCATTAGCATTCTTTTCAAGGTGACCAGATTTAGTTATCTTTTTCAGCCTTAGATAGTAATTCAGACTATTAGATCAAGAATAATATTATACTGTATAATAAAAAGAAAACTCAATCATCTGCAGCTTTGCGATTAAGCTTTAAGAATGTAAGCAATGCGTCATTCTCACCACTTTTAAAATAATACAGTTTAGTAACTGCCCTCTCAAACTTCACAACCTCCCCAATGAACTTTAAACAAAATATGGAATATTTTCATTATATACTTTATTGCAGTTGGCTCTAAAAATCTAGTACCTGGTAGCAAAATAGAAATTTAACTGTAACAAAGGTTAGATCACGAATACCCATAAACATAAACACATATGGACACGTAAGAACAGTTTAGAGTTTTGACCACTGGTAGAAAGATACTAAGGGTAGAAATATATTAAAGGCATATTGTAAAATTGCCAAAAGTAAAACACCTCAAAGGTTAAGAGCTGTAATATTATTCTGTTAAAAATCATTTCCCTTGTCTTTTCTTTTTCACATGTCAGACTTGCAGGGTGAGGAGGGAGCTTAAAGAGTGACCTGGGAGCCTCCCAGTGATATACCTCTAATCAGCCTCAGGGGGTTTAGCATCCTCCCTGGGTTCTGGCTGAGCCAGGAGCCGTGGCCTGGCACACTGCAAGGCTGACAGACTTACTTCCCAGACATCAATACCCAGACTTTTTTTTAAAGTGTGACATGTTGAGAGGCTGAAAAGGAATACTATTTCTGAATTCCCAAAGAGGAGATTTTTTTTTTTTCTTACGTGACTTTCTGGTGAAACTGCCTGACAGATCAGTGTGTGCTGGAACATTCTATGTGGTCATGAGAAGGTGTTGCTTAAAATTACATCAGCCATACCTTTATCACACATGAGAATCAGGGGAACATTGTGTGTTATGTCCAAACAATGTCACCTTTGTCTTAAGGTTATTCATATTCTATTTCAGTTAAAACTTGTTGGTAATACAACTACAATTGCAAAAATTCATCTGAGAAAAATTTCCGGTTTTATTAACAGTTTACGAGATTATAATTAGAAGTAATAGGCTTCCTCGGGGGCAAACATATAAAAGGTGTATACTAAAACTACCTATTGAAGAGCTGCTTCTGTCTGTGCAAAGCTATCTTTGCCATCCATGCCCTCTGACATCTGGCACTGGCTGACTGGGCAAAGCTCAGCCCAGATCAGCTCGGTAGCTTTAGGGGAGGTCAGCAACTGGGGGCTGAGCACTGTGCCATCAGGGAGGTTGTTCTGCATACTGAGCAGCCTGATTAGGCAAAAAAGGAAATGAAGAGGGGTGGAGGGGGCTTAGGACTACAGAAAAACAGTAAGATCGGGCAAGGCCGCACACACTCCTGCAGCTTCATGTCTTCTAAGACAACGTACCAACTAAAGGGATGCTGTTTTCCGATTATAAGGAATTTATGCAATGTAACACATATAACTGACAGCATTAGCTTTTTTTTTTTCTTAACAGTGTCCTGTCTGGCGCTATGGCAATAAGAATAATTGTCTTGATGCCAAAAAGAGAGTCCAACAGATTTTACTTTCACAAGTGGAGCAGTACGAATATCGCCATAGTGTTCTGCTTGATTTATGCATATAAATAGCTTTATTACAATTCATGCAGGGAGTATTCCAGTTTTTATAGACACTGCAATGTAAGTAGAACAGGAAAGGAAAAAACAGAAAAAGAAAGGAGAAAGATGAAAGAAAGAGGGGATTAAAGGGGAGATAACGATAAAACATCTTCAGTCTGCTTCATCACCTGCAAAGATATAAGAGATACAATAAAGTAACACCTTGATACTATTGCTGAAGTATAAGTAGTATTATTTAATCTGACATGTATACTGTAGTAGTTGAAAATAAGAGTATGGGCTTTCTGTATGGGAGTGAACCTCTAATTACCTGGAGCCAAGCACCTGTAGTTGTTTGTGAGGGTGCACTTGTGAATGTAAAGTTTACATGGGGGACCCAAAGCCCAAAGGGATCCCAAGTGCAAAGGTGCCCACGAGGGGCCAACCCAGGAAATACGGCCCCGTGAAAAAACCCCAGCCACCGTAATGCCAGAGCCGCCAGGAGCCGTGGGGATGAGTCCGCGGGCTCTGCTAGCTGCCAGCCACCCCAAAGTGGATCCAGCTATGGGCCCCAATGAGCCCAAGCAGCACCCAATGGAGGGGGGCAGGACGGGGGGAATTTTTAAAATAACAACAATTTTTAAAATAAGGTTTGGTTGTTAAGTACACTGACGTGTGGTTAAGTACACTGACGTGTGGTTGTTAAGTACACTGACGTGTTAAGTCTACTACTACTGGTGTAAATTTTTGTAAAGTTTTGTTAATCATGTTTAAGCAACATTAAGTTGTCAGGTTGGGTGGAGGTTTTTAGAGGACCCAAATGATGAGGGGGAAGTTGAGTGGCAACAGAAGCATAAATCCAAAAATAACTGATCAAGGAAAACAAGAACCAGAACCAATGGGTTAAGAAGGGAATGAAGGAATGAAGAGAATCCAGCATTAAAGGAATAGTACACCCAAAACATGATTAGCCTTCATTTTCTACTCACCCCCATGCTGAACAACACTCTGGAGTACTTTTTTGATATCTCAAATGCATCTGGAGATCTGTGAGGCTTCTTGCTGTCTGCTGACATTCAAATAATGGAGGTCCATAGCGCCCGAGGCAGAAAGGTCCATAAAAGTCCACAAAAAACTTGTCAATATTCCTCCATACTGCTCGTCCAATGTAATCCAAGTGTCCTGAGTGGGTAGCGTCCACAATTTACTCGAAACTAAGTCATTTAGAATGTTTTAGAGCCTAAACAGTAGTGTATATGATTTCCTAAAAGCGCGCGCCTGCGAGTTCACGACTCTACAGAAACCACGGCAGACCAAACCAGATGAAAGTGCGCATTCAGCGTCTGCTCTGCCGATAATGCAAGTGTAGAAGAAGAAGTTCCGCTTTTCACCTGTTTATTTTCTGCCGTGAGCCAGGTGAGCACGAGGTTCTTTGCACAGGTAAACAGCACATTTCTTCTTCTACGCTTGCATTATTGGCAGAGCAGACGCTGAATGCGCACTTTCATCTGGTTTGGTCTGCCGCGGTTTCCGTAGACTAGTGAACGCGGTTTTAGGAAATCATATACACTACTGTTTAGGCTCTAAAACATTCTAAATGACTTCGTTTCAAGTAAATTATGGACGCTACCCACTCAGGACACTTGGATTACATTGGACGAGCAGTATGGAGGAATGTTGATACGTTTTTTGTGGACTTTTATGGACCTTTCTGCCTCGGGCGCTATGGACCTCCATTATTTGAATGTCAGCAGACAGCAAGAAGCCTCCCAGATCTCCAGATGCATTTGAGATATCAAAAAAGTACTCCAGAGTGTTGTTCAGCATGGGGGTGAGTAGAAAATGAAGGCTAATCATGTTTTGGGTATACTATTCCTTTAAGTAACTGCAGAGTAGGAGTATATTTGCCAAACAGAACAAAGAATGGAGTAATCAACTGATTGGGAGCAGGTATGGACAGAAGGATCTAGAAGGGAGTTAGGGGAAAGGAGACTGGCACAAGGCGGAAAAGCATGTAAATGAGAAATACAACTAGAATGACACATAATGTAAATGTATCCAATGACCTAGAAAACACAGAATGTCATAGATCAAAGTTTAAACTCAAAAACAAAACTTAAACACAACCAAAAATAGCAGATTCATGTTATAAGTAACTTTTGAACCTTCGTGAAATATTTTCATATATTGAGTGATTATACGTCAACTTACAATGAATTGAAAAACATCTCTGTCATGGAGGGGGTCTGTATCGCTTTCACCGGTACTAAACAAATTTGAGAAGGATGGCAGTAAGCCTGCCATACAAAACAATTACAGATGTGCAGACTGATTTCTTATTTTTAATATTGTCATATGACACAATTTTTGTCATATGACAATATTAAAATAATATTCACAATATTCATCTTTTACACAGCCAGTAGTAACAGTAGTTCGGTCCAACTTCAGGCGTTTGGGAGATCAGGATTTTTACCACGCTGTGGTTGGTCCTCATTGGAAATGCGGTCCTCTTTCAGGCAAAACAATATAGCTTTTGTCCACTGGGTTGAGCCAAGATCAACCAAAATTGAAAGTTATTCAGAACTGCTTTAACAAAGAACAGTGTTTAACGGATAACAGTAGTCACAGGAATTTATGTAAAAAAAGCTTGTAAAACATTGCATCAAATTTTTAAATACGTAACTAAATGAAAAAGATGTACCAGTAGCTGCATTAACCAACTTAATTCAGTTTAAGAGGTTAATATAGCACCAATTCACAACACATGTCATCTCAAGACAATTTACAGAGACAACTCAACCAGATCATACAGCCAAATTGATTAAAAGTTTTCTATCTAAGGAAATCCAGTTGAAAACCACTTTCTATTTTGATTTTAGAAATGCAACCTGCAGAAGGATACCTCTACCTTACTGTAAGTGTTGCCAACCTGTTTTTCAAATGGATTAAAGGTATTTGAGCAATGTATTCAACAGGTATTTCATGGATGTTTGTGAGCAATTCATTTCTTATGTTGCTCTTAATTAAGCAGATAAAAGACATAAAGTTGATTAAAGGTATATTGCTTGCATTTGGAAGACTTTTTTGTGAAGATAACATGCGGTCAAGTAGCTCTCCCTGCAGGTGAGGCAAGTCATCTTTAGGCTAAAAAAACTGAAAGAATAAAATAAAATTTAAAAAATTGCTATATTAGGAGTAGCAAAATCTACCATTCTTATATCCTGAAAAATAAAGAAAGTATTTGTGAACACATCAATGCAGGAAGACCAGAAAACACTGGATGTCAACAGCCAACCAAGTAGACAACACTCTCCTTGAGGAAAGACTGCATTTCTTTAGTATAGTTGTTTCATCAAATTAAAGCTCAGTTAAGAGATGCCTGGTTGTTAGGCAAGATAAGTTAACCAGGCTGTAGCACTGGGAATCAGTCACAGCTGTGTCTACACCAGTCAGGCACTCATGGATTTTTTTATGCCTTTTATCTGGCAGTAATGGCTGAAAGTGTGTTTATTTGGTATGTGGTAAAATCTTTGGTAAAATTTTCATCATAAGGTTTTGATATTTTGAGCTACTGTACATATTAATTAGAAACACGTTCCCAATTCAGTAAGAAAAATATTTTAACTGAGTAAAAATGATTAAATAAAGCAATTTCATTTTTCCTGGTTCTAAAACAAACATATACATTTTCCTTAGCCTGGCCTTTTAAGTAAACCTACCTTAGTGGAATGCAACGCCTTTCTACACACACATAAATGTGTATATTTTTTAATTTTTCAGTTTTATACAAACAGCGCTGCAAGAGAGATCATGGGTTGGATGCAGTCTGTTAGCTTCTAGAGATCAGTGTTCAACTTTCGTTGACTCCACTGGCTACAGCTTCTACTTGATATAGGTATTAGCCTATGATTATAAAGTCAATGTATCAATTTCTTGCATATGCAGATTTGTACAAAAAATAAAATTTATTAAACTGTACTCTAAATCTGTCATGCACTTGTAATGCAATAACTTGGACCCATTTCACATCATTGAAAAAAATGTATGTAAAATTTTTATCTAAACTTTTAATCCTAAAGGATTTACTTTAACAATGGAAGGGATTTATCTGCATAGCTACAGATGGTGCAGTAAACCAGATATGTGTTAGTATTAGCGCCACACACTGGACTGCAGATGTAGTACAAGACAGTACAGATATGGGTCTTTTTAAAGAAATTTATAGAGCATGCTAAATTTCCCAGGGATTCACATTACTCAGGCAAAACAAATCCTGGGGCATGAAATCTGGATTTCAATTAAAAATTGATCTTTTCTTCCTTACCCAAATTTGCCTGGTCAGTCTTTGCTTTCTCTTTATAATAAAAGCAAACTCCAAAACATGATGACCCCATTAAACACAATGATGGTTCAAAGAACCGCCATGATGGTTAATTTGCAGCACATTTCATCTCACCAGTTGATGAAAAAAAAAATCACTACAAATATTTGTCAAGATGAAAATGGGTGGATGAAGGGTTGTATATAATGAAATATGATAAGGAAAATCTTTAGAAATTATATGACTTACTTATATAGTTTCCAGCGGCTACTTTTTGTTTGGACTTTTCCAGAAGGCCTTGTAAACAACCTTTATGTTTACAAAATTAGATATACCTGAGCATCCATATATTTAGGAAAGAAAGGGACCTCAGACTCCTAAGAGCAGGAAGAGAGATGATGGGAGAAGGAGGGGGGTGCAGGGGTCAGCCATCCGCTAAGATGATAATGAAAGAATAATAATAGAGTACAGGAGGAAATTACTGAGCTTTACCCACAATATCTTCTGTCATTAGAGGCAGCACTAATGTTGCCGTTTATGCTTGTGTTCTACCCCAGCTCCCCCTAATTAGGCGTGAGCTTCTAAAAATAACTTGCAAACTAAATAGTAGCATGAAAGTACATGCAAATCTGTTGATGTAGAGGAATAATGGTGGCAGGGTAGAGGAGGAGTGTGGAAGGGATTAGTGGTGCTCTGCAGACTAAAGTAATTGAGTTGGGTAGTGTTGACACATAGACACAGTAAAAGTGCCAGTGTTATGGAACGTGCTGTGTGCGTGCATGCATGTTACAAGGCTCAGGTGGCATTTGTTTTGTGTGCCTGGTGTCAGGGTAAAGGTGTTAGCTTTGGATAAAAGGCTGGAAAGATACTAATCCCTGCATTACTTCAGAGAAGAGGAGCAGGGTGGAACCTTCCTCCTGTGAAACAGCATGGACAATCTGTTGCAACACCTGAGCAGGACACAGTATGGACAAAAACAGGGCACAGGGCTTGGCACTGCCATGACAAGAAGCCCTAAGGCACATTTTAAGAGAAAGAAGAGAAACAATAATTTTTAAGGTTGCTCTCTAGAAGTAAATAAAATTGATGCAGATTATTTAACATTATGTTAGAGCACCAAACACTCATAAAACCACAGGTATATTTTTACAGCAGATCTACAGCTCCTCTTTTCAGCCTGCTGGAGGCCAGAATACTCTGGAGGTTTAGCTTAAAACACAACAAGATCTTTACAAGAGTCAAAAAGAAAAAGGCAGCATAAAAACTCTGAGAATAAATTTTAAACATTGCACCTCAACGAAGTTTAATTGTACACCGGCAAATTTACATTAACATAGTCCTGAACCTTTACAAGGCAAATATCTTACCAAAAGTAATTTAAATTAAATCTGTCATGAATCAAAAACGTAGCAGAATAGTTAGAAAATTTAGTGACACAGGTTTAGGAATAGTTTACTTAGCATATCTTTAGTCTTATTTCTCCCCATATTCTTTTAAACATATGGGGAGAAGATGAATAGGATAAGATAAGTAAATGTGGCTCATTGCTTTTGGTATAGTAACATTCACTTTATCAAGTAAAATATCTACAAACCTAGATTTTTAAGATATAATTAGATTTGAACAGTTTTGTTGCAGCCAATTGAGAATGATCTGTTTCTCAAAAATTACATAGCATACATAATGGCTGTGTCAGAACATCCACTCTAACCCCTACATAGAGCATTATATA
The DNA here is from genome assembly GCA_030533445.1 of Cyprinodon diabolis. Taxonomy (NCBI): domain Eukaryota; kingdom Metazoa; phylum Chordata; class Actinopteri; order Cyprinodontiformes; family Cyprinodontidae; genus Cyprinodon; species Cyprinodon diabolis. The sequence goes on along the minus strand of CM060065.1, from coordinate 41,720,413 downwards.
GAGGTTACACTATTTTATATGTCTAAATGTATAGCCGGCAGTTAACTGGGTTTACTATTAAGTCCACTATATAGTCTCCATTCTATATTGTGATTGAGGGGTTATGGCCCATGTATAGTCAAAGCCAATGTGATCTTGAGGATGGTTGGACATGAGAAATTTCATGTATCAAAAGGTAACAATTTTTTTTACTGTCGTGTTTCTTTACATTTATTTCAGGGTAGAGAGCTAAAGTAAAACATTATGTTTTAAAGGCAAATTATCTGGCAAGATGCACTTTAAGTACCGTTAAAAAGCTGATTTCTAACTGTTTCCTTATTTGTTCTTTGATAAGCTATAAAATGTATGCAAAAAATATTTAAATTAATTTATCCAGATTTACAGATTTCTAAGAACTTAGACTGAATGTAGAGTCTTGAACTGTAAGAGAGCTGTCTTAAGAAAAACTAAAAATGTCCAATATTTTGGTAAAAAGTACCTTAGTGGTTTTTTTATGGAGTAGCACAACGGCCATCATAGATGCATGACATGGTATGAGACAATTTGTATTTGATTATTTTAATATACTTTTAGATATACAACTCAATGTTTTTTAAATAAAAAACATCGGCATGCATAGCAAGAGGTGGATTAATAGATAGATAAGGAAAAAACATTGAAATTTAACTCCATATGTACAAAGGTCAGAATATTTAGATTATGTCTAAAACAAATGAAACAAGAATTCAAATTTCTTTCATTAAAATTTTATGTGTTAACATTGAAAAAACTATACCTGGAATATGGGCTAGAACTATATAACTACTGTGTTTTCCATGTGCTTAGAGGAGCATTTTGCTGAGAAAATTGCTCTAATTGACTGTATATTTTTACCAATTCTGCCGCAAATCATAAAGCTGTCAAGATTCCAGTCAGTATTTTCTCTATGCTAGATTTAGTTTGAGCGCAAATGAGTTTGAATTTGTTCACTGAGCAATATCACCAGAGGACACAAAATCTTTGTTATGGTAATTATTGCTCAGTTAAATTATGCAGATGAAACAAATGAATGGGGAAATAGTAAGGCACGCATCTGGGAAATTTATTTATTTTCTACTCAGTGAAATTAGAGAAATCAGTGCATGTGGCAAAAAGTATTATAAAAAAAAAGTCCAAATTTCCCTCTCAAGGATATCTGTCACCCAAGTTTCAAAATAAGACAAATCCTTTATAATTTTGCACGTTTCACACATATCAAGAAAACTCCATTATGTTGGTGGAACATTTAAAATAGTTCAAAAAACATTGTGTAGCTAATTCACAAGCTGCATTACAATTCTTTTTTCTGCAAAACTAGTGGTTTAGAACAGTGTTCAAAGAGAGACCAATGATGACTAATTTCTGCCTTGAATTCAGTCCATTTGGCTTCACCTCAAAGCCACCTTAGTCTATTACTGCAGCTCTGAGTCACAAACCTCCAGACCTGAGGCTGTCAGTAGGAGTCCCTTTGAAAGGGGTTTGGTATAAACACACACAGAGACACACACAAATGAATATGCATTTACCTGCGTGAACAGAAACCTATTCTGACGTTTTCTAGAAAATTCCTCTTGTGCACATTTTACTTTCTCCCCTCATATATTTTATTCCTGCACACAAAAAACACCTTTAATCTGCAAGAATCTGATCATTTTATAGAGCATCTGTGTGTTAGTGTGGGCGACGACACAACCGCACTGTTTCACCCGGCACAGACAGGATCTTAGATCAATATCCTGTCCCCTGGCAGCCAGCACGTTCAGGCCAAACTGACTGCCTTCAGAACCAAGTCTTTGTAGTTGCAAATCTAAATAGGCCTGGATGTTTTTGAGACTGCCTATGATATGTATATTTTCTAGTAAAGTGTATCTCAGGTTATTTTCTAAAATAGAATTCTGATGTGCTTGCTTAAGCTGAATAAAAAAACAAAAACAAAAAAAACACTGTAAATGGGTGTAGTAGTAACTGTGCAAAATGTGTTATGTAAAACAGCAAAAAATCAAAATAAACATTTTTTTTTTTTTTTTTTTGAGTTGTTACAGCACTAGTGGCTCACTTTTCTGACAGTAGTCTGACAGGAAACAGGGTATGAGGGAGAGACATGCTGCAAAGGACCATTCGAACCCGGTTCAGCCGCATCAAGGACTAAGGCCTCCTCCGTACATGAGTCGTGCGCACTAACCACTTCGCCAACTGCACGCCCGGACTAAAGCTTTTTAAACCATTATGCTAGCTAGTCCTTCCTCCGAGGCTGTTAGTGGTGTCGATTTGTGTTGAAGCATCTGTTTGAAATATGTTGATATTTGTGGTAAATCACAGGGTTTCTCAATTATTGGAATGGGATTAATATTCCAGCATGGACCAGCAAAAAAAATAAAAATTTGAAATTTGGAAAGGCTTTACACAAACTTCATGTAAATGAATTGATTCCAAGCATGTACAGTAGCACCATAAGAACTGTCAGCTGTTTCAAAACACTTTTTTTTTTTTTATGAAGAGACTGTACACCTGTAAAATGCTATTTCTATTGAAATTAATTAGTTAAGTTAACATTTAAGGAATATTTTAAGTTTACCTACTAAGGGAAGGGTGTAAGCAAAATGTATTCACTGTAAGATGAAACTTAGAATGCCACAGTAAGCAATACTGAATTCAGACCTGTGATTCAGCTCCGATTGTTAAACGACAAATCAAATGCTGATATATCTTATCCTTTTTACCAGAATAGCAAGGGATGTACTGTGCACCTAAGCTTTGTGAGGTTACAATGATCTCTATGGCTAGCTGGTTCCTTTCACAGACCTGTCAGCACCTGACGGTCCTTCATGATCAAGGTGACTTATGAGAGAGCATTTGGCACTATGATGCCGTGGTCAGAATTCCATTCCCTGACATATTACAGTGTCCGACAAGCTGCCACTTGCAGCAGTGTAGCTGTTATGGCTTTGATAATTGAAGTGCTCAGAGGTGGATGGGTTGGACAGATGAAGCCCAGCTTGTCAAAGGATCAATAGTGTGATTGTGAGCTCCAGCTGTTGGAGCTAAAAGGGCCGAATGGACTGAGCCTGGCCAGAAGCTAATAATATGAAGTCATAATGTTTTTTATGCCCACATTCTTTTTGTTTTAAATGTATATGGCAATTTGATAAAAGTGTTATTATGGGAGGGGGTGACTCAAAGCTAATAAATTCCATTTACTGTAGATGCTTATACCTTAGGCACTGTATGTGATATACAGAAAAGTGACAGTAGTTACAAATGTTATGAAAAGCAATATCTCATAGCTAGTGCAGAACAAGCAGGTGTATTGTTTGGGGTATCCTCTAGGTTCTACTGTTATTGCATTATCTCTTTAGTTCCCTCTCAATGATTGAACCATCTATTTGCCTGTCGCCTTCCTGGCAAATAGACAAACAGACTACTCAGCATTCACAGTGTGACAGGAAACAGATTTTAGAATTGTCATCCACCTTGATCATAAGTCAATAGCTATGACTTTATCACCAGGAAAACACAGTTTGTTTATTGACTGAATTGAACAGGAATATCTGAGCCTGGTGTAATGCACATAAGGTAATTTTCATATCGGTCAAATGTCACCAATCACTGGGATGATGGGCTGGTCCAGCCCCCTGTCAAGCTTCCTTGAGACATGTAACAAGAAAAAAACAAAACACTGTGGCTCTAGAATTAAAAGCAGAGTATCTTGCAAGGCATCTTATGATCTAATTTGATTAAAGCTCTACAAATATGTTACTATATGTTATGATACCTGAAAAAACAACAACAACTAAATGCTGACAATCAAGTCTGTAACTTTATATACATGGATTTAAATTGGTAAGTGGATAAAGCCAGTGCTAAATATGGAGAGAGATTTACAAAAATATGTCTACTGTAACTTAAACCTATATATGCCAAGACCAAGTCTGTGTGTATCTGAAATGCAGAACAATGTGAATAAAAGTTTAGATGATAGGAGAGTGCTTTGGATTCATGACAAGGAAGGGAGGGTTACACCAATAGAAAAAGTAGTTTGCGATAATTAGTGTAAGCTAAAAGGTCAAAACAGTCTCAGCAGCACTTGAATCTTTATTATGTACACTTTTATTTTCTTGTTAATGCGAAAATCAAATCAGCCAATCAAATGGTTGCTACTCCATCCATTTAAGCATTTAGGCATGACCATGTTGATGTCACAGGCCAGAGGGAAATGGGGAAATATCCACTTGTTACATTCATGGCATTAGAGTACCATCTCTGAATGAAAAACTGAAAACAGCCCTTACCAGCCAAGAAGCAGACAACACACTGGAAGGGACACCCACACATTTGTGTTTAGTGTAACCAATTTACCTAGTAATCATATCTTTGAAGTTTTGGATGATACCATACTACCCAAAAAAGGACATGCCATACTCAACCAGTACTTTCCTTGCTGCATGACTACAGACGGCAGGGTCAGAATCTACCTTAAATAACATGAAGTATGAATTACTGTGCTCTTATAAAAATGTTGGAGATATTTTCATTCTGTTAAAATCACAGTCATACTTATTATTATTAGTCACCATGTCCATACTTTATGACCACAGTTTACCAGTGTTCTGGTAGTTATTTGTAGCAGAATAATGCAGTATGTAAGGAAGGACAGATTATCTTGAGATTGTTTCTTTAACATAGCCATGAGTGCACAAATACTTTATACAAATTGCAACTTTTGGCTAGCTTATCCAAGCATTAGAAATTTTACCTTTTTCCTTCATGATTCAGAAAAAGACTTAACCCTATCTGGGGTAGGCAAGGTCTCTATCAATCTGGGATTTACCATATTGAATAGAATATCTTCTATTGATGAGATTCAACAAGTTCAGACAGATTCCTGGATAATGGAAACTGTCTAAACTTTTTTCAACAAATTTGGAAAAAAACTTGTTTCCAACGACACCCCATTCCTAAGGGGCCAACCTGTTTTTCCACTTCAATTTGCATGTTTTCTAAGCCAAAACGAGGCTTTGTTTGAGCAACTCTATAAAGCTTGGAACTCAACACTAATTCTGACATTTTGAATTCAAAAAGCTTCCTGCATGGGAAGCGAAAACAAGGTCCAGTGGATTGTTTTTTTTTTTTTTTTACTTTTTTGGAATAAACTTGGGATTTTAATTAGTTCACTGTACTCCAATGACCTCAGTCATCAGCTCTTAATCCACCATAGCAGCTTTAGGATGTTTTAGATGTGATGTCGATAAGGACCCCAAGCTCTGAGCAATCATGTTAAGTTTAGACCATAAAAATTGTTGATAATTGTAAAGAAAAACTTCTTGTCTTAGCCATGGGGTAAATAAGGAAGAGTCTGATGTATGTATAAAACACCATGAAGAGAGAGAATGAGCTGAGTTCAAAGAATTGATGGAGAGTAACATAAATGTAGAGAAAGAGGGGCAATCCACAGAGGGGTTGAGAAGTTAAAGTGAAACAGGGAGCCGTAGTGAGAGAAAGAAACAGCCAATTAGCAGGAAATCAGCAGGTGTGCCTTCTCTCTTGAGCCCAGCACTTTTGTCCCCCACTCCTCCCCCATTTTTTATTTATTTATTATTTATTTTACCTCCAGCCCCAGTATGGGGTAAAGGAGGGTGTGGACTTATGCTGTGTACGCCTTAAAGAGCAGGGCGTTGCTGTGGCAACCGTCTGGCATGCTCTGTCTCCAGGGAAACGGAAATGTCACAGCTTAAGAGGTCTAACAGAATGTGAGTCAGGAAGGAAGAGACAGAAAAGCAACGAAAAAGGAACAGGTAAGGGGGAAGATTCACATTGATGGTACTAGGACTTTTGCTGTCTGATGTTGAGGCAATACTGACACACTATCTGTGCAATTCTCTAAAATTAAATGAATCACCTGGCATCGCCCACCAAACCACCCACACATTCCATAAATTAGTTTATAGTGACAGGAGATGACAGGGTAGACAATCCTAGTATACAGCTGAAACCCTAGTCACCTGAATCGCCTATTGCCAGACTTCTGAGAGCTTAATCAACCTTCATTTATTTAATCAAATATTTACTGTCATAAGCAGTCAACAAGCCTGAGGGTGTGGTGAGAAATCTAAGGCTTGCATTGCCAGCCTGTGGTGAGGGTGAATGTGACCGGTGCTTGCCACTGAGCTACAGGCTGACCCTCCAAATCACACATTAGCCAGGGCTGACTTGCTGAAAGCCCATTAACCTGAATGGCCACTGATTGCTCCACTATTAACACAGTCTGACTTCTTTCCTCCAGGGTTGTACCCGCTTACACAGATGCTTTAGCACCCCTCAAGGTCTTGGCATAATCAGGGTAAACAAATGTTGTTCCTTTGTCATGGCAATGCCACTTTGTTTGATGTATGCCATACAGTGAAATTACACTTGCTCCAATTTTTTTCAGTTTTTCTTTTTTCATTTGTTTACTAAGTGTTCCCATCTGGCATAATTGACCTTTTGCTTGTGTCCTGACATAATTCAGAAAGGTTGTTTCAACTCCATTGGAAAGTCAATGAAAAAAGTGTCAGGTTTGTGCCATGTGTGGACTTGTGTGCCAGGATGAGGACCTGGGTTGCTGGGAAAAGAAGATGATCAACTAAATGGAGCATTTCTTTAGCATGCTGCTATAAAGTGTGGCCTGGCTATGCCTAATTTATTTCTTGTTTTGTCATTGTTGTCACCATTCCTCGGTTGATTAAGCCAAGCTCATGCAGCTATGCTCAACAAATAGCCTAATTGAGTACGACCTTGGAAAATGATATATCAGCTCTATCTTCCAAAAAACACCACCTGCACCAGACGCTGGTCTCAGGCACACTTTTTCTCTGTGGGCTGCTGCACAAGGCACAACAAACATAAACCAAGGATTTGCTTCCTGAGCCAAAGTCATTTCTTGCACGACCTTTCCCACAAATCACACTGATGACACGGGGCTGGATAGATCACCGAAATAGGACACATTTGTATCACTTAGACCTTTCATATGATGAAAGCAGATACTCATCTATTATTCCTCTTTCCATTTGCAACTTTCACCCCACAGCGAGCACATCGAAGGTAAAGTAAGTGAAGAAAATATTCCTGTCTCCACACAGCTGCAGCAGTCTTAAGCAGGACAGAATTCTCATTAAATCTCTATTCAGACTCAGTGTTTAGATAGAAACTGGAATGACAGAAGAAAGGGGGGGTAGTTCATGTTCAAAGGGGGCCGATATAGAAGATCTGATGGCTTTTCCGATGCAGTCTCTAGTGGGATTTCTTACAGGATACAGATGCCTGTTACAAGATGGCTTCATACCTAATGAGCCTAAGCTCCAGCAGAGATGCACACAAAGTAGTACTGCCCTCAATTCTCTGTTTGTTTGCCACTGCCAGCCCCACCCTCATAAGTGTTGCTCCCTCACAAGCTTAGCACTGAGCGATGTGCCTGCCCACAGCTAGTGTGTGACACTGATGTGTTTCTCAGGAGGAATGTGTATCCTGCAGGTAAACACCTGGAGGCTGAAAAATCACCCTCCAAAAGCAAGCGACAGGGGCTGTTCAGTAGCCAGGGACTGTTAACAAAGTGGGGCTCATTCGTCTGCCTGTCTCTGTGTCTGCCTTGATCAGTGCACTAAGGAACCAAATGACAGGACCAAACTTTTGAATGGTCAGACAAACCTGAGGTACATTTGACATTTCTCTTAATTATCTGTGCAATATAAACTATACATTTCAACAGTAGGTTTTGAGTACAACACGTTTTACACAGATGCATATATTTTTTATCCTCTGCTTGTGTTTCTGTGTGAGATAGAGACCATGCTGTTTTGACCTCTGCTTAAGATTTGGAGACGACAGTTGCTTGGTAAACAGGTGACGTTCTTCTGTGGTCCCTCTGAGCTGAGCCGCATCTGGCATGGAGGTGGGAAAGGAATTTGTTCATAAAAATAGGTCACCCTGCCAATATGCAGCCTGAGAGGATGGCAGAGAGGTTACCACATCTTGGAAAAGGAATGGAAGAATGTGTCTGTCTGTCCATCATTTTTTTACCTCCTGGGAGATTAGAAGAGAGGTGTGGGGAAGAGGAAAGGAAACAAGGCATTTCTGTTCCTCTCTTGCTGTTACACAGAGGTCACATACTGTCTTGAACATATGAGCCCTTTTTGCTGCTGATAATTTCAGTGACACCATCCACAGGCATCCACTTCTTTAAGTCTCAACAGAAAAATCACACTGGGGGGCAATGCATACTGTAGCTCATTAAAATTTCACTTTAGAGCTCTTTGACGAGCTACGAGCATCAAGACAGCATGCAATTGAGGGCGTGTGAGAAGTCCCTCAAGGCCACTCACAAAAGACAAATTGCAGGAGGTGTCTATGTTCGCTGCCATCAGGGCGATTAATGCACACTTCTCCATGGGCTCCACACAGTCCACAGTCTTTGTGCCATTATGTGCCTTCTTCGAATGAGCCGTCACCTTATGGACGCCTGCTGTCCCAAGGCAGAATAGCTTTAATCAAACCCTGTGAGGAGCCAAAAGTCACTGGGGACAAGTTTTATTGGGAGTTAACTTATAAGAATGAAGGAGCCATGCAATCTTGGCTCTTCCCAGATGGGATGGAGGGATTAGACTGTGACGAAATGGTAAAGATGGATGGAAAGAGAAGACCATTTCTACATGCTGCTCCCCGTTTGTACTCAGGAGAGCTGTCATCATAGCCAGCATTGCCTGCTTTTTTATTGACATCTTTCATTGTATCTGGTTTAAGCTGTCCCCCCTTGATAACATACATTAACTAGTAATTTTGTCAAGCATCTCCACCATTATTTACTGCAGAAAGATTTCACAAATACTAGACTTTTATAATGTATTTCATTCCATACCTCTATGCAAATGTGCAAGGAGATTCATTAAAAACACATCCTGTAGTTAACAATCTGCATATGGCCAATATCACAAGACTTCATTAGAAAAATAATCTGGGATCACCTCTCCTCTCAGTTGTTTGTAAATCCAATTATTGCCTTATCAAATCGGATTCCAACATTATTTTTTTTATTATTTTTCAGGGTGTGTTGCCTTGTGCTGGGATGATGAAAATGGTGCAGTTTAATATCAAGGCTCCTGATAAATTTGTTTGGTTTCATCACCACAGCTGTAGACGGTCCAAAGGGCAGACGCAGTGCTCTGGAGCATGGACAACTGCTGGGATGACTCTCACGTTAATCATATTACAGCACAGCTCCAAGGTGCGAGGAGGACATTTGCACACAAAGAAATGTGTTTAGAACACAACTGGCAAGCCACAGCAGGGAGCTTCCCCACTGCACAAGCTGCATGAAAGTGTTTAATGTTTAAAGATGCAGAGAGGTTCTAACTTTTTACAGAGAGCATAATTAGTTATGAAGCATCAAATAGACAACAAAGAGCACAGCATTTAACTGCCTCTCATGCACATACGTGCTCCATCTAGACGGAGTTGACATCTTTACAAAAGTCAAAGATTTATCATCTTTGTTTCTCACATGCTCTGATCTCTTCTTCTAACAGGACCATCTGCATGTTTTTAAAATAAAAATGAAGGCAGCGGAAGAGAAGCAGGAAGAGGAAGAATCCTCTGTGGGGTTAGTGCAATAAAATTGTTCTGAACAAGTATTCCCTGAAGGCAGGAAGAGAATGGCTGTCCCCAGAGTTCCAGTGTCCACATTGACTGATACTCCAACAGCCGTGATCTCCAGGGAAGCATGAGAAAAAGAAATATAAAAATAAACTAAAGAACAGTGGAAACCCTCTTGTGTTCTCAACTGTTCTCTCTTTTTTGATGCTCCTTTGTTAGAAGAAAGTGGCTTCTGTCTTTTAAATGTAATGGAAAAAGTAGAGTTAAAAAATGAAGATTAAACACCCTACAGAGAAAAAGAAAGTGCAGAGAGTGAATATGAGAGCAAAGGGAGTGCTTTTTTTTTCTTTTACATAAACAGCTAAACAAAAATAAAAGAGGAAGTGTTTGTATACTACTTCATATTCCACCAAGTTGTAAATTAACTCTTTTTATTTCTTGTATTTTAGTGCATGAAAAATGGAGGGTAGTCAAAGGTAAAATAAACAGTTTCATGTTTGAAATAGTTTAGGTGTGAAATTTGACAAAAATACACGTAAAGTACGCTTGGTTAGAAGTCAAACTTAATTATTGATGCTGAAAGTCCTGTGTGTCAGTTTTGCCAGATAATATTACCTTGGAAAGTGAAGCCTTTGCTAGTTAAGAATTTCCATACCTTTTTCCTTATATGTGTCCACTCCTTCTGTAACTAACCCTAACCCTTGTCATTACATTCTTCCAAGTTTCACAAACTAAACATGTGATAGAGAGCTTGACAGTTTTTTCAAATATTAAAAACATTTTTCGTTTAGTTAAAACAACTATTATTGGTGAAATGTATCTTTGCTACAATATTGTTTCCAAGCTCTTTATCTTCATAATCAACCCCCAAATTTGATTTAAAAAAATAATTAAATACCTTCTGTCTAGGCAAGCAAAATACTTTTCTTCAAACTCAAGTTAATTGATATAAATCAAAAGTACTAAATGTTTATTTTATAGAGCTATTGAATTGGTTGAGAAGTATCACATAAATTATAAATTAATTGATAACCAGTTTAAAAAACTAACTTCCAAAATAGGCTTCCTTTATGTTTTGTTACAGCAAGGCTTTTTTTTTTAGGTCATACAAGTTTTGCATGTAATCCCAATCACACCAGTAAGAAGAAAACTAACAGGAAAATGTTTTGTTTTTTATAGACCAAGTGCTTTGCTTTAAACATTGAAATAGTTATTGACTATTGTTGAAGTGGAAAAATGCATTGTATTCAGGTCATTTTTATATAGCATGTGGCTGAGCCTAAATTTGAGTGTTCTCATAAAGTGTAGATTGTGACTGGACTGATTTGTTGCTATATGCCTTTCAGGATGGAATCAACAGTTCAACATTTTCAGTTTTAGAGTTTAATAAATGACAAATTAATACTGTAAGTCAGACCCCTCTGGTAAAATGTTAAGAAAACCACATAAAAAATAGTAAAACAAAAATAAGCAAAAACAAAAATCAAAGAATTGTCGTTTATTAATTTAATGAAGTTTAAGCTTTTGATTCTTTGCAAGTGACAATTAATCTATGCAATGATTTCAAGCAGTACTAAAGAACTTTCAGTTTTGGTCCATTTTTAGCTGAGGTAGGGGATCTAACTGACGAAACAATGTCCTGTGACGGTGTTGGAAAAACTTTGGCACAAGAACAGACCCATTTGTTCTCTCTCACATTAGTGCAAGAATACAACACAGCATTCAGTCCTTTGCATCCCTGGTTTGAGAGTTGCTGTAGTTTGCTTTCGAGAAATCTTCTTCACAGATTTTTTTTTTTGTATGACATCTGACACTTATTGTATACATATGGAGCAATGATAAGAACCAGTGAGGACTTCGCATGAGAGGAACTGCTGATTTCTTGGGGAGTAAAAATTGTCCCTGAAAGAACTTTATTCTTTTTCTTGCTATCTTGTGAAAAAAAGGCACATTTCTCTTCTTTGTTACCTGTATTGGCCACCCTTGACACACGGAAACCAGAAATACAGTAAGGAGGCTTTTCTATGTCCATTTCCTTTACTGGGCCCAGTCTGCCATCATGTATCTATTTAAGCTGTCATTGTTTCTAAAGTGGGGACTAAAAACACACCAGTTTTCCATTATTTTCCTTTTTCATTTAAGTACTTTCCAGCTGACTAAAATTCATATTTATGCTAATATGCTGCACCTCTGTCTGCCTCTGCTTCACATGGGAGACTGGAGCCAGGCTAGAATTAATGAGATTGCATCGGCGGTAATGTTTGCCGCGTTTCATTAGCTAGTATATCTTTAATTTCCAATAAACACAGTAATTAGGGGAGGTATCCGCAGAGACAGGCCCTGGCAGGCTGCTGCCTCGGTAACAGCTGTAACTGAATCTGCACAGAGGTAGGAGCAGTCAAAGAGGACTTTCAGCTTAACCAAATCCTGCCACACAGTCGGAGGAGCCTCGATTCAATTATATGAAAATGAAGACCACCAGAGATAGCAGTGTGGCTGTTTGCAGAACAGAAGTTTTAGAAGAGAAAGAGAAAGAAAAACACTCATGAATACATCTGAATCTAAGTATGTCTCTGTATAATAGTAAGATAAAAATCATCCGTTACAGTTTTCAAAAAGCAACATCAATAAAGAATAATTTTCAAAAAGTCTAAGCAAGGTTCATGTTTCAAAGGCTTTCTCTTCTGAGCAGTGCTTCAGAGAAAACAGAAAGAAAAGGAAGACAGAAAAATCTGCTCTTCACATATTACATGGTCTCTCTTTATCACAGCAAGCACAAAGGACAAGAAGTGGATTAATCCTACACATTATAGTCAAAGGAATGGTAAGACTCATGTACAGAGAGACAAATTACCAACCTGACCTTTCAATCTTTAAAACACTTTGCATATCCCTTCCTTCCCCCTACGCAGACATACTTTTGAATTCTCTTTTCCGACACAATACTGCAATCATCCAACTTCATCTAAATATGTCTTGATGAACACATTGTGATAACAAAGGAGGAAGAAAGACACAAAGAGAGAATTTAAACAAAATGCGGGAATTCCAGCTCTAAAACTGATGGTTGCCTGGTAACATGATGGACTTTGAAGGAAACTATGAAGTAATGAAAACTGGTGCTGCCTGTAATTCCAGTACTGACCTAACACACACTGTTTTATATATTTGGACACAAATAATGAACCACAGAGAGCTAATGAGCAGTGTTAGGTAACTTATCAAACCCAGTTGCCCTGTAAAGAACTGATACAAAAATAAACTAGATGGTAATGACCTTAAAAGATCCGAGGGTGCTAAGTGTAAGTTTTGCTTCCTTGTCTTAAAAAAATGGCAATGCAAATGGGAGCTTTTTTTTTTTTTTTTTAGCATTTTTCAAGATAATAGAACAATTTTAAGATAGATCTTGCATTATTTGGGCAACTAAATAACGTTAAATGTAAATGTCCAGATCCCCGAGAGTCCACCGTGTCTTTTAACTTACAATTATGTCACTAAATTTCTATGATTTCTATGTGTTTTACATACTAACTTAAGCATCTGTGCTGCTAAAAAATTGAAATCAGTATTGATGACATGAGATGAGCCTTTTTCTTTACTGTATATGATTAGAAACCAGATTAACCTCTTATATTATAAATATATATATATATATATATATATATATATATTTCCAAGAGAAATGGTTAATTCTTATTAGGAAATCACAAGGTGTTTTGTCTAAACCCAATTCTAAGCCTACATATAGGCATGTCTTTTACAGTTGTGATGTGTTTGTCTAAGGTTGTGGGGATGTTTAATGTTTTGCTGATGGTTTTGCGATACCCATAAGGTATCTAATGCATTAAACCTAAACTGCTTAAATCCTCAGTACAAATAAGATCAAATCTAAGCATTGTTGTGTTCAGTAATGTGTGAGTTAACTTATTGTCTTTTTTTTTGTAGAATAAGATAGAGTCATAATTAGACAGTGATGTTGCAATATCAATTTTTGGTGCTTATATAAATAGTAGAAATTGGGCTTAAAGCAATAAGTAGAACTCTTATCACTGACTTGCCACCATGCAGTGCCATTATCTGGGTCGAAATCTTTGGTTCATTCATTGTATGCTGAACTTAAACTTCATTATTCTGCTTCATAGCCTTTCCCCCCTCCATTTTCTTTTCTTATTTCTAATAAAGTACTATTAGAAATAAGAGAAGAGCAGGCCAAACTCATCTGACCCCCAATGTTTCTGACCAAGGTACTTAAAGTTTTAACCCCAATGAAAATATTACTTGGTAATATGCAACTCTGTATGCCTCTGCCTATTGTTTACTTAAAAGAAATGAAGAAAGGTGTGTGTGTTAGGAAGGTCTAGACATTACATGCCTTAAAATTTTGGTTGTCTTTTTGAATAATTACAAATGAGATATTAAAGCGGTTTGTAATAATAAGACTGTTATCCAGAAGTGGGGGGTATTGCATTTAAACCTTGAAGAAGTCTGTAAAACAATATTTTATACTGCTTGCTGTGCCTATTGCAAGAAGTTTTTGACCAGCTACTGCAAGGGCAGCCGTAAAGCGCATGGGACCTTCGTCATTTGCAGTGTAATGTAGCCTGGCAAATGCCCAAAGCTCAGAGATGGGAGGGTCACCTGCACACGTCTACAAACAAATGTGTTTTCCAAACACACATTTGGCTTAGTTTGTGAAATATCTGGAAATGTTTTACAGTCATTGATGATTGCATTAAACAAGCTTTCTCTTTTTTCCACAGATGTTCAGTTTAAGTAGCAGATCTTAGATTTTACAATAATTTTATTTTATATAATTGCTAATATTTTTTGGAAATAAATAATAAATAAGCATTTTCTAAAATGTGGATGACATTGTACTATAATAAATGGTGAAGGCCGGTGCTCACATATTAGCCACTTTCAAAGTTAATCTGTTTTTGCATTAGCACCCGTGAGCTCAAAGCCAAATTTAAATATATACAATACTAGCAACACACACATATACACACACATATACATGCACACACCAACATGAAATGTGATTCAATATTTAGACTTCCAGTGGGAGAAATGGCCCATATAGATTTTAAGCTTTTTCAATGAAGACGACTGCTTTATGATATGAAGGTACATGAAAGGTACACGAAGCTGGAAGACATATGTAATTCTCTGAAAATCTGCATCTGTTTTGCATTGTTATCTCGTTTTAATAAAACACTTTAAGAGCTCTAAGTGCCATACTCCTTTCAAGCATACCACCTGCACCGGCTATGTAAAGGTCACACCTTGGTGGTTTGTGGTTTACCTGCCTGTGTCTCCCACTGACCTCCTATGCTTCAAAGGGAGTACTATGAATCTCAAGGCCCAGCTTGGTCTCACTGCAGGCATGATACATAATGCCAGATATCTCCATATTCCTTATAATCATCATAACAGCATGACACTGTGTACTATGCCATAATTAGCGTTAGTGGCTCATCAGACCTGTCTTTGACTTTGCACAAGAGAACAATAAGGGTAGGTGTCTCCATCTGCTGCCATGAATTAGTGAACTGTTGGTAACCCTTTTCACTCTGAAAGTGATTCACATTGAGGGGACAGAAGACGGGCTTACTTTCCCTGGAAAAGCTTCCACCCTCGCTTAAAATGTGGCAGACGCAAGATTTGCTTCCTCACCCCCACACCAATTGATCTTTGAGTGAGCATATGGCCTGAGATTTGACAAAGTGCAGCATCTCGGCAGGCTGGATTAGGGAAGGAGTAACAGGCTGCGAGGGAGTAGTGATGGGCACTTTGGTAGGAGTGCGGCGTAATCTACCCAGCCAGGCACAGCACAGATGCCGGGATAGGCAGGGAGGCTCACTCCTCGTTAAGGGTCCATTACAGTAAAGTCCTCGTTAAAGGAACACCATTGTGAGAACAGTGTCTGGTAGATAAGCTATAATGGAAAGGAAAGATTTAATTAAATAATGAACAAATAGCTTTACCATTAAGACCATAACAATGTCTCTATTTCTCAAATAAAATTGCAGCAAAAGACCATTGAAATCCAAAGCCTTGAAAAAATGTTGGCCTAAAGCTGGAATGCTTTATTGTCCCACTTCCTGACTCTACCTTATCCATTGTCCAGCTCTAGATCTACGTGCATTTTACTAAGATTTTGTCTTCCTCTGCCTTCTGACAGGCAAATATGAGAAGTTTCTTTCTGATAGCTTGGCATAAAGATTAGGTAAGGTAGGAATGCAGCTGTGTAGAGCTTTGTTCAACTGTCCTCCAGGAAGAATAGGTGCAAATACCAATGACAAAAAGTCAAGAGTCAAATAATCTCATAGCAAAAGGTTTAGGCTCTCTTTAGAATTGGAAAATAAGCTCAAGTTCTTGACAAATCCACGTAGTGAAAGAAAAAGACCAAAATCAATATGTAAACTATGAAAGGCATGTAAATAAATCTTTTCCAGCTCATCTAAATGGCATTTTCTTTTGTTTAATTGATTTACGAAGTTACAAATTAAGTATGTTTAAACTTGAAACTCATACAACAGCTGGCAATGAGTTATTTTTTTTAATTAAAAAAAATAAAAATAATTAACAAGATACAGGATCCTTTCATTTGTATCTCCAGTGTTGGATCTTGATAGTGCAATAGAGTATAGTAATATTCGATGACACCAGTTTCCTTTTTAACACGATTAGGGAAGGCCAACACTCCCCATTGTACCGTAATCCTGAACCAAAGCCCCTCACTCCCCCCACCTCACCGACTTTTCAGGGACTGATGTGCTGTGAGTTTAGAGCCTTCAAACGCATAAATATAATGTTATGTTCAATAGTTTCACAGTAAACACACGTATAGATCACTGCAGGACGGTCCCGCGACATGGCATTTAGAACGTCGGACAGCACTTCTGAAAAACGAGATTGGGAGATCCCAGATGCAGAAAAGTGCAATGTTACAAGGAGTTCTGTGATATCTGGTATTGCGTGGGTCCTCCTTGTGGCTGGCTCCAAATCTATTCGAAGTTCCCCCAACAGCTCCAAAATGGCAATGCTGGATAAACGATATGTTTTGATGATCGTTTCCTCGTTCATTCCAAAAATATTCACACGGAGTGAAAAAATGCGTTCTCTGCGTCTCCTTGCTTCATTTCAGTGTCTCCTTCTTGCGACAATAACCGCTGCCATGTGTGCGTAATTATGCATACAGACCATTTGCACCTTCTTTTGAAACGTGTTAAATATAGAGTCAGATACCGTTAGCAAAATTGCTGTCAGGTTTGATAAATCACTTTGCGAGTGCTAAATTAATATATTTACATGTTCTCCTCCCACAAGACGCACTTTTGCGTGTAAACGCCCCATATTGAATATTCATTGCAGAAAAAGTACTAAATGGATAAGAGGCGCTATTTAGCATGTTTTAAAGACCAAATCCTTTTAGCACGCTGTTGATAGATCAGTTTGTACATTTTTTAGCGTGCACAGGGAAATAGTTCACGTTTTTATACACGCAAACCTTTGATAGATCCGGCCCATACTGTATATACAGTCTCTCATGGAACTTAGTCGTATCATCTTCTGTCTTTAAAACAAAGGAGGGCGTGACGTATGCCTTAAAAAAGTCTGCACATTTGTGGTTGTTTTGTGTGGCAGGGTTACTGCCACCCTCAAAGTTTACAGTGCCATTTTCACTGGCACTGAACACCTCTGTCATGGTTCCTCAACCGGTTGTAAATCAAAGCATAATAAAAAATTATCACATTTATGATGATTCAAAAGTTACTTAGTGTTGGTTTAATTTCACAGGTACAACAAATTAGACCAACAATGCATGTATTTACAGTAATAGAAAAAACATATTTTTACCATTTAGTATTAAACTTTTGCAGTGTACCAAAGTTGCTATTTTACAATTGCTCTGTATAATTTGAATAAGACACCTTTTAAATCTCGTCCACTTTTAAAGGAAACAATCTAGCCTTTTTTGCTAATGTAATATGGCTACAGTACTTTACATGATATTATGCCAAGCTTAACTCCCTTAGCTATTTGTGAAAGCATGTATTTATTTTATTTATTTCATAACCATTTTGATCAGCATGAACCACTCAAACATCGACAGTGCTTAGTGTCACCTAAAGCGGGATTTTACCAGCCTGCCACACGGGACAACTCCCCCATGGACATCTGTCTTACCCTAATAGCAGCACCTGACGCACTGTTTTCCTTTTTTGTCTGCCCTAGCATGAAGGTCTCATACTCTGTGTTGTCTTTTTTCAACAAAGATCAGAAACCAAGTCTTTGCTGTTTGCGGACTAAAATAGCTCCAGACATGACTCCATTCATGCTCTGCCTTCACTTTGTGTCTGAGTGTGTGTCTGAACAGCAGCAGCACATGTTTCATAGGCATTACGTATATATACAGGCAGGAAAAATAGTAGCTTGCATTAACCAAAGACTTTAGAGATCTTAACTGTTTCTTTCCTTCCACAGTTATCCTATTGCATCAATTATATACATTACCTCAAATGATAATCAAAAGCATTGATATACTGATGTGAGATCTAATCTCAGCATAAAGATCTGGCATCAGATGTATTGATATTTCATTGCTTCACACATCACTATGAAAATAGTATTTATGCTGAGGTAGCCATGATGAGGTCAGCTTGATCAGGTCTAAGGCCAGTCTTTTATACCAGGACTTCTTTCAAGTCAGGGGTCAGTCTGTACCTCATTCCATCCATTTCCATTGTTGAAGTATTGTTTTATGTGTGACCAAAGGGTGAAATAGGAGATACACTTTGGACATACAAGGGTTTTTTTTTTTTTTTTTTTTTAAACATATAGGTACTCTTCTGGGAACTAATTTTTTTAATTATCGTCATATGAGCAAGGCAGTTCATTTACTAAACATTCATCCATACACAAGGCCTAAAAAAATTGCATACACAACTTTTCACGCACAGATAAAAAAAAACCCAAACATGATGCGAAAAAGTCCCTCGCACCAACTCAGACCGTTGCGTATGAGTTACGCAGATTTTGAAGATAGAAAAAGATAGCGACATAGATGTTGAGATGGGGAATTGGGGACATATTAGATTATAATTGTTTTTTCAGACATTTAATTTCACTTTATATCAATAATCATGGATTGATCCAAAACCGTGGTGTGATATAGGTTTTTACTTATGAGGCAAAACTATACATATGGACCTGTTACATAAATAAAAAAGGTTCATAAAATGAATGTGGGGGTGTAGAGGGCTGAACATGATAAGGAGCCTGGTGCGCAGAAGTGTTATCAAGAAAATCTGCTTGGCTTTGTTTGTCAGTATGGATCTCATGCAATCCTTGATAAGTTTGACCCCTGATCTGTAAAAAAGCTGAACTAAAAACAAAAGTTATTGATTCATCCGTTTATCTATATGCTGACCTTTATCTATGCTCATGAGTTATGGTTTATGAACATAACGAGATGCCCCGGACACAAGCATTAGAAATCAATTTTGTTCATATTGGACTATGCCTGAAATGCTACTTCATCCAAGACGAGTCTGAAGTAGAAAGTGCTGCTTCTATGTAAGTAGTTTGAAATTTTTAGAGCAGGAATTTATTTACTTGAATGTATTCCAAGTGTGTAGTGATAGAGCTGGACTGTATGTCTGTAAGTGCCATACACATCTCATTGTCCATGTATGCTCTGAGTTTTCTTTTGAGGACCCTTAAAATTAAAAAGCCAGATTCACACAAGTAGGTTGCTCCAAAAGTGAAAAGAACAATGAATGGTCTATCATCTAAGGTTAGATAGTATTTTTTGTTATTGTGTTTATTATTTTGCATTCAATTATCCAAAGTTGCCTTGACAGCCCACCCTAACAAGGGGGGACAGCCCTCACTTTGAAAACCACTTATTCAGGCATCTTATTAGGAGGCCTTTTAGATGCAACCACGTAGTTATGCCCATCTCTTCTGGCCTTGGGAAGCCATGGGCCATTTCAACTACACCATTGATGAAAATGACAGAAATAAGAGCAGGGAATATTAATGACCCTAAAGGGTCACTTTGTTTCCCAAGAGCCACATTTTGATGGCCAGACAGATTGGGTCATTGCATCTCTGAAACTGCAGCTATAATAAAAAGGAGCACTACTGCAGGTCATTCATCCCTGCTGCAACAAGACTCTACAATGGGACAATAACAGCAATAACTTGTGCAATGTATAATGTCCAATTACTATTTGATACCCTGTGCAATAACCTGTTTATCTATATTTGACACTCAGTGCAATAACTATTTAAATATATATAAAAATAAAATTCCATCTATACAAATACCCATGCAAACACCCTGTGCAATAGCCTTGTATAATAATCCTACTATAAAAAAAGAAAAATAAAAACCTGGACATTTTCTTCCTCTTGCGCCTTCTTCTTATCCTTTGTCTATTTGAGCTGATGTAAGGAGTAAATTTCTCCACTGTGAGATCAGTAAGGTTAATCAATCAATCACTCAATCAATCAATCAATCAACCAATCAATCAATCAATCAATCAATCGTTGGGTGCTTTTAGTCTTAAAGCTACAGTTTGTAATAATTACAGGGATATACAGTCAGAAATCTAATATATTATACATAACTATGTTATTTATCATCATCTACGAGCTCAGCCTCTTAACCTTAATATTTGCGTTGCCTTAGAATTCGTTATTTATAATTACATAGGAGCGGGTCTCGCAGCCTTGGAGGCAGACATCTTTGCGCTACGGCAGCGCAGAGCCAACAAACTAGCAATTGCGAGATTGCACATTACCCTCAAAGTAACTACGGCAAGTTGAGAGAGATGAACTGAGACGTACTGAACAATAGATGGCAGTATTATGCCTGAGAATACTATCTGTAAAATTATCTATGTAAACAAACCTCATCACTTGAGAAGGTAGGTGATGCAGACGTCGTGGAAGACATTTTGTCCCGTAACGCTCGCCGTACTGTTGGGGGGGAGAAGCAGTGGGGGGGGAGATGTTCATGTTGCTGCGGTCTGCAGTCTGGACATTAGATGTCGCTAAAAATCACACACTGTAGCTTTAAGGTCATTATCCATTAACATATTTTGAGGAAGTACTGTATCATCCAGTTACTGTAGCTCAGATGACTGGAGCTCAAATTATTGAAAACTTCTGAAAGAAAGGTTTTCAAATGCCAAACCGTTGCAGTTTGTTGTGAATAGCTAAATCGCTGCAAACCAGTTACAATGGAAACATCCTATTTTTGTCAAATATTGTGTCCTATCACCAAAAAAATGGTCAGGACTGGTTTAAGAAAGAAAACTAGTTTGACTTGTTAAATTTGATCTAGATTCCATGATCTCATCTGATGGAGTAGCGATAGGCAGTGTTTGACAAAGAAATGTGTTACTCTCTCAATTAGGATTGTTTGTTATTTTAAGTACAGTAACTAGGTATATTGTAAACATTGCATTGACATTCAATGCAATGGGTTAGGGTTAGGATCTTGAATCTCAATGCATTAGGATGAATTTCTTGCTTTAAATTAAACTATGAGCTCAATTATGAAATACACATTCTTTTAATTTCCTATTTATCAATCATTTATTTGGGCTGTAGAAGGCTGTAGAAGAATCAGATTATGACAGATGCTACTGGAGTGTCTTTGTTCAGGGCAAAATGTGCAACACATATATTCATTTTTGTCTTTGACTTCAGTGAGCATAAAATTATTTATACTGCCAGTTTATGAAAGCTATATTTAAATTGGCAAATATCTCCGCAATCAAGGTGTGTCTCTGTGGTCGTTGGTTTTAGTCTGTAGGTGCATTTCTCACCTACCCACCTTATATTATACACTATATTGCCAAAAGTATTTGCTCACCTGCCTTGACTCACATATGAGCTTAAGTGACATCCCGTTCCTAATCCATAGGGTTCAATATGACGTCGGTCCACCCTTTGCAGCTAGAACAGCTTCAACTCTTCTGGGAAGGCTGTCCACAAGGTTTAGGAGTGTGTTTATGGGAATTTTTGACCATTCTTCCAGAAGCGCATTTGTGAGGTCGCACACTGATGTTGGACGAGAAGGCCTGGCTCTCAGTCTCCGCTCTAATTCATCCCAAAGGTGTTCTATCGGGTTGAGGTCAGGACTCTGTGCAGGCCAGTCAAGTTCATCCACACCAGACTCTGTCATCCATGTCTTTATGGACCTTGCTTTGTGCACTGGTGCACAGTCATGTTGGAAGAGGAAGGGGCCAGCTCCAAACTGTTCCCACAAAGTTGGGAGCATGGAATTGTCCAAAATGTCTTGGTATGCTGAAGCATTCAGAGTTCCTTTCACTGGAACTAAGGGGCCAAGCCCAGCTCCTGAAAAACAACCCCACACCATAATCCCCCCTCCACCAAACTTTACACTTGGCACAATGCAGTCAGACAAGTACCGTTCTCCTGGCAACCGCCAAACCCAGACCCGTCCATCAGATTGCCAGATGGAGAAGCGCGATTCGTCACTCCAGAGAACGCGTCTCCACTGCTCTAGAGTCCAGTGGCGGCGTGCTTTACACCACCGCATCCGACGCTTTGCATTGCACTTGGTTATGTATGGCTTGGATGCAGCTGCTCGACCATGGAAACCCATTCCATGAAGCTCTCTGCGCACTGTTCTTGAGCTAATCTGAAGGCCACATGAAGTTTGGAGGTCTGTAGTGATTGACTCTGCAGAAAGTTGGCGACCTCTTCGCACTATGCGCTTCAGCATCCGCTGACCCCGCTCCGTCAGTTTACGTGGCCTACCACTTCGTGGCTGAGTTGCTGTCGTTCCCAAACACTTCCATTTTCTTATAATACAGCTGACAGTTGACTGTGGAATATTTAGGAGCGAGGAAATTTCACGACTGGATTTGTTGCACAGGTGGCATCCTATCACAGTTCCACGCTGGAATTCACTGAGCTCCTGAGAGCGACCCATTCTTTCACAAATGTTTGTAAAAACAGTCTGCATGCCTAGGTGCTTGAATTTATACACCTGTGGCCATGGAAGTGATTGGAACACCTGATTCCAATAATTTGGATGGGTGAGCAAATACTTTTGGCAATATAGTGTATCTGCAGCCAATCAGCATACTTCATCTCTCTTGTTTTCCCAATAGGCTAAAAATATAAGAATAAAAATTAAATTTGTTTTTCTCCTAAAGCAGAGTTTGTGCTTTATTTTAAAAGCATATTTTTTTTAATTGAGTTGTGGTATCAGACCATGTTATTGTAACTAGTGTAATGCAATAGGGTTGCCGAAATGAAAAAAAGGATTTGTTACGATTATTCCATTGCTGAAAAAGTAACGCCATTAGCAACTCCATTGTTCTTTAAAATTGTTTTTCTAACAATCTTTTTAAACAAACTAATCTTCCATGGATTAGGCCAAATGCATGCAGAAATTAAACCGAACGTGTGCAGAGGCAAAGCAAGGCTTGCACAAAAACAAGGCAAGCATGCACAGAAGAGTATATCAAAGTTGAGCATGCACCAGTGAGATTAAGCGCTGCACAATGGTCATACTGCATGCTAAGGTCAGTGGCATAATAAATAAACCCCAGTCAATCCCAAAATAAAACTCATCATGTTCCTCAACATGTGTTCTTCATTACATAGAACCTACTCATTAGAGAAATAGTAATGTTGTTACACATGATCACAACTATCATTAACATTTTAGCATAAATGCCTTCTTCATACAATGTCATTAAAGATGTAATTAAAAAACAGCAATGGTAATATCATGTCTGTAAATAAGAGAGTAATTCTGTGGAGGCTTTCCAAACTTTGTGTCTCTATTGGCAGTAGAAAACAAAATTGTCTCAGTGCAAATTGAATAATCAGTCTAATCATAATATGTCTATCAGTTCATAAAAAAGTTAAAAGCCCTGAAGCATTGTTTTGTTTAAAGTTTAAAATGATGTCACTTGATAATTCAATATGTTTACTACAATAAGATTTAATGCTCAAGTGCATTTCAGTAATATTTCATATAGACATTTTGTGCAGTGTTGAGGTTGGAGGGAATTCTCTGGAGGAGAATGTAGTCTGCACTTATGTAGGAAAGATTTTTTTCTCTCCTCTTTCTTTCCGATGTAACAACTTCACTAAGCAATTCATAGCTGCATATGCTGCTGCTTAAAGCACCACAGAGATTTATGCCGCTGTCAGCTCACAAGGGTGCAATCAGGAATAAAGATCCCATAAACCCCTCTGATGTGTCCACAGGTACAGCAGTACTAGGTTACTGCTGATGATAGATAAAAAAAAAAAAAACACACAGAGGCATTTTTTTTCTTTTTATTATGTCATGTTACATTTTGGGTTGTTTTCTTGACTTTTGTGACCTAAACAAAGCGTTTTCAGTTTCAAGACCTTGACAACAAAAGTCACATCCACTCAACAAGTTTAAACTAAAATTAGGCAATCAAAAAAGATGGTTGATTGCTTTAGTTGTTAAGAAAGCAAATATGTGTGATATGAGAAAGAATGTATGAGTAGACATAGATTTTAATCCTAAATATTTTTGTTTAACACTATTTTAAATGGGATATCTTTAGTTTATGTTTAGTGCACGTTTGGAGTGTGCATTTGTATTTGCAAGTTTAGACTATGAAGTCAAGCCAGGTTGGCATCTGCTGCATGTGTATGCTAGAAGCAAAGGAATTCATGAATGTGATGAGCAATATTTAGACCTCAGAGATCCACTGTGTTCAATGTGTATGTGTTTATGTTTTTTGTGTTTGGGTTCTGTATTTTCTGACTTGGCCATCTTTCAGCAAGTTACATAAGTATGTGCTTTGGGGAGGCTTCCCTATTCTGGGTTTAACCAGCAAAGAACTCAAGCTCTGCACTTTGCCTTTCAGCTCAGTCAAAACACACACTCTCATATTCCACTGTTTTGTTTGGCTTGTACAAAAATGTTGTGTAAATGTAGGTTTTAATGACTCACATTTGTTTTAAAGATGTTTGCTTTGCATTTTGTATTTTATGATGAAAATGTCTCATTATACGTTTGTTTAGTTAATAAGAATAATGAGAGGAAGTTTATTATCACAATCTGAGAGGTTCAATAAGTTACTACAGGCAAAAAACTATTTTATCTTCATGAAAACATTTTTATCATTTTAACTGAATATGTAAGATTAATGTTAACTAAATGATACTCATTACTAAACCCCCACTACTAAGCTTTGCAGTTCAGCTAGGTTGACCAGACGTCCTCTTTTTCCCGGACATGTCCTACTTTTCATTCCTAAAAAAATGTCCAGGGGGAATTTCAAAATCGTCCGGGATTTTGGTCGACTACAGCGCAGCAGAACCAAGACGTCAGCACCGCTGTGAAGCTGGTTAAAGTTGGATATTGGATATTCAAGCTCCGCGGAGTCAGTGGGATTTAGCAAACGGTTGATTCAACTGAGTGACTCCGATGTCGGCCAGCTTCTCTCAGCTGCTCCCTCCTCCTACACGCGGTGTTGCAGTTAGGGACCGTCAACAAATCTTTGAACCAAGCACTCTTGAGAAACAAAAATCAATTAATTCCTTATCTTATGACCAGCTAAGATGAAACTAATATAAAATCATGATAATAGATAACATATGTAAGGCACACTTCCTTTTATGCAATTTTAAGCTATTTTCAATTTTTGATATGTTTTTAAATACAAAAGTTGGGACTTTTCATCAATAACTTCTGTCATGTGACCCACCAATTCAAATTCTTTGTGAAATTGTTTTACTACATTTGCCTGATGAGGCACACTCATTATTATTCAATCTTAAGCCTTTGTTCATTTTTAAACATTTTTTATAATAAAAAATGTGATATTTATTCAATAGCTTCCAGGTCATGTAACCTTCAGTGATATTGGTTGAGATTACCCTTTAGCGCTCAATGCTGAAGCAGAATGTACTTCTCTTAATTTATGAAAGTTGTAAATAAAGACTTAACATGTGAAGCTAAAGATCAGTCATTATTTCTAGTGTCACAGTCTTGGTTTTGTTATGTTTATTTAGAGTATTCAGTCTTACTTTGCTCCTTGTTTTCTAGATTTATTGGTTTAATTCCAGTTTTGTATTTCTAGATTTATATTAGTTCTCATGTTTTTCTGTTGTCCTCTTTTGCCCTCTTGTGTGTGTATGTTCCTTTCCCCTTGGCTCCCTCATTGTCTCCTCTCACACCTGCTCCTTGTCAGCTCGTTAGCCCTCCCTTTGTCTCTCCCTGCTATATATGCTCTCCCTCTGCACTCACTCTTTGTTGGTTCCTTGTCTTTGCTGTCCTCCCGTGCTGTTGTCCACGTTCCTCGTCTCTCCCTGGCTCCTCGTGTTTGGTTTCCCCCAGATGTCTCCATAGTTCTGGTTTGCTTTGATTATTGTTTGGATTTTTGCATTCCTGCCTTTGTTACTGTTTTTGCCCCATTAAACTACCAAGAAATCTCCTCAGCCTCTCTGCTTCTGCATTTGGGTCCTCTACCACAACCAAACCCTGACATTCTAGAGATTTTAAAAAGGAAAGCCCTACTCCAGGATGCTCCATTTAAAGGGTTTACACTGCAGGTATGCAAACATTATTTTATTTCGGCACCTACACGTAATTCTTCTTCCCTTCTCTTACATGTTGGCAATGCCACTGAGGGCAATCTTGTTTTGTGGCTTTATCCATCCTAAACTGCTATATAACTTAGCCCAAGATCTGTCTTGTATATTTATTAGTCAATTTATTTATTAAGATGATGTTTGCTCATTAATCTTTTTTAAATTAATCTATGTGCATGTTTTACATTAATTTGTTTAAAAAAAAACAGTACTGTATGTATTCCTTTACGTCCACTTTACAAATATGCAATTGCATCATCTGGTGATTTGTCACACAAAATCCCAATAAAATAAAACTTTAAATAGTATGCATACAATCAACAGCACACAGCACATAAAAAAATCATTCATAGAGACATATATTACTGTTGAGCTAAGTAAAAAAATGTTTACATTAAGACAACTCTATGAAAGGTGTCTCAGTCTTGTCTAAAGCAGGCTGCTGAGTGAAAACTTAAGCAATGACAGCGATCAAGCTTTTTTCCTTCCGAGGACAGACAAGACCAATTTGGTTAGTTCTTGGGTGTCTTGGGCTGAGCTGAGGTTACATTACCCGCCAACCACCTCTGGCTTTATCAGGGGCCATCTATGCCACTCCATCGCATCACCGTGGCGACAGCTCTCCCTTGCGTCCCCATCAATCCCCTGACCACTCATTGCTTCCCAATCTCTCTGGCAGCTCCTCAGCCAGCAAGAAGCTGCCCAACAACACCATGCCTGACAATCGCTTACCCTGGTGCCTTCAAGTCTGTCAACCCGATTCCTGTCAAATTACTGTCAGCATAATCAGTGATGCAGGGGGTGAAAGAAGCGGTAAGATTTACTGGGAAGGGTTAAAAGCAGATGAGGAAGCTGTGAGGTATTAGGTGAACAAATAGTCCCACAACACTTCTTACATTGACAGCCAAATTTAAACAAGTATGATTTATGGTATATAACACCATTGACCTTTCAAATGCTAATACTCGATGACTTCCATCAATGTCCCCTTCCACTTTCTCTACGCCCACATTTCTTTGGAAGCAATTCCTTCAGTCACATCAGTCCCACTCATCTCTCCCCACTTTAACTCCCCGATTCCTCCCACTGTCCCTCAATGGCACATCTCAATCTGCCAGTCTCAAAGCAGTAGCTCAACATCACTTTGATTCAAAAATGGTGGGTAAAAAAGTGAGAGGACACAGAAGGAAAAAGTAATAGGCAGAAAAATGAAATGACTTTCTGGGCCCTCACGTAAAAGCATGGCTCGCTCTTCAAGACAGGCAATATTCCCTCAATTATTGCTACTCTCAGAGCCCTCTTGCCAGCGGATAAAGTTTTAAATCCGGGCCTCAGATAAAATGGATGCTCCAGATTTAACATGGAAATAACATCTCAGTGTTTTAGGATTTGCATGATTTTGCACTAAATACTGGAGTACCACATACAACTAGAGCATGCATCGGGGGGCAGGGGTTAACTCTAATCTTGTAAGTGAGTAAAGGATGATATATTTTAAACTGAGACAAGCTTGTATAAACTCTAGTCTTCTTTTCTTTTTTGTCTTTTTCTTTTCTGAAGTAAGACATCTGAAATGCCTAAAGTAGGTCAAGATGAGGCCATTCATATCTAAGGGCCAATCTTTTAAAAGCAGATAGATGGGCAAAGGGTACAACCACAAGCACGGAAAGAGAACTGCTTTGACTTAAAGACCAGAGAAGTGGGTCACAATTGTGGTATGCCATCATTAGGATGAGATCATTTCTTCTTTACAGTTTAATATGTCTAAAACTCTACTGTAAGTCCTGCAGCAAGATTTACAGCGTTTTAGTCATGCAGTAGACATGAAGAAATCTATGGTGTTAAGCTAAATCTGTGATCAAGCACTTGTTCAGCTGTACTTATCCAAACACATTGCTACTTGACAAGCCAAAAAAATGTCACAAAGAATATAAATTTTGCACAAGGCACCCTTCCCTGTCACACTTGTATCTCACTGAAAACTTGTAGCACTTCTCTAAAATTGAGATTTACAGTACTGAAAGACAACTCACATCTTTCATCATCGACTTCAGGAAGAATCGGCCAAACCGGCTGCAGAGGTGGTCAGTGGCACCAAATTCCTGGGGGTGCACATCACAGGCAACCTCACCAGGACTGTAAACACCACCTCACTGGTCAAAAGGGCACAGAAGTGCTTGTACATCTGCGAAGGATGAGGAGAGCCCACCTGCCCCTAAATATCTTTACGACCTTCTACAGAAGCACAATAGAGAACGTTCTGGTAAGAACAGCAGAGAAGATCATCAGGGCTCCTCTTACCTCCATAAGAGACATTTCATCCCAGCGCTGCGAGTCTTGAGCACATCATCAATGACCCCTCAAACCCCCACCATGGACTGTTCTCCCAGCTGCCCTCTGGGAAGAAGCTTAGCAGCATTTGATGCTGGTCCAGCTGATTCTGAAACTGTTTCTTATTGAAAATACTCTAAATCATGTCACAGACTCTGCATCAAACTGTCAACACCAAAACAAAAATACTGCATATTTGCACCATATATATTCAATGCTCTGAACTTCCTTATCAATGCATTTTTTTTGCACCATGTGTTTTCCCTACCACACTGTTTACATTTGATCAGTGCTGTACTTTAAGAAATGGAAATGTTATGTGAGTTGTACAAAATTTAATTTTGATTTGTATACACTCTGTGTATTATAAAATGACAATAGAAGTTATCTAAGTCTACACCTCTTCACATCATTTGTAAGGCTGTTGTTACTGATCCTGAAAACAGACTAAAACCTTTTATGGGTTGAAGAACCATATCACAAAATTATATCTATCTTGGGGATGTAACACGTAGTATAAATGCACAAGTGGTCTTATCCTTGCATTTTACCAGGCAAAAGTGTAACTTTGCTGCTAAGAAATACAAAGGTATAATAATCTTATATATAAAGATTCAGTCACATTCCTTTCAATTTAGTGGTCATTTTTGCTCACTCCAGTCTAGTTCTTTTACATTTACAACTATTGAAAATACTATTGTTCATCCCTCAAACCCAGCCTGTAGCATCTTGCAGCCCCAAGATTTTTTTTTCCAGTCTTTTTCTATATTTAGGCCCTGTCCAGCTACCATAACCGATTTGAAAAAAAAAAAAACGTTTACACACACCATGATTCAGCCAACACCATGTAACCACTTTGTAAATGTTGCATTGGGGTCAATGTGCAATTTATCCTCACACGTCAGCCATCACAGAGAAGCAGCATTTGTAATGAGGTACACACCTGGACCATTTTCATTTAACAGGTGATAATAGCTTGTTTCACTGATAACCTCATAACTTAATACAGTGCTCTAAAAGTATTTTGCTCTATTTTCATGGATTCAAATTTCAGTAAGATCTGGATTGATGTGTGACAGTACTATGTACTTTATCAGAGAAGGCAAGGAAAAGGGTTGATGTTTTTATTAAGTTTTGGCAATAGAAACGTAGCACTCCCTTGCCTTAAACCTACATGGCATTCAGACAGCACACGAGGGAAGCAATGAATGCAGCTGGTTTAAATGTGAAGTCAATGGTTGACGCGCATCAATATGTATCAAAAGGTTCTTTAGCACGTTTGGAGCAGCAGGAGCAGCAAATTTTAACACAAGTGAGCAGCCGAAGCAGTGCCTCATGAGCTTCTGAGCATCTGACTTGCATTCACAAGCAGCAGCTGCTAAAGTTGGAAAACTTTGCTGCTCGATGCTCCATATCAACCAATCAGAGAAGCTGATCTGGAAACATGGAGGGAGACAGACACAGCACTGCTAATGCTGATCACTATCATCACTGCGCTGAAACAGCATATTAACGCTTTTTACCCAATTATAATAGCAAATATTGCAAAGCCGCTCTCTGTCATTGAACACAGGAGCGGCAGAAGCACCAGACGCATCTGGACACACTTCACTGGAAGCACTTCAAGAGGATCAAGGTTGCACTTGAGCTGCGTCGGACCTTAACCCTTCGTAAGGCAAGTTATCGTTTTTGGTCACTTGCATACCCCTTTCAAAAGGAGTCCCCCCAATCCCTAAGTGAGGTATAGAAGCACAAGATTTACAAGTCATTTTGGAATTTGACCAATTAGATGAACCCTTGAATGACATATTACCTACTTTAAATGGAGTTGGGGAAAAAAGTTAACAAGTTATTACATTAAGCATAATTTTTGCCATCAAAATATACATATTTTTTGAGTGTTATTAAAGTAATAAGGTTTTGTCTTGTCCTTCAATAGCACACTTGGCTTGGAATGTTGATTTTCAAAGTATTTTACCAAGTGCCCTATAAAGGGTTGATGTGTAAAAGCCTTAGAAATAAAGCAGCAGGCCCTTTTTTTCCTTTTTCAATCACATACGGTCTGAAAGTAGCATAGAACTCCAGCAGATCTGCTGCCTGCCACTTCAATGAAACTTGTCTCACTGAACTCAACCACGACTGTGCACTTCTCATGTTACAGCAGACAAATAGTCCTCAAATTGAGTATTTTTTTATATAAACTATAGACCACTTTTTTCACTGAGAGAGTTCTCATTCTTTGTTCTGGCTGGTCTTAGCATCCCAACTCAAATCAACATTTGAGGCACTGAAATACAGTCATCTGATAAGATGGGTAAAAAAATATCAAGACACTCGTTGTTGGGATGTGAACAGTGCAAATATCCAATAAGCACAAAGTACAGAAATTATTTTAAACCTGTAGCAGAGAGTTCAGAGAAAACAATAGACTAGGAAGGTATGAATGTACACCTTGCAGGTCCCTCCCCCTTGTTCTCTGCTGTGCTACAGCCCACCCTAAACTGCTCCTCCTCCACGGTAGAACCTGAATGCCAGACTAGTACCTGTTTACATGTCTTTGTTTTCTCAGCAGGTGTTACTCAAGAAATAGTTAATTTTGCTGTCACATTTTTTTTCCCTGTTGGTACTCTACCATTAACACAGCAGCAGCACACCAACAATCTTGAGTTTGAACAACAGTATGACCTATGAGGGGGAGGGTTTGAGCTGTGCATTCACAAACACAATTGACAATGCTAAGACATTCCTCCCAGCTGAGGTTGGTTGTTACTAAAGTGGAAAATGTACAGTACTTTTACAAGTACAGTAGGAAAAAGGCAGAAGTTAGTTTTTTTCTTTTTTTCAGAGATTACCTGTGATATTTTCCAGTCAGGACATGCAGAAAGCTTCAACAAATATGTATTTTTTATATATTTATTTATTTTTTAATAAAAATTGCCTACTGAAGTTTTAAGTGTCCCACAAGGGAAAGTAACATATCAGATCACTGTTAGACAGCTTTAAAAGTAGCTTACCAAATTGTCACCAGGGCTGCTTTGGGACTTCCTGATCAGTGTCTGCTTCATCTCATCCCAATTTACAGGCAGACGCTAAAAAACATCTAAGCCTGTTTTTATTACTGTGAGGAAGTGGACTGAGCCAGAGCAGATGTTACAGGCTTTCTAAATGCACTGATTGAAATTGGTTTTAAGCAGCATCCCCTGACCTGAATGAGAATCCTAAAACTCTTAACTTTGTAAACCTGCTTTTGGTAGAACATGCATTTCACACATAATCCAACAATAAACTATGGATCACATTTAAGGAAGCTGCATAGAGACAAGGGAGATGTTTATGCTTAGCCTCAAATTACACCATGTTTTGCTCTGGTACAGAGGTCTCTGCCCTTTTGACTCACATTTTGTTTGGCTCAGCATGGCCTTCAACACCCTCAGCTTAGACATCCTTCACCATAAGCTCACCCTACTCACACCTGTATATTACCACCTTCATGACTGACAGCAGTATGTGATACTAAACAGCACAAAAACCATCAGAACCAATACCCACAAGCATGCATTCTCCCCACTCCTTTGTACACAATTTACTACACCTTAACAGACGCATCTGTGAAACTTTGCAAGCTTGTGTATGTCACCATTGTTAGTGATCTGATCCAGGACAGGGATGAGTCTGCATATGGACAGGTGGACTGGGTGGTCGGCTAGTGCAGACAGTACCACCTGGAGCATACCTGCATAATGGCGAGCATACACCCTATGATACTTTTAATCTTTGTACTCTGCTACACCACAATATATACAACAAAACCTCAGGATTTAAAAGTTCATTGATTGATTGATTGATTGATTGATTGATGTTCTTACACTGTATTGCCCAATGCTCTGATGTAATCCAACTGTTAACACTGTACATAAAAAAACCACAGATCGAACTCAACACAGAGAGACGGTGCTTGTTGGACTCGTCAATCTGGACGCCTTCTATGGTTTTTTAAGAGAAGAAGAATTCTCTTGTTTACACATGTACAGCTCTTTAGGTTAAGGTAAATTGGCTCCTATATTCTCGTAAACAGCCGGTTGTGCTCACAACAACAACACAAGGACCAGTTGAAATCCAAACCGGTTTGATTTCCATGTGAGAGGCTAACTGCCCCTCATTGCTCCCTGTTACTAGAGGACACAGGACGTACGATGAGGCTGAAACTAGGCCGGATCCAAAAAAATCTTGCACGGCTGAAGAATCGGCCCATAAAGAGTAAAAACTTGTTTATTGTTAATATCAAGTTGTGTTTTAGACTTTATCCTAATGTAACTAGGTGAAAAATGGGTACCTGTAAAATATGTTTTGCAGACACTAGTTTGGTTTTATTTCACATACTGACTGTAGTTCTTGTTCTTGTTAGCATTTGGTGTTATAGTAACATACAGGTTTCAAGTAATGGAAGTTGAAAAAGGAAATCTGTGGTTTACACAGAATTCCAACTAAGAAAATGGAAGAGAGGGACATTGTTTGAGTCAAGACTGATTTAAGAAGACAACTTTATGGCCACATGAGTGAAGAATCCAGATCTTCGCTAGTTTAAGGTATAAAGGATAATCTTTTATTTCTGGGTGGATCATATAAATAAGTAGTCTTCCTGGTTGTCAATCATCTCGCTGTATTGTTTACGTAAAGCCGTTTTACGTGCTTGCCCCGTTAGCCATCTTTTTCTGCGAACAGTATACACACTTTCAGTCCCATATGTTTTGTGAGCTATCGTTTCAGGTGCTCACCTTTCTCACCATGGTCCTTTGAAAATGGCAGAGGCTCGTAAGAGAAAAAGTGTCTATGAAGTGTATGAGAAGAGAAGAAAGGCCTCAGAAGATGCAGATATATCCCAGTATGCTGTGCGCGGAGAGCTCTCCTCAAAAAGTACTATGGGATTTGCTGTCACAGTGGCTAGCTGTCGTCATAGGCTGTCATTACCCAACAGCGGGGACTAATAACAAAGATGTCACAGGCATCACGCAGTGGAGGAGGAGTTACGTGACCAACGGGGAGCAAAAAGCAGTGTTCATCTGTCCAAATGGTCAGTACACTGAGTTTACTATAAAATCCAATATATAGTCCTCACTGTATGTGGACACAGTAAGCTTGCAAAAGGTATGAAAACAGCACATTTTAAACCGGGGCGTGCACTTGGAGAAATGGGCTCGTGCACATGTATTTTTTCTTTAAATTGGAGAGGGCGGGTCTTTTAAAAAATCCTCCACAATACATTTAATGTCCAAACTTTATTACGCTTTCATGTGGAAGCAGAAATTATGTTGCCAACGGCATGTTTTCTTTTTCAGTCTGTGCTCTTTTATATGTGCCACTGCTGTTTTTTATGCACTGTTTTTATTATTTCTGATTTTTCTAGCTAGGTTGCAGAAACTCTTAGTGCTGATAAGGCTATTAATCCTCCATTCTTGTGGAAAGTAGTTGCTTCTTGGGAGCTGTATACTAGTTTTACACTGACCATTCTATATCCCAAAGAACTATTTTATTCTCTTTTTTATATAAAAATAAGGAACTCAAATTAGTTGGAGCTCTGTGTGCTCTATTAATCCTGGCTTCATTATATTTATCATATTGTGAATAAACTGCAAATTGTACTTAAATTTATTTTGTACTTAATAAAATACAACAAAAGTTTTATACAATTTTTTTAGTTAAGAGTTAACTTCTTATTTTAAGTGTCCAACTTTAAAAAATAATGTTAACTCATAAATTTCTTGAGAAGTGAATTTATGGTGCTGCATTGGAAAATATTTAAACGAGAAGTCCGGTCATATTCAGAATTCTAACTTCTGAAAGCATTTTAAATATAAAATTGTTAAATACTGATCAACAAATGATGTGTTTTTAATTAAGAGTAATTTTCATTTGAATGTGCTTTACTGGAGACATCCATGTTTGTCAAAGAACACTACTGCCACCTACAGGTTTGTGACGTCAAGGTGCTGTATCGGCTGTTGATCAAGTCCCAGTGCTGTATCTGGTGTTAGTCACAACGCACTACTATCCAAGTCATCTTGAAAACATTCTCCTTCGAAATGTTTGCTACATATGATGCTTTTTTTTTCTCTGGTCAGAAGTCCGATGGCAAATCCTCCCTCTTCAAGTTGGCAATCCAATGACAAACTCGTGGTGGATCATGAATCGGAAAGGGGAAATAACTTTTTTTTTTTTTACTTTTAAACGATGTATTGCAACATCCAAATGCCATGCACGTGGACATTGTCACTTTATATAGCTCTCGCGAATTTCAATGGTGAAGTCCTCCCAAAATCTTAAATAATTGTTGATGACTGCAGATGTGTCATGTAGTTCCCATTGATTTTTACTTGTAAAGCGGGGAGAAAAGCGCTAGGTTTACTGCACCGTGACGTCACCGCTGGATGATGTCAGGAGTGAGGTGTAACTATATTTGGGCAAAAATAGCCACTCTGAGACTCAGTGCTAATGATCCAGTGATTATTCCTTGATGACCGGATTTTTCCTTTAATGTCATGTTTGACCATCTGATATTGCATTTGAGTTTCTGTTGTAATACAGTATTCATTTACCATAGTAACTAACTTCAGGCTCTCACATTTCTGATTGGTGAAGTGAGGGGAGTGGCCCCGCTGTGCACAGATGAGTGCTCAGATAATTGGTTAAGAGATTTGGGAGCCGTCAGTGGCCACTCGAACTGAAATGGGTCCAGGCAGCTGAGCTCCCTGCTCCTTAGGTGCCATTTTAGCAAAGTCCTTAAACTGCAATCAGAATAGGCAGTTGCAGACATATCTCTGCCCCTCCCTAAAAAACTGTTTTACTATTTTTATATGTGCATTAGTGAAACAAAACATTTCTATTACGAGCTAAAAAAAAGTGCTAAATCAATGATCAACACAATTCATATGGAGCCATCCTGGTTTGGATCTGCATCGGTGAAACACCAAAAGAAAGCATGGCAATATAATCAGCTCTGTCTCAGAGAGAGAACAGGGATAATAGAATCTTTGTCTTGGGTGTAGCTGTGTGGCTGTGAGGATCAATAGGTTTTACCAGCGGGAGTTTGGGTCTGTGGTGCCGGAAGAGACACAGGCAGAAGGTTAGGGCTGGGCTGAATAGCCTGGAAATGCTTTATCACCACTACCAGGGAGGCACTGTCTCTCATCAGGGGCACATGAAGCTTAGAGACTCTACTTTGTGAGTGTGTATGTGTGTACAGTGCTGTGCTGCTCAGTGACATTACATTGTAAATGCATTAACAGCGTGTGGCAAATATTGTATTATTGGATGTTTCTTGTATGTAGATTTCATTTGATTCGACTTGGCATCTGAAAAGACCTCAGGAAAAAACTTTATTTTTTTTCCAATGGCACTTCTCGTATTGAATCCAGTTAAAATTGAGCTATCAGGGAGAAATTTGGAAAAAAGGGAAAGATGAGACAAGTAGAGTGGTGGAGAAGGCTAAGACAACATGCTGACCTGCCACACTTGAGTGCCCAGAGCACAGCAGTGACAATGACATCACCCAGCTTGAGGCAAAGGGGTACAGCTGGAAACAAATCCACTATCACTACCTAAATGGGGGCAAACCACACAGGATGCAATAATGGACTTATGTCAACGTTACTCTGTCTTCTAGTGCATAGTGTTTTTTTTTCTTTTCTTTTTTTAATTTAAAATGAAAATAAATGTTTAATGTTTAGTTTTAGTCTACGCAAGACAATACCCATGTTTAAAGCTAACCATGATGAGTTGTATACAGAGGAATACATACAGTGAAGTACAAGCATCCTCTGAGTATCTTTAAAAAGCCTTGGGATTAATAACCTCCTTGGTTAAAAGATCTTAAAAAGTTTAGAAAAAAGGCAACATTTTAATAACATCTACAAAGAAGGAAACAACAATTTTAGCCAATAAAATGAATGGTGATATTTGTGATAAATATTGTTAAGCCTATTTTCCATTAATATATATTTTTATTAAAAATCGTTATTAAGTTTCCAATACGTAGCATCTAGTATTCAGTGGTGTTATTGCTTTTTCCTAACTACACAGTTTGAGGTTTGCTTATAAAATGGTTTAACTGGCATTTAATATGACTAATGAGCAGAACCTACTGAGTGGCGTTGTTGTCTGCAGACAGTAAAAAAATAACTGTGTTTTCATAGTAAATGTAAATCTGCCGGTCCTTCCATTTATTGACTTGGAGGACATTGTTTGATGTGGATGTTGCCGTCTCTTGGAGTGCTTTTTACCTTTCCCTTGAATCGCAGTTCTGTACTGTGATGACTGCACTTTAATTAAAATGCACTCGCCGGCTCAATATTTGGATTAGTCGGGGTTTAAGCGCAGACTGTGAAATTTAATTTGCTGATATTTTCTGGTATAACAATGGGAACAGGTAAACAACTACAAGGCTTTTCTATAATCCGCTCTATATCTAAGTGGCATTTTGGTTGCACATAGACAATGAGTATGTTTTTGAAGACACCTTCAAAGAAGAATCCATCCAATATGTGCAGTGTTGTGAATTCAATTATTTGCTGTATAAATTAGAAAGCACACCCATGAACCCACTTGTTAATACTAACAAAATTTGTATGCATACTAAGAAAGTAGGTGATTAAAATGATCATCATGTGCCTTCTCTCAATAACAAAATAACTAAAGATCCGAATCCAAAAGTGCTTTTGTAATAAGCTTCTGAATATGCACTAAATATGCTTTCAATGAATTTATGCAACTTTTTATCTGTTTTATCTGAGAAAAAAAATATTCATGAACTTTGCTCCAATATTATAGTCAGAATATGCAAACAAAATCTATAAAGCTGCACAGAGCGAACACATCACCCAGTTTGCCGTCTGTGTAATTTCTATTTACATGGTAATAGTCTGTCAATTCGTGTTTGCAATGGTGCCAGGAAGGAAAAGAGAAAAAGCATGAAAACAGCTTATCTTGAGGAACTAAATCAGGAAATGAGCTTTACTCAACTGTAACACGTATCATGAAACTCAATGTCCTTTGTTTCTCCTTTCCAAATCAGCCTATTCTATGCTCAGAAGCATCTACCCATTTGACTTAATGAGTTCAAATCAACTGAATTACATCTAAACATCCTCAAAGTTGTTCAAACACTAACATGTTTGACTGAATACTTCGTACCTTTTTTGCTTATTTTTATTTTTTTAGATTATTTTTAAGCTTTTGGGATAAAATGCAGTAAATAATTTACCAATAGCTGCTGCTTTCTACAGCTGATTAACAACTGGATGCTCATTTACAACAAATATTTATATGTTGCTAGGAAACTTTGATTTAAATGCTTCCAAGTAATTCTGGCATATCTGCCCTGGGGAATTAATAAAATGTCTGATCCAATTCAGGAACAGAGAGCTTTGCTTCACAAAAACACCTAAAGTAAATGCATGATGAATATAAGAAGCATTCCCAGTGGCGGCTGGCCAATAGAGGGCACAGGTTCGCCGCTCCACTCACCCAACGAGCTTGATTAAGACATAAAAAACAAAACAATGAAATTAAATTATAACATTAGAATATTTCAAAATATATTAATGTATTTTATAGATGTGCAAGATAAATATTTACTCTTTAGTGACAAGCTCGACGTTGGATTGGTTACATATTTCCACCCTGGGGCGCAAAAATCTTTGCCCCTAGACTCTTGTTAAAGTTGTAAATGTGCAGTAGTTCCTTTTCAATTCATAACGGCGCTGACGTCACAGTCGATAAAATAAAGTTCATAATAAAGATCATAATAAAGTGCAGATGATTGACAGATTTATACAATTATTTAGCACCAATTGAATAACTGAAAGCAGCGAGGCTAATGCTTTATTATGCTTTTCATGCCTCCTTTTTCAAACGTCATGATCTGACCCAGCATTGATTAAGATGGGGATGACTGATTTAAAGCACTTTTAAGATAATTTTAAAATGTTCTTTGTTGTTGGCATTCATATAAATATACTGGTGTGATACCTTAATATATATTTGATTGGTTTTTGGTAAGCATCTATTTTGAGGTTATAGCCCCCAATGGAGAAAACTCCACAAGCCGCCACTGAGCAGCCCCTCTGCTTTATTTTGGTTGTAAACTGTATTGGTTGAGATTTGTTTTTCTTTATCTAAAACGGGGTTCGACAAAAGTGCATTTTAGGCCACTACAATAAAGGGTAGCATCATGATCGCAGCTTCCTGGATGGAGCCAGTTTAAAGTTTTGCAGTTTCTCCCGGTGTCTTGCCTCTGTTCCTCTCAACCACTGGGCCCACCTGTCTCCATCTTAGCATGTCTGTCTGAGTTTGTTGCTGGGCTGATAGAACTCTGAACGTGGGCACTCCTGGAACCCTGGATCTGTCAGTTCCCGTTCGGATCGAAACCCCTGGTCGGGCTTCGGATTCCCAGATTACAGAACTGTCCTGTTCTGAACGGTTTCCCTGACCTGGATCGGTCTCTTGCCTGCTCTATGGGGTTGCAGCAAAAGGGACACTCTGAACAGCGCAGCAACACTTCTCGTTGGCAGTCCATCCTCTCAGGTGAGGCAGGATCCAGCGGATGGAGTGATTAACTGTTTAACCAGGTAAGTGACTCCCACAGATAATCATCTTCTATCAGATTATCATGGTCACCTACCTGTGTTTCTCCCACAATCAGAGTTCCAGTGATGGGTGTTGCCCCACTTACCCCCGCAGCCGCTACATGTCCACGAATCCCAGAAGCCCGTTTCTGTTCTGTTTCTGCTATTTTTGCCTTTAAACATTTTGAAACTTCACAATGTCTATATATATATATATATATATATATATATATATATATATATATATATATATATATATATATATATATACATATATATATATATATATATATATATATATATATATATATATATATATAAAAAACATCAAAATATTATTTTGGTATATTAACACTTTCATCAAAATTGATGCGCAAACTGAGTTCGTTTCGGGTAGGGGTACGTTTCGGTAGAATAATATCATAAAACAAAACTGTCATGGATATCATCTGCAGTTTGAAGTTTCTGCCTCTGATTTGGCTCATCTGTCTAAATTAATTTTTTGTATATCCTCTATTTTACTGTACTTACTCTAATATTACTACTTTTAAACCGAAGCAGATCAGACAGACCAACTAAAATGGCTCTTTAAATAGTTGCTTTGTGAGATTGACCACGTCAAACAGACATTAGATTTACACTTGAACCTTAGCATCTTTTATATCAATAGTTGACAATCACTCCACTACAAGAAACCAGGACACATCTTATTGTGAACATAAAAATGAAAGTGTTATCTGTAGAATTCAAGATAACATTTAAAACCTACTGATCAAACAAAATGCTATTTGTTCTCTTGCTGTGGCTAGATGTGGAATATCCTTACAGACTGATCCTGCACAGAGAAATCTGGAAAAAACACAAATCATTTTAAGGCAATTGAAAGGCCAACAAAGCAGCCCTGACAACAGAAAGATAAATAGGGTGGGCAATTATATTCTTTCCTCAGCATTACTGATCCAAAAAATTACCATTTTGTTACCACGGTATAAAACAAAACAAAAAAATGACAACATTGTAAAGTAAACAATTCCATCTAAATGGGAAAGGCAATGCAAAAGAAAAAAATTATCTCTAATTAAAAATCACCCAGTGTGCTTTATTTGACCATTGTTAAGAATGGCTTGAAAAATAAAAAAGAAAAAAAAAATAATTGTGTTCCATGTTCTACCCTTTTCTGTATTTAATAAAACATCAGCAAAGATATTTGAAAGACTCTGCAAGCTCTGTTCCAAGGTTTTTTTCTGTTACACTGGTTGCATAGAGGCTCCGATTATGCTAAGGGTGCCCAGATGTCTTGATTTGTGTAGATTATGCCACATTTCACACTTTTGGTGACCCACACATAGAAACAATGTCCTGTATTTGACTGGGTCAAATTTTGACCAAACTGCTCACAATGGTCTTAAAATAAAAGAGAAGAGTTAAATGATTTTTGATATGTACGAAACACACTGAGAGGAATGCAGTAAACAGCAACACTGTAAAATTAAAGAAAAGCACGACTGAAACAGTGTCCAACGTTGTCCCTTGTTTCTTTGTTTTGCCACATTTATTTTTCAGCTTAAGGAGGATTATTGTTTTCCTTTATCTGTTTTCTGTACTACTGAGCTTCTCCCATGGGTAAGGTACACTGTTTATTGAAATGTTTTATTGATTGTGTATGTCCAAGTCTGCTTTACTTGCTATATACGCACTGTGTTTTTGGACAAACCGATATTGGGTAAACCGGGCCTATTTACCTTGAGATTCAGAGATTTCGACATTGTATTTTCGCCAAAAGCTTATGTGTGTTACTTTTGTTACCATTTGTTACTGTTTCCCTCTTCCTGTCTGAATCATGACATTCCCATCAAATTGCTGTGTAGGTCTGACCAAAATAGACCTGGGGTCTATCCCGGTTGGAGCTACACATGCACAGTTGCAGAGAAATGAGCAGCCTGATTAATTTTCAATGAGATGTAGTTGCCACGACTTCATTTTCTGTAAAATTTTGTCTCGTGTTCTGGCTTGAAGGAAAGCCTTAAGCCCCTACTGCTGTAGGTTTTAAGTATGCCTCTGATTTTTTTTTAGATCTATGAGAATGCTGTAGTATTGGACATAAGGGCTAATGGAGGCGTGATTTTGGATTGTGTGTTCATAGGTGTGTGTGTGTGCGTGTTTATAGCCATGTGGGATGAGATGTATTGTGGGCAGACAGCAGGAGTGAATGTCAGTAGAAAAATGTCTGCAGACGGAAACTGAAACAGTCATACATCCTTGTTAGACCCCCTGTCTACCAGCGGCACCAAACAGTCCCGCTATCTCCCACCCAAACACGTAGTTATGTTTTCTTTCACACACACTTCATGGAAAATTTTCTTGAAATTCCTGCCCTGGAAATAAATTAACATAAGCTGAGGCTGAACTATATTTTTCTAATGAGAGAAAAAAATATAGCTATAAAAACGGATAAAAAATAAGAGATTTTAAGACATCTTAAAGACTATGCTCATAATAAAGGTTTAAGGTCTCCCCAACTAAGCTCTGTGATTTTAGCCTAATAAAGCAATGACTTTAAACAGAAGTCATTAAGTGTTGTTGATTATTCCAGACATTTTCATTAAGTGAAGATGTAACTAAAAGTGTTGTTAGCTGTACTCATTATATATATTAAAAACAGGCTGTTCAAATACTGAAACAACAACTGTTTCTGTGAATAAGTTGTCCTCAGCAATTAAGAACAATTACAGTAGCAGCTTTGGGAAGTTAGGACAACATAGAAGTTTAAAACTTACCCAAAATTTTTTTAAGAACCTATTGGACTGTTAATAATACATGTATTAGTTCTACACTGTGAAAACCAATTTCACAAATAATTACTGTAAGGAGTTTGAGAGTAAATTACGATTTATCAAACTGTTGGCTATAATAAGTTCAGATTTAGATAGATATTTTTCCTGGTAGATAAGTCCTTCCAAAATTGTTGAGAATTTCTAGTTTTGAATAATGCAGAAGAGATTTTGTTTCTGTCATAGAAATTAATCTTAAGTGTAAATTCAATCTGGAAGACTCTGATCAGCTCACCAGCTGTCTCTCTAACCATCTCCACTCCTTTTCCTCCCCAAGAAGTGAATCTCGGGACTTGCTCCATCCCATGCATCCTGGGCTTATTCCCATATCAATGTCTGGGCACTGGGGAAGTCTTATCCTCTCTGTCCTAAATACACCGATCTGATCATCCATCAGCTCTGAACACAAAGTTTTCAGCTGGCGTCTGAGCGCCAAAGAATTTATATATTATTCATGTCAATAAATGCTTCTAATTACAACTTCTCTCTCTGTGAGTCTTTCCTGGTTAAATTAACCCCAACAAAAAATTAACAGACAAATGTGCAGGTAAGCCTTTGGGATCATGCATCTGGTTAATCAGGCAGAAACAAATGATAACATTTGTATGTTAAAATACAACTAATAGTTGTTAGCTGCTATTTAAACAGATGAAACTCTTCTGCAAAATGAATGCAACTGAGTTTAAAAAAGATACTTCCCACCAAAGCCTAATAAGAAGACTTTAGCAGTCTCCTGTAGTTGGTGTGGTGAGCTCCCACATTCCCTACGGCGTTATGCTTTCCCCCATGTTACAACCAACCCCCGCATTCCACCTACATCACAACTTAGTTGCCCTGAAGAAATGCCAATAAGGCATACAAATTCAAATGTTTCCTCCGGAAAGCAACGACTTATATCTACATTCATTACCTCTTATTTTTGCAGCACACAAAATGTCTTGTGGAGTCACTGCTGTGTGCCTATAACAAGCTTCATGGTGCCGTCACACCAGCCTACAGGGCTCATGGCTTCCGTCGTAGAGACAGTCGGAGGTCAGTAATGAATATACATGTGTGGTCGGCAGCACAGATGAAACCAGGAGAAACAGAGCGAGTGAGGAAGATGAATATTGAGTTAACATGCTGAGAAGGGTAAGGCTACATTTCCAGCCACCAGGTCACAATGTCCTCTGCTGCTAGTCTCAGTCTGATTTGTGAACATAAATATTTACATGGCTGTCAAAATCAGGATTTATAGGATATCTCTTTGCAATACCTTTTTTTCTCATTGTATAAGAAATTCAAAGAGGCTTTATCCCTTTTTTCTTTTTGTTCAGGCTAGTTTCATTTGTCACTGAAACAATAAATAAACAACAAACAGCATCTCTGTTCTGAGATGTTTACTCGGTTTTCTACATATTGTCTGTTGAGAAAGCACAATGTGAATATTGTCTCATATTGACAGTTCTCACTCTTGCCAGTTTCCACTACCAATGCTGGGCAAAAGAATTGTGATCATATAAACAGTTGGGATATTTCAAACAGTTTAGTTTCTGAAGGGAAGGAACAGCGGCAATAAAGCAAAGCGTCACACTTATTGTCTTTCTTTGCAACAACGGACACAGTAGGAAAACTGCAGACCAACCTGTTTGGTGGGTTTTTGTTTGGTTGTTTGTGTGTCAAGATGAGATTCGATTGTTTGTGAATCTTAGGTGAATATTCCCAACTGACACAAACATTTCATATTTCATTCTCATTTTTTTTTGTCTCTTATTCCACTTGCAGTGAAATGCCAGTGTGAAAGCTATTTAGTCATGTAACTCCTCTGATATGTTGGCACATAATTAACTCCTTGGCATATACTCTGAGCTGTCATTTGCATTGTAATAAATCTTCATTCTTTGCTGTAGTAGGGGGAAGCAAACAGAACTGTGTGCTTAGCTTTGGAAAATAACCCCATTTAACCTTGTCAACTCCCTCGGCCCTAACCTGTTTAGTCTGACATTGTTTATTGCCAGTTTAAGACGGCAGACAATCTTGATTAAATGTCTTTACTTATATTAAAAGCACTTTGACAAGATAAAAAAACAGAGACTTTAATATATGTTTAAATCCTACAATAGAAACGTGTTATTAGAAATAGAAAAGTAACTAGTTAAGTTAAAGTAAAAAGATTTGTGTTTCCATTTTTTGT
Organism: Cyprinodon diabolis; assembly: GCA_030533445.1. NCBI lineage: Eukaryota > Metazoa > Chordata > Actinopteri > Cyprinodontiformes > Cyprinodontidae > Cyprinodon > Cyprinodon diabolis. The sequence goes on along the minus strand of CM060065.1, from coordinate 41,676,179 downwards.
TCATAAATCTGAATTTTACAAATGTGGTATGCATGCCATAATTTCTAAAACCATTTTTCACTGCAATTATATATGCAAGTCTTTTTGGAGTCTGTTTCTGCCAGTTACGCACGCCTTAACACTGTGATGTTTACTCACTCCTCCTTAAGAAACAACTCAGTCTGTCAAAGCCTCGCTGATGTTCCTCTTCACTACAGCTACTTCAGGTTCAAGTATTTCTGAAAGTTTGTTAGTAGGAAAACTCAATTAAATTTAGATTTTGACTTTGAATGATGGAATGGATCATCCTGATGATCCTATGCCCCAGGTCCACATCTTTTGTAGACATAATTTTTTTCTCCCCTTGATTACCATGTGTTTAGTTTCATTCATCTCCCCATTAGGTCTAACCAACTTTCTAGTCCCTAATTAATGAAAACGTCCCTACAACATTACTAGTCCATTACTGTGGGGATTGGGGTATTAGGATGATATGCATGTCTCCATATGGAATGTTTTGCATTTGGACACTTTTGGTATGATCCTTTCTGTTTGGACCAGAGTAGTTTCTTCCAAATGTTTGAAACTTTTCTACACTGGAGATATCTGATAACAGTTCTCCTCTTTTCCCTTATCCATAAAGGCCAAATTTAGAGTGTACAACTAATAATAGACCTGCTAAGAGATTCTACCACCCAAACATTGAATTTTTGCAGCTCGTCCAGTTTTAATTGATCCTTTGGGCACTTCTTTGATAAATTATTCCCTCCCCTGACCTGTCAATTTCAGTGAAAGGCTATAGTTGATAGGTTTGCAGCTGTGTCACTCTTTCCATTTTCAGAAGCTGCATTAAGCAATGGTCCATTAGATCTTTAAAGATTAAACTTTATGGTATGACCTAACACTGTTTTCTGCAACTTTAAGCGTTCTGTTCTAACAAATTGTTAAGGTCTCCATAGGGCAGATATTGGTACTGCATAAAATTGCACATAGGCGGACTGTATTTTTTAATGAGGAGACCTCTTAAGTGTTATGCTAGATTTTATCTAGAAGCATTGTAGTAAAGGGGGATGAACAAAAGTGCATGGCAAGCTTTTCAGATTGAAGAAAAAAAGAAAAACCTTAATTTTTTTACATTGACAATATAGAGTATACTATACAACCAGACCTGGGGTTGTAATGTCCCTAAAGATGAAAAATATTTTTAGGGATATGCAGACATTTGTTTGAGTTCTTATATGTGTGTAAGCTGGTGCGCGACAAATGAGGCTTTTAGACAAGTCAATGCTATCAATATGACTATCCATTAGGCATCTTCTTATTGCATGTTCCTAGAAGAATTTTGCCATTCACGAAAGTCACTGTTGTGTCTGCCTGATCAGTAGTGAGGCTCATCTTTCATGGAGGCTCTGCATCTTGCATAAATGCTACAAATATGAATATTGTAGATGCAAAATAATTCGGGAAATATCATTGTAGACAAATAAATTGTCAATAAGTGCGTGATGTGTGCCTAAAAACAAGGTGGAGGAATTAGACATTTGGGGCATAGGGAAGTGCAAGGTGATTATATGGGTGTGTTTTTAGAGATGGATGAACAGAGTAAAGATTGTACTCATCTGTCGTGGTACAGTGCTCCCATCAGGTCTAATGAGTGTGCCGGGGTGACCTCAGTCTCAAAGGTTCACAGGCCTGATTAAACATCGTCTCAGTTGTGGCTCAGGGGATGCCGGGTTGACCAGCATAGTCTCTTCTATTCTCTCCCCTCCTTGCTCCATTCCATTGTTCTAATGGCTTCCTCTGATCTAACCCCATTTATCTCCATCACCACAAACACAACACACGTACACACACAAACTGATGTGTTACTCTCGCAGTGATTTTTACTTTTGTTTGACTGTCATCAATCTTTATTACTATTTGTTCTCGGGTTTGTATGTGGCCCACACTGCATGTGGAACAGTTAAAAGTTTTCTTTTCAGCATTTTATGTCAAGCGTGTGTGTGAGGATCATAAACACCAAAAGCCCAACCCTTTACATTTTCTCTGACTTCCATCCTTCTGTGTTTATCACCGATTTGAAAGCAGTAATGAGGCAGCAGTTGAAGGATGATGATTAACTGCAAGATGATTCAGGAACCAGCATAAGGCAGGATAAGACATCATTCTGCAAAGTCTTTGATTTATTTGGTAGTGAAGTGCAGAATATCGGCCGTTCCTCAGAGCTGGAGGCCACGTGGGGTCAGGAGTTGGAGACGCGCAGTTAAGACTCAGCCAGTCAGTGTGTTTTAATCTTTTTTTCTCTCTTCTTTGATCACACTAACTTCAGTCGAAGCCTGTTCAAATCATCACCAAGACGTTTTAAAGGGTTGCAATTAGGGCCAAATAGCCTCCCATTTATCAAGCTCCTTTCATGTCCACCATTTTATTTTATGAAAGCAATCGATTGTCTCTCCGTGGCATAGAGGCAAAGCCCAGCCTCTTGTGCTTCTAGGTGAAAAAGCGATGAGCAGCAGTGAGCATGAGAAAGGGAGATAATTTGGGTGACACTCCACGGCTGACACCTTTTTTACATTTATACCAAAGTAATCAGACAGCCAGCTCTGGTAAAAATATAGCAACTAGTGAAAATGCCAGAGGCAAAAGGCATCTGTGTTTGTGCTGAGTGTGGGGTCTAATAGTTTGGGGAACAAGATAAGATTAGATAGAGAACAGCAGAGTAGAGGTCAAATGAATGAAAAAGATGGATTGAAAAACTGAAATTTGCAGAAACAAAAATATAATAGATAGATTTTAAATCACAGGATAAAACAAAAGTCATTTAGAGAATAAGCCTGAATCCAAGGTTTATCCCAATCACTCTTCCCTTGTGCTTTCCCTTGTGTTGCACTAAAAATGGAGCACTGCATCAAAAAGATTAACAGTTCTCAATGTAATGAATCTTTATTATGCAAACATAATAGGAATACTATGCCTATACGTTTAGTTTCAGGAAATATGATTTGCAGCTCACATTACAAGAAATAAAGAAAGAAGCAATGGAAGAAAGAAAGAAAGAAAGAAAGAAAGAAAGAAAGAAAGAAAGAAAGAAAGAAAGAAAGAAAGAAAGAAAGAAAGAAAGAAAGAAAGAAAGAAAGAAAGAAAGAAAAATAACAAAGAACTGTCAATCCAGCTGCAAAAAAAACAAAAAAAAACAGATATAAGATAATGTACTCTATGGCAAATACACCAGCATGAATGTAACTCATTGAGTCTAACAAAAAAGCAGACTTCAATAAATTAACCAACTTTTAAACATTCAACCCCACCAGTAACTGGCACCTCTGCAAATTAATAACAGTGTATACTGTATCTTGTAGATTGTTATGAGACAATGAACTTTGACAAATACTCTAATCTAATAAAATCTCTAATTTTTCTCTTCTTCAAGTTGCATAAAAAGGACATGTTTCCTGTATTCAGAAAATAACACAAAGCTAATAGAATACCTTTTGAAACTTGACAAAGTTTTTCTTTTGGTATTCAAATTATTTAAAATAAAAAAAAGTTAATGGATTTTTGCCTCACTATTTTACTTAATTGCCAAGATTAACAGATATATTAAGAAGCATAACACTTCAGAATATATATTGAAATAGTTAATATGCCAGTAGGGCACCTTTGTTATTAAAGTAATTTGAAAAATTGTGCTTATCTTTATTTACAATCAAATTGTGAAAAACTCAGTATATAAAAGCTAAAATGAGATATTCCTTAACCTTGTAATACTCTATGAAATGTTCACGATGCCCTAGCCCTAAAAACATGTTTTAAGTTAAGAAACTAAGGATAAACTGGGATTCACCCTAAAAGAAAGAGATTACGAGCATGTATACTACACACTTACTTACACAAGAAGTTGGAGTTTGTAGGGAAAGCAAATATTTCATGCAAAAAAAGCAAAACAGAATAATCAAGGGTAATCAATTATTTACACCGTAAAACTATGAAATAAAACATATTTAATGCATCAAATATGTATGCTTGCTCTAAAGCTTTGCTTGGCATGAGATATTTCTCTTTTTACATAAAGGGAGCCTAACGCCTGCATGATATATATATTAAATAGTCTAAATAAACAAGTCAAAAAAAAAAAAAAAACACTCAGACAAGATGACTAAAAAATATAGAACCTCAGATGCACACAGACAAAATTTTGATGAACCGTACAGGAAGGGCTCCAGTCATGCAGGCAAAGAAAGAAAGGCTGCCAGGCCCTGGCCAAATAATCATCTCCTCCAGAGTTATCACCAAGACCTTCAACATCCAAACAAACAAACACCAACCTCAGACCCCATGATATGCAGAGAGCGAAGGGGAACAGTACAAACATAAGCTATTTACAGGAAAAGAGGGGGAGATATAAAAAAAAAGATAGAAACAGCAGAGAGAGAAAAGGAAATTAAAAAGTTGAAAATCGCCATACAAAGGGTCTGTGTTTATATGGAGGGGGATTCAAGGAGATAGGTTGAGTTTATACAAAGTAAAATGGGAAAAAGAAAGGAAAAAAGTTAAAGTATGAAGAGAGAAACCGTGATAGCTGTTAGATTTTATATAGTAAAAGTAAAAAAATGGAATGGAAAAGAAATTTGGGGCTGTTTTAAAGGATTTGAGGCAAGGAAAAAGAAAATTAAGAGGCAGTATTAAAAGAAAGGGAACATCTACTCTTACAGGAGAGTAGTAAAAAAGAGTTGAAGGAAAGAAAAAAATTGATGTCAAAATTAGAGGTGGAAATTAAGCTGTGTTGAAAGGAAAGGAAAAGCTCAACAAAGGGATGGGAAAAGAAACATAAAGAGAGACAGCAATAACGGAGCAACTGTTTGTCACGCATGAACGTACACCACTGTTGCCCAGGAAACAGTAGCCGCTTGGATTATGAGCTGATTAGTTGCCCTCCTCCATCAACAGGGTATGTGCATGCTACCTGGAGCATGGTCTGATGAACAATTGAATACACACACACACACATATAAACATTGCCTGAGTCTTCACTGAAACTCTACTCTTGCTTACCTGTTATATTTACGGTAGCATGGTACCTTTCAGCATCAACATCTCAATCTTTCCCCTTTCCACTGGACTGTGCCTCTCTGTGTGTGACGTTACAGGGTGCTAATCTTGGCCCTTATCTTTGTCTGCAGCTCTGCTCTCTGTTCCTTCTCTGCAAGCACCTTATCTGCCATCACTGTCAATCAGAACAGATCAGGCTATCTACAGCTGAGTTCACCCCAGGCCTCCTCCGCCCCTTATCCAGCCTTTCTTACATGTCCGGCTTCTCCCTGAAGCAGAGAACATATATAACTAACAGACAAACCCACACACACATTCAAGGCACCGACTTTCACTATAAACATCAATCCATCACAGCAAAGTTCTTCTGTGCAGGCTTGACCACAATTGTCTTATTGTGCCTGCATCCACACTGCACATGCGTCCCATTACCAGATATAACCACTTGAACTGTGTGTGTGTACCAGCTAATTAGCAGATTTATTCTTGTACCAGCTCACAGCAAAAACAAAGGGGAAGTTTAATTTTATTTAAACTCTCCCCAGGGGACCAGAGCTAAAGTGCAGTAGGAATTAAGTCTGGAGTTCTGCATTAAAATAGAAAAAATATTGCTCTTTGCAGCATTTTGCTGTGTGAATACTTTTAAGGTGTTTATTCCTTTTTTTATGTAAAAGTGGGAAACAATAGTGAAATCTTCGCAATTTTAAGCAATAATTGCTAAGTTAGTCAATTTTTTTTAGCAATTTCTCCTTTGCAAACATGAGTTACCAAACAGGTAGAGTTGTATGTTTTATCCTGTTGTAGTTTTATCCTGATGTATAGAGTATTCACACCCGTTGAACTAGGATTCTGTGTGACAGAAACACAAATAAATCAATATTGTAAAATATAAACAAATGGATATGAGGTTTTAAATATGTGTTATTAATAATGCATTTAACTCATAACCAATTCTTAACTGGATGGACTCTCACTAAACCATATAATAAAATATTACTTAAAACTTTCCAAGTCTCAGGTCCTTTGGAAACTCTGAGAGTTTGTTTTTTTCCTTTATTGCCCAAAATTAAACTACATATACACTATATTGCCAAAAGTATTTGCTCACCCATCCAAATTATTGGAATCAGGTGTTCCAATCACTTCCATGGCCACAGGTGTATAAATTCAAGCACCTAGGCATGCAGACTGTTTTTACAAACATTTGTGAAAGAATGGGTCGCTCTCAGGAGCTCAGTGAATTCCAGCGTGGAACTGTGATAGGATGCCACCTGTGCAACAAATCCAGTCGTGAAATTTCCTCGCTCCTAAATATTCCACAGTCAACTGTCAGCTGTATTATAAGAAAATGGAAGTGTTTGGGAACGACAGCAACTCAGCCACGAAGTGGTAGGCCACGTAAACTGACGGAGCGGGGTCAGCGGATGCTGAAGCGCATAGTGCGAAGAGGTCGCCAACTTTCTGCAGAGTCAATCACTACAGACCTCCAAACTTCATGTGGCCTTCAGATTAGCTCAAGAACAGTGCGCAGAGAGCTTCATGGAATGGGTTTCCATGGTCGAGCAGCTGCATCCAAGCCATACATAACCAAGTGCAATGCAAAGCGTCGGATGCGGTGGTGTAAAGCACGCCGCCACTGGACTCTAGAGCAGTGGAGACGCGTTCTCTGGAGTGACGAATCGCGCTTCTCCATCTGGCAATCTGATGGACGGGTCTGGGTTTGGCGGTTGCCAGGAGAACGGTACTTGTCTGACTGCATTGTGCCAAGTGTAAAGTTTGATGGAGGGGGGATTATGGTGTGGGGTTGTTTTTCAGGAGCTGGGCTTGGCCCCTTAGTTCCAGTGAAAGGAACTCTGAATGCTTCAGCATACCAAGACATTTTGGACAATTCCATGCTCCCAACTTTGTGGGAACAGTTTGGAGCTGGCCCCTTCCTCTTCCAACATGACTGTGCACCAGTGCACAAAGCAAGGTCCATAAAGACATGGATGACAGAGTCTGGTGTGGATGAACTTGACTGGCCTGCACAGAGTCCTGACCTCAACCCGATAGAACACCTTTGGGATGAATTAGAGCGGAGACTGAGAGCCAGGCCTTCTCGTCCAACATCAGTGTGCGACCTCACAAATGCGCTTCTGGAAGAATGGTCAAAAATTCCCATAAACACACTCCTAAACCTTGTGGACAGCCTTCCCAGAAGAGTTGAAGCTGTTCTAGCTGCAAAGGGTGGACCGACGTCATATTGAACCCTATGGATTAGGAACGGGATGTCACTTAAGCTCATATGTGAGTCAAGGCAGGTGAGCAAATACTTTTGGCAATATAGTGTATTTTTATGTCAGTTCCCTCATATAGTTTTTTGCACGTCCATCAATTTTATTTTATCTTTACCTGATTCCCCCATATTTTTGAGTCCCCAACATGGTCTATTGTGATAGAAAAAATTACTTCTCAGGTCTTTTTTTTCATAGACTTGATATTCAACTACTCTTTAACAGGTACAGATATGCTGAGTGAGGACTAATTTTTGTTCTCTTAACAAAACTCCCAAATCTGCAGCTCCCCCAGAGCTGTTTTTATTCTAAAGTGAAATTGACTCAACCAAGCAGTAATATGTTCTTGTGACTTCTAGAAAGTTGTTTTACAGTATGCATTTTAAAATGATGGTGTGGGCAGTGCTCTGTGAGAAGTTACAGGGTCTGGACTCTTACAATATGTGTCTTTGAAATTCTAGCTAGCAATCAGCATTCGGCTCCCCTCCTATTAGCAAAATAGCTGGGTCTGACCCCCCACTGGAAAGCTGCACGGCCTCTCTCCCTCTGCCGCTGTGTGTCTGGTGACATCTTCACTCTGGGTTAGTGTTGATGATGCCACAACTGTGACAGAAATCAGGAAAGTAAACAACGGAGAGCAATGTGTAAGGAGTGGGTTTTTTGGCAAGTGGGAAAAGGGGTATTCTTTACTCCATCTCTGACATATTATGTATGATCCTTGTCCTTTATGGCCACTCATCATCTACAACAAACCTCTGAGCTATTTAAAGAACAGCATCACTACATTTCATGCAGGTGTACTCACTAAGTAGCTGACCTTGAAGGTAATGACTTAATTAGGTAATTAGTTTAAATGGATTTTAATTAAGGATATCCAATTAACAGATAATGAATATAGTGGTATAATACACTGCAATTTTTTTGTGTCAAAAACATTTGCGTTGAAAAATATAAATAACCTAAATAAGTCTCTTTTGAGGACAATTTTAATATTTTTTGGTGAGAAGTTTTTTTTTGCAGGAACAGGTGTGCTCTGACTCACTAATGCAGAAGTAATGGTAGATAATGGAGGTTTAAGGACAGCTGCTGATGCTGGTTTAAGTGGGATTTGAGCAGAGATTTATGGGAGAACGAGAACGGGTGGACAGTAGAAAAAGTTCAACTCTGTGCGGGAGTGAATCAAAAACCAAAAGTATGTTAAATTTATTAAAGAGTTATTTAGTTTTGTTTTGTTTCATCCCAGAACAGGTGAGAAACAGGAAGAAAGGACATCAAGGGCAGGGGAAAAAATCTATTGTACATTCATCTAAAAGAAAAGCCATTGATTTTTTTAAAGATGAACTCATCCATAGTTTGCAGTGAAATGAGATCTGGGTGCTTCTTGAGAATAGGAGGTTAGAGAGGGCACAAGCTGGATGACTAATTGGGGAGGATATGAAATGAGGCTTGACTCAATCTACACCCTTGAATCAACTCTGCCCTACAGTATGCATCAAATGGGTTCCCTAAGTGGTGCTTTTCCATTGATTATACCCTTTCAATGTTACGCTTCAGCTACTTGTTGAAAAATTTTGACAGAGGGGGAAAAAAGCAGAGGAGACAGTTCAGTATCGGTCAATACTTAGTAGTGGGCAAACTAGAAAAAAATAGGAATAGCGGAATGTGAGTAATATCAGATAAACATAAAGTGAGTCAAGAGAAAGTGAGAGAGAGAGGACAAGGTGTGTAAAAGTACGTTTTGCTTGCCCGTAAACGCAGTAGTGCGTGGCACTTCGCCTGGTATGGCACTCAACTTTATGAGGTGTGGAGGGGCTGTCTCCCTCACCTCTCTGCCTGTTTTAATGATACAGTTTAGATAGAAAAGCTGGAGCTTCGGTCAGCACCAAGGACTTCGCTTGCTCTGCTTCATGCAGTGCAAATTCCCAGATGGGTAAAAAACATAAATATAAGCTATACTCAAATACCGATACACAGAAGGATCCTAATTTAGAACATGGGCTTATGGTTTGTTTTGTTATTTTCTAAGTAAACAAAGATTTCTGTTGTTTTTTTTTTTGACTTTTTTTTTCTTTAGTTAAATTTGCAAACCCTTATATATAAAATATTGTGGATACAGGTTTCTATATAACTACTATAAAGTGAATAAAGATTAAGATAAACTGCAAAACATGTGCAAAATTCACAATGTTCAATTAATGATCATAGGCTGCAGAGAGAGCCACAGATAGGGCCATCGGAGCAAAAACAAAGAAGCCGAGAGGTGAAACTACCTGTCAGAGCTGTGAAGCCTCCTAAGATCTGCCCTGTGTGTCTGACCATTCTACACACTCAGGAGAGGGTTTTAACCACAGCCTGGACCCATCACTACACCGTCTCAGAGGAGAACATGCAGTAATGCAATATTGATCTGACAATGAATGAGATTGTGCGATTCTACACAGGTGAGTGTGTATGTGTTGTTTTTTTTTTGGGGGGGTGAAATGTTGGCAAATAATTGCATTGTGTAAAATTAAAGAGATGTGTGGAATGCATTAGTATGTGTTGCTGGTGTGACTGTTGAGTCAGTTTGTGTGAAAGGAAGACAGCAACAGAAGCATTGCATTAATAGGCAAAGGGTAAGGTGTTGGCTAAGAGTTATTTCAGACACAGCTCTACCAGAGTCTTCATCTGCTTTGGCAGACATACCTTTCATTCCTTTGAGCCTTGCCTTTTGCTCAGCCTTCTTTCTGAAGCCATTATTACACAAATTGTGCAGCTAACAACATTTCTCCAATTTATGTTCACTTGGGCCACATTAGAAGAGATGGGTAAATGGAGCTCACTGCTGAAGTCTTAAAAGAGCAGAGCCAGATGACTGCAAAAATCCATATAAAAAAGATAAAGAAATAAATCTGTTTTAGTACCTAAATAAAAGGCAATTTGTTTGATTAAAATTGCACTGCTTTCATACTCTTTCATTGATCAAAACCGCTTCTTTGAAGGATTTGACCTTTGCCTATAAAGTTTACAGATTTTTCTAATCGTCATTCAGCTGTTGAATAACCGGGCAAAGGTTTCCTGCCTGAATAATGATCAATATATACAAAAGGTTTGCTTGGTCAAAACAGCCAAAGGGAAAATCATTACTCCTTGTCATGAGAATTAGAAAACATGTAACAAAGACTTGATATCTTATTATTTATTAAGTGATCATGTTTTTTAATTCCACAATTAAATATGATACAAAATGGAAACAGATAAATAAAAACAAGCTCATTCAAATCAGTGGTCAAAAGCAAACACAATTGTAGCATACACTAAAGTGATGTGACATGAAAACCATCCATCCATTTTCTAACACGCTTACTCCCAAGTGGGTTGGCAAGGGGTGCTGGTGCCTATCTCCAGCTGTCAATGGGCGAGAGGCGGGTACACCGTAGACAGGTCACATGAAAACAATAATAAAGAAATATTATCGAAAAGAAGAAAGTTCTTTTATGTCATTCAAACCGATTTTTACCTTCACTAAGAATCCTTTACCAGTTTAACACCTAAAACTCGTATACGGCTGCTCTTACATCGTTTTCTACCAGCCGAAGTGCACTTATGAGCACAATTTATGATTTTGTTATCTGTTATTGTCACACTATTTTTGGTTGTTGACACAAACATGTCTTCAATCCTTCTGTTGTTCCCTAACCATGGTTGCCAGCTCCCATTCCTCAGGAGCGACGGTTAACCCTTTCCCATAAAAAGTTCTCACCACCTAGAGCTTAACCTGCCCAAGACTAAACACCCCTTACTGTACATTTTCATCGTCCTCAACTGCACCGTGTCCACTGTGGATACCTTCTAATTCCCAGGAAGCACTTTTTCCATGGATCACAGCAAGTCCTCACACATGAAGACACTGTTGAACATGACCAAGCATAGACTGTACTTCCTTTGGCAACTCAGGAAGTATTATCTTCCACAGGAGCTGCTGGTCATCTGGTACAAAGTCATTCTGTTTTGTTCACACCCATTACTGTGTCGGTTTGGCTCATCCAGAAAACAGGAAAGGTTCAGACAGCAACAAACAAGGTTTTTTCTCTGATGAATAAAATAAACACATTAAAACCTGTGTAGTCGCCTGCTCTACAAAATAATCATATAAAGTAAGCATTTCCACAATTGGTATTCTTTTTTTCTTTCCTCTTTACATAAAACAATGTTAGTACCCACATATGCAGAGCAAAAAAATTTGATCATTCTTGTTTCTTCTTTTTTTTCCCTCTTAATATAAACAAAAGGACACAATGAGCAAAAAAAAAAACAAAAACAAAAAACAAGGAGACCCTTATTTTATCCTGACTTGAATTTTTTTTATTTTATATTTAATTTCTGTAAGCGCTCATGACCAGGGTCAGAGTATGTGACTGTTACTAAATCGCCATCAATATGATTCTCAATCAGATTTTGATTATCGTAGTGTGCTCACTCAATAAATTCAGATTTTCCCCACTACTTACCAATTAATAATTTTTCTTGCTTATTAACTGTGTGAATAGATGTCTTATAGTGCGGTCTACATGACCCTAACATCATTTTGCCATTTGCTGCACATTTCTGTTAAATCCAGCTTTTGTGTCTAAAACCAAGTGTTTTATGCCCCCCCCAGGGTTAAAAACTGGTTACTGCATCTATTTCTACTAGCCAGATCTGGCCTTGCAAACAGGGAACTGACATTAGCAGTTCAATGCTGGGCAGCTACACTCTGCTGACTCACTCCTCTTACACATGGTGTTTCCCTTAGCAACCAACAATAAATACAATAATTTTCCTTTCACGCTAAGAGAAAATAAAATCAGATTTTCCCCACCTAACCATTTCTAACTGAATTAAAACCGTATAAAATCAAGTCTGTATCATCTGTTCAGTTCAGCATATTAGTTTTATGTCAGCATGTCAGTGTCACATGACATATAAGCTATTGGAAAATAACATGCATTTAAAAGAGAATAACTTTATTTAAAAAACAATTAAATACATTAAAAAAATGGAAAAAAGGAGTAAGCCTAATGTTTCAATGTCAATTGGTCACAAGAAATGCAATTAATTCATTTCTGTTTATCCAGAGCGCGTGTTTTAAATTTTTATTGACGGTCATCAGAAGAACCTACATGGGAGGAGGAAGAAGCCAGACTGAATCTCTTAGCTTGGTATGGCTTCTGGCTACCAGCCTCTTCTATCTAACCTTTAGTTATATGAGGTGGAAAAATCCTCCACCTCATATAACCCTTGCAAAACTATCATCCCTGGGATTACTCCACACGCTATGTTCATTTTGCTAAACCTGTGATAAGCTATTAATCACAAAATAACCTATTGCGTATGTTCTTTTATTATATGTTGTATGTGTGTGAAACTAGTGTGGTATCAGTTTTACTTAAAGAGTTGTTATATTTGAGGTTCCTGTCTGCAGGTTATCAAGAATGATGGAACTGGCTCTTCTTTTCATAGATGGATGATGGTGGAGAAGGAACAACTACTGTATAATAATTTAACTTTATCAATCTCACATTGGATATGTTTACATCTGCATTCAACCCCTTTGGGAGCAGTGGGCTGCCATTGTGTGATAGCCCGGTGAGCAATCAGAGGTTAAGGGTCTTGCTCAGAGAGAAAGAGTGGCAGTCTGTGGGAGTGGGCTTCGAACTCACAATGTGGGGATTCCAAGCTCTATGTCCTAACCACTAGGCCACCACTCCCCTCATGAGAGCTATATGAGAACTTTCTGGAAATTCTTGAAGAACTTGCAAATTCCTCCCACCGAGCAAAAATTGGTTGAAAAGGCATTGAAAAGACAACATGATTAACATCCAAACAATGTGTACATTTGGTTGAAAAGTGAAACGTGAAAGCCGTAATTTTCAGATCAAGTGGGACAAAAGCAGGACAACCAAATACAGCCCAATTTTCAACAACAATTTCTGCACTAAATCAAGACTATGATGGACCGAACAGATTTAGCCTAAAAACAATGTCTAAATGACGTCTTGTGTTTGGGGGATTGCCTCTGCATACACAGAGAATTAGCTGGTCAGAATCCTTAACATTCCTATATTTTAGGTCTTATTAAAATAAACATCTCTAACTTTTTAAAAACTCTCCAGCAACAATTTTTGGATGGTTGAGATATAGCACCATGTCTAACATTGTACCATGTTCAAAATTAGGACATTTGAAATTATTGAAATATTTGTTGCAAATTGCTTACCTTATCAAGGCTGCACTTTAAAGAATGAAATTGTCTAGAGAGCTGTTCTTAACGAAATTTCTTTTTGTTTACACTTGTGTATACAAAATGAAAAAATGAATCTGTCCAAGTCTAAATTAATTGTGCTATAGTTTACAAAGTAATAACCTTCATGAAGAGTTTCAGTCAGGTTTATTCCACAGAAAAAGTAGCGGTGAAAGTCATTAATGATTTAATCATAGCCTTAGATTATGAACTTGTTTCTATACTTCTCCTATTAGATTTCAATGAAGCATTTACAAAAATTGCTCTAAATGCTCTCTTTAACAAGCTGTATTGAGAGAAAGCACCAGACTGGTTTAGATGATATCAATCTGTTTATGTTTATCTACCGGAGTTAGTTTTAGTAAAGCAGGGTTCAGAGCTTGAGACTTTTCAATTACAGCTTTTTCAATTACATTTTTTCTTCTGCTTAGTAGGAAACATTGTACAAAATGGGATAGTTTTTTTCATTTTCATGCTGATCAAACTCAGATATATTTAACTCAAAAGTCTGTTGAATTCAGTCAGTAGATTGGACTGCATCTTTGTTTTAGGGACAAGAAAGTCTGACATTTAAGGTTTGTCTTTAAATATAGACAACATATAGGTTGTCATGATGGACCAGAGCATCTGTTGAAAAAAAGTTCTTTATATATAAATTACTTTGTAAGCTTCATCCGTCTCAAGGAAACAACAGTTTATGTTTTGATGGCAATGTTATATATTTACAAAAATATTAATTAATCTTGTTCATTCCTGAACCCAAACTAACGGCTCTCACTGCAAGCTCTATTCAACAGTTACCGATGTTGCTGATGTCAGCAGTTAAAAATGCACTATATCACTCCTAACTTAGGCAGTGGCTTTGAACCACCTTCTCAAAAAGGTGTATGAGAGCTTTAAGCAGCATCAAGTCTTATATGACAGGATTTCTTTGTTTACCTGTATTGCTTTACTGCAACTTTGCATAAAATGCAGAAAGTCACAGCTATCTGGTACTAAAAGATAAGAAAAATGATTCCGTTAAGTCAAGCATTTCAAAAAGATAACACATGAGGTGCATGGCTTTGAGGTTACAGGCACAATCCGCATTGGTGCTACTTGTTTAGGATAGTTTACAGCTCTGCCTCTTTGCAGTGACAGGTAGACAGGAGAAACAGAGCAAATATGAGGAAACGTTTCCTTGAAGATCCAAGAGTTCTTTTGCACAAATGCTTCTACTTTATGTGTTTTAACTTCAAACCTTTTTTTCTGACAAATGTCAGTTAAAAAGCTCTTCCATGCACATCACACACAGATAGCATTGTACTGTATATGGACTTACTCACAGTAGTCCTCGAGCTGGAGCTCTTCAGAGTGCGATGAAACAAGCAGATTAACTAATAGAACCACCCACACAGCAGACATTATTTTTTTATCACACAACATACTCAGAAACACCTTCAAAAATATGCACACACATCTTCCTTTTTTCAGCCAGCCCACCCATTGCTCATTAGTTGCTACATAAAGGGGGTTGTTTTTATGGTGACACAGTCTGGCTTCAATTCATTGTATGCACCGAGAGCGTGCAACCAAAAATACTCCTGCTTAAAAAACTCCTCTGATTGCTGTTTGACTTTCTGTCTCCTCCCTTCCCTCCCGTCTTTAATCAGCATGTAAACAAGCACAAGGTCATTCTCTTTCTTAAATTAAATGGGGGAAGATAAGAGGACCGTAGTGTGGTTAATCCTTTGGACACGCTGATGGAGAAGCTGTCCAGTTGATCCTTGAGTGGTAATTATGCAGGAATGCTTCTGCTCTCACATCCTCACTATCTCTGGATAAGTCATCAGGTTATCTATTCCCCCCCACTGGAAAAGAGAAGGAAATAAATACATTTGAAAAGAAGAGGAAATCGAGAGAAAGCTGGATATAAAACGCAGCCGAGTTACAGCTGAGCTGCCACCATGTCAGCACTTGTTCTTGATGCTGTGAAACTAGAATGAGACATCTTTTGAGTAACTCTAAAACTTCTCTATGCCCTTGATCATCTCACTCTGAAGAAAATTCAAGTTAATTAACTCTATTTATAGGATTTTTCATAAGTTTTATGAGAGGAAAAAAATGAAATATTCATTTTTGGTTTTTATTCTTCCTCGCTGTTGCAGCCATACAACCCAGTTTTGAAGCCACAAAAAAAACTTTGATTCCTTGAGAAAATGTCTTTTTTTTCAGCAAGCAACTTCACTAAGAAATAGCAGTTCAGCCTGAGTAAAAGTCTCAGGGCATCATTTCTAAAGGTGTGACAGTACCAGGGCCTCATTTCCATCCTTCTCTACTATTGATCAGCCTTCTCCTCTTTCCCAGTGAAGCAGCAATGTTAACAATGCTGTCCCCACATTTACCAGTTCTGCCTCATTACAGCCAAAGAAGTGGATAAATTAGCGCAGGAGAGCATGCACGGCAGAGTCCGACTCCACCTGTCAGCCACTAGGAGAGATAGTGAACATGTTGAAACAGAAGTGGGGGTGTGAACGAACTGCTCAGCCTTCAACACATTTTTTGATAAAATCCACTCATTAAAAAAAGGCCTTTCTGCTTTCCAGAAATATTTCTTTAGGTTACCTTTTCACAGTGCCTTAAAAAAGTATTGTGTTTGTAACATTTTGTGTTTTAGGAATTTTATAGGGGTTTTTATACAACATAGCAGCTCAAAAATAATTTTTTTTCTGAAATGGAAGCAAACAGAAAGATCCAAAAATATTTTGTGTATATATATTATAAAATTTGCTTCTTTACACAGATGTCCAAAAATAAAATTCAGTCAAATCTCTTCCTATCAGAAGTTATCTAAAAAGGGAACAGAGTTAACATGTGTAAAATGCGATCTACAGATAAACTGTAATGGCCTCAGAGAATTCATTAGTGAACAAACCATCATGCAGCAAGAGGAACAAAGCAAAAAGATCACCCCAAAACAGGAAAAGGTTTAGTTAGGGTGAAAAAAATATTTTCTAAGCTTTGCTAATTTTGGGGAGGGCTTATCCAGCTGTAAACCAACAAGTCATTAATCCAGGAAGCAAACAACAAATCTAACCAAATCAGGAGTAGCTGGAGACCTCCAGAGCTCAGCTGAGAAAATATGTTGAATATGAATGTGTGTTAGTCCTCTACAAAATATTCCATAAAATGGTTTTGACTGTCATATGACAGAATATATATCACCTTTTTAAAGGTGGTTGAACAATGTTGTAAGAAACAACATTAATAAATAGAAGATTTTTGCCATCAGATCTATAATCTAGATCACCAACTACTCTAAGTATTATGTTGCTTTCAATTGTTTTATTTTTGTTTGTTTGCTTGTGTTTTTCAAGTTAAAATCTAGCTTTACTTTTTGGTTCTCAATATTCTTTTTTTTGTTCAGTTTTGTTTTCTAGAATTACATGATTTTTTATCTTAGTTTTGCTGCCACCTTGTATATTTTACTTTCCCCTTAGCTCCTTCTAGTTAATTATGTCTACACCTGCTCCCTATTAGCTAATCATTCCTCCCATTTTTTCTGTCTCCCATATATACACCTCCTGTTCAGTTACTCATTGCAGGATCCTCGTCATTATTTTGGTTTATTCCTCTCTGGTGTCTGCTAGTGTTTCCTAGTTTTTCAGTTCTAGATTTAGAATTTTGTATCCTATGTTTTCATTAAATTTTGCAAATTCTGCCTCCTTCTACTCTGCATTTGGGTCCACAACTTCATCAACCAGCCCTGGCAGTGGTTGTTACAATTCTCACAAAAACGGTCTGAGTCTATAAAATAACAGTTTCTTCTGTTTCTTTAGATTCACCAATAAGGAAAAAAAAAGCTATCTGTAAAAAATACACAAAAATCATTTTTGTAAGAGATTAAGAGAAACTAGCCAAATAATGGAAGGCAATGTGGAGGGTATGCCTCGATCACCATTCCTAATCGTAAGGATGGCCAAGCATGGTCTGTAGCTCAGTGAAAGCTTCCAGCCCACTGGGGATGAGAAAAACAATGACCCTGTTTAATTTATTTTCCAAAGTGAGCAGCAGAAAGGAAATGATATAGAGATAATTGATGATAAGGCGAGCAGAGGAGCCTTGCTTAGCGGAGATGCCACATCCAGCATTGGGGCACTTTGTTACTTTTTACTTCATTGTAGTAAAGACTCAGGCACATTGATGTCTTTTTAAACCCTTGTAAGGAACAGTTTGTTACATTGAAAAAAATGTGAAAGGTTCTCAAGTATGCTTATGAGTAGACCAGTTTAATAGGGATTTACTGTGTTCTCTTATAACAGTGAGGTTGCATTTAATCTATTAGGATTCCAGTGAACAACAATCAGAATTGTTATGTTGCTTACAATGCCTTGCAAAAGTCTTCTATGAACTTTGCCACGTTTGGTCAAAATACAACCACAATGTATTGTGACTGATGTACCGTACCTAAAAGGTCAATCACAACATAAAAGGACAATGAAAAGAAAATTATCCATGTCTTTAATTTTCTTTGGCAAAAAAAAAAAAAAATATTTGCTCCATTTGTTAGTAAACTAAAGCGTTTTCAGTATTTGTCAAAGCAAAACCTTGTGACTTGAGATAGAGATATCATACTACTTTTCAACTCAAAATGGAAAACTCAATCATCAAGTGCTTAGAAAGGCAATGACGATTGAATGCTAAATTATAACTGCTCCCAAGTTATTTTGTCCAGGATTGCTCTGTATTAAGGTCCATTCAGGCCACTTTTTTTATCAACTCTAAACAAACATCAATTTCCCTATAAGAAAGGTATTGTTACACAATATTCCCTGCCATCTCCATGTTTTACATAAATAATGGTGAGTTTGGGAGGATGTGCAATGTTTGTTTTTTTTTCGCACGCAAGAATATGCCTCCAGTTCAACAAGTTACATTCCATTCTTGTTTTGCAAGATCACTGCTTACTGCTTTACATATGCTGTACCGATGTGCTCCATTTGATGGAACACACAGTTTTTAACTAAGGTATAAAAAGCCTTAGATCATGGGATATAATCTAACTCTGCTTCCATCTAGATTTTAGATTGCTTCAATTAACATTGTTAATGTTAAGATATCTCTTTATCGCAGTAAATGTTTGTATTGTTTTTTTTTGTATTAAGAACTATGATAAAGTTGTGCTGTAAAAGAAGAAGTCTTAAAAGTTTCAAAGATATTTTGTTTTGTTGATATATTGTATTCTGGGTTATGGTCACAGTCTTTCCTGTAGAGGCCATTTTCGATTTGACATAATACGAATACGTAAATATGCTGGTCTCTTATTTTCAATGTGCACTGAGGCAAACACAGTGTCTACGTTTGTGGTGTGATGAGAGCATCAACAACATGAATGCACTGATCCATAGATGGTGCTTAGTGAAACATAATACTTGTATTGCACAATCTTCCCCCATTCCACTTTTGAAGCAGCCTGCACCGAAATCATTTTCTGCACTATCAAAACTGAGACAAAAAGGAAATAAATGTTTCAAACCAAAAAGTTTGTCAACCACTTTGGCCCAAACTTGAGCTGTCAAGGTTACCCTTTCCTTTCAACACTGAAGAGAAGCACTACAGAAAAAGAGATTGTGTACATTTTTTTGTTGCTTATTCTCTTCACAGCTTTGCTTGAGTGGCTCTTCATCAATATTGGGTGAGGCACTGCCAATGCTGGTTCTCAGAGCCCAAGAATGTGGATCCATCAACAGACACCTTTATTTAAATGGGGAAAACACAAGAAGAGCACTACCATCCTTGGGGGTATGGTTAGGCAGGCAAAGAGCTGGGAGGAAGGTTAGAAAGACACACAGAAGTGAATGAGAGACAAAGAGAGGCTGAATGTTTTATTTATTAATATATTTGCTTTTTTCCAGAAATGTTTAATCGGCTTTTGGGCCACTGTAGCACCCAATTAGCATGCCTGTTACATGCAAACACAAAGAACTAATTGGCCTGTGTGGGAGTAAGCAGCACGGCCCTGAAAGGAGAAATGAGAATTCATTTGAAGATCTGTAGCTCCAATAGTGCCACGTTGGGAGGCTATTTGGCAAATGGCTGTAAATAACATTATGCAGTTTCAATTGCAAATATTATTTTTAGTTTCTTGCACTCTTTATTGCCAGATGGCCTTGCAAACAAGAAAATAGAGTTGCAATAAGGTTTATGGGCTATCAAAGAAAAGCAGCTCATCATCAGATTGTTTTTCTTTGATCCACAACCTCTATGTGCACGATCGTCTCCTGATAAAGACACGGTCATAAATCATCCAATCAACCTCAAAATATGAATGCAGATTGTACATGTCAACCAGAACCTGATATACATTTATCAGACCTATAACATGTATGCAATTTATTGTTTTGTAATTGTTTCAAATAAGAGCTCTAATATTATTATTTCAGCTACAAACTAAGATATAAACAGGTCATTGTGCTAATGATAGACAACAGATAAAAAAAACTAATCCCAACTATAACACAGATATAAAGATAAAATTAATACAAAAAATTTCTAACTTCTTTAAATTTGAATCACTGTAATTAATATTAACTAATGTCATTATTTAGTCAGACAATAATTTTTCTTTATAGTTTTGGTAAACAAAGAGAAAACTTGAACAGATCAGTAATGATCTGCAATTTAGGCAGGAAAGTCTACTGACAGGCTAATATAGATAACTTAAAATCTTAAACTTAAAACTTAAAATCTCTTTACATATTTCCAAAAAAATAAAGAAAACTATGCTTTCTCCGGGCTGCTCTGTTTTCTTTCACTCCTGCAGTTAAATTTATCACCTCTTTTTTAATACTTCATTACATTCTTAGCAGCATAGTGTTTTGGCTTAAGTAGATATCAAACCATATTTAATATTCCAACCTCTTCTGTCCAGAAATTAGTAACATACTGTAGTGTTCATTATAAACTTTAGACTAATTTGACGTTTAGCTGCATGTAAATCGATGTAAATTCTCTGCATGAAATAGGAACACAATGTTTTAGCACTCAGACTTTTTTTAAGGATATCTCAGATATATATATATATATTTTTAATTCTGCATTCTGGAGCTTATAAAACATTTTCTTAATGGGAAATGTTTTTTTGTTGTTTTTCGAGGAGTGAGTTAATGTTATTCTTCACCCAAAATTGCCCCTTTCATAATCTTGCAAAAGAGGTTAAATATATATCCAAATGTTCTTTTTCATTTTCTCTAAATATCCTGTTTTCACAAAGTAAAACATAGCACAAAGCCTAAATAAAAATATTAAGTGTTGCTTTAATTAAGTATGTTGAATTATGCTTTTAATATTATCACAGCGACAAACATATGTATCCTGTGATTCACTTAAAAAGGTATCTGAGTTGCAACATCATCAAAAATGTCAATTTTTATTTGTAGCTTATTGCTTTGATGAATAAAATGTGTGATATACATGAATTACAATTACATACAAAAATGTAATGCATGACTTACTCCAATTATAACAACTTATATTGTAACGTATATACAAAATGCAGCTTATCTCATGGCTGTTTTTTTGCCACTACCTTATTGTCTTATTGCATATTTGTAGGAATGCACTGCATTATTAATATGAGCACTCTAGTTGTGATTTTGGAGACCTATGTTTTAAAATTGAGAAGGAAATGAAATAAGTTTTAATGGTTTCTATAACCACAAATTTAGAAATAAATTGTTGAATGAGGATCATTTTTCTGATGATATTCCAACAAAGAGCTATTGTGAAACTTGTAAAAACACTGCCCAATTTATTTACTTATTTGAAATGTTATTAAAGCTTCAGTTTTGTATCTTATCTGTGAGGTTTGTGTTCTAATACATCACAAAATGACTGGAGTAACTCTTTGTGTTCTGGTCAATTTATGTCTGCTGCTTTGGTTTAACTGTTTAATTTAGGAGTTGGGAATTACAGAAAGTAAACTCTGATTTTTGTTACAATAAAAGGATCAAACTGCAGTGGGTATTTTTCTTGATTATGTTATAGTCTTTGCAGTGATCTTCTAAAACTGTTGATCAAGCCTTGAAAGTGAATATTACCTCGTTTTAGTTTCTTGTTCAAAACACTTCCTCTGGTTTCCATTTTTTACTACAAATAGAGAAGAGTTGTGCCAATATTACTCCTGCTTTATAGTCATGTAGCATTTAGCTACTTATGTAAAAAATTATCATCTGTTCTCTGGAGAGAAAATTTACTTCAAATGTCACAAGTGTTATTGAAAGTTATTGTGCATTTGTTTGTCTGACACTCACACAGCCACAAGTGAACTACACAATCATGTCTGCAACGCTGGCTGGAGAAGTTGCCAAAATGGCAGCATTATGTGCCTGTGCATCTCAAACCGTTAGGCCATGACAGTGACAATGAGGCTTGTCCAGAAGTGTCACCTCTCCCAGTCTTTGTCTGTCTCTGCTTTTCTTCAGCTCCCTCGGCTTTTTTTCTCTTTCCCTGCCTCCGTCTCATTGTCTCTGTGTTTCAGCCTCACACCCACACACAAAGACAGCACATCTTTATTAGTTGTCTGTATGCGGGCTGTGCTCAGCCTGAGATTGCAGGACTGACCCCTTGCTGCGAGCTATACAGGGGAAATGTTTACTCAAACCCCACAGAACATGCCATTAACCTCTTCCTAGATAGAAGACAAACAAGACTGTCCCTCCATGAGGGCAATAAAGACAGAAACAGCAAGGACCATCATGGCAATCATCTCATTATGAATCTACAGGAGGCAGCAAGGAGCTAGAAAGCTTCGTCTCCCGGGGATACTTTCTCTGTGGTGTACCGGTGTGCCTAACATTCAGTAAAGTGTATACGAGATTCAGCAAAGTAATAATGACTAATTTACCTAAAAGTCATGAACAACATGAAACTCTACAAATGGATCAATCATCTCTGCTCTTATTTATGAACCAGTCATAAATTACTCCTCCTTAACTACGTGCCTCATGTCTCATGCGGCTTTGTTTGCTGCACCCCTCTCTAGAGATGTAGGAGGATGTCTTTAGGCTGCTACTAAGCCTCAACCTGGGAAGTTGTCCTGGTGGTAAAAGGAAAGGAGGGGGCAGAGGTGCCTGATGTGAATTCTAGGCAGAAAATAAAGTTCTCGTTCTTAGGGTCCTGCAGGCAGTACTTCAATCAAACCAGGATAACTCCCCCATGTAAGACATAAATTCTGCTCCAACACATTGAGGACATACAGACAACAGGGGCTCATGTTCATCCCAAATGGGGAACCCTCCTGGGTGGGCTTAACAACCGACAACAGGGTATGTTTTACCTATGTCATTTTAAGAGGTTTTTACTTAAATCAAAAGAGCTACCTGTTGCCACAGGCTAGTGGGGGAAAAAAGGAAAGAAGGGTAGATATTAAAACAAAAACACCAGATGGCAAAAGACACAGTAAAAATTATTGTTTATACTTACTGTTTGATTATATGTGATAATAAGAATGGGATTCCTCAAGGCAATTAGTGTCAACAGCGGCCATATTGTGAGAGGACAGGGGAAGGACAGCACGAGCTGTTATGAAGGAGCGCTTATCAAATATCTCTGGCGGGGTGATTAGTGTAATAAGACACTGCAAGGTGAGATACGCCACTGACAGTATTTTACTTCCACTGTTGATGTGGGTATGAGTAGTGTGCGAGAGGCAATTTATGCCTGAATGTAAAAGAAACAGAGGCAGTGAAAACAAAAATGATTAAGTTTGTCCATCTGTTTTTATATCCCTGCTCCTGTACTCAAATGTGGATCTTAATATCCACTGTGTCCCTGTGAGGACCTGTTTATGTGGCTGAAAGAGCAAAATTAGTTTTATGTGAGTGTCGGCTCTACAAGCAGCAGTAGCAAATTTGGCCCTTGACGGAGGGCAGATTGGGGGTACTTACCCCTGGCAGCGTCTTCTGTTCATGAAGGGCGCTCTGGGCTTTCAGTGCTGACTCTCTGGCACAGTATGTTAGAAAGGCACATCCTGTGGAACCATGGAAAAATAAAAGGTTTTATTAGATGAAAAGAAGAACAACATTAAATAAATATGAAAAAGGTTAACATTTAAATGTCTACAAAATAGGCAAACACAAGTTTTTTTTCAAATAAGTGTATAAGTAATATGATCTGCCAATGAAATGAGTATGCTTGCCTTTAAAATAAGATAATTAGATATTATACACTTAAAATAGGATATGGGAGTTGGTTTTTGAATGTTTTAAAGATAAATAATCTTATTCACTTATCAAATTTTCAAATTTACTCAATCAAATCAAGGGAAAAAATACTTATTTCAAGAAATCTTGACCATAGCCTATATATATATATATATATATATATATTTTTTTTTTTTTCTTTGCTATGTTGACTAGCTACCTCTATGAAGTTATACTGAAGAATTAAAAGCTTATAGTTTCAAAACCACTTGAAGAATTTTTAATAACATGTTGGATTGAGGCCATTTTCTCAATTTGTAGCCATTAGTATCTCAATGTAACTGATCATGTTTCCTGTCCCTTTAAAGCTGCTTTTTTAAATTTAATTGTCAGTTTTCTAAGGTTAAAATCAACAGCAGAACACCCCAGAATTCGAGAGGCACTGAAAACGGTAAGCAACAAGACATTACATTTTCATGAGGTTCTATGAACCACATTGCAGTTATAGGTTTGAGAATAAGCTACTTCAATATAAATGTTTTTGTTTTGTCTTAGTCTGCAAAATTTGATAAATACCCTGTCTCTGTTGGCAGTGCAAACTTTGATCACATTGCACCTTATTTAAAAAAAAATAACATTCGCAGCAAAACACAGCAAAGGTTTCTTTGAACTACGTGACTGTTACCTCACCCATGCCCTTTCGCTGTGCACTGCCTGTCAGCAGGATGACAGTTAATGAGAACTTTTCCTTGCCTACAAGATAGACAAATATGCCTTTTTGGACATACTCTGAGTCACACTCATACTCATACTAAATAGTTTAAAAATATTCTTCTGACATTACCATACCAGAAAAGTCTTAATCAAGGCAAGCCCATTCTTTTTTTACGCAAACAACACTGAGATAACTGAATTTTAATTGAGTAGCTACAAAACAACACAATACAAATGTAAAGTGTAAGCAGTCACAAATGTAGAGAGATTTAAAATAGCATTAATGTAATTATTTTCCATGGCAAAAATAATAAGCCTTACTATATTTATAAATCCTGAGCAATGTTTCTCTTTTAAGTTAGTAGCCCCACAGCCTCAGAGAAACATAACGAGCGGTTCAAGAAAAAATATATCTTTTTAATGTAACAAGCCCTTTGATTAAATCTCTTGAACACTTGCCTAACTTCTAATAATTGCAAAAGTACTTATATAAATCTCATGTAAAAGAGACCAAGCAAAATTAAGTGAAAAGTCAGAGGTAGAGCTGTAGAACCTTGAAGTTTGTTTAATTTAAATCATAGAGGTGATGAAAATGCTTAGTCAGCCTCAACGGGAAGAGTTTTTCTTTCCCATTTGTGAAAGAAATTACATTCCCTGCTTTTTGATAAATGATTACTATCATAGTTACTGAGCTACAAATCAGTATGCATGATGATGAGCTGAAACTGTACCCACACATATCTCCGGGGGCTGCTCTTTGAAGTCGGGAAATTCAGGAGGCAGAATGTAAATACATAGTTTATGGCAAATACGTCTCTGACAAAAATGTGACAGCATTCATTAAAGGTTGAGTTGTTGCTCTGTTACGTGCTTGGCAGAGCTGACAATGGGTGACCCTGTTCAGAAGAGGTTTTGCACTGTGCAGCATAATTTCCCATTACTATATGTCACACCTACTGCCAAGGATTCCCATGGGGGGACTACACACAAACACACAAACATACATGCAAGCCCACACCCCTTGCAAATTCTGATGATAGCTTGCATGCCTAGCAAGCATCATCCCTAAAAAGCTAGAAGCACACCCTGGCACATGGCCAAAAGAGCTGCATTTCACAACAACCTTCATCCACCTCCATAACTAGGCAGTTACTCAGGAGAAAAAAACACCTAAATGACACTGATGAACCAGCACGGCACACAACAGAGCAGAAAAGTTTGGGAGCCTGGGGAAACACTTGTCATCCTTTGTGTGACATTACAAAACTGTTGTACATGAAGCAGGGAAATCTAAAGAGATGAGTCCCAAAAGAAACTCATTGGAAGTGTAGGTTAAGCCAACACTCATCTAGTCTTGCTTTAACATAATTTTAAGATTTCTTTTTTGTAATAAACTCTGACCCATGTTGACTATAAGCCAATGACATATATTTTTTTATGTTTCATTTTCAACCCAGATTTACAACCATATTTATCAAAAAATCTTTCCAAAGCAGGGGTTAGCTTTGCTGATTTAGCATCCTAGATTTTAATTGACCACACACTAAATACTTATTTGTCTGTATTATGTAAAAATGTAGTCTGCATTGCTTCTTTTACACCAGATTTGATTGATATAAAAAAAAACATTTTAAATGTGATGCTTTCTACTGCCAAGAGAAAACAATTCAATTCAATTCAATTCAGTTTATTTATATAGCGCCAAATTCACAACACATGTCATCTCAAGGCACTTTACAGTTCAACCAGATCATACAGTCAAATTGATACAAAGTTTTCTATCTAAGGAAAACCAGTTGATTGCATTGACTCATTGACTCAAATACAATCCCTCACACTAAGCATGCTTGCAGCGACAGTGGAGAGGAAAAACTCCCTTTTAACAGGAAGAAACCTCCAGCAGAACCAGGCTCAGTGTGAGCGGCCATCTGCCGAGGCCGACTGGGGTTCAAGGAGACAGAAGCAGAGATACAAAAAGCAGCTGTAAAAGGCGGCCCCGTCCAGGAAACACACAGCCAGGCAGACGAGCTCCAAGGCAGCTCCCATGCCAGAGGATGAAGAGAGCACATCCACCCAGCCACGGCCAGAGAAACAGGACCACACTGGAAAACAGGCCAATCTCCAACATCTACAAACAAGGGTGTTGATGGAAGCAGCACAGCTGATGTTTCTTTCCTGGATGACGTCACAGCCAAACAGGAACAGACGAGGCAAAGCTACTCTGAGGAAAAGCAGAGAGAGCAGAACGTTAGAGATTGAACTAACAGATTCTGCAGAATAGGAGAACAGAGAGAGAATGAAGCAGAAAGATGAAATGGGGGTCCCTATGTCCTCCAAAAGTCTAAGCCTATAGCAGCATAACTTTAAAGACAGCTCAGGATAACCTGAGCCACCCTAACTATAAGCTTTATCAAAAAGGAAAGTTTTAAGCCTAGTCTTAAAAGTAGACAGAGTGTCTGCCTCACGGACTAAAACTGGTAGTTGGTTCCACAGGAGAGGAGCCTGATAACTAAAAGATCTGCCTCCCATTCTACTTTTAGAAATTCTAGGAACCACTAGTAAACCTGCAGATTGAGAGCGAAGTGCTCTGTTAGGAACATAAGGAACAATCAGATCTCTGATATAAGATGGAGCTTGGCCATTTAAGGCTTTATATGTGAGAAGGAGGATTTTAAATTCTATTCTTGATTTAACAGGAAGCCAATGAAGAGAAGCCAGGATAGGAGAGATATGATCTCTCTTTTTAATTTTCATCAGAACTCTGGCTGCAGCATTTTGGATCAGCTGAAGGCTTTTAACTACAGTTTGTGGACTTCCTGATAGTAAAGAATTACAATAGTCCAGCCTTGAAGTAACAAATGCATGGACTAGTTTCTCAGCATCACCCCTGGACAGGAGAGTTCTAATTTTTGCAATATTCCTCAGATGAAAGAAGGAAATTCTAGAAATCTCTTTGATCTGGGATTTAAATGACAGGTCCTGATCAAAAATAACACCAAGATTTTTTACTTTATTATCTGAAATCAGTTTAATCCCATCCAAATGAAGTGACTGGCTAATCAGCTTCTTTTTCAGAGACTCTGGTCCAAAGACTATAACTTCTGTCTTGTCTGCATTCAGAAGCAGAAAGTTAAGAGTCATCCAGGTTTTTATG
Organism: Cyprinodon diabolis; assembly: GCA_030533445.1. Classification (NCBI taxonomy): domain Eukaryota; kingdom Metazoa; phylum Chordata; class Actinopteri; order Cyprinodontiformes; family Cyprinodontidae; genus Cyprinodon; species Cyprinodon diabolis. The sequence goes on along the minus strand of CM060065.1, from coordinate 41,648,567 downwards.
TCTTCAAGACATGCCTGTAATCTATGTAATGGGTTAGCTTCATCTGGATTTATAGACAGATATAGCTGGGTATCATCAGCATAACAGTGGAAATTAATCCCATGCTGTCTAATAACTCTACCAATTGGGAGCATGTATAAAGTAAAGAGAATTGGTCCTAGCACTGATCCCTGTGGTACTCCACAGGTAACCTTTGAGCGTGTTGAAGATCTATCATTAACATAAACAAACTGAATTCGATCAGATAGATAAGATTTAAACCAGTCTAGTGCTGTTCCTTTAATTCCAACAAAATATTCAAGTCTTTCTAAAAGAATATTATGGTCAACTGTATCAAATGCAGCACTAAGATCCAACAGGACGAGCACAGATACGAGTCCATTATCTGAGGCCATGAGAATATCATTAGTGACTTTCACCAGAGCTGTTTCAGTGCTATGATGAGCTCTAAAGCCAGACTGAAACTCTTCAAAAAGTTCATTATGGCGTAAGTGGTCGCAAACTTGTTTGGCAACTACTTTCTCAAGAATTTTGGATAAGAAAGGAAGATTGGATATAGGTCTATAATTAACCAAGTCATCTGGGTCAAGAGACGGTTTCTTAAGCAGAGGTTTAATTACAGCAACCTTAAAAGCTTTAGGTACATATCCCTGTAACAGAGATAGATTAATCACATCTAAAATGGAGGAGGAGATCAAAGGGAATACCTCCTTAAATAACCTGGTTGGAACTGGATCTAACATACAAGTTGAAGGCTTAGATGAAGACAATAATTTTGCTAATTCAGAAAGTTCAACTGGATCAAAGCAGTCTAAACCCGGTTCAGATTCCATGACTACCTCAGGTACAATCGTGGATAGAGGAGTGCTTATGATCTTATTTTTAAAAAGATCAATCTTATTTATAAAGAATCCCATAAAATCATTGCTGCTAAGAGCAGGTGGAATGGACGGTTCAACAGAGCTGCTAATTAAGCATCAATGAATATAATGTTAACCTAATGTGGATTTACCTAAAGAGATAGATACCAGCTGCAGCATTATTTAATTATGTCAAGCCAATGTCGCTTTAATCGTAGGCAGAAATTGAATTTGATCCTTATACAACTACATCAGTGGACTACTTAACCTTATATATCTTTTATTTTAATGCAGTATTCTTATTCAGGTGAATCGGTTAATAGCAGATTAGTTTATTAATCTGAATAAAACACAATTTTCTGCACTTGATTAAAATCTTTATCAGCAAATTGGTTTTCAATTAAATATCTTTGAGCTTTAAGGCAGTGAAAACATTTTCATATGCCAAGTTATAGTTTTATTAGACACCTTTTATAATTATTTTATTGAGTTGTAGAATAACTTTCCGTGGGTACCGGTAATTGTATTTAAGACAAAATCATTACTTGGTTGTTATCTGTTTACTTTGACTGTATCTGTGATATTGCATGATTACAGATACCCTATATTCTTATGCCTTTCCATACATTTTGTCTGAAATGTTAAAATGTTTATGTTAATGTGGAGTTTGACATTTTTGGCTCACTGATAAGAAAAATTGATTTAAATTATGTCATTTTAAAGACACTTTCATCTGGAAGAGCACAGTGAGAATACTAATGAAAAGTTTGGTAAAAGAAAAAAAGGTGGAAGCATTATGTCTGCCACGCTTTAATGACCTGAATGTCATATAGAATATTTTGTCAGGAAGAAAAACAGATTTAATAAAGCATAAAGGCAGAACATAATCATTAAAATAAATTAGGGTATCAATATCAGTAGCTCTACAGCCTTATCACCGACTTGCAATTGTTTTTTTTGCAAAACGACTCCCAACCGAGTTTTGAGTTCCTTTATTGTATCAATATATGGACAGACCTCTCAAAACGTAAACATTTCTGTATTAATTGTATGAATTGAATTAAACTACAATACATTTTATATGTAACTAAAATACATTTTATATGTATTATCTGGAATTGTGACTTTCTGAAAAAATATTTGGGCTGACATAGGCCACATTACTCAAAAAAAAGAAAACTACTGAATACATTTCTGAAAGGAAAGCTTGAAAGACTTGAAGAGTGGTTCTTTACGTGGCTCTTCTTTAATATGCTAAATGTGTTATCAGTTCCTTTGACACCCTTTAAAAGATCTTTAAACCGCCCTTTGCAAAACTGATCTTAAGCAAACATACACCAAATATATAGAAATGAGTTTTCTGAATTAATTGGGGGGAGAAAAATACAAGAAGATATTTTAGAAGATGTTATGAAATTAAGTTTGAGCTCTGGTGGTAGTTCTGCAGACGGATTTCTAACTTCCTGTGATGAACAGGTTAAGTGGGGTGAAAAAATACTTTGGTAATCAAATACAATGTACCACACTATAATTTAGGCAGGGGAAAAAAGTTCAACCAATTGTATGCTAGGGAAATGGAAAGTAAACCCTGTGAACTGGTTCAAAGGAAAAGTAAGAGAGGTGAAATTAGTCTCTGTACTTGAAAGACACATTTTGGGTAATTACTTTTTTTTTTTCCTTTTTGCCTATAATTATTTATCTTGAAGTGGAAATTGGCTTGCTATAACACATGCATGAACCCTTAAAAATGTATTTACTTATGTTTTTTTCTTTTCTAAACATGCAGGTACTAATTGAAATACCTGCTTTACATATTTTGTTAAAAATAAAATGTATTAACGGCAACTTATTGCATAATACATACTTAATCTATTTCTCCTTTTGTCTCCAATACAAGTGTATGCAGTTGAATGTCAAAGGTGAACAGAGAAATTTTCAGGATTTGTCCAGCACGCTCATGTCTGACTTGGCCTCCCTCTTACAAACCAAGCATCTCTCCATCTCTCCATTGTTCCATCTATCGACTTTTGAAGCGGCCTGTTCACAGCGTTATTTGTCTGCTCGCCTCACAGCCTCCCTCCTAATGATCAAAGAGGTCATCTGTAGACTTAAGCTCCACCTGTCACTCAGCTTACTCAGTCTGTCAGTCATTTACAAGCACTTGGTCTAAAACGTCACTCTAAAATCTTTGTTTCCAAATCACAATTCTTCTGCAGTTTACTTTTCACAATTTATTCACCAAAATGCTTGCTTTACATCAGTTTAACTGGCTATTTTTAGTCAATTACACTGCATAGACCAACCAAGGAGAGGAGAATGGATGAGGATATTTAAGAACTCTTTGTATCTCTTACTCCTGGCTGTGTGGCACAGCTCTGAGTCCCCCCTCTCAGCATCAGAGAAGGATTGATAGATAATGCTACTCAAGCAAAAGATTTGCCCCCCACTAACATTCAGCATGTCTGAACAATGCATGCACTCTGCCAGTGACACTAAGTATTATGATAATGTATGGCTCAGCAAAATGATAGATGTTAAACAGCTCGACCTGGCTGCACCACGCACTGATGAGTACCAAGCATGCCGATAGTGCCAAGTCACCCCACGCACTGCATAAGACTCCCCAAAGGCATGCAAACTATCAAATCAACATTAGAAGGAACAGTGTAGGAACTGCCGAAGAGGAAAGGATTATCTTTTAAATAAATCTAAAAGCACTCTTTGGCATAGCCATTCAAATGTCCAGGACAACATGAGATGTAGAATTCCCCAGATATTTTGACAAGTCCCCAGAGATCCCCTACAGAAACAAAGTAAGAATTTGTAGAGCACAAAACATCTGTTGAGATTATTTCAGCACAAGCCACATGAATTAAATATAAGGAACTACAGCATATTCCAATCTGGCCTTAAATCCAAAATTATGGTGCAGTGTCACAGAGCTTGAGCTGTGAGAATAAGGAAAGCGGCACATCACCGATTGGGTAAGATTTACTGAGGGACACGGGCAGCCATAGTCATCATTCACTAAAATAAAGTCAAAGTTTCTGAAACACAAACTGCAATTGCAAGGTCGATGTGTCTAAATGCAGATTTTAAAATTTTAGTGATAAAGAAAAAAAAGAATAAATTTAGTTGTTTACTGTTCTAAGCTCAACTATATAAACACTTTAGCATATCATGTTAATATCTGCTAAGCTACATCATACAAATGAGACATCATGACTGAGATAGTCTTTTCACAAAATCATATTGGAAAATTAACACTATGATCTTTTAATAACCCAATATGCAACACATTAGCACCGTTTAAAGGTAATGGGTAAAAAAACTGGGGTTTATTGATACAAGTCAATTTGCAGTTTAATCATTATTTAAAATTTAAATTAGACATTTATTTTGTATAAGAACCCAAAAATAGCTCTTTTAAATGAAGTTTTCAGTCCATTTCTGAGTATAGTTCTTCAGCACTCACCTGGATCAATTTTCTCATTTCATTCCCACTCTATTAAAGCTCCAGGTTTGTCTTTCCTTATAAATGTACATCATCCCCTTTGTTCCCATATGTTTCCTTTATCCTGTAGAATTTGTTTTTGTAACCATTTCAGACCATTCAGATTTTATTCTATCTTCAATGTGACAGATTTTGCTACCTATAATTTTTCTAAAGTTAATCCTAAGTTAATTGTTCCTAAACTTTGTCAATTACAACTTGGAATGTAATCAACAATTTTCTAGAGGCATGGTTCTCAATTAAAAGGGCTCTGGTAATGCCTGTAGAATATGCCTTTGTAAGAAGAGCAAGGTACTATATAGAGACTTAAGAGAATAAAGGGAAAATACTTGTATGGACCAATACTAAACACAATAAGGCAATTTATCCAATTAAGTTTAGAAAAATATATTTCTTTTACTTTTGTCATGTCGTGTTATGTTACCAAATGTTACTTTACTTAACTTTATTTGATGTTAGTTAACAGAATTTTTCTAGAAGAATGGGACATTTAGGACATTTCTAGCAGGACATTTTTGCTGGATGAAATTGATAGAACCCAGTGGAGCTCATAATATTGGTTGGGGCAAAAAACAAAATGGTAGAAGAAAAAAAAATAAGATGCCATGCTTTTCTTCCTAAGTATAAATTATATATCCTTTGCTTAGATATTTCTGACTATATAATCGTATAACTTGATGTTTTTTGTCATTAAAATACCTCCGTCCTGATTTATCACACATCATTACAGCAGGAAACCTGGATATGGTTTGGATGAATGGCCTCTAAAAAAGAACTCATCCGTATAATGCATGGGTGACATCCAATTAAAAGTACATGCATGTGTTTGCAAAGTAACTTTGAATGTCACACAGGATGGAGCAGGCAAAACAGACATCAGAGTGGCCCTGGTAAAGGATTATTTGAACATGTATACAGTAGTTTCAGAACAGGTTTAGCCCTCCTCGTAATACCTATTCTCATGAGTGTTGACATTCAGGTATGGTTGAACATGGCCACAAAGAACATGAACACCAAGGAGATTGTTTTAATCGATTGTCAAAAAAGATCTGCGGAATGAGAAGCAGGAGCGGCCGAAGGCTGGAGGAACAAGTGGTGCATAGATGTCTTCAGGGATACACACACTGAGCAGCAAAGCTTAGCCCGCTGTTCATCTCTCCCACAAAGGCACACAAACTGTGTTAAGCAATGAGATTATGAACTGCATCCACTGTCTTACATGTTATACATACATTAGAAAGCTTTTATAACAATATTCAGAAGACTGAGTTGATAATTCATTTTCATGATACATTTATTATTTCCTCTTTGATTAGATGACATGATTGTCAGTATGTGGTAACTATGTGATCAAGATTAGAGTTATATAAAGAAAGGAAGGTGAATATATTTATATAAAATTTGATGGCTCCTTCAAATCATTATGTATATTTGACAAATTAAAACTAATAAGCAGGTAACAGATAATAAGCTATTATTATTATTATTGTGATGAATCATTATTACTAATGGTACAATGTTTTTAGAATGTGTTTCTAAGTCACATGTTTTATTATTATGACTTTCATGCTTTTTTTAACACCTTACCCCTTTTCTTATATTGTTTTTTTTTTTTTTACAAGGATATAATTAGGTCTTTGATTGATCCCAGATGATCACTGTCCTGCCAACTAATTAAAGAGTCAGGACAGACTCCGATCGTTTTGGATAATAAGGGGGTTGGTTTAAAGGGTGTGGAGAGAATTTAGACAGATCAAGCCAAAAGACGCGCTGGAACTCAGCCTCCACTATTATCTCGCCTTGTACTTCCTGACTGCAAAGCCGCCCACGCACCACCATTACAACACAGCTGCCATGTAAATAGTATTTTCACACAGTTAATGACATCCGAAAAGTAAGGCAGCCTATCAGCCTGCTAAAAGGTCAGAGCTGCATGCCAGCACCACCTTAATCACTAAGGCTGATTGCTTGATAATGGTTTGTATTTTCCACTCAGAAGAAAGCACGTATTTCTATCTGACAATGAGCATCAAATGTCTTTTCTTTTGTACAAGTTAAAAAGAAATGCATCTACAAAGAAGCAGCTTCTCGTGGCCGTGACTGTCCCGCCCCCTTCACCGGCCTCACTAGGATGCTCAGCACACGAGATTCAATGTAAACACACCAAGGCGTTTTCAGCTGTAGTATTCACGTGGACTCGCTGATCGCTGGATACCGTAATAATAAGCACAACAGTTTCCACGTGTTTTGTTATATATATATATATATATATATGTATATATATATATATATATATATATATATATATATATATATATATATATATATATATATATATATATATATATATATATATATATATATATATATATATATATATATATATATATATATATATGTGTGTGTGAAGTACAACTACTTTCCCGACCTCTGCCCCACTGCTGAGCTGGGATATTTTAATTTCCGTTACTCCTGTATCTCTCACTATGTACTCTTTCTGTTTCTTGTGTGTGCACTGCATCTCTCCACGGAATCGCAAAAGTAAGGAGAGCAAAGCAACCAACCTTTATGCATTCCCGTAAACCTGTCTTTCAGTACAGTGAGTTCATATATCTTTCCGAATTCCTCAAACAGGGGTTTCAGGTCTTTTTCTTCCAGGTTTCTGGGAATCTGCCCGATGAAAAGCTTGATGGCGTCGTGGTCCTTCATTGGAATGGTGTTCTGGCCGATGGTAAGCCCGTTCATCCTGCCGGCGCTGTTCGTGGTGCTGAATCCATTCTCCTGCTGCACTCCGTTTGCAGTGACTGTAGCCATCTTTCCTCAATGGGCCGGCGGGCTACACTCTCTCTCTCTCTCTCTCTCTCTCTCTCTCTCTCTCTCTCTCTCTCTCTCTCTCTTTCTCTCTCTCCTGCACAGTGTCACAGTGTACACCCCCTCCCTTTCGTTTTGTCTCCCTCTCTTCCTTCCCACTCCTTCTTTGGATCGTCTCGCTTCCCCTCCTTTTTACAACATATGAGTTGGCTTGTTTGGAGTTAGTCGTGCTTTAAAAGTACTTTTATTTTCGGGTCGTTTCAAGCCACGTCCTGTATCCCTTACTGACTGCCACTGTGTCCGGTGACATCAGTTTATAGTTTTGTGATTAGACCACGCCCTCTCGTAGATTTACATCAGGAGTTTAGTCCAGACGAACGCGATAATACAATTCCTGTCCATGGCCACCAAGGGAACGTTAGAATGGAAGCTCTTAAGAAAAATAAAATATTTGGGATGTTTGAAATGTGTTGCCAGAACTCCATACCATATGTGAATCTTTCCTTATTTTTTTTACATACAACCACAAATATCTAAGTATTTTGTTTTTTACCTCTATGTCTGTGGAAAAAAAAAATTAAGAAAGAAAAAAAAGGAAGAAAGAGATTATATATTAAATTATTTGGAAAAATCAAACTCGGAAATAAATGAATATGAATATATTTCCCTTCAAAACACACATAAATAGTCGAGATGACTTGTGTGTTTTATAATAGCATTATGAATAACACAGTTCTGTAAAGGCCACACACAAGATTTAGGTTACAGTAACAGTTGCATCATGATAAACGATAAAAACACCAGATAGTTCAAGGTTAAAGCTGTAGATACATTTAAATTAGGGATAGGTTATAATTATAATATCACAGTCATTCAACATTTAACAGAAAAACATATCATCCATTTTCTGAAAATGGAAATAGTTATCTTCTTAAACCGATAGGCATTGTTAGGAAAGCATAAATAATAGACAGTCAATTGGTCCATGGTAACTGGAAGACATGCAAGGCAAATAAGATCTTGAATACTTTTTATCATGACAAACAAGATTTTACTCTAAAACTACAGATCCAGTTCTGTGATAGTAAAGAAAAAAAAGGTCCAATCTATTAAAGTAAGTTCTAAAACATACTTCATGTTTATGGAATAATATCTTTTATTTTTTCAGCTCTGTTAAAGTTTTTTCGCTGCAAGCGCCAACATGATTGCTGTGAGTTAAGGTGAATATTATTATCTATGTGGGAGAAAATAAATATTTCGGAATAAGAGCAACAGCGTTGATGCTACACCAAATTGTTTCAATGTCCTATAGGTAACTGTTAATAATGTTAAAAATGTAAAGTACCTTTTGTTATTTCTAATTACTTTTATTAAATGTTGTAAAAGAGTATTAAATTATAGATATTGCAATAGTCAAATTCTGTACAACTAAGTTAACTTAATAAATCCAAGAAAGACACACATATTCAAGTGTTTCCCTAAAATAACCTTTGAGCGTTTTTATCTTTGGGTTTTTTTTTTTTTTTTTTTTAGTTTTGTTTTTTTTTTTTTTTAAGTTTTCATTATGGATGGCATTTTATATAGAACATTTTATGTATTTAATTTATCCTTCTGCATCAGTTAAAAAAGTTTTTTTTTTTTTTTTAAAACAGAGTAAAATACAATAGTTAATTAATTGTGCTCAATCAGTGGAAATGTGGTTTGTCACTGTCCGTGGTGCTGAATCCACACTACTTTTCATAGACCATAAAATAGATTGTTGGAGCTACAATCTTAACTGTACATGTTTGCTCTGCAAATTCCACATACCCTCCATCTGTCTGCTGTGCACATTTCTGTCCATTTTGTCACACACAATCACACGCCGATGCATTCAGTGCCACTCTTTGGAGAGGGTTCGTTTTTCATGCAGCAGGCGTTCGGCCTACTCGTATCTTCTTATCTCCACGGTGCACAGAAAGCTTTAATTAATGCAGATGGGAATGCAACATCAATACCAGACTAGCCTAGCTTCTTCCGATAATAATAAACATGCCTGATATGACTGTCATTTCTATGGATCTTACTATATATCAATTATTGATTTTTGTGTGGCAAGTTTTCTATATTGATGTCAAAACACTGCCCACTGGCAGTGTGTAGGATGCTCAGAACTGCAATTTAGATTGCTTGGAAGTGTCTCTCACCTCCAAGCAGCGTTTATCTGTACCTGGGCCTGACCTTCAATCTTTGCTCTATGTGAATATTGGAGAGTAAAAAAGGTTGTCTGATATCATTAAAGGATTTATAAAAAAGCTTTCGCACAGAAGTGCATTCAGAGAAAATGCCTAACCTCTGCTTGGCTGTAAATAAATGGATATAAAAAAGATATAATCAAAAAGTAATGATCATTTTTTTCCCATCTATCTATCTATCTATCTATCTATCTATCTATCTATCTATCTATCTATCTATCTATCTATCTATCTATCTATCTATCTATCTATCTATCTATCTATCTATCTATCTATCTATCTATCTATCTATCTATCTATCTATCTATCTATCTATCTATCTATCTATCTATCTATCTATCTATCTATCTATCTATCTATCTATCTATCTATCTATCTATCTATCTATCTATCTATCTATCTATCTATCTATCTATCTATCTATCTATCTATCTATCTATCTATCTATCTATCTATCTATCTATCTATCTATCTATCTATCTATCTATCTATCTATCTATCTATCTATCTATCTATCTATCTATCTATCTATCTATCTATCTATCTATCTATCTATCTATCTATCTATAACAAGTGATCATTTGAGAGGATCTGTCTAATTGACAGGTGTTGAAAATAAAAAAAAAACCTATTTGGTCGCTTGATAGTAGGGGAGTGTGTTTTAATGGATTACAGTTTTCCACGCTGTACGTGACGTTCAAGTGTGGGCTCGCTCCTGATGTTTTTCAGAGTAAAATGGTCTTTAGGGGACTTTTGTTTTTTGGAGAGCAACACTAACATCTGGTACTGCATTTTCTTTGTTCTGAATATTTATTTATTTTCTGTTTGTTCACATCTAAGTACTCCTCAAAAAACATTATGCATGTTTTTTTTTCTAAATACAACAGGTCTCCCTTGGTAAAACCACCAGGGCCACTGTTTCCCAGAAACACATTGCTAATTTAACTTAAGTGCCAGCTTATTAGGTATGTGATTTTGATGTTCTGCTTTTGTGCTTTCTCTTGAAAATAGTTGGCCTGCACAGCTGTGCAGAATGCAAATTGCCAGTAAAAAGAAATAAAGGTACCACATGATCTTTCTGTTTATGTCTTTGTCCATGAAACTTGCATGTGTGCACACATGCATGCATATCTAAAATGTTGACAAGGTTCTCCCTCTCTACCAAACTCAGGACCTAGATGAGGTCGCACAGGAAACATCTCCTGATTGTGTTTTTATTTGGTTTTTAAACCACAGAAGAATAGCAAGAAAATCAACATTTTTTTGTCAAGTGGAGGCACAATTACCACAGAAGGGCCACACAAATGAGGAAGGACTATCAGGAGTATTGAAATCCTGGAACTACATTTTTCTCTAATTATCCTTCTATTATTTTGTGATGAAAAATAAATGTTAACAAACCTAACTCAGACTGAAACTAAGAAAGTAAATGTGTAAACATCCTGAATGTGTCTTAAATCATTTCCAGAAAATTGCAAACAATTCTTACTCCAGATGGTTACATGGTAGATCTCCACTTTCCCGCAACTGAGTGCCATATCTGTTTTCACCTACATTTTTCACACAACTGTCAAAGTGACTTGATGGAACGTCAAAAATAGATAAATAAATAAATAAAAAATATAACACCTGAAGCTGCTTCAAGAAATACAGTTTCCTTAAAAAGCCAAAGGTTGACACAAGTAACACATTGTGCAATAATAGCTAAGTGTTATGCACAATTCCTCTATGCTGCCTGTTTATTATCCCATTAAATCGGAAAGATCTAGAAGGACAAGTTCAATGCCGTCATGCATGAACATTTTTCATGTCTGTTTTTCAGAACATAAGTCCAAAAGGAGAGCAGACATTGATATTCATGGCACAGCCAGCTCGAGGTGCGACAGTATTTTTTGTGAATCTGTGAGTGCATATGGAAATACTGGAGCTGCCTCAAACCTCAACTGCAGTCTTTGCCTGAGGGAGGGGTACATTTGTTCCCCCAAAGACACTCACACACACAAAGATGGACGTACATGCTCTGGAAGATAAAGAACCACTCACTCAAAAGCCATAATTTTCTGTTAAAACACAATTTCCTGGCAGTTCATTTGCTTTTGTGCTGCAGGGAAAAACACATGAGTGATTGCTGAACAACGTTCCAACATTGTTTTGGTAAAATTAAGTTGTGCTCATTTATATTTTGAATAGGTAAATTACATGTCTTTTTTTTCTTTTTTTTTACTTTAAGGCTTGTGTTTTATGTGCCCTACTGTTGTTTTTCTGTGGAAGAATAAGCAGGCTCCTTCCTGCATGTTTAAGTTTACCACTGATGCAAAGTGGGGAATAAATAAGAGAAAAACAAATAAGAGGTCTTGGAGACCACAGTGAGTCATCTGCCTTCTGAAAACTAATGAATCCAGCAGTCCTCTGTATGGAGCTCCCCTGAGTACCATCCCACCAGTTTTTCTTTCTGCATGTAAATGCAGTGTTTTGCTTTTAGTTTGTATTTGGACTAAAAATATTTTTTACTGTATATTCAATCTTTGTGGGCGGTGAATATCATTTACCACCAAAACTTTTCAAAGGTTTAATAAGTATATTAAACATTTGTGAACTTTATAGTTCGTGCATATTGTGTGAAAAAAATTGAAATATAATTTTCGAATAAAGCATAGCATCATAAAAGCAAAATCTAAAAAAAAACAACAAAAAAACAGCATATTATCTGCGGAAAAACATTTTACATGTGAAAGGTCCCACAAATTTTACTTCACAGGTTTCTACAAAGCATACATTTCTATATCAGAAACACTTTAGGAAATCTGCTTTTTTTGACCAAATAATAGTTTCTGAAATAATCCCAACTTCTAAAACCAAAACGGTAAAAACATTTTGCATATGTATAGTTTCCTTTTCATATATTTTTTTTTCTACTCATGTTTCACGTTATTTTCAACATCAACCAACACAATCTCTACTATTAAAACAAATGGGGAATTGTGATTAAAACACATGTGAATGATATTTGACAATCTTCCAAGTGTCATGTTAAATTGAAAAGTTACATAAAAGCAGATGCAGAAGAAAGTTTTGGCAATAATTATAAAAGAAATATATCACTGTTTTTGGAGAAATAGCAGCACACAAACTGCTATCCAACAGCAAAGTAAAATTCTATATCAAAAAATAAATGTTTGATGTCTATCTTATGTTATTTACAATGTTTAATCAAAGGTCACTGAAGAGAGATGGCCTGTCCAGGGGTAATGGATTCTCCTTTTCCAAGTGGGTATTAATATGGCTCCAAGGAAAAAATGTCTGGCAATTAGATTGCTCCTAATTTCGTTCTTGCTGTCCACACCAGATAATAAAGTTTATCGGTATAAGGCTCTAAATGGTTTTAAATTGCAAAGTTTATTTCAATCTGAAAAACTCACAGAGAGAGAAGATGCAATTAGAAGAGTTTATTGATACAATAGTTTGAACTTTGGCGCTCAGGCCTCGGCAAGAAACATAAACGCTGATTTATACTTTAATGCAGATAAACTGCTGTATGAGAGTATGGATATTTCCCCCGGGCCTGAAACTGGTGGTGGAGTTTAGATAGATGAAGTTTGGTTAATCCAGAGAGGCTGGTATACAAGGTGATGCTGAGTTAGATGACACTGAATGAACAAAGTTGCATAAACTGTCCATGAACTGTCCATGAAGAGCAAGCATGAAGCGACTGTGGAGAGAAAAAACTCCCCTTTGGGAAGAAATCTCTGGCAGAACCAGGCTCAACATGGCGGTCTTCTGCTGGACCATTTAAAGTGACAGGGAACTCCGTGAAAGTCTGGAGGGACTACGCACTGGAGGTGAGGTTGAAGTAGCATCAAGGAGGAGTTGGATGAGCTTGCTACAATGGTGGAGAAGGGGATGGAGTTGGGTTGTCTGAATCAAAGTCCGACATAGCGATGGATCTTGCGCTTGTTGAAGAGAAGGTTGAGAGATGATTTGGAGTGGCTTTTAAGGAGAGTGCTGGAGATAATTGGGCATCGAGGAGATGTAGCTTGAAGTGGATTGGCTGCATCGGAGGCGGATCAGCCTCAGATTGAATGGAAGTTTCTTCAGTTGAATTTCCGCCTTGGCTTCATTTTAAAGATGTGTCGTAACTGTTACATTTTCAATGTGGATTGAATGGAGGTATGAAGGAATATGATCAGTCCATATGTGATATATAGCTTCATATGGACACTACACATAGGTTTTACTTGCGAATTTACACGGGTAATGTATAATCCCAAAGGCTTCACATAAGGGAATCATTTCATACTTTTCATTTTTTTTAATTTCTGGATTTAGACACTTAATCAGATTCACTGGTGAACATGTAATGTTTTTGGACATGTGGAAATTTATTTAGAGTTTTTTTAATCATCTTTACATGGTTTTGAGATCCCTTATTTTGCAAACATAAAAAGTAGATTGTATTTACTTTACATTAATCAGCTTAGTTAAAAAAAGAAACAGATAGCCTTCAAAAGACATTGTAGAACTTGTTGACAATCTATAAAGTATTGTGATGCAAATGCTACTTGATAATTGTAATATGCTGCATGCATATATCATTTTGAATTCGGTGTTCAGGGGTAAATCTGGGTGGGTTTAGCCTTCCCTTTTATTCCCCTTCCCTCAGGGTGTTGTTGCAAAACTGATGTCCCTTTTCTGTCAACCCAGATTTCTCCAATATGGATTAAAAAGTACCTGCGGCTACTTGGACGCATATTCTCATAGACAAATCTGTACAAATCCTTTATAAACTTATAAGTATTAATTTAAAACTTTATTTAGAACATATGATTGTTTTGTTATTTGAGATACACATCACGGGATGGTAAAATTTTAAATTTATTAAATTTTATTTTAATGGCTGCTCTTCATTTTGGTATATTGAAAAGTCCTAAGTGCTTGAATACCCCACCCCCAAAAAGGGTCTTTTCAGTTACAGCCACATTCTTTTAATGGCTATGACTTCAAATTTAGCAACATTCAACTTTTTCAACTTTTGTTGTGAGGAAAGCTGACTCTAGACTGGAGGTGAAGAGATCAGTTCAATATTTGAAGATAAACTCTGACTTGGAAAAATGTTTACACAAGATGCCTTTTCTAATGATACCAGGATTCAAACCTGAGTCCCTAAGGTCACAGCCACAGACGAAAACGACTGTACCATGGGGACCATTTATCAAAGTGTTTTTTTCTATATCAGATCATGTATTAAAAAATTAATTAAATCCTCTGAGAATTACCTTGGTTTTGCTTACATTTGAAAACCTTAACTGAAAGATATAGGCTCAGAGTGCTGGGAAGCAAAATAGAAGAAAATATATTGGATCAGTTTGTAAGGAATAGCCATTACTGAGTGTAAATTAAAAAAAAAAACTGTTAACCTAAACGAAAGTGTACAAGGGGACAGATATCAACTGCCTGATTTTATATATTCTTTTTATACCTAAAGGGATAGTGCAGGATTTTTGCAAATTTTTGAAAAGGCCTGCCCTCTCCACTTAAAAAAAAATAAAATGCACATGCACAACCCTGTACCCACTCCCAAGAAGGAACGCCTATTAAACGCATGCAACAGCATGCACGAGCCATTTCTCCTCGTGTCTCCGCATGTTTAAAAGTTGCTGTTTGCATCGCTCACACAAGCCTACTTTCCAAAAGAAGCTTTGCGATTATTCCACTATGTCATACACCCACTGGTAAGTGAAAATGGGGACGTGCACCAGAATTATTGACAATTAGGAGGACAACTTATTTTGATAATCCACCCAGAAAAAGAACATCCCCCGCTATACCTTTAATAGATAAAAATAATATGAGATAAAGAAAAGGCTGAAATAGCTTTCTTCTCATTTATAAAATCAATTAAGTAGTAAAATCATATTCATTTGTCAATTAAGAAGATTAAGACAAATATTCTTTGCTGTTTAAGCTAGCTCAGTCGGGGATGGACATCGCAAAGCTCGCCTACAGTATGCAACTTGAAATGGTTTGATTGGTAACGGAATCTGGTGGTATCTGCAACTTGTTGTTGATCTGTTGCATCTGCATTGCTTGGTAGTTAGAGAACTTCAAGGATGAGTGACCCCATTAACCATCAGTCAAACCTACAATCTTATGCTCACATCTGTGTCTTGGAACTAAACCTGCTAGGAACTGGGGGTATGCACTCCTTTAGCTGAAATGCAAAAAAATTAAATGAAAAAGTAAATGAAGACAAAAAGCTGTATTTGTGAAAAGCAAAAAAAAAATATATATATATATATATGTATATATATATATATTTATTCTTTATGGGGGAAAATGAGTTATTACAGTTGCATTTCAGAGTGTAAGGTGGACATCTAGGAGAACCCTTCAAACAAAAGGAAGTGGAAAAAAAGCTCTAAAAAGCAACACATCAAGGCCAAGGAAAAGAAAAGAAAATGAAAGTAATTTACATCCATCAGTCTGTAAAGGGCTACAAATCTATTTTTAAGGCTATTAGACAGCAAACCACAGTGAGACAGATTATTCAAAACAGGAGAAAACATAAAACACTGGGAAAATTCTCGGGTGTCCCAAATTTATTCTAACAAAAAATCATCCAGAATGTCTTTAAAAGACCCGGAAAAACATATAAACCAGTCCACACATGACCTACCTTCATTAGGGTCAGCTTTTGTGTGAGAAAAAACTGGTTAAAATATGATGGGAGAATAAATAGAATAGATGGGAGAATAGATGGGAGAATTCCAATGGGGAAAACTTTGGCTAACAAAAACAGTAAGCAAAAGTTTAATTTCATATTTCGCAAAAAACGTGTTTTGGAATATTTTGAAATATTTGTCTTTTCAACGATTAAATTAAGCAGAAGAGAAAACTTTCTTAATTTTTCAATCTTAAAGGAATTGGCTTAGAGTAATGGGGAAAATAACTCTGCTAATTGTTAAAAGAAAACTATTAAAAGGTACATCAAATACTTTTTTTCTAACATGTTATAGATTAATTTCACCTATGTAATACATTAATAGTCAAATAAAAGGGAAATTAAATGCTAAAGATATTGAAAATCTTGGGGCTCAAGACTGATGCATGTTGTGAACACAGCTATCTCAAAGCATTTAATTAAAAAGCTTACACCAAAAGAAAAAAAACATGTATAAATAACTATGGACCTAATGTCCTTCATTTTGCACTCAAAGATTCAACATGCCTCTTATTTATAGACTGAGCATAGACAGGGTAATGACTAAAGACTTTAAAGGTTATTGTTATTTCAGCAGCCTGCAGAGAGACGAGTTTTGAGAGCTGTAGTCAGAAGTGTCTTTAATATAAACATCCCTTTGAGCCTGTCATTACCGACAGTACCATCAGTAAAATGTCAGCAGAGTCTGAAAACATTGCTTTTGTAATTTGCAGTACCATTCCCTGGCAGATATATTGGATATGTACATTTTAGGCAAACCAATATATTAAAATATCACATCTGCTCTTACTACATGGATTACATTATCATTATAAAATGCATCTCTTGCATATTCGTGATCTAATAGCACAATAAAAAAAAGGATTACCATGAAGTTTGAATGAAATACTGCCAGAAGGAAACACCAGTATGAGTTTTTTTACTTAGTGATGACAGAAAAAAGAAATGGTTTCTCTTGGCAGCAGCTTTTCTCACAATGGATTTGTGCAGAATCAGAAACAACTTGACAAAAAAGTTAAGCATGTCATGAATAAATTGGATTTTATTACTTTACATGTACAGTAAATATATAGAAATTACTTACTTACTTATAACTAAATCTAATAATTTATTTAGAGAATACATGTTTCAATCACTGAACACTAACTACTTCTGACAGAAATCATATTCCTACATTGCAAATGTTTCTTCAGGTAGCTGAACTGGAAAAATAACAGTCATAAACATACATGCTGCTAATTCCTTGAAATTGATTAATTGGAAAAGGCATGTCCAGAATAACAGGTTTGCTAGATAATGTTATTGATTATGTGAAGAAAAAACAGCTGATATTAAGGTGGCCTTTTTGAGAATTTTTCTCTAAAGAAAACTGTAATTTGAAATGAGTGAACTGGAAAAGAGGCGTACACATAAAGGACTGCAAAAAGTATAAGCTATTTAGCAAGATGATCTGAAAATGTTTTAAAAATGAGATACAAACCAAAGCTGTCTGGAAGAGAAAAAAAACCCCAATAAAGTCTCAAAAAAGTCCCTCTAATTGTTTGTTTTCTGTGGTTTTTTTTATTTTGAGTTTCAGTTGTTTGTTTTCGTCATCCTTTTCTCTCTCTCCATGGTCCTCTTCTGTGTCCTTGGGTTTATTTGGTTTCCCATTGCAACCATTTTCTGTCTCTTTGTGGTCACTTTGTGTCTTTTGAAGTCTCTTAGTCGTCCTTATTCATCTCTGTGGAGCCATTTTCCCTGCCTTTCTGGGCCTTTTTAAGGTACCATGCTGTTGTTTTCTATTTTCTTTTTTTATTTTTTTATTTTACATGCCTTTGTGACCTTTGTAGAGCTCAGTATGTGTGCATAACCCCAGGCCCGGGCCAACTCTCTGACACTGTCAATAGACTTACATTCAGTGGAACTTTCCCCCCAATGGACACATTTTTATGCCAACAGATGTTAGTCCATCAACCACACATGACACATTTTAATCTATTTTTAAATAAGTCAGAGGAGAACCTGTTGGACCCTCAAGTTGTGCTGGTCAACACGCAGGTCGCTCTACCGACTGGGTGGCATGCATTTATAGGCAGGCTTCATTCCAGTCCTTGAAGCAACAGTCTGCACTATGTTTTCATCGAAAGTGTGACATGCAGCGTGACAGGGTAGCTAGACTAGCTCCAGCCCCTGCTTACAAATCGAATTTTGTTCATTGCACATGCAACAAGGATGGTTTTTCCAGGGAGGGAAGCTATGTTTGTTTCTGCTGCATGCCTTTTCGACAGCTTCAGGTGGGATGGGGTCCCCTTGGCAGCATCAGAAACACACATTGCTAACGGGCGTCTTTATGCCACCACAGAGCTGTCATCACAGCCTATTTTTACTTTGGCAGCAACCTCACAGGATCAACGCTGTGGCATTCAGAGGCTCACGCCGCTGACTCACGTGTAGCGTTACTTTGCAGAGCCTACACAACAAGTTCACAAGCTGTTCTGTCGCACATGTTGCCTGGCATCCAGTGCTTTTGCAGAGACTGAAAAAAAGTAACAAGCTATTTTTTTATTAGCTCTAGGATATTGTTGTGGAAGTTGTTTGATTTCAGAATTGCTGCCTTTGAGCTTTGGCTGCACACATCAAAACTCCTGCTCTTCCTTTGAATTCTTACCTTGGCTGACTAGTTTTTGTATTTGAGACAAGAGATAGGAAACATTTTGAATATATATTTATAAGAAATACATGGGTGTCACGTACTAAACATGTAAGTTTAGAATATATTGACCTTTGCTGCATCTCTAGCTGTTCTTCTTCCATTTGTCAATACTTTCATCTTTGCATTGTGGTCCATATACCGAAGTGCAAATCTGGGAATGTGCATCTCTAAAGGATTCAGCCTGAGTGTGTGAAGGCATATAATTCTCTTGTAAGGTATCTGAGGACCTTAGGGGCACAATATTTCATTTGTGTTCTGTAGTCCTTTTCAAAGAATGTTCCGTTCCCAGTAGTGTGTTTCTATCCTATATAAAGATGTGTACCTTGAGTACAGCTACGGGTCCAAGTAAGAGATCTTTTAGGTCATAAACTTTTTCTGTATTCTTCTCTGAAACATCTCAATTCAATTACTACCACCTAAACCAAAGGAACAGTATTGTTACACGTAAAAAAAAAAAAATGTTTTGCATCTTTCCCATTTTTAATGACTGTAAGTTGTTTGAAACAACAAATCAGTTACAAATTCCTAAATTGGGAATCTTAATATCTAACTTTTTTTTAAGTTAACATAAAGCAAGAAATACAATAAATATACTTGTTGATAATATTCTATTTTAAACTATATTGTTTTATTATTACATAAGATAAATGGACAAAACAGGCACTCCAGCAAGAAGAGCTGTAAGAAAGACATAGTAAGTCAAATTTAAAATTGACCAAGGCTATGCAACAAGGGAAACATAACCGAATGTGTTCTTGTGAGATTAGACTAAAACTGAACTGCATTGCTTATGTACAAAATTATTTGTGTGAAGTAAACTAACTAAACACAATTGCCGAAACCTCCTCAACGTAATACATGGTTGTTGTAACATTAGACTGTGGGGTCTCTTTTCTTAAGAAGGAACAGAGCTACTGTTCTGAGGTAATAGGAAGTTGAATAAAGCTGCATATAGGCAAATGATGGAGGAAAGTTGAAAAAACTTGAAACAGGATGCTAGTTGGTTTTCAGATGCCAAAACTGTAAATATAATAAAGCCAGAGCTACAACATAGTGGTGTTTACCAAATCATATCAGAGCTAGATCTACATTTAAAAAATGCATTCATTAAAAAACAAATTTTTTTAATCATCAATTTCATTATTGATTGACTATTTTTTGAGCTATTTGCCTACATTAGTCAAGTTTGTTTTTCAAAAAAAAGGTAGATTTATCACACTTATTTATGAAATATAAAACCATATCGACATATTCTAAAAGTGCAAATTGACAACTATTCCTTTTCTATTGCAGTACCTTTTATAATGGGTTTATTTTATACAGTACATGACATTGCCATATCCACTCTTCGTGCCCCTAATTGTTCTAAAATCTAATGCCAGAGAAAATCATTTGAGAATAATACAGCAGAGCTGTAGCTTACTTAGAGAAAGAAAACGTCTTAGATAGCTTACTGTAAAGTAAAAGCGTCAGGCACTGAGCTTTATCGGATCCCTCGTTCTACTCTGATGGATAATTTGCAACAATCCAGAGATAAATCTGTGTTCTATTTTTGGGCTCTGACAGCCTCTACCTGTATGCAGCCGCTTGCTAGCCCCCATCCAGACAGTGACTGGCCTAATGTCTGGTCGCGGTGGCTTGCTTGAAGCACTCCTGCAAGTTAATAAATTCTGGGCCATCTGTTTCCATACAGCCCCTTTCCATTACCAAGTCTACCCCCACCCCTAACCCTCTCCTTGGACATCTATCTAATTAACTTTCCTCTCTGCCTCTCTTTGTGCCCACTTCCAAAATGGGGAAGGAGAGGCTAGTACAGAGGGGAGACAGGGAATGAAAGAGGGAAAAGGTAAATTTGTTCAACCTGATTTTTGAGGCAAAGTAAACAGTGTGGCAACCTAGTTAGCTCCAGTGCTTTTTTGTGTGATTTAGCAATGATGTTATTAATAACAACGTGAATCTGAAGGGTACTTAGCCATGCAATAAAGAGACGGGGCACTGTTCTGCTTGAGCTTTGGAGACAAACACTAATTGCCGGTCTGGGAGTCTAATGAAAACCTTCCAAACAAATAACCAGCAGACGATGAACAGCATATAGAGTAGAATAAAGTGAGAAGGACAATTCTCATAAGATAATTTCACAAAATGTGATAATAAGCACATTTAGTTCTTTTTAAAGCTCCTTATGGCTCAGCAAAAAAAAAAGCAAGAATTTAAAGCTGCAAAAAGTATCAGATTAAAAATTTCACCCATGTATTAAAAATGTTTTGAATACATAAAAGCTGTTTACAGCAAGAATTGTGGACAATAAAATCACTCCAAAAACCTCTGGTCTACATTTTGGAAATAGACTTACTAAATAACCAAAAGGAAGGTGAAGTGTTAACCTTTGGCTGATAATGGCAAATTATCATATGCAAAACTATTATATTTACGCAGTGCATGTTTAAATTGCAAATTGTGTACAGAGGAGTCTAATTGATAAAGCCATCAATTTATTTTTATATTTATAATCAGATTTCAAATAACAGGGTACTTAATTGTGAAAAGTTTCACCAGTGTCAAAAAAAAAAAAAATCCAATGTAAAGCCATGGATTTCTTCATGTTTTGTATTGAAGTTATTTTTTGTGGTTTTTTTTGTTGTTGTTGTTGATTTTGAACACCGACAAAGTCATCAGGCTCCTGGGATGTATTTATAATTTGGGCTTTAAATCATAATACTATGCTTTATAAAATATACTGTAAATGTTTTCATTGGTATTTTAATTAAGCAATTGACATTTACAAAGTACCATGTGAAAGTGAAGTGGGAGAAAACTGATTCAGTTCATCCAAAATGACGAACACCTCTTGAGGATTTATGCATTGAGTAATCCAATATGAACGGTTGTTTGTCCTGTGTGTCTCTGTGTTGCCCTGCAATGGACTGGCAACCTGTCCAGGGTGTACCCTGCCTCTCGCCCATTGACTGCTGGAGACAGGCCCCAGCACCCCTCGCGACCCCACTTGGGACAAGTGTGTCAGATAATGGATGGATGGATGGATGGATAATCCAATATGCCCAAACTAATTCACATTAAATCTCAGTCATGGTGTATAAATAATGCTTGTCTTAGATGTTTGGCTTAATTCTATACTGGGCAATAAAGGCTTTTTTCTTGCCCCACTTTGATAAAGCAAATGTTTTAAGTTCAAGAAACAAAGCCTCGCCAGTCGCATGATGTTCAGGAATATAGACATTGCACAAGGTGCACCTGATTTTTGGTTTTTGTATGTTAAATTTATAAATGACTACACCTAAAATTCTGGATTTTCCAAAACACATTTGAGGACATTTTTTGTGAATTCTTGTATGCCACGTTTGACCTTAGCTGTCTGTCAGGTGGGTAGGTCACCCAGGGAGCCAAATGGGCTAGGATTGCCCCTGCACCCGGCCCCTCTTACTGCTGGAAAACTATAACTGAAAATACAGAGGTAAGCATTATGATTCTTCCACTCAAGCCCCTATCTGTCATCTTACCTGAATGAAAGTCGTACAGAAACAGCTTTAATTGATACCTGCCTGGCTGTGGATTTCTATGCTTCTCTAGAATTACTATGGGCTTTTTGGCTATTATCAGTATTAGTGCTCTCCTTACCAATGCACATGACCTGTTCGTTTGGGTGAAAAACATGTTTTTTTGTTTTTTGTATTCTTTTGTTCGGTTTACAGTGGTGACATTCTCATTCTATTTGCAGATAGACTGACAAGGGGTCTGAGAGACTTTGAAAGTCTCAGGATTTACAGACCATCTGGAATTATATCGAGCTTAAATTATATAAAGATTGAAACTGTTTACAACTTCCATAGAATCTGATGGCAATTTTATATAAAGAGGATTAAAATGGACCGAGAATGGATGCACATCACAGTTTTTATATTTCAACTTGCAAACGTTTTAAAATATTACCTTTTATAAATCTCTTTACACTTCACTGTTATCTACTTCTTTGTGCTATTGTATCATAAAAATGCCCGGGACTAAAAAGAAAAATGCGTGTGTATGTGGTTGAAAGATGACAATAAGTTCAAAAACAATTGGCTCATGTTCATTCTGCATATAAGGCAAACATGAGACAACCATTTAAAACTCTAGCAAATGAAATGGAAATGACAAAAAGACTTGAGCCATTTACACAAGATTAGTAATCCCCTACTTAGAGTAAATCCAAGTTATGTGCCTACATTAAGCTGTAATGATCTTGGACAGAAAGATTCCACTTTTTATTGCAAGGCTATTGATAATTTATGGAAAGCATGACGACAGGTTGTAGGTGTTTAAATTCCAGCTGCTCCACAAACCTCTCATAAGTCCAGCTGGTGATTTTCCTGTTTCTACCTGAGCTGAGCACTTTTATGTTGTTCTTAATAGGAGGTGCCAGCTGTCTGGACCCAAGGCCAAGAGTAGTAATAAACCACAGAAAGGACGAATTGAAACAAGAATGATTATTAAAGATACAGAATTTTTACCCAGACCCTGCAAAATGCCTCACACACGATTTAGGCATTTCTCATTTGCATAAATCCAATGAATATTACATTGCTCCAACCTGTTGGCTGCAATGGGAATTGACTTCATCAGTTGCATGCATTAATAGTAAGTTACTGCTGCTTGTCATTTGCTATCTTTTTTGCCATTTGTGGGTACAAATGTTTTAGTTTAACTCTAAGGGATTTTTGTGTAGATCTAAAAGCAAGCATAAAGCTTCCACCAGTAAAGAAAAAAAAAAATGTCAATTCTAAATGAATGCTTTTGGTGGCCTCCTCAAAAAGCAGTGGGATGATGATGACAGCCAAAAAAGCCTGCCTAAGAGCAAAGACTGAATCAGAGTGATTGGGACTGTTTACACCTCTGAAGAGCTCACCCAGAAGGGCATGTCCCTAATTAGGGCTGTTTGGAGAGAGATCTCATTTTGTCAGCATGCTATGCTCAGCATCCTACATCTACAGCAGGCTGTATAGGGAGAGGGAGAAGTATCTAATATGACCTCCATTGAGGTAAGCATGTCAGGAACCGCTGGAGATTGAGGGTCAACCAGTACAGGAGAGAGAGAGAAACACCACATGCCTTGCAATCAGCCATGAAATGCAACCTGGCACCAATTGAACTGGGCCTGCAGGGAGCCACCTTCAGGACCACGGGATGGAAGGGTGTTTGCAGAAAGGGTTGTTGGGTCCGAGGTCATTGCACCTCACAGGGTGTTTTATTAATGTAATTAAACACAGGCGAACTCTCTGGTTTGGCATCATAGCTGACCTTAACAGCAGAGAGAAGAGGGAAACAAGAAAGAGAAGGGAGAGATCAACAGGGAGAAGAGGGAGAGTGAAAGAGGGATGGCACTGAGGAAGAGAGGGAGGGAGAACAAGGACGTGAGATTGGCAGTATAAGGCAAGATGAAACAAGAGAGGACATAGCTAAGCAAGGGGAATACTACCAGATAGTTGCAGCATGATGTATTGTTGGGAGGGGAAGATGTGAATCTCGAGAATGAATTAGTCCATGAGACGAGAAAATATCACCCTGACCAGTACAATTGAGACAGAGGAAAAGAACCTTAGACAAATTCAACATTCCTAGAAGTTTGTACTGTATTTAAGAAACGGTCTGTATTATCGGGTAAGCAAAAACTCTGCCCTGCCTCTACAAAAAAAGGCAAACCAGTTAAAGCTGAATCAATGTAAAGTTCTTTTCATCCCTAATGAGAATGGTACCTGACTTAGAAAATATTTTAAGCCCAATTTAGCTAAAGAAACTTCAGCAACTGGTCGTGTCGTTAGAAGAAAGTGGGATATGTCACCCTAAATCAATACATTACAATAATATAAATGTCACAGAAAACTAAAATAAAATGAGTCTTAGAACCATTATTCATTTTATTACATCTATCCATTTCATTTCAAAGCAAACCTGGAGCAAATTAAATACGATTTTCTAGCTTATAACCATAAAAAAACATATAAAACATATAAAAAACAACCTATCAAGTTAATTGTTTCACATTTACACCATGGACCAAAGGAAAATCTGATTCAGTATAAAAACAATAAACACCAAATATCTGTTCTTTAGGGATTTAATGTTGTATAGATGTGTTAAAGATTTCTTTATTTAACACATCTTTAACACAAGGTACTGTGTGTGGACCTTGATGCTCTATCTCTCAGGTTCTTTTCCCTGAAAAGAGATCACTCGGAACAAACTCTTTAAATAACACTTCATAACTTATATGTATTATAAAATCAGGAGACATGACAACAGATTTTGATAGAAATTGTAAACTTACTCAGATCAGAAAAAATGCTTAGAATGTTACAGAGTGGCAGCTGCTCACCTCCGGGCTCACCTCTCAGGAAGTGGCCCCGATTAGCAGTTAAAAAGGCATTTTATACATCTCCAGCCTGCCACATCATCGTATTTTACATCATACACGTTAGCAGATAAATAGAAATCATGGCTCCAGCCTTATCAAAATATTACACTTAGCTGAAGGACACGGCTCTCATTCCATTTCCAAATCTTTGCCACATACAATACAGACAGTTTTCTGTCTGGATATACAAATCCAGAGAAATACCAAGGTGTAATAAACTTACACATCATCAATAATAATTATCCTCTCAGGTGTATTTGACTTATTTACAAAATAAATCTTCAGTTTAGTTAGCAACTATTTTTAGAGGTTTTTTATCCACTTTTTCAGAATTTTTTGCACTCTTTGTAAAAATTTCTCTAATCAATGAAAAGAAAAAGAAAAATATAAGAAATTCTCCATTCATTAAAAAAATGGTTTGTTCCAAAAACTGAAACGATTCCCTTCTCTGATTCCTGCAATTGGATTGATTCAGATTCAGATAGACTATTCTAATGTCTTTTTGCCTGAATGTTACAGTAGACTATGTTACAGACGACACCTTTTTTTTATATCACATGGTAATAATATATGCTGTTGCAAAAAAAAAAAAACACAACACTATGCTCTCCCAAAATTAAGATGAAAAATTAAAACATTACACAAATCTGTGTTAGGCACAGATTTTCTGCTAGTGGTATATTCCTGTATGCAGTAGGAGAAGCTGACACTAGTTACGGTGTACTACTCGGATTGTCGGGCCTTGCGCATTCCAGTGATGTTGTGCTATATGATTGACTGAACATTGCCACATGACGTAAAACACAGTGGTTGCCCAGACAACAATAATAACATAATTCAGCATCCGTATGCAGAGTCTGGAGCATCTGTAGTGTTAGCGTGTCTAATGACTGATGAAGTTTTAACCAACTGATAATAAAAGTGAAAAAATCTGTTTATGTTGAACAAAGTAACTGGATGAAAAATGAAAAATGCAATGACGGCACACAGAGCCGCACAGCCGACGCACAGCACATAATAGGTTACGTAGGCTACCAGAGTTATGTCTGCGCACAGCGCAGTATACTGTAATTAAACTTGCATGGTACTGTTTTAAAATTCAGTAAATGCGGAAGCTATCCGTTTCATATCATTTTTCTCATTGAAAAACCATACAAATGGCATTTAGATTATATTCTGCATAAAAAATAAGTGAAATACCAATAAATTTTGTTTTAGTAATCAACCGCTTATAGTGTTCAAATTGGCTCTAGACCAACATGACCACTAAAAGCAGATTCCACTTATAGTGGTCATTATCATACACATGTTACGTCATGTGTGTCATCCAATGCAGATCATTGGCGCCATCCGCATCTAGTGAAAACTAGTGTAATTGGATGAGTCATATAACGCAAACACTCATTGATTAGCTATTCGTCAAATTTGTGCTGACACCAAAGGAAATCATCAGAAGCAAACAGGTGTTCTTCAAACTGCAAACGCGAATTGTCTATGCCCTGCTACAATGTTGGATTTAGAAAAAGATGTGGAAATGTCTGAAAGGTCGAACACAGGCGAGAGCGTATCGGGAGATGGAGACGGAGACCAACAAGACCTCCCTCATCCTTGGCCCTATCTCCAAGGATTTTTTCAAAATAGTCGAAAAATTCAGCTTTTAATTCATATAGTGGCATCTGGCTGTTTTTTTTTTTTTGTTTATGTTACTTAATACTTTTATACTTTAAGTAGTTTTTGGAGCACATACTTTTTCACTTTTACTTGAGTAAAGAGGTAAAGTTGATACTTCAACTTTTACCAGAGTGTTTTTAAACTGCAGTATCTATACTTCTACTTAAGTAACAAATGTGTGTACTTTTGACACCACTGGCTGAGAGTGGATCAATGTGCGCAGCTCGAAGCTGAATAATGACAATGCTCCATTTTTTGTTTGAACTGTGATTTTGTTTTATTACAGTGCCTAAGGCGGAAAAAAAATACAGCTCAGAAAAGGCACTGGTGCTTATTTTAGCTTGAAAAGTAGCAGTTACACTATTTTTTTTTTAGATCTTTATGTTATTGTAGGTTTATAAATGTTACATGTTATATACATTGATTTGGGGAAAAAAAAAGTGGAAAATACTTGCTTCATAAATGTATTGTGGACATTAATATGCTTCAGTGTTATTCTATGGGTGAAATAGTTGAGTAAAAGCATTTTGGCACAATTTGGCACATTTGGAGAGATTTGGAGATGCTGCTGACACCCAAAGTCAAAGCCCCACCAATCTGGAATTGTTATCGTTAGAGGGCTGAAATTTTCTGCCTTTGTGGTTGGCATGATGCAGAACAAATGTAATACAATGAGACATGCATATTCTCAAGCATGTCTTTATTACTGCTGTTAAAAAAAGACCCTAATATTTTCGAAAATAAAAGAGTCATGTTTGAACTGATGCACTTTGGGCTGTGTTTTACTCACACTATTTTAATTTATACATTCAGAATCTAGAAGGTGTTAGCTTTCAAATAATGAATCACATGTAATTTGGGCTTACAGTTCCTAAGTTATTTGCTTTTCCATTTGGGTATGCAAAATAGGCGAGGATTACTTCAAAATGAGGGGGATGTTAATTAAACAACTCAACAAGTGCAACTGAGCTATTCATAAATATACAGCCAACAGTAGATATTGTCACAGGATGCTTTTTATCCTTCCCTAACATCCATGCATTACCACATGGAAAAAATTTTCTTTATAAGTTTAGGTTGAAAAAATATTTGGAAAAGTGTTTCTTTTTCACCCAGATTTGATATTTTGTACAAAATGTATTTCTATTTATTTTATTTTTTCTTATTCTATAAATGAAAATACCAGAAATTGCACAGTACTGTCTATCTGATTACATATTTTTAAATACTGCATCAGATGTCACAGATCAACAGTTGGGTAGCCATTTGATGAAGTACTTTTTAATCTAACATTTGTCATTTGTACTTTCCACTTTTATTTGAGTCAATACTTGCTTAAAAAGTACTGCTCTAGAGTACTCTACCCATCTCTGTTAAATGCTGTTTATTAAGATAATATGTTATACTGACTAAATCTTGAGTAACATGAAAGTGGCCTGACTATTTTCTCCTAGATCCCTACCAAAATCAGCCTACCTTTATTAATAATCAACTTCTCAGAACAAAATAAGTAACATGACCAAATGTGGTGTCAGGCACACTTGTAGACATTAGTACAAGTATTTTTTTAAGTTATAGTCTGCATTTTATCTATATACTAAGAGTTTGCAAAGTGTCAGAGGTTCAAAGGATTCCATGCCAGAAGATCAGAGATCTGAAGAGGTACCGAAGGGAAATCCAAGTCGAAGTCAGGATGAAAATCCAGGCTCAGTCCACAAGTAGAATACAGCAAGTGTAGGAAGTCAGGTAAGGCAAACAGATCAGAACAGGAACAGGCAGGCTCAGAGGTCCCAAGGCAGAACAGGTCAGGATCAGGCAATTAGAACACAAACAGGTACGCTAGAGGACTCTCACCAAAGGCTTGGATAGTCTGGCACTGGTGACTGGGAGCAAGGAGGTTAAATAGAGACTGGAGCAGGTGACACAGATAGACGGTGATGAAACTGGGCAGAGCTAGACAGGTGAATGGAATTAAGCCAGTCATCAGTGCCAACATCATGAGAGGCTTGACATGGTCACACATTGTAAGACTGGCTTGGTCTTTGTAAAAGAGATAAAACCAGGATGGAATGATCCTGCTAGATTAGGCCTGGCTTCTTCTCTTATCCTGGATTCCTAAATTTAGCTTGTCAAATGGCCCTCTGAACTTACATTTTCTCACATGTTCATAAATAAACAAAACTGAATTTTGACAGCCACCCAAGAACAACCATCACAAGTCTGTATGGTACTGAGTATACATTCTATTTTTTTTAAATGATGTAAAACGGACTATGGAAAAAACAGCTAATTAATTTCATTTTTAAAGATTAACAGAGAGTAATAGATAAATATTTTTTAAAGTCTTGAAAAATAAAATGGCAGAGGAAACACTTGCATGCAATGCTTTTTTCATGATAATATTACTTAAGTAATACTAAAAAGCATGTTTTAGTGAAACTTTGAAACTAAAAGCAACTTTTCATCAAAACATTACTCATGTCTTACAGGCCCCAAGCAATGGGACTGGTGTAACAGTGACGTTTACTACCTGGAAAAATTAGAGACAGGCGAGAGCAGTGAAAAGAAGTGCTGTCTTTAACATCCAAAATGCGTTTTTTTTTTATTAGTCATCAAATAGAATATTTCTCACATATAAATTGCACTTATGTTACATTTTCCATCGAGAATGTGATTTTCCCAAGGTGTAATCAACTCTGTCCTCTTATTCCTTATTCCTTTTTGAACTATTTGCTTTTGATAAATGTGTACCACCAAGGTACAGAACTTTAACAGGGATTATACAAACAAAAATGGAATGACACTAAATGCTAAATACTACATTTCTATGTTCAACAAACAAATTACATTTTCTCCCTGCCTTCAGTTATTGCTAGACTCACAGAACAATTGTCTTTCCGGTTGGATAGCTTTTTAGGCTACTGTCAATAGAATGAAAGGTAGAGCTTTCTTCAAAATATCAATTAAAAAAGAACAGCCAAGTGGTCATAATCATTACAAAGTGAAGGTTAAGACATGATTTTAGTCATTGATTACCAACAATGTCGTTGTTCCATGCAGTATCTGATTTTAACAGTGTTGTTAAAGCCATAACAATGCTTTGTGATAAATGAATCTAAACAAAAAGAAACATTTGCAAATTAAGCTTAAATATATATATATATATATGCCCTATCATATCTATTAGGACTAAAAAAATCAGGAAAACAGTCACACAAATGTACGTGTTAAAAGATGTAATGCAAGCTTAAAATGTGTACTTCTGTAATCATTCAGGTATTTACAGAGTGCTGCAGTAAAAGACCATCTGTGAGAATTAGCCACTTCGTGCTACAGCTCCAAGCACCAGCCATTGAAACTCGTTCCTCATCTCTATGGCCTGCATTAGGTGCCTTGTCAACATAATTATATTTCTTTGCACTAATCGATGACTTATAATGCAAACAAGAGCTGTCTGAGAATGTATAAAACTATGACAGCAATAATGGCATAGGCAATAAGCAAACACATGGAAACAGAAAAATGGGAGAGTATTAGATGTGATTGATGACAGTAGAAGGAAGCATTACAAACACATTCAGTATTAGATAAGAGGCTGTGTTGTGTGAATTTGACAAGCTATTCTAACTGTGTAAATAAGATATATTTTCAGCAGACTGGAAATTAGAAATTCTTATTTGTGAGTAAGTGTAGAAATGTTTTGCAGCTAGTAGGCAGTAGCGACCACAGGGACCAAAGAAAATAATTGCACCACAAGGATAAACCAGGTCAAAACCAAATGACTATCAAATAATCTTTATGTTAGTCGACAAAAATACATCATATTCATATGTTTATGTTCCTATTTTCACCTCTAATAACAAAGTAGATTATCAATAAAGAAACCCAAATAATGTCAATAGGAAGATATTGTTATTGAATTATTGATATGTGGGCCCATTTGTCCTTTGCCCTCTAACTTCAGAATTGCCTAATGGGGTGTGTCAATTTTTTTCAGTGTTAAATATTTACAACTGCAAAATAATGAATATGTGCATGTCATCTGAATGTGTTGTGTCCTCAGGTGTAATGAACTGAGAAACACACGGAGTTAATGATGCAAGCACAAAGTCTGTCCGTGTATACAATTACTGATGCTACATAGTACTGTAATTGTCTCCTTTGACACTTTTTTTTCCTTTTGTAGGAGAATACTTAGACTCACATAAAGAGCAGAGCTTCAGAAGAACAAATCATTTTGCTAAAGAGAGGTACTGAGCTATGTTCACCTGTCACAAACACATGCAAGCACATACACATATTTCCATTCTCCCTCATTTACTACCAACCTTTATACAGTTCATTAATGCACTATAATATACTATAGATGTGTGGTTTATCAAGGTTCTTTATTGGATTCATATGTAAAATATCCTACAGTATCCTCATGCTTCTAGTGCTTGTAGATGAAAAATTTATTTGAATTTGGGTAGGGTTTATTAGAGTTTCTGGGATTTTGTTGTTTTTCATTTGTGAGTGAGCTTCCCGTCACAGAGAGGATCTTTGCTAATGGCTGGGCCGACCCGTGCTGCTGCACACCTGAGAACATTTCTCAGTCAAGATGACAAGCATGTATAAAAGCAGGCAAAGTATCATCTCTCTTCGCCGAATGATTACCCCTGATGGTATTCCAGCCAAACTAGGAATTTTCTTTTTGTTGAAATTTGTCTTCTTGTTTCTTTTGTTCCAGTCAACCAGAGAACCTCAGTTTGTTTCCGATCCTCATTGGAAAGGTCTTACCTGTGTTCTCAGTATTCATCACCTTCCTGCCTGCTCTCCAGCACAACGTCTCTTTAAGTACCAACACTGAGAGATTTCACTCACATTCTCCTGGACCTCTGGGGCACAGTCTGCAAAGGCCATTGAATCAAACCTCTACAGATCCATCCTACCTTCCCATTCACCTCTTAAGTAAGCAAATCCATCACTTATCAGTTGTCATCAACCAACTCCTTCCTAATTAGTCTGCTTTCTCCCCTCAGACCAATCAGAAACTTCAACTGACTTCCTGCAGTTTTACTCTTCCAGATTCTTGTTTCTTCTGTAAATAAAATTTTAAAATTCACTGGTTCTCTATGTGATTCCGCATGTGGGTCAAAAACTACAAACCAACAAAACCATCCCAAAACATGCTAAAGTTATTAAACTGTAGAAATTTCAATTAAAACTCTATGTCTGATACTACTGTAGAAGAGATACCTTGTTATCCCAATTGAGAAGAAATATAGGTGTATTACAAGTAATTCAGGGAAAGGTTTACAATACAACAGAATTATTTGTAGGGTCATTTTGAGAGTGTGAAAAATACACATGTATGATTGTGCAAATAAAGAAACAATAGGTCATCTAAAAATTAAACTTTGCATTTCTTATTAAAACTGGTAATATATTTATAAGTGCGTTTACTTGTGACTGAAAAAGTACTACTTAACTAGAAGGCGGTGAATATTTTATTGAATTTAAGTTATAAACAAGTCAGTAAAATAAAAATAAAACAAAAAAATTTAGGTCTGTTACAAGATCTACAGTTAGATGATTCAGTTCATCATCACAAATTCAGTGTAGGAGAAATAATCAGTTTCAAGTAATGTGATATTCTGTAGATATTAGATGAAACATGGTAATTTCAAAGAACACCTTACTGGTACTTTATAATAAAAAGAATTACAAGTGTGAAAGCAATCCTCAAAACTTCTTTAATTAAAGATGTGAGTAACAGTAATGAGAGTATTGGGCAGAATGGTTTGAAGCAATGGAAAATATAACGTTGCACCCAGAATAAAAAGAGCTGAAGAACTGATTTCTCTTAATACAGTTGATTATAACCCAATTATAGTTAGCAAAATGTCTCAAATATCTTTTCATGATGATATTTGAATGTCATGGAAATATTTATTTAAACCTCTTTCAAAATTGTGATTTTCCCTATTTCCTGTCCTTAGCCTGTTTGAAAGTCGAGCCTTATCTGACATAAATATAGCTTATGAATGATTTCAATTCTGCATTTGAACAAACTGCTTTCTCTCCCAGACTCTTTCCTAAGAAGAGATCACTCAGAGCAAACTTTAAATTATACTTAATAATGTATATAAATTTAAAATAACTATGAGACACATCAACAGATTTAGACAGGAATTGTAATCTTATTCAGACCACACAAATTGCTCGAGGTTACAGATGGCAGCACTTACCACCATGCATCGCTTCTCCATGAAGTTGACCCTAGATAACTGTTAAAGAAACATTTTATACAACTCCAGTGTCACACCCTGCCACATCATCACATATCACATTACATCATACATGTTTAAAAAATTTGGAGACACCCCTGGCTCCAGCCATATCAAAATACTACCGCGTTCTTAGATCAAGGCCATTCTGAATGCCCAGTGAGAGATGGCTGGCTGTTAAGAGTCATCCATTCTGTCTGTACACCCACATTTCATTTCCAAATCTCTGGTGTGTACATAATGAATATGATACTGTAACTGTATATCCTTACTGGTGAAGATCCTCAGTAATCCAAAAAAGTTCAAAAACAAACCACTGGACTTTATTTTCCAAGTTTCAAGACGTTTTGCTACCCATCCAGGAAGCTTTTTTCCAATAGAATGTCTGGATTAGCATTGATTTCCAAGCTTTATAGAGTAGCCCATCAAAGACTTGTTATGGCTTAGAAAACATGCAAATTGAACCGTAAGAGCAGGTCCACCCCTTAGTAATGGGGAGTTGTTGAGGTCTTTGTTAGCCTGCAATACCCAATAGACATATGCCTCTGAAAAGGAAGTCGTTATGTGTTATGTGCTTACGTGTTCTGGCAGCACATCCTGTTCGTTTGCAGTGCTTTATCAAAAATGGACGAAGCTTTCTCATTTTTTTTCTAAATAAATGTCTGATACCACACACATGGCAACAAAATCTTCAATAAAATCACGCCTCCCCTTCGCTGACGTTGTTGAATGCTCAAGAACTTGCAGGCATGTGTTGCTCGCGCTAGCTTCCCTTTTCTCTCTGTTTCTGATGTGATGTGTGTTTCTTGACTTTGAGTGGTCATCACAATTATTTTTATGTTTCCAGTTGACTGTGTGTTGAAAAAACGTGCAGAAAAGGTGCTCTCCAGATTCATAAAAATCACAGGTATATTGTTCTGGACTAAACTTTGCCCTAAGTTTACTATTTCTCAATTTTCTGGATGAATTTGGTGTTTCTGCGCAACTCGACACCTACTTTTTTTGTCGGTGTGGAAACAAAAGCCCACCCTGCATAACTATATACGGGAGCAGGCAGTGGACAAAAGACCTTACATACATACTACCTCTTGCTTGGACTCACAATGGGATACCTTCGGGTATGAAGGATACACATGACCTGTCCTTCCAACTTGGTGTAAAAAGGACTGAATTTGTCGACAGCATATAGAGGAGTCTTTGAATCGGAAGAGGCCATGGCGCCTTGTTATGACGTAATTTGCTGAAAAATCTGGTATTTGGAGGAAGCAGCCTCTGGACTCGAACACAGCAAGTGTGTGCATAAATGGATGAATGACTGAATGTAGTTTGAAGCACTTTAGTCAAGCCTTATATAAGTACTTACCATTTGATTTCAGCCAAAACTACCTGGGATATTTAAAGCTTTTTTTGTATGACATAGGCCATATATTATACCTGAAAGTTAAAACCTGATGATCAAGTCAGCTCAAAGTAAATCACATTCCCTATAGCTAATTTTAATGCAAAATGAAAACAGAAATAACAGAAACATAAAGAGTTGTATTAATCAAACAGTATATACAATCTGGTTGAAATCTTTGCAGTTTTTTGTTTTTCTTTTTCACCTGATTTATGATTCACAACAGCACAATCCTTAGTCTGCTTCATTTTACTAGATCTTTGATATTCAGATATCAATGGATTCTGGCCCTGTTCCATATGCATTGGATTACAGGACATCAAGTTACCAGCAAGGAAATTTTAGAGGCCCAAAACTCTGGAGTCCAGTTGGGAGCCTGCACAAATCTATATTTACATGAAGAAAATCGATTCAAACTGAAAATAAAATGTTCAAAGGGAGAGCAGTCACGATTTAGTTGCAGCTGGCTGCTATTCCAGTAGAGTACAATACCCATGATACAAAAATTTTTCAAAATATTTATCAGCCTACACGCAAAAAATACACACCAATGTTTACTAGTGTGCACTGAATAATTAATGCTGATGTTTAATAACGTGCATTTATTCTGTTTGAGACCATAAGTTCTCTGTGTTTTTCTCCTATTATTGCTGGCCATGTGTTTATCATTGAATCTGTTCATTCTAGTCATTTAACTTCACTCTTGCTAGAGGGAATAGAATATTGAAATATGTTTGGAAAATAACACATTTGCATGAGGTGCATAAATTTCCCCTTGAGACCGAAGGCCAGAACTGCACATAAAAATGGAGACAACAAGTTTGTGAACATCTGGATGCAGAAAAGGCAACAAGGAGACAAGTTAGGAATTATGGCTGCATGTGTTTGGCTCTTCCTCTCTCCCCGGTCTCTCTTGGAGCAGAATCCCTCCTTATTCCTTGTTTCTGGCATCTTTATCCGAGGAAAACAGATGGATTTGCTTTTCCCCGGATACACCCTCAATCACATCCCTCATACACCCACACCCATACATATTGCATGCATACACCCGCACACGTATACAAAGTAACACACAACCAAAGGCGCAAACAACTAACAGATCGTAGACATAGTGACTTTTACAAACAAATAGACTCCAACAGGCACAGAAACAGCACTTGGGAGAAGGACAGCTGAGCTAATATGCCCGGCCTTCATTCTTCGGATCTGAGAGGAGCTCCATCCACAGCAGCAAATATTTTCCCTCCTGTCGATCTCTTTATTTTCTCTCCTTCATTCATCGAAACTGTGCCACTGCAGTTCCAGAAAATGTTCTGCAGATTCAAAGCACAGTGAGAAACCTTTTTTTTTATTCATCTTTTATCTCCAGCAGCCACATACGAATCGGTGGAGGAAGTGCAAGGGAGGTGGGACCCTACCTGTCCCTTGAGAAAGATGAAAGGTTCATTTTGAGACGTGGTCTCATCTGCTGCAATCTGGAGCTTTCTTATAGGACATGACTGGGGGCTTATTTTATTAGCGTCAATCTGTTCTTGTGTGGAACAGCGCACCAGTGTTCCTGAGATATTTGTTTGGTTATTAGTCCCACAGTTAATGAACAATTTGTTCCATTGGGCACCAAACTACACAAGCAATCATGATCCAATCATGCTCTCAATAAAATGCCCTTTTATGGTTTATTCTTGTATTCTCGCTGCTCAGATTATGTCTTGATTTTGGGATTTGAGTTGTTTTTTTGTTTTCCTTTGGGCTCTTAATTGCAGACAAGCAGTCCACGCAACCAATGCAACTGGCTTCTTGTTTCAGCATTTCATTTCATTGGATGCTGCAAACACATAGTTTGGTGTTGTAGCTGAGGTTTGAAAAGCTTCTCCGCTTCTCGGGGGACACACATTGCTGTTAGCAAAATTATACACATATATATATATATATAAATACATAAATTCAAAAACCATTTTTCCTCTTCAATACAGATTAGATAATTATATAAGCAAAACAGACGCATCAGTGACAATATCTGGTTGAATACTAGGGAGGCTAAACCTCTGCTGGAAAATTTCAGAAAATTATCGGTAAAATGCGTATTGCGAAACTTGATTAATATAGTCATTAAAAGCAGAAAATAGGCTCTAAAAAGTGCCTGATTTTATAAATATTTTTCACATTAAGCCTTTTATTCTGCTCTCATATGCAATCTCCCCTCAGTTTCTATGAGAAATCCCCATAGTGGTTTGAGTCTCGGTCTATTGAGGTAAGAAGTGAAAATGTAGAGCCCTGATTGGATTCAACACGAAACTACATCACTTCCAATGAGGCAAAACCTTTTAACCTCTCAAACCCACCGGGTCACCAGCAAAACATTTCAAAGCGTTTACAACTAACAACTCAGAACGCATGAAAATTACTCTGGTAAAATGTTTGCCAATATAGATATTGTTGGAAATACAGCTCAGAAAAGGCATTGGGGTTTATTTTATCTTGTAAAGCATCAGTTTCACTATTTTTATAGATTTTTATGTTATTGTAGGTTTATAAGTGTTAAATTTTTCTAAACATAGATTCTGAAAAAAAGGAGAAAATACTTGCTTCATAAATGTTTTTGGTGACCGTCATAATGCTTCAGTGTTATTGTATGGGTCAAATAGTTGAGTAAAAGCATTTAGCACAATGTGAGACATTTGGAGAGATTTGGAGATGCTGGTGACACCAAAAGTTCAAAGCACCACAGATCTGGAACTGTTGTTGCTAGAGGTCTGCAATTTTCTGCATTTGTGGTTGACATGATGTAGAACAAATGTAATACAATGAGACATGCCTATTCTCAAGCATGTCTTTATTAGTGCTGTTCAAAAATGGTGTTAGCTTTGAAATGATGTATAAGACATGTAATTTCGTTCCTCAATTATTTGTTTTTCCATTTTGGTATGCAAAATAGGCGAGGATTACTTCAAAATGAGGTGCATGTTAAGGGGTCTATGGAGCAGGGGCAGGTGGTGAAGCTGGCTGCTCGATGGCCAACATATGCAACACTGACTGACAGTGGTCAGACAACAAGGAGGTTTTCCTCATGAGTCGAGAGGGAGAAGTGATTGTTCAGTCAGAACAATCATCTTGTACTAAACTCTTGCTGTGGTTTCTGGAGTTTATTATTTCAGAGAGCTTCAGAACAGGTTTTTTTTACCCGCTGTTTTAATGTTTTATGTCCTTCAACATTTGTTGATGAAATACATGACATTTGGATTGAATTAACACTTTTAAGCCTCCCACATTTCAGAGATCAGCATTCGCCACTGATACACATTTTATTTTAAATCTAACTATTTAGGTTATACAGCTATCATATTGTTTAAACGTTATAATATTTTAGCTGTTTTTTTAAACCCCCCCTCATATTTCATCCAATTTTTTTAAAAACTACTTCTATAGAAGTGTGAACAGTACATGAATTAGTTATAGCACAGTTCCTTCCACCAAAACAGTACAAAAATATATATAGCAACAGGGCATACAATATGGTCTGTAAAGAGAAGATAAAGTTTAATTTTTAATATGACATTTCTACTCTGCATAAAAATGCCCTTTTGGATCTTAGCATTTAACATTCAATGTGCAGCATTTTTCGTACAATTTAAACTTTTAGGCCATTAAGGCTACTGTTTCTCATTAAGCCACACAACTAATCATGTTCCTGATAACTCCTCCCTAACTGCAAGCACTGTTCAGATATATGGTGCTTATTATGGCAACCATGGACACACTTCCGCCATAGCTTGGAGGTCCATACTGGTTTGAGATTTTCGCTAAGTCCACTTCTATACAGAACTGGTATTGGGTTCGAACCATTATCGTTTTTAAGTTTGAATATACCCAGATAACCAACACCTATGATACCGCTTCTGCGTCTGATTTACAGGTGTACAAGGAGCAGTGGGGTTCTGGATTCGATTTGCTGTGTTGGTATTATTTAGTATCACTTACTTAGTAGAGACTGACACGGGAGTGGATTTTCACTCCTGTCCTGTCCCACTCCCACAGAAAAAAATGGTGTCCCGTCCCGATACCGGGCCAGAGTAGAAATCTAAATCCTGTCCCGTCCCACTCCTGGTGATATTACTCCCACTCCCATCCTGCTCCAATTCAGAATGACTCCCGCTCCCGCACCACTCCCATTCTTGTTGTTTTTGAGCGCGGGTGAAAAACTCAGAGCGGAAGTTACTATTGGTTTGCTCCCGCTCCCGTCTGCTCCCATCCATCCATCCATCCATCTTCCTCCGCTTATCCGGGGTCGGGTCGCGGGGGCAGCAGCTTAAGAAGGGAGGCCCAGACTTCCCTCTCCCCAGCCACTTCTTCCAGCTCTTCAGGAGGAACCCCAAGGCGTTCCCAGGCCAGCCGAGAAACATAGTCTCTCCAGCGAGTCCTGGGTCTTCCCCGGGGCCTCCCCCCTGTGGGACGTGCCCGGAACACCTCACCAGGGAGGCGTCCAGGAGGCATCCTAAACAGATGCCCAAGCCACCTCAACTGGCTCCTCTCGACGTGGAGGAGCAGCGGCTCTACTCCGAGTCCCTCCCGGATGACCGAGCTTCTCACCCTATCTCTAAGGGAGATAGGGTCTGCTCCCGTTAATGTTTAATCCTGTACCGTCCCAATCCCGTGATCGTTACTAATACTGACTCCCATCCCACGGGAATCCCACGGGAATCCCGTGACCCGTGGGATTCCCGAAAAAATGTCAGTCTCTATTACTTAGTAATGAAAAGTCCAGACTGAAAAAAACAGCACATGAATGTATAAAATCAGGCTTTTACTGGCTGATACCCATATCCTATATTGTAAAATGGCAATTTCAGTTTTGACTAACTCTAGTTTGTTCTTTCTTTCAAACTTAAACTTGTAAAATTTACAATAATTATATGATTCAAACATTAGGCTTACTCTATATTTAAAAAGTGTCAAATATCGGTACAGGCTTTTTTGTTGCATTTAAAGACCATAAAGTATGTTAAATTCTCTGTTTTAATGTATTTATTGGAAAAAAAAAAAACCTCTGCCACCTAATCATAAGAGCGAGTAAAAGTAAAAGAAAAATGAGAAAGAAATTTTTTATGTTGATGCAACAAAACATCTGGATAAATGTTTTCATCTCTTCCATCATCATCATTTTGATCTAATTAATGGGTAAATAGTATGAGTGTGTTCTGCCGGTAAAGTCAATAGTGTTTAAATCAAGTGTGTATGCAATTTTTGTCTACATTCCTTTTGATGGTTGACTACATTTAGGATTTGAGAGTTTTAAATGGTGATAATGGTTGACAACTTGGAAAAGTATACCACTGGGTTACAGTTGAGGTATCCAGGGGTATGATAATTGCTGTATTTCTTATTGCATACAAATTATTACACAGGGCATTTGGGGGCCACATTAATAATGCTAGTCTGTGGCTTGGTGTTCAGATAATGAATGAAATATGATCCAGGCAGTCCGGGATGAATATTACATCCAGATGCCTGAATGTGAATGCCACTCATTTACAAGAGACATATAAAAAGTTAAGAAGCTTTTTTATCCAATATCTCATTAGTAGTGAAGAGTAGAATTACCGTATTGCTGTTGAAAGCAATCATTGGGCAGTTATCTTTTTCTTAGCACATATTCATAATTTAGATGATTGCAAGAGGGATGTATTTTTGCTGCGTTGCAGACTAGATATCAAACACAGGAAAGAAGTTTCAGCTTGTTTACCTGCCACAGATAAGCATGGAAAATTTGGAAAACTGAATTATACTTCACTTGAAATTGCACTGCAGCACATTGCTAAAAGTAGTTGCCAAAACTTGCTGATTTGGTAATACTTTTAAAGCTTTGGCTTTAAAGACTTAATCAGAAACCAGGTTGTAACATTGTTCTAAATCATTTTATGATGCAATTGAACAATGATTAAAGACAGTTTAAAAGGTGAACACTTCTATCCTGTCTTGTGATTTCAATTATTATTTTCTAATGTACTAATTTCTGCAATAGCCTGGCTGTTATGCCACATGTTGGTTCTGATACAAAACTTAACAGAAAGAATTAACAAAGGAACAGATTAGAAAGGCAGCAGTGGGGTTTTCATGAAATACTTGAAAGAGATTGTGATATAATACCAAACAGACCTGGACAACCCTATTCAGAAGAAATGCCTCCAGCTACAATGTGCTGATTGCAACATGTATAAAGTTTTGACATCAGTGGGTGCTGAACACACACTCACATTCTTACCCATGCAGTCAGAGCTTAATCTTCTTTTGAACGCATTAGTGACGTCCTGGGTAAAGAAGTGTTTTGTTCACGGACATCTGATAGAGGCATGAAAAGAATTTAGAGATGCTTTGAAGAGGAAATTTCGGTCAGCCACAAGAAACTTCTCGCATATCGTTTGATGACCTAGAAAAGGCAAGCAAGGCCAGCCATCCTGCGCTGTCTTTAATTGAATGAAGAACTGTTGTCCATATTTAGAGTACTGGTGAGTCATGAAAGGAGCCTTTCAAGGATCTTCTTTATTCAATCAATGCTTCTTCCCAGAGGAGGTTGTTTAAATACTCCCTGGAAGTAGGGTGGTTGGAGTGGACAAGCTTTGTCCCAAGATGTTGCTTTCATTCAGCCTAAGTCTAAAAAAGAGAGTTAGGAGTCAAGGATGTCTGGGGATCCAGCCCACATCTCCAGTGTTTTGTGGGACCAGAAATCTCTGACGGATGTCTGGCAACCAACCAAAAGAAGAGCCATCAGTGTGTTCTTGACACAAAGCTTTTTTTTTTTTTTTTTCCAGCACTGGTAGGAGTCCAACATAATTCTTTTTGTGGTGTTTGTGGACAGGATCTCAAGATGTAGACATGGAGCAGTGGGTGTCTAGTTACAGACACCTCCACTCAAACCGAGAGGGCTTTCTCTGTACTTTTTGTACAAGCTAGGACTGCTTTGGTGTTAAATTTCCTTGTGCGTGGAATTTGAAATGGCCAGATGATTGACGGTACCTCTTTTTATGAGCCAATTGTTGTTTTCAACTAGCAGAAGATGGACGGCTTAAAATGGGTCAGGTTTTAATCTCTACAGAGCACGGGCGTAAAATATCCTGGTTTTCAATGGTATGGACTGGAAGATAAATGGAGAAATCAAGGCTTCGTCAGCAGTAACTTCTTACTTGGGCAAAATGATTGAAACAAAGAAATGATGGCAAAAATGAGGGCCTACAGATATAACTTTTTTTTTAACTCAGGTAGTGTTTATATTACAGCCCTGTCACGGCTCAGAACAGGGAACCCAGTATTGAAGGCAAACAGCAGATATCTCAAAAGCATTTATTTTAAAACGATTATTCTGCAGTGAGAGCAAGGATGTCTAAGACAGGAACCTCTGCAGGGGGGAAAAACGGGTTAGTGAACACATCAATCTGACGGGGGATGATTATGAACAGTGTTGGGCACATTACTTTGAAAAAGTAATTAGTTATAGTTACTAGTTACTTCTCTAGTTACTAGTTACTAACTGAGTTACTCAACAATAAAAGTAACTGTTTACTAGTAAAAGTAACTATTGCGCTACTTTTGCATTTCTCACCCCGTAACCCTCACCACCGGCCCTCCACCTTCTTGTCGTGTGTTTCAAAAGCCAGCTGAATAGATTGGACGACAAAGACAAGAACCTACAGAGAGTTTTGCATTTATTGCAACTCAACATAAATGACATCAGGGGAGAACGATATCTGACGGGCGTATAAACTCCGTCAGATAGCGTTCCCCTCTTCTTAAAATGGGGGGAACAGTATCTGACAGGCCTATAAACCCTGTCAGATAGTGTTTCCTCCTGCTTAAAATGGGGGGAACGGTATCTGATGCGGTGTAAATATCATCAGGCTACATTACCTCTACTCATGGGTGAGAATTTTTTTAACAGGGCATTTAGATCTGGTGAGTGTATGAAATTAATCATCACCATCCATCCATCCATCCCGATTTCTCCCTGTGCGGAGATGCAGGGGAAACCGTATCTGATGGGGAAACGCAGCTCGATGTAACACCGGTATTTTGATCTAGAAAACGCTGTTTTGTGCTGGAGTCCTCCTCACTCTCCATCTCTCTATACATCAGCCAATCTCATTCTCCCCTCTCTCATGACAAGGCAGGCACAAGTCCATCATAAAAAACAGGGTTAATTGTGCCACCTGGGTAACATGCAGTAACGGGGTGTCGTCAATGGTAACTGCGTTATAGTTACAGTCAAAGTAATTAGTTAGATTACTCGTTACTAAAAAAAGGTAACTTTCAACACTGTTAGAAACGCCATTACTTTCAACGGCGTTACTCCCATCACTGATTATGAACATGTGATTCACTAACCTGGTTTTATAGTCCAGACACAACTGGCTAGAGAACAATTGCGCCATGATGGCTGGTTTAAGGGCTCGTAAAATAGAGGCAGGAGCAAGGGGATAAGATGAACGGTAATAAAAAAAAAAATGGGCGGAGTAAGGCAGATGAGTAAAAATAGTAATCCAACCAGTCATAAACACCAAGATAATGACAAGCCCCTCAGCCAATATGCTGAGGGGCTTGTCATTCATAGGCATAGGCATTCAGCCAATATACTTTCACAAACACAACATAGAAACTGGACAAAATATGACACCATGATGGCGTGTAAGTTTTCAAGTAATAGATCAGGCATTTTATGGTTTCAAATAGAACGCCTGGTCATAGACATGATTTTTGTAACACAGGAGTCTGCTTTAACTAGAATTTGAACTCGTTCCAAAATTGGTTGGCAGGAAAAAACTTCAAGCTAATTTTCCTGATGAAAGCCTTAAGAAGTTTTTTTTTTTAGGTGCTACATAGTTACCTCTTAATTGCTCTCCCAATCATTTGTACTTGCCTGTTTTATGATCCAAATCAGTGTATAATCCAACAAAAAAACTACAAATAAACATTTCTTTATTTTCCTATTGTTCTTCCTCTTTCATTTTCATTCTTGTTTATCTTTTTTCTACACTCCTGTCTTTCTTCTAAACTGTTCTTCCTCTTCCGACAGGCTATACTCTCATTTGTCACATTTACAATGGAAACATCCAAATTTACAGATGCTATCAATTAATCACCTCCACTCTAATTACAATCCAATTAACCTCTGTTTCCATGCTCCACGCTGCAGGATGACCAGCACCTCCTCTACTCAATCACTTTGCTCAGACAGCCAAAGAGTGAGGGAGAGTGGGAAGTAAAGTGAGATTTAATGGAGGAAGAGTAAAATGTAGAAGAAAGTAAGAAAGACGAATGAATGAGCTATGAGGGCTGACCTGCTCAACCCTGAACTGTTGGACAGGAGCTGTTTTAAAGGCTGAGGTAGCTCCATTCCGGGGAGGATCCTGCATCATTTAATAATGGTTTGGATGTGATAGCAGCAGTTTAGGGAAGCATATCTGCTTATCAGCTCCATACAACAAAAATGGGAATAAACTGAAGCATACATGCAATTTTACTTTCAATACGCACAATAGCCATAAAATGAAGGGTAAATACATGATTTCTAAGGGAGTAAAGAGTCGCGAAAATATTAAAAACAAAGAAAAAATTCTCAACTCAAGAGCTGATTTCTCAGAGGAGAATCACAGGTGTGACAGAGAAAAAGGAGAAAACTTGAGGAGGAAAGAGTCAGAATGAGGCAGATGAGGAGGGGGTGGACACGGATGGAGTGCTGTTGCTGCTTTTGACAGAGGGATTCAAGAAAGAGGAAGGATATCTCCATTACAGA
The DNA here is from genome assembly GCA_030533445.1 of Cyprinodon diabolis. NCBI lineage: Eukaryota > Metazoa > Chordata > Actinopteri > Cyprinodontiformes > Cyprinodontidae > Cyprinodon > Cyprinodon diabolis. The sequence goes on along the minus strand of CM060065.1, from coordinate 41,604,209 downwards.
CACAACTGTTCTCCTGATGAACTGGGAAACTAGCCTGTCACCATTAACCACCTGCGCATGTGTGTGGGTGTGTGTGTGTGAGGACGTTTCCGATGCACTATTAGGATCCTTAAAAAAATTGTTACACATGCTGTAAATGCAAAGGAATACATTAAAGAAAATGTGCACATACACACACATGCTCACCCAGCTCCAGCACAGATGGATATACACCTTGACTATTAGCAGTTCTGGATTTACAGTGGCCCATCAGCCTTCAGCTTTTAATGCCACGCAGGGCCTGTTTTACAGCTCTGCCCCAGGGCCTCAATCGGCTTTCAATTAGCAGGTGAGCTGCAGCCCTGTTCCCAATCAATACCCCAGCACAGCAAAGCTGCATGCACCCTGGGGCCCCAGCTTGAAGGGAGGAATGAGGAGGAGAAGGAGGAGAGTCTGGAAGAGAGAGGAGCTGGCAAGGAAGGCTTTATGGAATTGTGCCATGCTGCTTGGCCAGAGGTTTGAAAGGGTTGGACCTGTCGCTTCCTCTCTTTCTGATTGCCTACTCAAAAAACACACGCAGAGCAACAAATGTATGGAGGAGCATTTCTGCTGAAACTGCAATGTTTAAATTTTGATTTTCCCCTTTTTGACAATGAAAATCACAGAACTGCCCTTTACTAGAACTGAGAACATAAACGTTTTAAATAACTATTTGAATCCATTTTCAATTTAGAACTGTTAAGATATATAAATTGTTTAAAATTAAAAGTATGCTTTGGTCAAAACACTAGATAGATAAATCATTTTAGCTTTTTCCAGGCAAAGAGTTTTCATTTGAAAATATTCACAAGGAAGGAAACTTTATCTTTAAACAGATATTTTGATCAATTTACTGCATCCATCCATTGTCTATACCAGTTTTTCACTGTAGGGCCACAGAGGACTGGGGACTGCTGTTTGTCAAGCATACACCACACTAGGGACACAGAGACACCCAGCAAAAACAACTACCTAGGCACACACTTTAACTTAAGGCAAATTTTGAGAGACCAAATGTTTGTTTTTGTTTTTTGAAGAGTAATATTGCAAATAACTACATCACCAAAAAGGATATGTGGTAAAGAGTAATTTGCTTTCATATTAAGGCTTGCTGACTCAATCTTTTATAAACCAGCATCTGCACTTACAGATACAGATCTGTAGTCTCTTTTTCAGTAAGTCCAATTTTTATATATATATATATATATATATATATATATATATATATACACTATATTGCCAAAAGTATTTGCTCACCCATCCAAATTATTGGAATCAGGTGTTCCAATCACTTCCATGGCCACAGGTGTATAAATTCAAGCACCTAGGCATGCAGACTGTTTTTACAAACATTTGTGAAAGAATGGGTCGCTCTCAGGAGCTCAGTGAATTCCAGCGTGGAACTGTGATAGGATGCCACCTGTGCAACAAATCCAGTCGTGAAATTTCCTCGCTCCTAAATATTCCACAGTCAACTGTCAGCTGTATTATAAGAAAATGGAAGTGTTTGGGAACGACAGCAACTCAGCCACGAAGTGGTAGGCCACGTAAACTGACGGAGCGGGGTCAGCGGATGCTGAAGCGCATAGTGCGAAGAGGTCGCCAACTTTCTGCAGAGTCAATCACTACAGACCTCCAAACTTCATGTGGCCTTCAGATTAGCTCAAGAACAGTGCGCAGAGAGCTTCATGGAATGGGTTTCCATGGTCGAGCAGCTGCATCCAAGCCATACATAACCAAGTGCAATGCAAAGCGTCGGATGCGGTGGTGTAAAGCACGCCGCCACTGGACTCTAGAGCAGTGGAGACGCGTTCTCTGGAGTGACGAATCGCGCTTCTCCATCTGGCAATCTGATGGACGGGTCTGGGTTTGGCGGTTGCCAGGAGAACGGTACTTGTCTGACTGCATTGTGCCAAGTGTAAAGTTTGGTGGAGGGGGGATTATGGTGTGGGGTTGTTTTTCAGGAGCTGGGCTTGGCCCCTTAGTTCCAGTGAAAGGAACTCTGAATGCTTCAGCATACCAAGACATTTTGGACAATTCCATGCTCCCAACTTTGTGGGAACAGTTTGGAGCTGGCCCCTTCCTCTTCCAACATGACTGTGCACCAGTGCACAAAGCAAGGTCCATAAAGACATGGATGACAGAGTCTGGTGTGGATGAACTTGACTGGCCTGCACAGAGTCCTGACCTCAACCCGATAGAACACCTTTGGGATGAATTAGAGCGGAGACTGAGAGCCAGGCCTTCTCGTCCAACATCAGTGTGCGACCTCACAAATGCGCTTCTGGAAGAATGGTCAAAAATTCCCATAAACACACTCCTAAACCTTGTGGACAGCCTTCCCAGAAGAGCTGAAGATGTTCTAGCTACAAAGGGTTGACCGACGTCATATTGAACCCTATGGATTAGGAACGGGATGTCACTTAAGCTCATATGTGAGTCAAGGCAGGTGAGCAAATACTTTTGGCAATATAGTGTATATATATATATATATAACAAAAGAACCAGTTCAAACTAAATGAGGCTGTTTGTTTGCTTGTTTAATAAAAAAAAAATGACACAAGGTACTTGATGTGCCCAGTGATTATTCTGATGCCATATAACTGCAAGGTTGAAAAAAAGATTTAGTCTCTTATTATTCTCACACTGATATTCGTACAGAAAAGAGCAACAGCATTTCCTGAAAATGAAAGCAGTGTTTGACTGCTCAATCTCTGTGTGAAGTAGCAACCGAGATGATATTGAGACAATTTTTTGTTTGTTTTTAAGATAATTTGTTTCATTTCCTCACTTTGAACTCATACCCTGATATCAACATAAAAATAAGAATTTGACCCAAAACCTGACCCAAAGTTAGAAACAAATAAATTAGGTTTCAGTAAGAATTTGAGAATTGTTTTGTGTATGCGTTCAGCAGATTTGCTTTCTTGCAACAAAACATAAACATTTTTAAATGGGAGTTATGTTTATACTAGTAGTCATACTCCTAATTGTACATGTACTCATACTCCTCATCTTCCACTTATCAGGGACTTTGTCGCAGAGGCAGCAGTCTCAGCAGAGACTCCTAGACTTCCTCCTCCCCGAAAGCCTGAGTCACTTCATGGCTGAGAGACATTGAGCCTCCAGCGTGTCCTGTGCCATCCCCTGGGCCTCCTTTCATTGGGATGTGCCTGAAACACCTGAGGGAGGCATCAAGGGGGCATCTGAAACAAATATACAAGCCATCTCAGCTAATGCCTCTCAATGTGGAGACAAAGTTACATTACTCCACACCCCTCCTGGTTGGCCGATTTTCTTACCCTGTGGAGAAAGCCCATGCTTTGCCTTAAACCATGATAATAATTTTAGACAGTGCGGATCAATGTCCAAACTCTACAAGACACTTCAAAAGGGACATGCAATCCTGCCTCTCACCATGCTTGGGACAAAAGTAGCAGCTACATGCTTGAGCTTTCTCTTCTGCCTAGAGTCTATAACCAAGTAGAGTCACATTGGGGAGACCTTCTAGACTGAGGACAATGCAGGACTGGACGCCAAAGACAGCCGAAAGCTATGTGGACCTGATGGTGAAATTTAGAACTATTCTGCAAAACAGAATTTCTGCAGCAATTCTCTTTGAGTTTATGGGAATGACTTGAAAGTAGTACAGACTGGAACCTTGGAGTATCCAAAAGGGCAAAGGCCTACCAGCTAGGCCATCGGAACACAGACCGAGCCAACACTGCCTTAGCAACTTTGGAGACACCTCACCAAGCATGGATTGGCTAATCGAGGGGAACCTGGAGAACTCCCTATGGGCCTGTCTAATTTTTGGGGCGTAAGGGCCATTGAATAATTTTTGCCAGTATTCAGTCATAAGTGGACTTGTGCTGCTACCGCTATCCCTTGGCTGCCTCCGCCTACACTGGTAGCTTTTTTTTTCTTTGTGCACCCTGACAGTGCACTCAGTTGGGCAAGGGTGTCTGAAAGATGAAAAAGCCAGAATTAAAAAGAGGATATATAGAGTCAGAAAGGCCTCAAAATGTTTGTAAACTTATAAATAAAATTAGTTAAAACTGAAAAAATAAAAGTTGAATTTGAAGCTGAATTATAGAAATTCAATTTTGTACCTTGTAATGTAAGAAACTAATAAAGCAAGCATAAAATAATAAAAATTTAATCTAAATTCACTTTAGTATTTGAATTACACTTATTCCACTGTTTATTTCTTTTTTTTATTGCAGTTTCAGATTTCAGATTTTATATTTTAAGGTTCAAATCCTTTTTTTCAGGTTCTATTTTCTTTTTTTTTTTTTCAAATTCCTTTTTCAGTTCCAGTGTAAATGTCTTTGGCGTAATATTTTTTACAGGAATTTGCCACAATGGCAAATAAATGCAGCTGAGAATGTGTTCACCAAGCAGCTGGAGTTCCCACCATCCATGAATGCAACATGGAACAGGACATCTCTCCAGCGCTTCCCCAAGCTGTCAATTACGTTTCCTCGCCCAATCTCATCAGATTGGGGTCAAAATCTGCATGTGAAAAAACTCATTTGAAAGTGTAAAAAAAAATCATCAAACTGTACTATTTAGCCCAATTAATGTCTTAATTGTTTAACTTCAAATGTGTTTTCCATATTTATTATTGTGGTATAAGGCACGCTAACAAAAAGCTAATGGCATGGTATCCAATGCTGAGTTGTTTGGAATTTTGCTTACAAGGCTAAAACAAACTTCATTTTAGTTAGGCATATAATATTTACATTTATGTATGAGCTGATCTACATCTCCAAACCAGACCTCTTCTGATCCGTCGCTGGGCCTAGAGCTCCGGTTCATAAAAGTTATCACCAGGACAAGTAACAGAGGGCAGCTCTTCCGGAGTCCAACATGGCCTGGGAAGAGGTCTACCTTAATGCCAGCAATGTGGAAAAGGCTTTGTAGCAACCAGACTGGATTTGACTGCAATGCCGCCCATATGTCACCACGAGGGATATGGTCCAATGCCTTCTCCAGGTAGACAAAACAAGACTAATGAAACCTAGGTGCAAATCCAAACTAGAAACCTTTCACCGGCAACCAATTTCCACATTATGAGCCTCTGTTCCAGCCTATCAGCACAGCTCAACACTTATCAGCGTCAATCTACCTTTTAACCACCTTCATTTCATTAGCCTCACTCCTCATTCTCCAGCCTCTATTGCACCACCAGTGTCAGACTCTGGTGTGGGAAAGATGTCTCTAACGTAGATCTATCTGCTTACAAAGATCAACTGCATTCACCATCGATATCTTCTGGTGGAGTCTAAGCATCAAAGACCTATTCATGTTTTCATGTCAATAAAACTTTCTAATTGCTGTTTTTCTCCGTGTAAGTCTCAAGATTGAAGGTCTAAAATAAGACACCTTTTTGTGTCTTATTTAGTTACTACTAAATGAATTTAAGCAAAAATGACATGAACCAGCCACCCATTTCAGGTGCGATCAACCATTACATGGCCGTTTCTAGTGGTTTTCAATTCCATAAACTAGCTTCAGACTGTGGCTCCTCTACACTCCAGTTAATTTCTTATGGCTGATAACATGCAGCTCATTATGGATGACGTCTGCTTTGGGTGCATCTAAAGCTGGATGTACTGTACTACCTTGCACCACACATTGGTCCAAAAGAAACCTCTGACCACCAACAACAAGCAAGGCAGCTAAAGTTTTTTGCTCAGTGAAACAAGCAAAAGTCCAGCTGTGGCGTAAACTGTCACCCTAATGGTTACAGGGGAAAAAATACCCTACATCCTGAGCCTACTATGTAAACAGTAACCTGGCTCATACAGATTGTTAAGCCCTTGTTGCACTTTAAAACATTAGATTTTTGGATGAAGACCAATATATAATACAGGTCTATAACTCAACAGTTGAATTAAAACCTCAAAAAATGTCCGGGGGGAATTTCAAAATTGTGCGGGATTTTGGTTGACTACAGTGCAGCATGTAGTCGAAACTGGGAGCCAGTGGGGGACGGAGCGACCGAACCTGACCAGGTAACTGTAGCCTCGCCACCTGCATCCCCGTGCTTCCCCCCCGCCTGCCCTACCGGTCCCCAGCCCCCCTCCTGCAGCTGAGGACGGTCCAGTCAGCTGTCCAGCAGTCAAAACTGTCACCAAAGGTGCACCTTTGGTGACAATTTCCTTAAAATCCTTTCATTAGTTTACAAATAAGGCATAGTGTCTTTTCACTCTGCACTCAATCAGTAGATCAAAAATTCAAGCGCAGCAAGCCTTACTTTTCCTGTGTTTTTGTTTTCAGTATAATGCTTTTCAACTTTTTGAGTCCAATGCTGAAGCTGTCAACAGTCACAGCTGCCACCCTCTGGTTTAGGGGGGAACAGCCTGCAAGGAACCTTTAAAAAATTCCTGCATCCGGATTATGATTTGGAGCATCACCAAAATTTTGTGGATTGTTCCTTGGTCAGAGGTACACCTTTGGTAAAAAATGTCATTAAGATCAGGTCAGAACTTTTTATCCTGTAAACAGACAGACAGACTCACACAATCTTGACCTAAAATATAACTTCCTTGGCGGAGGTAATAAAAGTGAAACCCAAACCTGTTTTATTGTATGTACTTGTGAAAAATGTATTTTCTTCATTCTAATTTAACACCAGTGTCATGTTTCTGCCCTTGTTGGATTTTTTAGTTCTGTTTAAGTTTTCTTTTGGAGTTTTTCAGTTACATTTTGAATTGTCATTTTGTGTTTTCTTGGTCATTTGTTTCTTTTCCATTTTGTGTCATTCTGGTTGTTTTCTAGTTATATTCAAGCAGTGTTGTATTTTTTTAGCTATTCTTTGTGCCTGTCTCCTTTCCTATAAGCCGGGCATACACTGTGCGATTTTTTTGCCCTTTTCTGGCCGACTTTCCAGTCGTTCGAGAATTTTTAAATAGGGCCAGCATTCAGCTTCAGCCTAGTGTACAGGGGGTAACAAGGGGCGATCAGCCTCTCACGACCACCTCCCAATCAGGAATCGTGAGGTCGGGAGAAAAGCAAACATGTTTGATTTTCAGTCGGTTGTTGCTCAGTGGGCATGTGCGAACAAGGATTATTCTTCTTCCTCTCAGATGAAAACACAGAAGCATAGCGAGCGTGCGAGTGAAATGGAGTTCTTTCTGTAAAATTGAAAGACCATATTTGCCATGTTTGCTCAGCCATGTCTTTGTCCAAATACTCTGTTTCCTTTACTTTTTAGGGTTTTCAGCACACAAAATTGCACAAATCGCCAAGGCTGCATGTTTCACTCTAGTGAGCTTAATATTCCTCTTCTACTCACTTGCCTTCCGGAGAGATGAGTTCGAGTAGCGCCATCTCAATGCGGAGCTGAAAGCAGACGTACAGTGTGAGCAGGTAGATCGCATCAGAGCGTCGGGTCACGCAGTGTGAGAACATACGTCGTGAGCTGTGAACGCATACTGCAGCAGGTTTCGTCGTACAGTCTGAGCTGTAGCTGCTTGCAACGATTGAAAATAATTGCAATGTGTATGGCCGGCTTTAGCTCCCTTCTAGTTGCTTCCATCCATGGCTGCTCCCTATCAGTTGATTAGTCCATTCTTTGCTCATTCCATTCATCTCCTATATACACTATATTGCCAAAAGTATTTGCTCACCCATCCAAATTATTGGAATCAGGTGTTCCAATCACTTCCATGGCCACAGGTGTATAAATTCAAGCACCTAGGCATGCAGACTGTTTTTACAAACATTTGTGAAAGAATGGGTCGCTCTCAGGAGCTCAGTGAATTCCAGCGTGGAACTGTGATAGGATGCCACCTGTGCAACAAATCCAGTCGTGAAATTTCCTCGCTCCTAAATATTCCACAGTCAACTGTCAGCTGTATTATAAGAAAATGGAAGTGTTTGGGAACGACAGCAACTCAGCCACGAAGTGGTAGGCCACGTAAACTGACGGAGCGGGGTCAGCGGATGCTGAAGCGCATAGTGCGAAGAGGTCGCCAACTTTCTGCAGAGTCAATCACTACAGACCTCCAAACTTCATGTGGCCTTCAGATTAGCTCAAGAACAGTGCGCAGAGAGCTTCATGGAATGGGTTTCCATGGTCGAGCAGCTGCATCCAAGCCATACATAACCAAGTGCAATGCAAAGCGTCGGATGCGGTGGTGTAAAGCACGCCGCCACTGGACTCTAGAGCAGTGGAGACGCGTTCTCTGGAGTGACGAATCGCGCTTCTCCATCTGGCAATCTGATGGACGGGTCTGGGTTTGGCGGTTGCCAGGAGAACGGTACTTGTCTGACTGCATTGTGCCAAGTGTAAAGTTTGGTGGAGGGGGGATTATGGTGTGGGGTTGTTTTTCAGGAGCTGGGCTTGGCCCCTTAGTTCCAGTGAAAGGAACTCTGAATGCTTCAGCATACCAAGACATTTTGGACAATTCCATGCTCCCAACTTTGTGGGAACAGTTTGGAGCTGGCCCCTTCCTCTTCCAACATGACTGTGCACCAGTGCACAAAGCAAGGTCCATAAAGACATGGATGACAGAGTCTGGTGTGGATGAACTTGACTGGCCTGCACAGAGTCCTGACCTCAACCCGATAGAACACCTTTGGGATGAATTAGAGCGGAGACTGAGAGCCAGGCCTTCTCGTCCAACATCAGTGTGCGACCTCACAAATGCGCTTCTGGAAGAATGGTCAAAAATTCCCATAAACACACTCCTAAACCTTGTGGACAGCCTTCCCAGAAGAGTTGAAGCTGTTCTAGCTGCAAAGGGTGGACCGACGTCATATTGAACCCTATGGATTAGGAACGGGATGTCACTTAAGCTCATATGTGAGTCAAGGCAGGTGAGCAAATACTTTTGGCAATATAGTGTATATATATATATATATATATATATATATATATATATATATATATATATATATATATATTAGGGTTGTCACGATACTAAACTTTTCAACTCGATACCGATACTAAGTAAAATATTCGATACTCGATGTCATTTTCGATACCGCAAGGATAAAAACAAAGACTCCAAAATTCAACAGAATTTTTTTCATTAATAAACAAAATACAATAAATAGATAAATAAATACAATAAACAATAATTTGAGGTTGTATGCTGTGCACAATATTAAGCAAGCTTGATTAAAAAAAAATTACAAAATTAAAATTAAGTGTTCCTTCCTTGGCTATGCTTTACACACATAACAATGACACTAGCCAAACCGATTAAAAAACAAAAATAATTCTCAGCAACTGCACCTGTTACAGAAAAAAGTCTGAAACCGAAAAGTGCACAGAATTATTCAATCACACAGTGTTCAGAAAGTGCATTTTCCTCTAATCTGCGCATAAGACTGTTTAGGTGCCACTGGTGGTAGCACTGTATCGATACTTTTGAAAATGAGTATTGTATCCAGATACAACTTTTCAGTATCGATACTTTTGACAACCCTAATATATATATATATATATCTATATATATATATATCTATATATATATATATATATATATATATATATATATATATATATATATATATATATATATATATATATATATATATATATATATACACCTCCTGTGGAATTCCTTCACACTAATTAATTTCTTCATTCCATAGGTTTATTCTCGCTCCTAGTTTTTGGTTCCCGAGTTTCTTGTCGATCAGTTCTGGATTAATTAAATTTTGCAAGAAATCATCTCTGCCTCTCCATCTCTGCATCAGGGTCCTAAAATAGTATATACTAATCCTGACAATCGAGTGCTGGTCCTGAGTAATTAAACACGCTTTTCCTGTGCACGTCTTTTTCTCAGCTTTTATCCACCACCATGGAATGTAAGAAGCACTATGTGCAGAAATATAAAGTCAGAGAGAGGAGGGCATCACACAAGTTATTTTCTTGATGACTATTTAGGTTATGGCTTATCTTACAGCAAATACGATCTTGCCTCTTTTACAGTTTCTATAGAGTGTGAGTTATTGTACTTTATTTTGTAGCATGTGTATTTATGCTTGTTTTCCTGTGGCTTTCCCTATTCCTTTAAAATATTCATCACTGAAATAATTTCACAATCTGTAAATATTACTGAAATTTCTCTCACTATACTGTTTGTATTTTTTTTAAGGTATTTATTTATGATTATTCAATATTTACGTATCTTCAATGAAAATTACTGAAGATAAGTAAATTGAGGCAGAGCTTTAACCCATTCATGCACTATAACTAAGTAATTTCTTCCTATTTGGATTGTAAAATTTTACCTTATCTGCATATCAATAATTGTATGATTATTCATATGCTTTACGTGCTCAATTATTCCACTTTTTAGGTGGTGAATCAGCATTAAAAGTCCTCAAAACCCCTAATATTGCTTTACTTAAGGAGCTCTTTTATAAGGCTTAAGATGTTTTGATGATTAAAACAAAGAGCTTAAAGAATAAAAGGTAAGATTCTTAGTGAAATCTAAGAATTCAGCAAATGTTAAGATTTTCCTAAAATTAATTAAGAGCTACTTTTAGATTTTAGAATTATTTTTGAGAAAGCACTAAAAGTGTGAAAAGATTTAATGAGTAAGAATACTAAATGAGGGAATAATGCCTTAGTGATGAGAGGTTAAAGAAGATCGAAAGAAACAGAAGATGGGGAGGGGGAGTGTTGGTGGGGGCGGGGGTGTTGGTGCTTGGGTTGGGTGCTGAAGAGTGACTGGAGGGCCTGGATAGATAGGGGAGAGGTGGAAGAGATAACTGCTCCATCCAAAACCCTTCTCTTTTGCCTTTCCCTTTCTCTCTCTGTGCCAATTTTGTCCAAGGGGGGCAATGGGGGTCTTTGAAGGCATTCCAGCAGGATCTGTGTGATTCTGTGTGCCTGTATGGTTAGATGCATTTGCAAAGCTGCACCCACATAAATGTAAAGACTGCCCTAAATTTAAAGAAATAAACATTTTAAAGTAAGAACATGAATTTAGATATATTTGCACAGGAATTGTATTTATTTATTGTGTTTGTATGTATATATACACACATGTGGGTTCATGCATGATGACAGCCAGTTATGGTACATCTCACTTGGAGTGGTGGAGAGGCATAGCTGGAGCTGCTGGAAGGCGGAGAGATAGGCAGCTCTTCCCTCCACACATCTCTGTTCAAAGGCGCCATCAAAGTCTGGCAGAAATGTCAGTGCTGCAGGCAGGGGACCGGCCTCTGAATGTCAGTCCTTCTCAGGTCAACACGAAGAGCCAGCCCGCCGCATACAGACACAAAAGGGGTGGGGGTGTATGGGGGGGCTGAAGAGGGAAAATGAAGATAAAAAAGACATAAAACAAGAGCAGTGATTAGAAAAGCATGATAAAGTGATGCAGGGAGCAACAGCCAGATTAAGACTTGGAGGAAAAACTAGAATAAAGAACAGGATGAAACATGCTAAGCAGAAAAAAGGCAAGAAGAGGCATGAAACAAAACTAGATATTTTTCTTTTTAGTTTGGGGCAGGGTCAGAACTAAAGTTCCTTTATTCCATCTCTGTGTTTTTCTTTGGGTTCAGCAAGATGTCAAGTGACTTCATGTCAGAGATCGAAAGGCTACTCAAGTCAGAGGTATGATGCAGACCACAGAAAGAACATTCATGAAATACAGCAGAAAAAACATTCACTAACTGCTAAGAGAGAGCAGAAACACATGCAAGCATACTGGAAAGGGGAATACTGATTCATTGATAATGCAGTCTACTCAGCTGGGGCATTGCACACTGTACGTTAGTATGTCGTGTGTAGGAGACAGGTGCTGTTTGGGGATAAAGGGAAATTAACAAAAATGAAAATAAAATCAATACAATTAACTTTTAATCAGAAAAACCAAAATGGATAAAAGCATCGATAAATATTTCCTGAAAAACATTAAGTTTTTCCGAGAACAGTTCAAACTAACAAGGATTTTCTGCATCACAAACTTTTTTTATGAATTTGCAACTTGCAATCAGTTCCAACTGACCTATAATATATTCTGAATTGCATATGACCGCAACCATAGAGATTGGAATCCTGAGATTCTTAGTTCGAGCCCCACTGCCACAGACAGCCACTCTGGGTCTCGGAGCAAGACCCTTAACCCCACAATGCTCCCCGGGCACCCCTTGATGGCAGCCCACTGCAGAGGTAAAATCTTCCCATTTGAGATCTATAAAGTTAAATTATTATTAATTATTATTACCATAGTTATTAAAGTTTTTTTGTTCTATGTAATAAAATATAGCTGAACCCTGTCCAAGTAGAAAACATAAAAAGTTGAAAACCAAAATGTCAATGATTTGGAGGATCCCTCATACAATCAGATAAAATGAGATTCCACAGTGGCTTGGCCTACTGCTTGAGCTTGGGGGTTAGTTCTCTCACCTGCAGCAGAGCTGTTGCAGTTGAAAATCAAGCAGAAAGAGTTGAGGTGTTTCTGGCATCTGATTCGGAAGTCTAGCATGAATTTCCTTAGATTTCTTTTTTTATGTCCTACCAAAATGTGCTCATGATGAAAAACTGAACTTGTTGAAGGGATTTTGGATCCCAAAATGTGCTTAAAGGGATGTTTGAATTTCCCCTCTGTAACAGTTTCATCCTGGGTAAGCAAACAGTTATTGGAGGGTTCTAGCACAAAAAATAAACTTCTGTTCACTTTCTATACCCACTTGTCTATGCACTTTGGCAAGGAAAGGGTACTCATCTATGGAAGTCATTTGGCAAAAAGGTAGTAACCCCACTGGACAGCTGAAGAGAAGAAAATTACTCAAAATTAATATTTTTTTCGTTGTTTAAAATTCTTTATGTAAATATCCTACGGCAAAAACAAGGCTACATGATTTTTAATCTAAGAATATCAAACCAAATACATATCAGGATTTCTCTAAAAAGGTGTCCCTAGTCCTAATAACTGGCTGTGCTATTCTTGAATATGACAAGTATTTACAAAAACAATTATTTAATCAATCAGATTATTACAAATTTAGTTAAATGTGTGGTTGCAATAAGGCAACCTGCAGCTGAAATATTGTCGCTTTTAAGCACAAAGACACCCATCCTACAAGACACATTCCAAGTTAGATGCAAATAACTAACCCAGACTTTGTCTACTTTTGAAGAGTTCTAATTAAATATGTTGATAGATGAAAAAAATGTATCATAAATGCAAAATTTTTCTTTTTTTTTACAATTTTGGTACAATTAGTGCTCATGATGGGTTGCTTTTTCAGCTAAAGTCATGTTTTAGAGTCACTACACTCCAGTTAATGATTTATAAATTACTTAATTAGTTGAGGAGTATTAAATAATTAATTAATCATGATTAATCTGATTAATTTTTTCAGCCCTAACCCAGACATGATCCTCCTTGGCTCTATGAGCCTGTATTTTGATATAATTTGTGTACCTGGTCATTTAAATAATGATGAAATAGGATGGTCAAAGATGTGTTTTGATGATGATGATGTCCAGATCTTGGACAAAGGAGGTAGAAGCTCTGAAAGAGGGGTGAGGGAGGCCAAAGAGAAAAGTCACCTATGAATCGAGGGGGAGGATTGGGCTTTCAGCTCTCGAGCATATTTAACCCTGTCTTGAAACTCATTCCAAAAAAATTACATAAGCAGTCTCATCATGATTCAGATGGACAAGTACACAACTCACAAAACAACAGTTCTTCTTTCTTAAGGTCTGTTTAAAGATATAAAGCAAAAATCTACATTTGTTGAGTTATTCAATTCAAAAGTGTGAAATTTGACTGGAAATTCTTTCCACTCGGCCGACTGGTCAGGGTTGTGTTACAGTAATCAAATTTAACTAGATAACAAATGGGTTTGGCTTTGTGCTACTAAGCTGCAAATCCTGGAAGTCTAGATCATATTTATGATTAAGAATAGCTGTAGCGTTCCTACTGCCTGGTTAAGCATTTACTGTATCAGTGGCAGCTGGTCAACAGAGGATGCAAGCGCACCGCCCAAATGACCTCGATTAAGACATGAAAAATTTTAATTTAAATTATAAATGTAAATATTTCGAAAAATATTAATATATATATATATATAATTAGATGTGCAAGATGTATATTTAATCTTTATTGACGAATAAAACTTGTGTTCTTCATAGGATTGCTGGCGTATTTTTGACCTGGGGAGCAATAATCTTTGCCCATTGACTCTCGTTAAAAGTTGTAGATGCGCACTAGCTCTTCAATGCAAAAGATAGAACCCTGGGACACAGGTCTCCTGCGCCCAGAGCTGAAAGCAGCTTAATTTGTACATCACCTCCCATCACAGTCATCTGTTATAAAGTGCAGCTGATCGACAAGTTTAAATAATTATTTAGCAACATGGCTTGGCTAACTGCATGCGGCAAGGCTAACACTTTATTCTGCTTTCTCTGCCTCCTTTTCAATCACCAGGATCCGACCCAGCATAGATTAAAATGGGTATTACTTATTTAAACCACTTTTCAGAAATAAATATTATATTGTTTTTTGTTGTTGGTATTCATGTAAATATACTGTTCAGATACCTTTGTATACATTTGATTGTGGTTTAAGGCTATTTCGAAATTTTAGCCCCCTCTGGATAAAACTCCACCAGCCACACTGTACTGTTTTATTTAGTGGAACCAAAAAAGCTCTTGTTTAATATTCTATTGTAACATTGTTATACAGTTATTAAAGGTATTATGGAGCATTTTCAAGATTAAAATAGAAAAGGAAAAAAAAAAACACCCTCTCCACTTTAAAAAAAAATGCGCATGCACCACCCTGTACCCACTCCCGAGAGGGAACCCGTGGGAGAGCATGCACAAGCCCACCTCTCCTCTTGCTCGCTCTGACTAAAAGTTGCTGTTCTCATAGCTCATACAATATTACTGTGTCCGAACGTTCGCCCTCACCCCTAAAATCCTCAATCACTATATAGAGCAGGGGCTATATAGTAGACATTATAGAGAACTGAGTTAACTCACCGTTCAGACAGATGATCACTGCTTTTTGCTACCCATTGGGCATGTAACTCCTCTTCAACTGTGAGGTGCCTTATTTGTCGTCGCTGTCGGATTGTGAAAGCTTATGGTTACAGGAAATTACAGCAAATCTCATGATGGTTTGTGAGGACAGCTCTGCACACAAAGCATTCCCGGATATATCTACCTCTTCTGAGGCCTTTCTTTTCTTCCCATACACTTCATAGATACTTTTTGTCCCATGACCCTCGGCCATTTTCAACGAACCACAGCGAGAAAAGTGAGCTTCAATGACTGTCTGAAACTGTAGCTCTCCACAGATTTACACCTAAAAGTGTACATGTGCACAAAAAGACAGCTAACGGGACGGCACATAGGACGGCCTTACGTAAACATATCACCAGAATGATTGACAATAATGAGGACAACTTATTTACATGATCCACCTGGAAATAAAAGATCCTCCTCTATACCTTTAAACATAGGGGCCATCCTCAATTTTCAGCTTGCTCTACTCTTTCAGAACCTGCAACAAAGACTCTTATAGTAGGTTGATACCTCAGTAGCACATAAAGATTTCTCAATAGAAAGCATTTGAGTAAAACTGTGCAAAAGTCTTGTTGCCTGCAATCTAAGCCAGTTTGTGGTTACCATGACCCAGATAAATGAGAATCTGCACAGACATTTAGAAAATTAGAGAAGCATTCAGAGACGGACTAACTGGTGGGCTCTGGATCATGAATAATCCTAAACTGCTTGATCTCATTAACATTTTTATTGAAAACTTTTTTTTCTTATAAAAGTGGCATTCCAAGTTCCCTCATATCCATATGAAGCAAAACAGCCACAAAGAAACTTCCAGATCCATTTCTGGCAGTTGTTAAATCTAGTGGATCATTAAAATGGCCAGTTGTTAAATCTAGTGGATCATTAAAATGTTTTAGGCAAACAGTCTTTGATTTTCTTTTTGTCTGCAATAAAAAGGAAGACTCCCATTAAAACAATTTTTGCCAAGTCTCTTTGTTATCATTGAATTGTGGAAAAAATGACATTAATTCGAACAAATAGGAACTTTAGTGCTCCAAAATAATTTTGGGGGATACTTTATGAAGACATGGATGTTTTGTTGACAGCTCTAAGGTTATCCTTGTTGAATGTTTTTTCTATTTTCCTTAGATTTGTCTTCATAATCCGATTATATTTAGATTTTACTGATCAGGCAGTAATCAGGCTTTGGATTACTGAAATCAAACCAAAAGTGTTATTAATCACAGGTTCTTCATGACTAAACAAAGAAGGCCATTTGTTTTTCACACAGCGCCATGTTATGATTTTTTCTTTTCTTGATAGATGACATTCTTTCATGAAAACCATTTTTGTTGGGTTTTTTTTTACATCTGGACTTGTTTTATATCAAACTTAAGGAGTTTTTTTGAATGATGATCTAAAATATTTTTGTGTGATAAAAATCCCTTTTCACAGCAATATAAATAAATGTACATTGTGAAATGAATAAAAATAAGGATCTAAAAAAAGAAGGTAGAAGTTCAGAAGCTGCAAAACTTTAAGGCACACTGTGTAACTCCTAGCCACTAGGGGCGCTAGACCAGTAACTGCCCGTATTTTGCTTCTACTAAACATCTGTCATGGTCCCTAGTTTTCTGACTCACATTCAGAACACACCGAGGAGACAGGTAGGGCAAATTTAAGATAGTTTATAAAAAAAAAAAAAACAAGGACGACAAGAGGAGTTTCTTCAGGGCGTCTGGAAACAAAGGGAGTGTCAGGCACACTGAAACAGAGAGCGAGAGTTAATGGAAGTATGTGTGAAATGAGAACGACAGCACTGAAAGGCTTACCACATGAGACGTGAATGATCCACAGAGGCTGAGAATGATCCGTAGACAGGAAATGCAGAAGCTTGCAGCGGGCAAGGTGGCCGCCAAGTGGGAAGAGGCTAGTCAGGGTAGGGTTAGCCAGGGCTCAGCTGATCAATCCATGGGTCGGCGGCAAGTAACAGCCAGCTGGAAGTCACGTTGACTGAGGACTTGAATCTCTGAGAGGTTGCGGAGGGGACCTTAGATTGATCAGCTTGGCAGAGATCTGTGACTCACGGAAGGTTCCCCGAAGTGGGATTCGGAGCCGAACAACTATGTATGGCTAATAGGAGAAAAACAAAGACAAAGACCGTCACAGAAACCACCTCAGCACCCTGACAACATCGGCCTGCACCAACGAACAACCTCAGTACCATGATCAACCCTTGTTTTCCCTCGCGCACAATCCCTATAACGTTTTCTCTTTTTAGCCTCCTCTGATGTTTTTTCTTCCCTCAGCCATGACCAGTAGTCGAGCAGGCAGAAAAATAGCACTTATATAGTCAGTATTTCAAAAAGGGAGCCTAAGGAATATTGGCCTAAGGAATCATTTAAAATAACTCATATGCGTCAACTCTTTAGGTCACAAAGTCCGCGGAGTGCCTCTAAGTTGACAGAGATATGAATATAATGTAGAGATGAGGATTCACTAATTACGAGGGAGTATTAGGGTCAGGCTAGGGATATATTTATTTTTTTGTTTTAGAATAAAGTTGTAATATTACGACAATGAAGTGATCATACAACAACCTGTTTCAGAAAGAAAGCTTCAAGCTCCGACCAGCTTAAGACGGCCGACCAGCACCACCAAACAGCAACCTGAGTCCACTTTGACATACTGTCCGGTTTGACACTACTGTGCTAAAAGATTTCCTAATTTTTCAAAACGGAGCCAAATTATAACCTTACATGATGCTCGACATTCCTCATTTTAGGAAAGGAGGGGCTTCTTCTAAGAGTTGTCATATAGTACAACTTGTTTCTTGTAATTGTAGGCCTTTATTCTCTTAATATTATGACTTTATTCTGGTAATTTTATGACTTTATTCTAATAATTTTACAACTTTATTCTCGTAATTTTATTACTCTATTCTCATAATTTTACGACTTTACTCTTCTAATGTTACAAATTTTTTCACGAAATAGAAGAAAAAATAATCTTCAGCCTGGCCCTAATTCTCCGTTGTAAATGATAATGAGGAAGGAATACAAACAATAATTAGGATTTAAAAAATTATGGACATTAACATAGCTTTGGCCACCTTTAACTGAAAAAAATGACATGATTGTTGGAGGAGTTAGAGATAAGTGCATGTATCATGTTTTTAAAGAGAGGACAGGTGACAGATGAATTTTTGTCCCCCTTGTGGCACTTTAATGGCAATAAACAGTAAGCATTGGTTTATTCCCACATGAGCTGGAAGGGGGAAGTAGACATAACAGGCACAACATTGTGATATTGAATGAATGGGGCAAAAAAAGGCTATGTGAAAGGATCCCTCTAGAAGTTACCAACAGCTTCTTTCTATTGAAAGTATAGCCTGGTCTCTGGAAACTGAAAAAAAAAACATCTTTACATCAGTGAGAATTATAGAATAGGAGAGGGTGTGAAGAAAATGGATACTATGAAAGAAAAAGGAAAGTGAAAGCACCATAGGGGACTGGGGAAAGAAAATTAGGAGAAACTGGAAGTGACAAAAGGAGGAGAGAGGGAGGAAAGGAGGAGAGAAAACAATAAGGTCTGCTGGGTGTAAAGTTTCCCCTGGATATGATATGAGGATACGGGCATGTCATCAAGGCTGTGAAGTGGAAATAATAAAGAATTAGGATTGTCTCTGAAGACAGGGGAATTAATCCAAAATGAATTATGAAGGGTGGAGAGGAGGGAAGAAAAAAAAATCAACATCAGCTATTTCCTTTTCCTCTGCTTCAAGGCAGATAGGGGCGGTTGGTGTGCATACGGTGTATCCCACAAAAATTATATTAATAACAAAGAAAAAAATACCACACACACAAATAAAAGCTGAAATGTTTAGTAATACGGGGGAAGGGAGATAGTTGTGCAGAGAGCATCAGTACAGATGAAAACAAAAAACAAACTGAGGATGGGTGCTGTTGCTGCCAGATTGGAGGCTACTGCTCTTTTGTCCCCCCCCCCCATCTCCCCAAGGACTGCTGGTGTTTAAGAGGAGATGCCGAAGAGGCCATTGTAATAAATGCCACTTGTAAATTGCGGAGTGGAATTATACAACATGCAGATGGATCCATACGCCAAAGCGAGATGGGGCCAAGAAAAACTGCGAGTGATAATTAAGACTTAGGGGGTGAATGACAGAGCCATTTGTGACGACGGAATATGGCGTCTCCCTCCCCCTGCTCCCTGGGAAACAGAAGGGCTCGGAGAGGCTCGGTGTCACAAAACATTACCCACACAGCTGTTGGCTTTATGAGCAAGCATTGGTGTACTCTTTTCCTTCCTTCCTCCTTCTCTCTCTCATCCTCATCAGTGCTTTATCTTTTTCTACCAGCACCACCACCATGCACAGACCTTTCCTTGGAGTGTGATTCTTTGCCATTTTGTGCCATCCCACCACCATCAACATTTGCTATTCAGTTCTTCACTATCCCATTCACCTTCTTCACCTCACAACGTCACTCTTGTTATCTCTGAGGGAAGAGAGGACCACTTGCACTCCATCATTCATAACCTGGCGAAGAGTAAAGGAGGTATGGGAGAGGCTGTGCATGCACACTGAAACAGGAGAATAACACCTAGCATTAAAATTCAATAAAAAGCTGAATTGTTAGTTGAAAAGTAGCATATAGCTTATTTGGTTTTCTAAGCTTTTTCTTTTTGCAAAAAAACAACAAATTTTTGTATCCTTGTATCTGTAAAAGTGAGACCTATACTATCTAAATAAATACAGGCTGATATATTGTAAGATTTTATTTCAATAAAATGTGATGATTATGTCTCACAGCTAATAAAAAATTCTAAATTCAGTTTCTTTGATAGTTAAACCAAAAAATGTGATATAGAAATTTATTTGACACCTTACTATGTCATGAAGGAACCTGCGGGCAGTTGTTGAACAGCCAGTCATAAAGATTTTTACAAGTATATTAAACAGTGAAGGCTGGGGAAGAATATCGCTGAAAGCATTTTAATTGGAAGTTTAGTGGAAGAGAAAAGTGTGGTAGAAAAAATGGGGGGGAGCCTAACAAAGTTATTGCATCCAGAGTCAGTGTTTTAAGCTATTCATTTACTATTCATAAAAAAAACTGTTGAGCCACTTACCAAACATCAACAACAATAAAGAACTAACTTATATACTATATGCCCATCATCCAACGTTCTAATTTTGTCCTCGTCATCTTCCGCTTTTTCATCCCAGGGTAGCGGTCTCAGCAAACACCTCCAGGCTCCTTTCTTTCCAGACACCTCTAGGCTTTCCTCAGAGGAACTGGAGGAAAGCCTAAGGCATTTCAGGGCCAGCTGAGACATAGTCCTGCCTTAGCCTCCTCCCAAGGGAAGCGTTCAAGGGGGCATCTCAAACAGATGTCTGAACTGACTCAGCCACCTCTCAATGTGAAGGAGAAGCGGCTCTACTCTGATCCTCTTTCAGATGATCAAGGTCCTGCCCTCATCTCTAAGGAAGTTCCCAACGAGTGGAGGAAGCTAATTTTAGCCACTTGTATCCTGCTGAAATTAGTTTCTCATTTCTAATGAAAGTTTTTCTTTCAATTGTTTTGATATCAACAAGGAATGATGAGGCAGATAATCCAAGTTTATCTGAAGATCTTGTGTTTTATCCTGTCCAAAGTCAGTGTAACTGTCTACCGAGTAATTTTGGTTTAAGGAATATAGTTTTTATAACTATAGCCTTACTGCACTTCATTGGCCACCAAACCTGCATGATTTAAACTCTATTTGAGAGAAATCAGGTGAAGAATGTAGACTATCTAAAGGCCACTATTCACAACAGCCTAAAAAGACTCCAAGCCATATCACACTCCCTTCACTTTGGCATCAATAAAATATTTTTTAATTGAATTTTTATTTCTAATTCATGTAATAATAGCCCAAACCATTTGCCAAGAGCATTTAATCTCCAGTTCAATAGCACCCTTTCCATAAGGAAGGTATTTCTTCATCTGAAATTTCTAAATAGGTTTTGTGACATATTACAGATGAAATCTCTGAAGAACATAATATTTGGTACTTTTTAGCTGTATTACCAAAAATAAGCAGTTAAAATATAGAATCCAGTTTATGAGAAATATGAAGAAGGAATCTGTACAAAAATTACCATCTCTTTCATTTAATTTCTTTTGTAAATTAACAACGTATTAGGACTTAAGTATTAAACCTTTTTTGCAGCTATTTTTAAGTATTTATTTTCAGACCTTATGAGGCTTTACTTCTGTATATCCAGACCTTTTAAAGATAGAATCAAAACGCCAAGTACCAGTTTGATGTCACTGCAGAAATAAAAGCATGACGTGTCTACCAAGCCCTTAATTCTACTCTATTCTCTCTCTTAAGTTCATCTGTCTCTCCGCCTTGGCCAGTAAACCTGCCCCTGGTCTTGGGTACCTCTTTGTTTCTGTCTCAGGGGGCTTTGCAGTGTGCAGAGTGGTCCGCAAAGTCTTAATTCAAATAAAACCTCTTCTTGCCTGGTTAAACCACTGACCTTCTCTGTCACTCCTGTCACCGACTGCCGCCACAGACGAGGGCCTGAGCTGCAAGCTAAAAGACCCCGTGCTCAATAAAAATGTGGGTGATTAAACAACTCACAGTAATTGCTCCTTTTGTGCAGGAATCAAATGGTCACACTTATTACAAAAGCTGGAGACCGCGAGGCTGGGAGCAGCCACATCCAGTGAGGGCCAGACAACCCTCAGTGACCCTGTGCCCTGCCGTCACAACTCCTTTATCTGACCAAACAACCACAGTGGAGTGTTTTAGTGTGTGTGTTTGTTTACCAGCATGTGTGTGTGAGTCTGGAGGAGTGCATATGTTAACTATATGCAAAGAAAGCTACTGAAACAAAGAACAGCAGAGTAACACAAGAGCTCCCCTCTGTGGTAGGAGTTGCTACTGTGCATAAAGTAACACCATTTGGGTCGAAGCGGTTTAAATTTCCAAGCAACCAGCCAGCTGGCTTTGAAACTGGGGGACAAAGCCAAACCAGGGGACCATGTCCAACATGAGGTCCTGGTAACACTGATCATTGTAATTTGTGAATCATACAGATCATCTGCTGGTAGTCACAAGCATCTACACATTTCTAAGCACAAAGGCCTAACTGCGTGCTCCTTTCAAATGGGTCAGCCTATAAAAGGAAGGCGTTCAATTTCCATGGGCATGTACACACACACACAGATAAAGTGCCACTCAAGAGCCTGTTTGTGCTCCCCAATGATCAGGCCTGCTCTCAACACAGACAGCGCTTGTACCCATAAAAGGTGCCACAACAACAATCTGACCGGACTGCTGTGGAGGTTTGAAATATGAGAGCTTTCTGTGGTCAGAGAGAGCAACAGGAGCCCAGAGGGGCAACACAGCTTTGGCTGTTCAACAACAGCAACTGATGTCCTCTTAAAGATGTAAGTCAGTCAGGGAATCAGTCAAACATTAATGAAAAACAATTTTAAAAACGAATAAAGATATAGTACATGTTGTCGTGTTATTAGCCTTGTTTCAGTTCCTTCTATAATGCAACAGTTCAGTAGAAAACCTTATTTTGTTTTCATCAACACCCAGAGAACTGATAACAAAGCCTTCTAATAACAGCTGAAACATTTGAGTTTTCTCACATGATGGCTTTGTAAATAAATTGGCTGATCAAAAATTATTTCTCTTCTCCAAAATCAAGTATACCCATTTAAAGAAAATAAAAATATGAATTATGACAAGAAAAAAAAGGTGTGATTTTGTCTTCAGATGCATCTGCAAACTGAGCTGTGGTTCAGCTTGAACAGCTGTGGAGTAATACTGCCACCTTCTGTCTGAAGCATCAGCCTAAAAGCTCAACAACAATAGACGATGTCCATCGTTGATTGTGACTTATTTTCAACAGACATCAAAGCGAATTGGTCGGTTTGTAAAACTGTGCAAATCAGGCTTTATTCTTTTTCTCCAACACTGGTGCTTTTCATCAGCGCCATAATCATCACAATCTTTGAAGCATCACAAAGCAGAGAGACGGTGAGAAAATAGACCTCTAAAGAGGCTGGGCACTCACACATCTTGGCAGAAACAGTTATCAGCTGTTGGCAGAGTCTGGCACTGCTCTGGGTTACTGTCACATGTCCATCATCCTTATCATTTTACCCAAGTTTTCCAGTGTCTTTATATACAGTTTGCTTTCTTTGCAGCATATGTATGTCCAGTAAGTTGTTAGAGTTCCAGTTCCAGATGCATTTGTATTTTTTGTGGAGACATAGCATAGTTAAGAGGTTGGGTATATATGTATTTTTTTTATTATCACTTATTGTCCAGCACTGGCCATCTACTGCTGATCCGAGGACAGTCACCGTCGGGAGTTGAAGCAATTGCTGTATCTTTTTAAGAACAAATTGAGCTCACTTGGACTAAAGGCTGCTAGAAAATTGTTTGGAGTTTGGGACAATAATCAACAGCTTTCGATTTTAGTTTTTGGGTGGAAAGTGAAGCCTATACAAACAGAACAAAAACACAAACAACTCATTTTACATAGGAATGAATACCTTAAAAAAGATGATACTTGAAAGGTTACCACACCTACACGATCACAGATGAATTAACTCACATTATAATCCCATTACTCCTACATGCAGTTGAAACCAGATGTTTACATACACTGTATAAAAATGACACATCTGTAATTTTCTTAGTTAGATGAAATCAAAACAAACAAAAGGAAAAAGCTGTTACTTTTAAACCAAGATATGAAAAAAGACAAATTGGAGAGTTTTAAATGCACACTGGAAAAAAAATAAATAAATACTGAAGCAACATCACAAGATAAAAGTTTGAACACGAAAGGGGCTAAAAGATGGACAATGACCCAAACATTTAACCAAACCATTTCATGTTAATATGGCAAAAATGTGTCTGATTACTGTGAGACAATTCTGGGAGGAAAGCTAAAATGTTTAGCCAATCTCATTTAGTTTAAAAATTAAGTCTGTAAGGAGATGTATGTAAATTCTGAGGTAACGAAAATATGAAATATTCTCCTATTTTTGTATAGGCATGTTGTTAATTTAAAAAAAACAGTCTTTTGGTTTCAGACATGTTTTTTTAACAGTGTATGCAAACATGGGGTCTCAACTGTGCATGTTTGTGTCATTGTTATGGATCGGACAGCTCCAGTTTTATCCTAACTCATCAACCATTATAATTCTCTCTTATAATACTTTTTCTGTGAGTACTTATAGACCCTTAAACTCAAATAAATCAAAGATAAAGCTAGACAACAAATTTTATGCTCTAGACTATTATAATATAAAAAATTTAGGCTAAGATAATCATTAAAAGTATCGTTGTATAATGTATTCCTCCTTAACACTTTTTGTGGTCCGCAGACAAATCAAGCGTTTTTTAACTATTCTTACCCATAAAGGCCTCATGTGTAAATGGTTCTGATTATTAATTGACTGGAAAAAACAGGAAATTTAAACATTTTCATACAATTAAAAAAAAGCAAAGAGTTTCCATCATTTTGATTCAATAAACACATCACCAAAAAATGTTGATCCCTTTTGTTTTATGTTCAATAAGAATCAGATGATTCATATATTGGGATGATATTAATGTTTGTTGCTTATCTATCGAATTTAAAGCCATCATTGTTATCAGAGAACAAGCATAGGTTATATTTTATGGGTTCAGTCCCTTTAAATAAAAAAAGCAAACAAATAAATAAATAAAGCGAAAAAATAAAAAAAATCTGTCATCACAACAGGTGAGTCACAAAAATATGGATCTTGTACTTGGCTTTTCCTGGCCAATTTCCTTTTTGTCTTGCTATTACATTAACAAGCAACTTGAATTTTCAGTCTGGAAGTAAGATTATACCATATAAACCCTTCATAGTGATGCTAACCCCTCCATAAAATAACAGCCTCAGTTCATAACTTCAAACAAAAAGTTCTGAATAAATTGACAACATATTTTGTCCCAAACACTCTAAAAAAACAGAACATCTTTGTGTGAGGGATTCCCTCTTGTAATTGTAATAAAAAAGGTTAATTGGAATGAATATTTGTTTGACTACATATTCACAAAGAGGAATAAAAACTGAAATAACGAGTCCAAAGAATCAGTGAAAGCAAACCCGCAGCCACAGCAGTCTAACCTCAGCAGTTCTACAAATTTGTCTGCATTAGTGTAGAACAATGCACAAAGGGGGGTAAACCAGGTGCAAACTAACTGAGGGTCAGGTGAACAGGAAATTCGTAACAATGCAGGGAAGATAGAAAACAGGAGCAAGAGGAGAAACTCATGGGTAAAGCCATGACATTAGTAATGTTTTCAGGAGCTTTTCATTCCTCAGAATCCGGTCTTAGGACAGCTCATTGAAGCATTAGCTTCAATTGCCTGTCGTTCTGCCTGCCCCCAGCTAAGACAGGGATAGATCTGCTGCTGAACCTCCATTAGCTTGAGTAGATCTGGGTCCCAATCACACGCATGATCTCCTTTTGCACCTTAGGCTCCTGAGTGTTGATGTTAGCATCTCCTACTTGGCCATCCTCGTACCTGTAAACGTAGATGGAAAACCTCTCATAAACGATCCTTTGTAAAAGCACCCCAAAAAGGTTTTCTAAATATTGCATTTTACAACCAAGATGCATAGATATACTTCTTGACTTTGAGTGACAGACAAAAAAAGTAGAGTTTGTATCTGACATTAAAGGAAAATTCTACTTTTGAAATTCTATCAGAAAAAAGATTTCTCAGTCCAATATGCACAATAACTCTACCAATTTTTTGGAAATGTTAAAAAGTCCTTCTGAAAAATTAAGTCTCAGTATAAATGGAACTGCTTCATGATGGCCCCATATGACTGTGTGAGATATGTGTTGAACAAACTTAATAAAGACAGAAGGACACAGCATACAGGTCAGGGGTAAGGTTTTAAAATACTGACACTGCACGTGACCTTGAACGCACCCTCCAAAGCTCCAGGAGTGTCTGTGTGGTTAAATTGCCTTTGTTTAACACAGACTGGAAAGCTGATCACTACAGGGGAGGTTTGTCCTCAATTTGGACAAAACTTAAGACAAAGTTTGAGTAAAACTTATGTACTCCTACCCCTTTAATTCTTGTATTTCTTCAATTTACAATATTTATAATTATGTTGCTATATATATCCATATAAATACATACCTACCTACACATACATAAATATGTATACACATATACCTCCATACATACATACAAATAAAAACAAAAAACACAAACAAAACTTTCTACAATGCTTCTCTATACCTTTTGAAAATAATTTATTTGTACATTTTTTTGAAAAGGAATATATTTGGGCATTGCTTTAGGTTCTCATTTAGTTTGTTCCACAACTTAACTCCGCAAATTGATAAACATAATCTTTCTTGTTGTTCTACATCTATTAGTCTTAAAATTTCCCCTTTCCCTTAAATCGTACCCTCCCTCCCTTTCAGAGAACATCTTTTGTATATTCCCAGGCAATCATTTAGACATTTTCAAGCAGATTAAACTGCTGGGATTACTCACACAAAAAAGAAGCGGGTACAGACATGGTCAGAGACAGGGCACACCCATATGTTGCCGTGTTTTTGCAGATCTTTAGATGTGATCACTAGGAAAGAGGAAAAAATAAAGTTCAATTCAATTTTTACATTATTGACATTATTCCAAATTAAAAGTATTGCTTTCTCATTATAGTAGTTGTTTATTTCTCATTTAACCATTATTTAAGCAGGTGAAAACATTGGACTGTAAGATAACATTTGTAATTATAATAATACCTAAATGCTAATGAAAATAATTGATAGTTATTTAGTTTTTTTAATTCTCAGTAAATTATTTTCCCTTTTGTTACGGTCCCTGGGCTTTTAAGACTGTACAGTTTCAGAATATGCACTGCATGGTTTAAACATGGAGAGCAGTTTTAAATCAATATCACATTTCTCACACAAGAGATATGCAAATATATAATTATTAAATAAAAACTTGTATTTCACCATAAGTACATTTGTTACCTTCACAAAGTGCAATGCAGTTCAAGTTTCGACTTTGCAGAAACCTTGATTGTATTGGACGACTCTGTTGTGAAACACAGAGAAGTTATGAAATCCTTAAAGAGTGTATCAAATAAAAATAAATAAATATGATCTTTAAGGCAACCTGTTATGAATTATATTTAATGATGTTAGAAAAGTGTTTTATTTACAGTTTATAATTTCAATATAAAAATGGGAACGTTCCCATCACCTGTGGGATGGTGTTCATACGGTTGTAACGCTGTACCAGCTCATCTTTAGTGGGCATGCGATGTTGTCCTTTCCCCATTCCTACAAGAGCAAAGCATTCAAAAAAATTCTCAGAAAAATCTTACTTCGACTCCTCGAACCAATGCCATTTTGCTATTGTTCAAGATGTTTATTGTGAAGATTTAAGTTAGAAACCTGTATCTGAAAATATATTAATTATATGCAAAGTGACAAAAGAGCAACACTCTCTGTGGTGTTTTGCTTTGATGTGTGCTTACTGTATAATCATGCATTCAAAACAATTGGAAATTGCTCTTTTTGCAGTATTATAGCATGTTGCAGCATTAAGTGCAAGTTCTAATAATTTGCACCACCTGAAAAAAACTGTGTACGTGAAAAAGAGCTGACCATCACACCATAATTGAAAGAGAACACAAACAATATACATAGGGGAAAAAATCCTGTTGCACAACCCCTCACAAAAAAATCCCATTTAAGACAACCACAACATAAAGATATGGAATGGGCTCAGCATTCACAAATTAAAGAACATCACATGACAAAACACAGCTGCCAAAAAATGGTATGCTCCAAGATGATAATCAGGCCACATCTGGAAGAAAGCGGTGGGAGTAGGGTCTCAGTGGCGGATATAAGGTGATCCTACCTGAGTATCCAAAAGATATGCTGGAGATGGGGCTCAGATAGATGCCCTTTCCATACGCTGCTCCATGCAGCTTGGGATTGAAAAGAGCATAAGGCAAAAATATGTATAAAAAATACAGCCCAATTTATTCCTAACCAGCTTTAGTGATATCAAAGGAAAGGTTTACGTATATGTATCAGCTTTCACACCACAAAATCCAAAATGATGGAAAGTAGACAACAAAGAGGAGATGATGGGATGTTATTCATAACTTGAAAATTTATAAATTGCTTTTAATGATACTTTTACCCAAGGTGCACCTCATACCAAGAAACAATCCATTACATTTTGGTGATGATTTACATATAAATCCAGATGCAGGAATTTTTTTGGATTCTTTAACATTATTTGGTAGAACAAATCTCGCCCCCGAAACCAGAGAGTAGCAACAGTGACAACTAACAGCTTAAGCATTGAGCTAAAAAAAAGTCCCGAAGTGTTATACTGGAGACAAAAACACAGGAAAGGTGAGCAAGGCTGGGCTTGAAGTCTCAATCTGCTGATCAAACAAGGAAGCAGAGTGAATGAAGGTGAGAGCAGAACAAACACCAGAGGCTGCAGAAACACCCTAAGCCTCATTTAGAAACTTATGAAAAGATTTTAAGGAAATTGTTAAAAAAGGTGCACCTCATGCCAAGGAACAATTCATAAAATCTTGGTAATGATCTGGATCATATGCAAATTGTAGCTATAGGTTTAAGCCAAAATATGGGACAAAATGTGCTGCTCTGCAGAGGTATGCACTCTCTGAGTGCTTTTACTGTTTTTTTTTCTTTCGATTTGTTTTTTTTGTTTTCTTTTTTAATAACTGGAAATCTACGATATACAAATATCAAGCAGAATTTAGTTCTCAACTTTGGGTAACACATTTAAAAACTATATTAATATTTATATAATCTAAAAATTTTAATTGTAATTTGGTTCATTTGTTTAACCTAATCCTGCTGGAAGGTGAACCTTCATCCCAATTAAAGTGTTGAAGGATCTAATTTTTGTTGTTTATTTTGAAAAGGCTGGCTCACAAATTGAGCTGTATTGTTTTTGCAATGCATACACCATGTGAAATATGCTGATGGAATAGTACAAACACAGACATAGTGAGGAGGAAGAACAAAGAGCATCTAGATGGTTTGGTAACAGGAGAGGAAAGAAGATGAGGATATGATATTTAAAAAGAATGAATTAGAAACAAGAAATTAAGGTTTGTGTGGTAACAGGAGATGGAGAGACTCTGTTTTCTTTTGTTCTGTGAAACACAGTGACAGAGCGAGGGTGTGGATGCTTTGGCTAAAACAAAGAGGAGGGGAAAAGCAGTGAGCCCAGATCCAAGAAGAAGAGTTCAAAAACTGAGGGGAACAAAGGCAGCATAAATTAGACATATCAGCGTGACAAAGCAATCGTAGCCGACAAGAATGGTTCAGCGAGCCTTGAGATTTCTGATTTAATTGTGTTTAATCTATTTTCAGGATGTGCACGAATGTCATTACAGCATTCCACAAATGAGCCAATTCTGTTGCTGGATTACAATATTGATATTTATAGAGAAATCTTATTTAAGTTAATTGCTATAAACTAGGTTTTCTTACATTGTCATTAAATTTTATTTTAGTTTTGAGATGATAATTATTAGTTATAGTATTTGTATTTCAAAATAGGCTTATGTTTAAACAACAGGCGAACACTAAATGTTTGTAGCTTTAGACTAAACTGATTTCAAGTTGTCTGTGAAGCCAACAGGGCATACAGGCAGTGTCCCAACATGTCAGTTGACACCACTGTCTAAATCCCTATGTTCCCACATAGATTGGAAAATTATGTCAGCTGAAAGCTGACAATATTGACCAGAAACACCTTTTACTTTGCACCGTTCTAAAAAAAAAAAAAAAAAACATGAGGTGCATCCATTTTTCTCAAAGATAGATCAGGCTGATTGAAAGCCTGCTCTGTAAAAAGGAGGTTTGTTGTTTGAAGGAGGAAGTATAATGAATCTGAGCGGTAGTTAGCCAGTGTAACGTACCTGCAGCTTGGTATAAGAAGCGTTGACCAGTCCATTTCTAAGAACAGAGTGCCAATTCTCTATATGGGATCCACTAGAGCAAAAAGACAAATTAGAAATAAAATATACAGCAAATTATGAGCATAAAGAAAAACAGAAATGCAATTTGTAGTAGTTTAGTGTAACTCAAAGAAAAGCTTAGTTTTATCAGCTAACTTTGTCCTTTTTGATTCTGTGTATGAAACTGAATGGTACTGGATTGATTGTGTGTTAGAGCCAATGCAATTTATTTTTTTCTGTCATCTAAATCTATTTTCCAAGCCTGCCTAATTTATAAACTGTGTTAAGAATGTGTTTCTCCACCAGGCAGTTTCGCAATAAAGAGCTGTAAAATGTTTTTTTTTGTTTGTTGGATCTTTGATTTAATCTAAGTCTTAAATATACTATGCAAAATAAACAGGGATGTTAAGCAGCATAATCTTCAGCTGTCATTTATTATTCATACATAAGATTTTAAAATATGTATTACTGCTAACTGGATCTTCCAGTAGAGATATTTAAACTGTCCTAATAAAACACAAGAGCCAAAATCATTTCACGGCTGCAGAAATGGAGAATTTTTCTCTTCCATGCACATCCATGATGAAATACTTTTGTCATTGCCACCTATGTTTGCCATGCCTTCTAATTTATAGAAGCAAGACGGTGACTAGGCAATGATGTTTATGTTTTGCATATTTCTTGTAAAGTTAAAAATAGAGCAATGACACCCAGATTAAAATGAAAGATTCAGCATGTTTATTTGGAATCAAAAGCATTAACCCACAGAAAAAAGGAGGGTGTTAGCACTGTGTGTGCTTTAGTTTCACACTGCTAAAGCCCAGATGGGACGAGTGTATCTAAAATATTCAGCAGAGCCCCATCTGCTGCACTACAAATCTCTATTTCCCTCACACAAATATCACTGGCTCCATGTGCTGGCGGAGGAACGGGTCTCCGCAGTCCAAGAGAGAAGCCATTGCTTTGTCCTTTGGTTTGTAATGGTTTCATTAAAACAGCACAGAGGCATGTTAATTACAATCAGGTCGTAATGCTCTAATAAGAAATTATAGCAGCTTCTTGGGAATTATACTGTTATGTTTTCTAAAATGCATTACAGCCAAAGATTATGATTTCTCAGAGAAAAAGTTTGGTTTTAAACAAAAAAAAAAATATATATATATATATATATATATATATATATATATATATATATATATATTTATTTATTTATTTATTTTTTTTTTTTTTTTTTTTTTTTTTTTTACAAGACATATGTTTTTAAAGCTTCATACAAAGACGTAGAGATAATAGTAGGAAATTCCATCAGCTAATGGTCAGGGTAACTCACTGGAAGGCAAAGGTGCTACCATAGAGCTTCTTGGCAGTGCGAAAGCGAGCCTCCTTGGCTGGGGGGCTGCTGAGCAGCAGGAACTGGTGGGAGGTGTGCATGAATTTGAGTTGCTATAATGATGTAATCAGAGGCCAAAGAGAGTGAGAGAATGGTTAAAAAACATAGTGAAAGAGAATACCAAAACCTAATTCCTTTCTCAAGACAAAAGGGAATGTTTTTCTGAATGCATACCCTGCTGAGAGGCAGCTTGACAATATGAGACCTATTACTGGAAATGATCCTGCAAAGAAACAGAGAATCAACAGTAACTGTGTAGTGGTATTGTAATTTTTAATGTGTTCATTAATAGTGGTAGTGTAGTAGTAGAGATGTGGATGTATGTGGTAAAAGAATTAGAACAAAAATGTTTTTGGAGTAGATCTCATTTTTCTCATGTCCTACTCACCACTGCAACAGAGGATGGGCCAAAGGGTCCAGTTTGTCCATCTGTTTCTTGATCTCTAGATAAGAACCCTGAAAACAAAAGAAGCATCTGCTGTTTTTAGGTCGTCTGCCAAATAGCTAATGAGTACTGTGAAAAAAAAAAATACAAATAGATGGACTCTTTCTTTTTGACATAGTTCTGTTCCTCCCGCCTACTTTTTGTACCTGGGTCATTTCCCGTATGGACATGACGCTGTCCAGTGCTTTCTGCAGTCTTTCATAATTCTTCTTCTGTGCCAGGCGAAAGCAAACAAATCCAGTGAGACAGAAAGAACAGTATTTTTAGGAACATCATTATCAGAATTTAACATAAAAACCTGGAGGTAATTAAAAGAAAAAAATACTGTTGGACTAAATTAATTACAGAGTCATATGGAATAAAAATGTATGCACAAATGTTGCTTTTAGTTAAGCAAACCTTTGGGTTGAATGCAAGGGTCTTGGGGTCATTTGGATCAACAACTGATGGGTAGGGCTCAAAAATGATGCTCTTACGTGGGGACTCAAGTGCAGCTCGACACATAGCGACAAGTAAATCCACGACCTGGAAAGGTTTAGGGAAAGTTTGTACCAATTGATTTAATGCTTATTTGCATGAATAAAAATGCAATTATTATTATTTTTCTAATGGGGGGGAAAATCAATTTTTTTGCTTGTTTTTCGTTGGATGTTTTTAATTTTTGTATAGGAATAAAGAAAAATCTTTATGACCTCTGCTCCTGTGGCCACTTCTTCGGCAGCTCCAGACATCACACCCAGTGTGTAAAAGGAGAATACACACAGTTCCCTGGTACAAACAGCAGGCTGCATAAAAGACAGTAAAAACAGGAAGAAACAGTTAGCATTGAACACTTTTTTTCCCTACGTACTGGGGCCGAGAAATCCATTTAGGACAGTATGCATAGAGATACATACAGATCCTAAATGGAGCTGTATGCAGCTCTACTCCAGCATAGAGATGCATAGAAATGCATACCGTCCTTGTTAAATCATTTATTATATAGTTTAAAAATATTTTTAAAAGTATAGGAATACAAATGTTATATCAATATTGTGTTCTTTCTTTAATACCTTCAGCATTGACCCATTCTGAAAAACATGTTGTTCGTCACAGACCACGCAGTATTCATTTAGTGTGGGAATCCTCTGCTCTGAGTACTTCATTATCTGTTATGAGAAAAGCACAGTGTATTTGCAAGTTATAACTTTCACTCGCTGCACTCATGTTTACATGAACAAGTGCTGCAAAAACAGAAAGTCGATACAGAGAACTAACTTTAGTGGGTTAATCTGCAACAGGTCTTAAGAAAAAAAATTGGAATGAGTAATTTCTGGTCTTCTCTGGAAGATCAACACATCACTGGTACATTGTGTAATACTGGATAATGTTAAATTGTATAATTGCAAATAAAATCTGTGTGGCATTTAAAATTGAACATAAATGTATATACCAAAGATTATTAGGTAAAACAATCAAGAGACTTATTGTAACTCTGAGGAACCTCAGAAATCCACAGCATGTGGAAGAATTTTTCATTTTGAAAAAGCATACTGTTAGTCATAATACATCTTTGCCTGAGAGAGAAACTGGTTGGAGTTGGTTGGAAGAGAGAATCAAAGACAGTAAAATTCAGGCAGTAAATTTCCTAGAGGCTTTGAAAGATTTAAAACTGAAGTTACTGACTTTCCAAGATTTAAATACTATAATACCCACTAATAAAACAGGTGTTTTTTTACTAATGGAACTATATTTGCTCAAATCTAACCTGCACTAAGAAGCCATACTCCAGCGTAGGGATGTTCTTGCAGTGGCCGCCCGCCTGGGATGAAAAAAACAATTCAATCAGCTGCCTCGTGGTAATCTGCGCTGGGGCCCTGGCCGCCGGGACAGCTACAGTCTGATGGGTCAAGTGAAGACAAAGCATTATGGGAAAGGGCACACCAGCTATGTTTTGGTGAGGGTAGGGAGAAGGCTCGGGTGAAACAATGCAGTAGACAGGTGGACAGGGATAAGGGTGGGAGTGGATCACAGTGCATTGAAACAGAAAAGAATAAATGCAGCAATAAACCTACACAGTAAAACTTAAATGAACTGCAAAGAACATTTCAAAATTCCCATTCCAGGTAGTGAAAGATAGAAAATGACTCTAACCTGGCTGTTTGGTGGATAGCTAAAGAGCTCCCCTTTAGGGTTCTTCATTGTACAGGAGATAGAGCGGTTCATCAGGCGGGTCACTCTCAGCTCAGGCACACTCAGCTTCCCTTTCAGAACCGTGTCTTGGATCAGAGGAAAACTTGGGGATCTATAAAGATCAACAGCATCCTTTAGATTAAACCTTTCTTGTAAGACATTCATTTCCATGGTAACTGTAGCACATATAAGAGTAGATATTAACAAGAGTTAAGAATATTAAAGGGTGCTATATTTTATCAGATCTTAGACGTACATAATATACACACGCCATTGGCCAGTCCTGAACCACATATATTAGGAATATCTTACCTGGGCTACAGAAAAAAGGGCTAGACTTCTGCTGAGTCGTTTGTTCAAAGCAATGGATATATTTGGTGACAAGCCCACTGGCTTCTCTAATATGAAAGTGTTATACTGTACGCCATGGTTTGAGGTTCTTGAAACATTGATCAGGGGATTGATTTTTTTACCTTCTTCTCTTGACTGTCAGCAGTTTGACACTTGACTCATTTTCCCTAGAATGAGGTGATACCTGGACTCTACAGAGATTGTATAGTCAGTCTAAGTCCACCTTGATAGCACATCAGTGGTTACCATTGCTAGAAGGCTTTCTGTATCTCCTAGTACGAACATAGAGGAAATACTAAGAGACACACAGTTACACTAGGAGAGCTGGGTAGAACTGTGGGAGGTCCTTAACTCATCAGCAAGGCTGCCATTTGCTCATCTGAGCAAGGAAGAACAGGGTGAGAACTGTGAGGACCCATAAAAACTGACTTCAAGCTGGCGACTGGTGTGAATATCTCAATGAAACCATTTGAAACAGAATTCATGAGGGTGGTCTGAGGGCTTTATATCCTCTAGTAGGCTGTGTTCTTACTGCTTGGCACAGAGAACAGGCAGGTTCTGCAATGGGTCCTGTTTCCTTCACATATGTGAGAAGGTTTACTCAAGTGCTGGATTGATGTAACTTTAAAGGGTCTGGAGAAACTGCAGTGAATGTCATGTTGTATGGAACATTGTAGTACATGATCGGTTTAACTGTAGACGAGTGTTGGTCTGGAGAGGTATATCAATGGAGGAAGGCAAACATTTGTACAGAATAAACATTGGCACTCTGAGTGTCATTAAGATGAAATCTTTAGTCATGAAATCCTGTCATTAAGATGAAATCGTCCATTTTACTGCTATGAGCTACTCATTCAGTGTTGAAAAGCTGTATGCATTGAAATTTCATTTTGTATATGCTCTGTGTATACAACATGACAATAAAGTTTGTCTAAGTCAGAATCTAGACCCATTGCTGGATCCATTGCTTGCATATATTGAAGAATGGAGGTATTTTCACCCTTCACTGGTCTATCAAGCTCATCTTACCTGGGAATTGAATAGTATATCTTTGATACATTATGTTTAAATCTGTTCCAACACCACCGGATTGCACTCAAGATTTTCCAGGAGCTCATGGATGCCCTTGTCAGGATCTGTGTTGAGGTTCCTCATTAAACAATCCACTACCTCAGATTCAGAGGGAGCATGCCCCTACCTCAAATGGACTACTTTGAGTTACCTAAATGCCTTTGCTTCTAATTAGATTCACATGCCAAATCAGTTTTTCAGTTTTATTTCTCTTTGAACACAAATTAACCTGCCCTGGGTGGATTACATATTAGCAAGGATATCAAGCAGGATCCATTTTCCAATTAAAATTATTTTGGGGGTTATTTTTTCTAAGTGTTTAGGAATTTTTTAGGGCGTATATATTGCCTTGTGCAGAGCAAATCGATAAAATGCACAAATGTAACTTTTTGAATTGATTTCCTGGATTACATTCACTTATTAAATACACCATATTCACAGAAAAGTACCAGCTTAAGGTGTTAATATTAAGGATTTTAGTTCATGGAGTTAAAAAACAACTATATCAGCTACATTTCCTCTACCTGAAGGATTTTCTGCTTGCATTGTGCTGCTTCTGTCTTTCAGTCTACACAAAAAGTGGACACAGGACTGACAACAGAATGGTACTGTTAGGCGACAACAGCCGGTGTTCACTTCTGCTATTAGACACAGTACATTATCCATATAGCCCCTTGACATTCGACTGCTGTCAACGACTGTCATTATGATGTCAGAACAGGCTAGTTAGTGAAGCTGGCCACCACCAAGTGTCCAGTCTTCATTCCCTGTGCATCCATACCTGTCAAAACAAAATGAGACCTAGAGAGAGGTTGAGGAGTGTTTCCTTCCTATGGGAACTTTTGACTGGGTTCAAATTCAAGTCAGGGCTCAACACGCTGCTTTGGCTTTTTCTTTCTTCTGTTGTCTTTCTTGTTGCATTTTACTTTTTTTCAGACAAGTTTTGGAAAATTATTACCGTATTTATACCGGTACATATCCTCTACTACGTTTAAATACCTCTACTGCGTATTTAAAAATAGACCGGGAGCAAAACTGAGTATGTTTGTGCTTTATTTATGTATTTATTACAAAGTATTAATCAAACCCATCGAAGTCATCATCCTCTGTTTCTGAATTAAACAGCTGCGCTAAATCAGACATGCCAATGTCCCCTTCTTCGCTGTCAGAGTCACTTTCCATGCCGTGCGGCTCCTCGGAAACGATGCCGGCTTTTGCGAAAGCTCGAACAACAGTGCCAGCAGACACGTTAGCACAAGCATCTACAATCCATCCACAAACGGTGGCGTAACTTGCCCGGCGCTGCCTTCCACTTTTCGTGAAACTGTGGTCTCCGTCGGTCATCCATTGCTCGCAGCCTTACTTTGAACGGCCGGTTCACACCGATGTTGAGCGGTTGAAGTTCCTTTGTCAGACCTCCCGAAATAACAGCAAGGACAGCGTTCATTTCTTTCACCTTGTTTTTCACATCGGCTGTGAGATGGGCACGCATGGAGTCACAGATTAAGAGCGATGGTGATGCGTGGAAAAAAAACACCTGGTCTCCTTACTTACACCTCCCTCCATCTTACTCCACTTGCGAACCATCGATTCATTAATCTTGAATTCTCTCGCGGCTGCTCGATTTCCATGTTCCTCTGCGTACAGTAGCTGATAGCCTTCAGTTTAAATTGTGCTTCATAGGCGTGTCTCTTTGCCATTTTCACAATCCACGCCCACATTTCCCCCTTTAACGTTCTTATGGTGGTCTCAGCAACGTCCGCAGTAACAACACACATAGGGCGCACCGCACTATAGGACATGCCGCACATTTTGAGGGGAAAAAAAGACGTTTATATGCGCCTTACAGTTGCGAAAATGCGGTATAACATCACCATCCATTGTTGGAAATAACATTGCTTGTGGAAGATCTTATGCGCTTGTTGCTTATGGGTGGCTGAAATTGAAAAGTTTTGGAGCCAATATAATTGTTCGTTGCTCTATCTGACATTAGCTCTTTAGACACAGGAAATGACACCTACTTGGGAATTGGAGAGAAAATGCTGAGCCCAGCACGGAACTTCTTGATGGTCCCTCCAGCTTTGAACCAGCTATGCCTCTTTTCCTGCTGGGCCTTGAGGAATTCATTGCTGAGGTGCTTCCACTGCTGTGAGGTGAATGTGCTCAGGATCCTGTCACAGTAGGAAATACTGTGAGTCATTCTGGTTAGTGCTGAATTTTAGTTCTGATTTACTATACACTACAAAGGAGAATCATACCCCAAAAAATCCTTCTTGACAATCTATGTGGCTTTGAAAGTATTCATACTCATTTATCTTTTTTATACTCATTTCACACTCGTTTTTTTCTTTTTTCCATTTTGTCACATTACAACCTTAAACTGACATGCATTACATTAGGATTGTATGTCAACAGAATGTAACATACAATATAAAGCAGCTCTATAAATCTGACAGATATGTTATAGAGCATTAGTGAACAAAAAAGCATCTTAAAAACAAAGAAACACACCAAACAGGTCAGGTATAAAGGTGTGTAGAAGTTTAAAGGAGGATATGGTCAATTCTTAGCTTTGAGCATCTCAGATAATGTTTAATCTATAACTGAGGGAATAAGTTCCATCTGCAAATCTACTGAGACACAGCTATCCTTCTAAACTGAGTAACTTTAAAAGGTCTACTTTTCAGACACAGTCACAGGAACAGTCTGGTGCATAGTCATTCTACAGGGACTGCAGAGATCCACTGGGAACATATGGAAAATTACCAGGTGAAAGTTATTGAAAGAAAGAAATAAGAAGTCTTGTTTTCAGGACTGTTTGGAAAATGGCATTTGAAAGAGTGCTCTGAGACCAATGAATGAGACCAAATAACAACTTTTAGGCCTACATGCAAAATTGCAATACGTGTTGGAAAATTCCCTGGTATCGACCTGGAAACCCTGTTGTTGTGGTGAAACATGGTTGCAGTAGCAAGATGCAATCAGAAAGCTTTTCTTTAGTACAGACAGGGAAGCCATTAAAAGATGGAGAGGGACAAGTGGGGAAATCCTGAAAGAATAGCAACAGTAAAACAACCATAAAAGTACAGTTGAGATTATGATAGAATAGTTAGATAATAATATAATAATTTATTTGAATGGTCTCATGAATATATAGTATGACCTGCTGTTCACAGACATTTTTCACCCAGAGCAATCACCTGCATGGCATGGGCTATAGGACAGCTAACACTAATATGGTCAATGCCCAGATAGGCTATAAAGGTGTTTGGCTGAGGCAGCAACTGCTAGAGGGCAGAACTTGAGCAGCTGGTGCCATGACCTAAAAAGAAGAAATAATCTCAAATTAAATCTAATTACATTTCCTATGATATAATGGAGCACTTTGCTCATGGTCTGTGTTGAACATAATAAATTGGTAACCAAAAACACCCCCTGTGACTCTTCTGTTTCTGACCATTTGATGGACCTTCCACATATATCAATCAGTTATGCAGAAAACTGAAGCTTCCAATCGATGTGCCACAGTCAGCTGATCCAGGGTAAGTAGATAAAGAGATGTTTAACTGAGATTACTTTTATGGCTCTTTCTTAAGAGTATCTTAATTCTATTTCTGAAAGTGTCTTTAAGTGAATGCTAGCCTTGAGAAAATAACCTTCCACTTTAACAAGTTTTTATTTTTTTAATTAGTGTTTGTTCTTTGTTTTTCAGTTGAAAATGCTGGAAATTTAAATTAAATCAGATTTATTGGAGTAAAATAGCTGTTAGACTGTGTTTTCTTCTTCAATAGCCTAAGGAGAAGTCATTCCAGGCTACAAAAAATGATTGAAATATATATTTTTTTTCCCATAGCAAGCTTATTTAGATTTGCATCCTATTAATGTCCAGACCACAAAAACATTAGTAATTATACCTTTAATATATCATAACTTGTTAATAGTCATCAGATTGTCAGTCTCTAGTGAGTTTTTATTTATTTCACATGTAAATATTTGCCACTTCTGGAAATATAAGCACTATATACCTGCTTAAATGGTTTTAAAAAAATCTGTTTAAAGCTTTTCATCTTAATTTATAAACAAGGAGCATTATCTTTTGACCTCATTTAAATATTCCAATGAACATAGTGTGGCAGATTAAATAATTGTATCACTGTTTTATATCCGGCAGAGAACAAAGCTGCTCTAAATGTCTGCTAAAACCCCCTAATTTCCTATCTGGGTTACTTATTGGTAATGCATAGTATTTCCATTTTAACGCCTAAGGCAATACTAAATACAGTCATGCTACCCTGAGACGGTTTTACCACCATGGGTGTGGAAAACAAACAATGTGATGATATATTGTGATTTTCAGCTGCCCAATATAGTATTGATCTTTCAGTTCCTAATATCAATTTTAGAAAAATAAAACATTTTGATGTGGACCATGTAGTTGAGGGAGTCACAGTGGAAACCCCAAACAACATGGATACCAAAATAACTGAAGGATCAATATCTCCTGATACTCCCATATTTACAGGACTTTCTTTTTTATCTATGCACTTAATTTTGATAGTTGGGAAAAATATTTGCAATACATAGTGATATTGCAATATCATTATAATATCATATTGTGACCCAAGAATCGTGACATGCATCG
Organism: Cyprinodon diabolis; assembly: GCA_030533445.1. Lineage (NCBI taxonomy): Eukaryota > Metazoa > Chordata > Actinopteri > Cyprinodontiformes > Cyprinodontidae > Cyprinodon > Cyprinodon diabolis. Next base: position 41,564,061 of record CM060065.1, on the reverse strand, counting down.
TATCTCAACACCAATGCCAATACTCACCCCTTTTTGCCACATATCAGACTTTTTAAATTAATAGATTTAAGAGGGCCAGAAACATAAGGTAAAAAAGCTATTTTAAACATTCATATTGTCATGGTAAATGCTTTTAAATGACACATTTACATTTTTTACACACAGATTGCAACTAACAATAGCCATCAAGGTTTTCTATAGGATATACTAAATCTGGAATAGCTGATCCACATAATTCAACCATGACAGCTAAAACTAATGATCTTACCCAGAGCTGCACAATGTCTATAGCTTTGAATTCAAGAGAGCTTGAACTAATTATAAATAAGAATGTGCAAAATGTGTGTCTAGAGGTGCAAGTCTGTTTGACAATCCCTAAACATACTTACTGAGGAAATAACTGGTTAGGGAATACAAATTCATGCTAGCCTTTTTCAATTTTTCTGTGTAAAAATACATTTACTTTTTTTCACTTCACAAATAGGCTCTAATTATTTTTGGTCGCTCAGATAAATCCATTGTAGTTGGTGGTTGTAATAGGACAAAATGTGCATAAGATGTATGAATACTTTGAAAGGTTTTCTGCTAAAATGAATAAATTATAGAATAGAATAGAATAGAATAGAATAGAATAGAATAGAATAGAATAGAATAGAATAGAATATCCCTTTATTGTTGCACAATGGAGAAACTCTGGTGTTTATCGTGGCAAAAAGATTACAGAAAAAATGGTCACACAAATGTGAAACTAGGAAAAAATTTATAAGAATAACATACTAGTGAATATAAAATAAAATACTGTACTGTAAAGTTTTTTAACAATATAAAACTGTGCACCTGGAAGAATAAATAACCAATATACAGGACATTTCTACAGTAATGGATATTTGAAAATAGCAGCAACATCAGAGATGTGCAAAATGACAGCAGTTATTGTTGTTATTTAACTAAGGGAGAAACTTTGCAAATTAGCATGATTTTACAACTTATTGAGGTTGTTGGGAACAGTGGCGGTTATAGAGTCTTATCACTTACTTTTTAAGTTGCAGGCCCAGGCTGAAGCCTTCTTTATTTGAAGGCTGAAACACTTCTACTGACGGCTCTGAATAATTAAAAATGACTAACATCATTAAGAGGTCCACAGAAAGACATTCAAGCTCTTTTTTTTAATCTCCTACATGTATGACACACATTGTTCTCACCTCCCACACTCAGTAAGGGGCATGATGACCTAATGTCTCTGCTAGAAAACCAACATCCACATTGGCATCTTTACTCACCTGGTCCATCAAGGTACTGAGAAAGAGAAAAGCGCAGTCTCAAAATAATGGGCTCTGTTCTGATAACTTTCCAGGCTGTTGCAACCTCCTCCTGAATCAGACACACACACAAAGACACACAGTTAGCAGCCTAATTAGGGCCATTTCTCATTGCATAAATATCTTATGAGCACCAGATGCATTATAAATGATATGTTACTTCACAAAATGTCAACGATATAACAGTAATGGGAAAAGTCAGAGGAGGTGTTTGCAGTTACAGGAGATTGCTGACTCACATCTAAGAAGCTGATGTTAATATGAAGATCGATGTCCACGTCATCAATAGTTCCATACTCCCTGTGCAGAGAGAGATGCAGCAACAGATACAGTTTATCTGTCATAACTAATGTCAAACCTTCCACCATTTCTTCTGAATAGTGGGAGAGGAATTTCTGCAATCTTATTAAGCTTATAAGATAAGAGGCAAATGATTCTGCATATCTGTGCTGTACCTGACTGAGATTGCACTGTCAGTGTAGATGTCTTTCACAGCCTCAATATCTGCATCTAGTTGAGGATGGCGGTACAGATCAGCAGCACAGCTCCCCTGCAACAAGCAGCACTGGTCACAGTTATAGCAGTGAATGAATGCTCAGTGGTTACAGACTTTTTTCACACACACACACACAGATATCAAACACTATACAAGCACATATCTTTCATTTCAAGAAAATATTCCCACAACTACATCTCTTTCATATTTTGTCGAACTACAACCTGAAATAAAATACATATTATTTGTGATAGACCAACTCAAAGTGCATGCTTGTGAAATTGCAAAATTTCTTGCAACTAAAATCAGAAAACTATTGCACGAATAAGTATTCAGAGCCTTTTAAACTAAAAACCCTAAAAAAAAATCAGTGCAACTATATATGTAATTTAATTTTAACATGTATGCAGCTGTTTTGTAAAGGCCTCTGAGGATCGCCAGAGAACAGGCTGCATCCTGAAAACCAGCTATAAGTAAGTTAAGAATCATTATCTAAAATCTTCGATATCTTGCAGAATACAGATTATCTATCACTTGAAAATAAAAAAGAGCAGGGCATAGCTGCAACTCTACCCCGACATGGATGTCTACCTGATAAGACAAGCTATGCAAAGGGAGAAGTATAATCGGAAAAAGAAACAAAAGATCATGTGGAAATCTGGAGGAACTGCAGAGAGCCACATATCAGGTAAGACAATCCGTTGTGATTGCAGCAAGTCATTATAAAGTAAATAAATCCTTTAGAAGAGTTACAAGAAGAAAGCCAAATAATATACTGTTTGCAGTTTTTTTCTCAAGCCACATAGGGGACACAGCAAAAATTTTTGGTCAAATTAGACTAAAACTGCCTCAACTCAAAACACCAACCAACACAAAATCCAAAGCAACAAAATCCACCCACACTGAATAACACCTTATGGGCAGAATTATATGCTGTTGGCATGTTTTCTTCAAAAGTTACACAAATCTAGTCAATGTAATAAAGATGTATAGCCTAATGCATTTAACTTTGTGTTTGTATAATTCTACTTTTTTTTTTTTTTTTGGTGCTTTTTATCGAGTTCCTTGTATATCTGGCCTCTTCTTTCTTAGTGTTGTTCTTTGTTCTCATTGTTATTGCATGTTTGTGTTCTGATTATTAAGTGCTGATTGGCCCCTTAGTTGTTTTTTCTTGAAACATTTGCAGAGAAATTTGCAGCTATGATTGCACAACAAGATGGCTGCATTAATATGAACTCTTGTGGCTGAAAGCAAATGCACAGCATACATCTGTTTATTTGTATCAAACCAGACATCACTGTCCATTCAAATAACAAAAGTATGTTACTTTGAGTTGCTCTATCATTAAAGATCCCAATAATACATATTGAAATCCATTGATGTACACAATTATAAGCTGACAAACTTGTAGAAGTTTCAAGACCTACTATTAGATTTACAATACAATATAGATTCAAACAATAGCTCAGATTGTTTATTTAGCATAAAACTGAATATTATGAGAATTATACAACTAAACGCAACTGTTGCCATTACTTCAAATGCATTTCTTAATTTGTGTTACTTAACAGGATAAAAAAAAGAAAATAAACTACTCCCTGCCTTGCTTTTAAAGTGTGTAGTCAGGGAATGTTGGTTTCCACTGGAATATTAGGTTATTGATTTTTTAATAAATCTTTTTTTGGATAATGATCACAAAGTCTTTTAAGCTTGTTTCTGGTGTCATAAAGTCAAACTCTCGCTGTCATAGCTCAGGGTGTGCAGTACAGTATCATCCTTATCTAAGCTGCACTGCTTTCATGTACTTAGACTTTGCTGAAATGAGCTTTACTGGATTAACATTTCAACCAAAAGACTTGAAAGATAACAGTAAAATAGAAAACTCTCAAATTAGGATCTCATATCAAAGTAGAGAAAAAAACTTAATAAGATAAAGATGATGTAACTATGATGACACTGGAAATGTATTCGGTAATGTCTGCACTACAAAATATGATGTGAAGAAGAAAAGTGATCTTTAGTCTGAGGTCACTTAAAATTGAAATTTTGTATTTGTTGATATCCAGATTATTTTTTTGCATCAGAAGAATTTAAAAGTATTTGTCTGTTTCAGAGTACTGTTAAGATGGATGTGTTAGATAAATAGACAATTGGATGTTTCCATTAGCCTCAAGCTGTAATCATTAAAAACTTTAGCAGGACTGACATATGACTCTTTGTAATGAATGAAGGAAGCTTCACCTTTGAAGAGAAGTGCTGAAATAAATCTACATCTGAGTGCATGCATGCTCTGTGTGAGGGATTGCTGTCAAAAAGTCAAAGAGTCGATGGAATCAGCAGGGTTTCTTTAGACAGAAAAGTTTGAATCTGACTGAATGGTCAGGTTGAATTGTCACTGTAAAGTGCCTTGAGATGTGTTGGAAATTGGTGCTATATGAATAGACTGAATTGAATTGATATTTTAATGAACAGAACTGCAAAAGTTATTAAGTGGACATACATTTCTAAGCAAAACTAGATCTACAAGCTGGGAAAACATAACTAAACCACTTCTGTTTTTGTTTACAGTATAGACCAGATTTTTATTATAATCTTTTCCTGTAGTCTTTCATTGAAGATGTCAAGCCTTTATTTTGGATAATGACTGCTTTTTATTGTATTTTTCTGCAATTATCTAAAGAATTCTTCTACTCTTAAAATAAAAATCAGGCATTAAAGAAGTTATGAAGCAGCATAGTACCTGCACATATTAAACTTAGCAAGGAACTCAATACATTTAGGATCTTTAAGCAGTTTGTCACTTGCATCTATTAATCAAAGAGCATTCTGAACTACATAAATGTACTTTTTATTAGTAAAAGGAAGAACAGCAATAACCAAATCCTCCTTATTGTCTAAATGGCAGTGAGAACAGTGTTGGGGTTGATGCAGAAACATTCAAAGGCCTGACTTATAACAATCAAGGTAAATTAAATGCAACATTTTTCCTTTATCGTTTATTTATAGTTATTTGATCTTCTGTTCAACTCATTTTAAATCTGTTTCAGCACACAAGGCATGCAGCATGAGCCAGTTATGGGTATCATGTAAACAAAGAATCTATACAATATTCTAAACTGTTAACTTTCTTCTTAAAGTCAACTGGTGAGATACCAAAGATTTATCTGGTTATATGGGGCATAAAGTAACGTAGCATCACAATTATCCTTCCTCTGTGGACTGCTGGGCAGCTGATTATAAGAGTGCCTCCCTACAATACATATGGATCCTATTCTTAGTTTGTATTTTGTAATAATTCTATATTTTTGTAATAATCCACAGCTATTGAGTAGAAACTGAAGTACAGTATGAATGATAGGTAGATCTTTATGTCGAATAAATAGCCTATTTAAAAAACACCCATGATTATTATGATAATGCTCTTATATAGGCATATATCACTGTATAGCTGTTACAATCTATACCAAATTCATATTATTTAAGCATCATTGGAGCATGGTGTTTTAATGATCAAGAATACTCTGAAAATATGGTTTTGTTTAATGGTTTGTTTAGATACAGTGAAAGTTTTCTCTAATTACTCAACCTTATATTTGAAATTCTCATATAAATTGTGAGATTCTAAAAAAAGTCTTAAATAATACACTATATTTTAAAGGTATGGGATGAATACAAAAAGAAATCTAACAAAGTTCACAGAACAAATTTGAAAGATCTTTGGAAAATCTGGGGGAACTAGTGAACAAAGCAAAAAAAAAAAGCTAAGATAAGATGTGATTTCATTTTTTATTATAATGACCTCTGCAAAAAATACTTTAAAGGTCCTATAATATTTACATAAACACTAAGTCGTGCAAGACGAGGCTTAGGGGTTGCCAGATCGTATCAGCTCGGTGATCAAGCCGAGAAATTGCTTCTTCTTGCTGTTATATTTCTCAAATTTAAGCAGACTATAAAATAAGCAAAATGAGGATGTATATGAGTAACGTCTTTGGGAGTAGATCCCGAATTAAAGAAGCAAAGGAGCTCATAAAACAATGTTCTCCTTGACAGGTAAGTTAAATTCTAATGCTAACCATTAGTTTCAGCAACACCTGGCAACTGCCTGGAAAACAGTACAATTGAAGACAGGAATGAGAGCAGACAAGTGCTAGTGCACCATCTACTGGCCGGGGGGAGTGACACTGTCTGCTATCTCCTTTAAAGATAAACCAGTGGCAAGGACATAAAAGAATTAGAAAATCCTAAGAAGATACTTTAACCTTCTCTACCTGGATTCCATATAGGAACTGTTCAGATTCGTTCTCCCCATCTGACTCCTCGTCTGTCCAACACTGGCCTTTGATGTCCTGTGGGCCCACGCATTGTGAAAACACCATTAGAGAGAAAAGAAAATACAGCCACTACGTAACATCCTTTCATCCCCCTTTTTAGCCTTCTTTCCGGGCTTCAAAACACAGCTTTATAAAGCATCTAAGAAAGGAAAAAACAGAACATCCAATGACATCTACCCTCATAAGAATGCCTAGCTGAGAATGACAAATATGAAAAGGTAAGAGTCAAATATGGCAGTTTCAGCTAAAAACAGCAATATATTCATCTTGAAATAAATCTAAAATAATCTTAATGTCAAATAATGTCACATATTCTGTTGCAACATAATAGCTTTTTTTTTAGGATTCCAGCTGACTTACCATTGGATCGGCAGTTCATAGGGCTCTCTCAGACAGGTTTGGGATACTGATTGCTGCCGACCATTGCAGCCTATCTCCTGATGAAAGAAGTAGGAATGGAAAAGAAAAAGCAGGGCTTTGTCTGACCGCCTGTCCTTTCTCTCACTTCTCTGAATGACACAACCCTGGAAAAATTAGACAACAAAAACAGATAATCAATTGAAAAAGAAAACATCAGAGTCTACTGCAAGTGATGCCATGCACAGTCAATGGTGCCCTCCTCCTCTTTTTGTTTAAATCGCCTGCACTTCACCTTGCCATGTATCCTAGCAACAGCCATCTCTGCCTTCTTTCAGAGTAGCATTAATCACCGTTGAGAGAAAGTGTGTGGGAGATATGTGCTGTACGTTCAGTACCGTGGATGTTTCCACTTCTTTGTTTAGATCATTTCCAGGATTATAGTCTATTGATACCAAAAAACAATAGCTTTGTTTGTTTGTTTATTTTTTTATAAGCATGTCCACTGATATCATGACAAGAATGATAAATAAAACGACTCTGACATTCAAATAACTAATTGTTTCTAGAGCTTGTTGGTATAGTATAATATTGATCAAATATTTATATTTTTCCTCGTTTTTTAGTAGGCCTATACAAGGACAAAAATTGCATGTATTACATTTAAGACAAATGCTTAAAAAAAAAAAAAAAAAAAACACTGTGTGGGAATGGACATTTTTTTGCATTGTTTAGAAATAACAAAATTTTAACCTACTGTATGTTCTGTCTTAATAACTCAAATATGTTCTTAATTTTAATGACTATCTTCCCAAAACCAATCATAATTTAACTATTTAAAAAGTGTTTACATTTTTTCTCCAGTAGCGATTTTTGTCACTTTTATTATCATTGCCTTAATGCGACAACATTCAAGCTCAAGTTGCCATATTCTATTAAAATGGGAGAATAATCATTTCTTAACTTGTTAACTTTAATGCTGGAAACTGCATCATCCAGGAGATGTTAGTGGGGCAGTAACTGGCAACCCTGACATTTAGGGTTTTCTTGTGTACTTGTACTTTCAATTGATGGATATTTCCCCAAAGCTATTTTATGACGGTCATGAAAAAAGAAAACAATAACAACTCTAAGCCCATAATGTATGGGAGGATTTCTGTGTTAACACCAAACTATTCTAACTATTTGATGGGATCACATTTCCATCGATGATCAAACCCTCAAGCCTGGGCAAAATCCTAGCAACTTACTGTCAATTCATTAACCTACATGCTGATATTTTGTCTCTATTTCTTCTTCCATTAGGTAGCCTAAAACAAACTGTAGAATCAAACATTTTCTCTGTGTCATGAAGCATTATTATGAAATATTAAGATAAGTCGTTAAAATGCTATTCTTATACATAATTTAATTTGATTGTATTTTCTGAAAACTTGGTACCACAAAGCCTTCCTTTTAATTTTGGGTCTGATCCATGATTTGGAATTAAGTAACATTGAAAACATTATGACCCCTGACCAAAACAAAATTAGATTAGCCCCATGCTGGTGGATAGTATCCCCTAAAGTCATACAACCACATTTATTTAAATTGGACTATGAATAGCATATGGAAAATACCTTCAAGTGTTTATTATAAAAGCAGGTAGAACATGCTTTACTGCCAGGTCCAAGTATGCAAAGGAGGCTATAAATGCTTCTGTGGGACTTGAAGGTGATGTACCTAACCACCAGTTTACTCTAATTTGTATTCATAAAAGATGCTTATGTGGACAGGGTACCCAAACTGAGTCCATCTAAGAGCCCACATCTTCCCAAATCTGTCCCTGAGCATCAAAATGAAGATTTTTGCCTGTTAAATGGAAGGCATAATAAGATTGCAGAATAAACTGTCTACAGTATAGGAACAAAAAGTGTGTGAAGAAAGACTGAACAAAAACAGACTGGCACTGCAGATCAGGATACTAACATAAGGGAAAAGCAGTGATGTCATGTTGTATTTAGGTCAGTAACAATAACAAAAATTAGTATTTTTCCAATTTCCTTACATTCTACTGATCACCAAAAAAAAGAGCTAAAATAATCTTGTTTTGGTAGAGTGCGCTCATCTGATCCTTTCTTTCCATGCAGTCTAACCCTGCCAGGCTCCATTCTCAGCTCCCATGTCCCGAAGCCTGCTCCTCGCATTTACATCTCAGTCCCACTCACCCCCACACTCCCTGCCATTTCCTTGGCCTCTGTCGTCTCACATACCAATAGTGACAAAATGAGCCCACCCACCCTATGACAGTGCGCACCTACATAAACAAACATACACATGCATACATTCACTGCCACCTTTCGTTTTAGAAAAAGGTTTAAACCAAACATAGATGCGCTCAGTCGGCTTTACCCCCTTTCATCCATCAACACTTACCTCCACAGAGGATGTAGACAGGGATGCTGCCCTTGCTTCAGCTGCTCCTTCCCTCTTAAAGGGCACACCTGCTCCTCTCTCTCTCCTTCTATTCCTCTGTCAGTAGCTGGCTTTTCCACTAAAATGACAGATAAAAAAAAAAACATTAAAATATACCGCAGCGGAAATATAACGATCGCTGCTGTCTGTTTCCAGATGCGTGATGTGCGCGCCTGCAAGCGCGCCAGCTGGTGCGCGCGTGAGTCTGAGTGTTTATCTAGCGCAGATCTCTTATATTTTGCCTGACAACACTGAGGGCGTCTGGGCATGCTCAGTGAGATTAGCAAGTCAGTCATGTGATACGCAGCTGACTTCACTACTGGTGAGAAATTGGAGAGAAAAAGGTGTCTAATCTGAATGGGCTTTTCATGTTGTTTATATATATATATATATATATATATATATATATATATATATATATATATATATATATATATATATATATATATATAATTCTGCACACATTTATCAGGATTCATTACATGTAGAGCTACTAGGAGCTCTAAGAGCGGAATTTGGATGATTCCACTATGATATAATATATCAAATAAATATATATATAGGCTATATATATATATATTGGAATTGATCTTTTGTTGCAGTTTGCATTGAAAACATAGCTTAATTCTAGCTTTTAGGTTTTTTTTTCACATTTTTTTTTAGTGGAAAAGCCTTTATTATCATTACTCCCGCAACTGTAGTCAATATTTACAACCCCCATAATGCACTTTAACAGTTAAGTTTAACAGTTTAAGTCTTTAACAAGCTTTCAAAAGGGCTGGTGCAAACTGAAAATTCAGTTTTGTCCATTCCTTTTAAGCTTAAAATCCAGACTAATGAGTCCTCTCCTCTGCTCACTTTTTCTTCTGTCCACAGATGTGATTGCAATAAATGTCTCTGATAAACTATTTCTATTTTGATGTGGTTAAATGTTTTTGGTTCATTTCTTTTAAAATAAAAAGTAACTTAATAAGCAAAGCCTACCGATTTTTTCAATGATGTCATGGATTCTACCAAGGTTCAGTTTACAAAACAAATACCATCATAACACATTCATCTTACCTATAAGTGGTTATGGAATTTTTTTCCCCTCATATTGTTTTGTCTTATAGATAAAGTGCACCGTGGATGAATTTATCACTGATTACAAAAGGAAAAAGAAGCCCTAGTGACAATGTTCAGTGCAGATCAGTTTGTGGGAATGACAGGTACATTTAACAGTTTCATTCTCAAATTGGTTTCCTGTTCTCACATCAAATAAGTGTAGATCAAGTATATCACCACAATGTTTAAGTTTTTCCAAAATGAGCCAAAGCAATTGCAGAGCTAACACAGTTTCAGTGTGACACTTGGAAAACAAATATACAGCGGGGACCCCTTAATTATATATATTGTGTTATATCAAACTGGTCCTATAGTCACTCTATCACAGATGGATTCGTGTAACTAAAGTAATTTTGTCCTGGGATTATTAAAGTAGTTCTGATTTGGATTCCTTGTTGATGGGACAGGTGTTGTGGATGAAACAGTGCTCATCTTGAAAGAGCTCCTGTGTGTTGCTTAATGTTTGTAGATATGGTTAAATACAAGGCAAATAGTTCAGAGCTGTGCACATAAAAGGAAAGCTTGAGCAAAATGATTAATTTATAAAAGTGAGATATAATAACAAATAGAATGTCAATCTTCTTAACCTTGTAGCCCGGCAAAACCAAACACGTCTGATAGTGTAACATTGACAATGAAATCAGTGTGTTGAATTCATGTTAATGTGTATTTAAAAACATTTCATTTAGTGGAAAAAGATTCCAGGGGGGAATATAAAAGAAAAAAAGTCTAATCAACCAAAACCTTTGTGACCCCCATGCAGTACCTCTGTGGACCCCCTAGGGGTCGCAGACCCCCTGTTGAAGACCTCTGATGTACAGCATAAAGCAGAGAGCTCATACATTTTTTTCCACAAATAATTGCAGATAAGGCATAGTTGGAGGCTAGTAATGAGAGAAACTGCTGTTTAAGGTAAAGATGTTTAACCAATAAATACTTAATTCAACAATACAACCACAAATCTGTTATGGGAGATCCATAAAACAGTGTGTCACCGTTTGCCAGTGTGAAATGATGGTCACTGAGCTTCTAAGCTAATCAGTCTTTACCCTCATTGTCTGGGAGTATCTATTTATGAACTGACAGATTAAGGAACAGGTGTTAGGTCAACTCTGTGTTGTACTGTATAATCAACTGTAAACGCTTGACAATTATGATTATAACCATAGGTGTTTAATTTACTGTTGGAAAATTCCTGTTTTTTCTAGTTAAGGTTAAAAAAACAGCATTCAATATGGTTTACATAAAGAAAACTTTGGATTATTTGTTAATTTGGGATGGAAATGACCAAAAACATAAAAAGCAAATAATGAAATAATCTTTTTTTTTTGCAGAAATCTAAAGCAGAAAATTGTAATGTATAAATATATTTAGCAGGTGCTAATGAAACAGAACAATATGATGAACAATATGATGAACAAAGGTCTAAACACATGTAAAACGGTTGGATAAAACCAAATAGTGGTTGACTAAAGTCAACATTTTCTCTGGGTTGAAGTATGCGAGTGCCAGTTTAAATGTTTATTTTTTTTTCCACAATGGTCTTTTTATGATTTCATTATATTTATCTATTCATCCTTGGTATCTATTGGTACAGTGCAACTCTACTTTGATATAGGTATTAGGTATCCCTACTGCTCATCTGAGATTTATCTGTGCACATAAATGCTGATTGACAGGCAGGAGCTTCACTAGTGGACACACAGAGTGGAGCGCTTACTTTTTTCCCCCTCACCTGGACATGTGTGTCCACCGCCTCCAAAACTGGAGTGGTGTACATACACCCAGAGGCTGTCAGCCGGCAGTCAGGTCCCAACATGGGCAGTGGGAGTAGCAGCGCAGCTACCAGTGCATCTGCAAACAGGTAAGAACTAAAGCAAACAAATGGAGAAGGACATCATGGCTCCTTAACTAAACTTTGACAGCTTAGGAAAAAATATTGATTTATTATTAAGTAGTCTTGGAAATTGCTTCAACTTTTTATTTTTATATTAAGGAGTACATTCTTTTTAGACATGTGGCAGAGATTTTCTTTTATTAAGCCAAAGATTTGTTGTCAAAGCTGATGTATAGAGAAGCTATTTAATTATCCTGGTAAATACCATCACAATGTCCTGTAATATACTGTATATTTGTATACAGTTGGCCTCTTAAAGTGTTACCTTTGTAGAGAGCATTAAGAAGTGAACTTTAGAAAATGTACTTTAACACAACAGTATATTGTAAAATTGGTTAATATTCTGTTAATGTAAAAAAGTGAAATTATTTGATTATTATTTTGTCTTTGGATAAAGTAATAAATAATTACCAAATAAAAAACTTGAAATCAAATTCTGGCCATTTTTAATCTGAAACAAAATTTGCATGTTTACAATGTTTCAACTCAATGCTTAAGATTTTGAAAAGACTGCTTTTCTGTCTGTTTTTTTCTTCTTCTTACAGCTAGACTGGCCTAGCTGGAAAAAAAGAAGAAACAGAAAACAAAAAATAAACTGTTTTTACAGTGACATAGCATAACAATAATAATACATATTATTATCTGAGGCAGGGGTGGGAAATTCCAGTTTCTGAGGGGCAGTATTCTACAACTTATAGATTCCTCCATGGTCCAGTATACTTAAATTAAATGGCTGAATTACCTCATCAGCGTACTCTAAATTCTCCAAAGTTCCTTAATAACCTAATTACTTGACTCCGGTGTGCTGGACCGAGTAAAAGCATCTAAAAGTCGCAGGATACCAGCCCTCAGGAACTGAAATGGCCAGTCATTGATCTAAGCCAGGGGTCATCAACGTTTTCCAGGCCAAGGACCCCCAAACTGATGATGAGATGGAGCGGGGACCCCCTAATTATATATATATTGTACGAAATTATGTTGTATCACACTGGTCCTATAGTCACTCTATTACATATGGAGTAATGTAATGAAAGTAATTTTACCCTGGGGTTATTAAAGTATTTCTGATTCTGATTCCTCGTTGATGGGGCAGGTGTTGTGAATGAAACGGTGCCTAGCTTGAAAGAGCTCCTGTGTGTCCCTGAATGAATATTGATGACTGAAAGACATCTTCTGCCTCCATTTACCTGTTTACTACAGTGTGTTGAATTCGTGTTAATGTTTATTTAAAGACATTTCTTTTTTTTCATAACTTTATTTTTATTGAGCATTTTAGAATACAGACAAAAAGGCATTCAAAACAATAAAAAAGATAAGAAAATATAGAACCAACAAAACAATGATAACATACTAGGGGGAAACTCTTATTCCAATATCCCAAACATCAAGAGCATCCTTCATTACCCAAGTTAGTCCAGTAACGTTGATGTGAAGCTTATCCATTTTCCCATTTGGCTTGATATTTTTCTTCCTGTGTTCTCAGTCTATGTGTTAGAATATCCGCCTCATATAACGTGTTCACAGTCTGTATCCATTCCTTTGTGGTGGGGGGATCGGATTGGCCCCACTTCCTGCTTATTACCTTTTTGGCAGCCACCGACAGAATTTTAAACAAAAAACAGTTATTATTAAGAACAAATGCTGTCCAAAAGGCCTAGATATAGAACCAAACCGCTTTTAGGTACTGTGTAACCTAATATTGTTACAATCTTTCTGTTTATTTCGTTCCAGAACTGAGTGATTTTAGAACAGAGCCAGAAAATATGTGCATGGTTAACACTAGATGCTCCACAATTTTTCCAACTCGGTTGAACAGTAGATTTAAATTTACTGAGAATATTAGGTGTTATAAAAAATCTGATTATATTTTTCCAACAGTGTTCTCTCCAAATTCTGGAAGAGGATGTCGTAGTTTGGGTCCTCCAGATATTCGACCAATTGTCTTCCGTTGTCTAAATTTCCAATTCTTTTTCCCATTTTGTTTTAATATCTAGAGTGTTACAGCCTCTATTTTCCAACAGATATTTATAAATTAAGGACACTGTTCTATATTTTTTCCCTTATAGGTCTCCATCAACATTTTGAAAATTCCATTTTCCTTTCGGTCTACTCTGTGTTTTATCTCTTTGTTATAGAAGTCCTTCAATTGTAGATATCTAAAATGATCTTGAGTTTCAAGGGCAAATTCTTGTTGTAGTTCCTGAAAACTTTTTTTATTTAAAGACATATCATTAGTGGAAAAACTTGCAGGGGGGAATATAACAAAAAGTCTAATCAACTAAAACATTTGCGAACCCCATGCAGTACCTAGGTCTCCCTAGGAGTCTCGGACCCCCTGTTGAAGACCTCTGATCTAAGCACTAACCTGAGCAAAATATTGATTCATTTATACTCACAATTAAGCTCAAACACATCAATGAAATCCCAATGATGTCATATAACCCTTCATCAGTAGATGGGGATGCAGCGCCATATTGAGAGACTATTAATTTTCTCCTTTTATCTCTCTTCATCATTACGTTTTTTGTAGTTAGTTGTTTTTAACTAGCTAGTATAAAATAACCGGTATGGTTTAGAATCTAAATGTAAACACAAATGATTGATAATCAGCAACAGGATGTTGCAGCATAATGCATGTATGTATATTATTAGTTTGTCCCGATTGTGGGCCTGCATCCTAAATACTAATAAATAAAATAAAAGGGACATAAAATCTTTGGGACAACAGGAGGCATACTAATTCAACCACAGACCGAATACCTTCCTGCATGCAGTCACATGCCCAACTTCTTGCTCTTGTGATGCTTTCGCGCTTACCCATTGGCTCTCTTACTTTACCAAAGCACTCACATCAACGATTAACATATCCTTCCGCGACGATCAGTACATTTCAGAAATTCCTCGAAAAAGTCAGCATTTGCATAAATATACGATCAGCGACTACTCTCGATTGAATGATTATCGTTAGTGTTGTTACATTAAGATAATATTAGCCACACCGTATTACTTTTTTCATTTGTAATTTGTCGGATGGATATCAGCATCCCTAGAAAGTAGTTCCCTCCAGTGAGGAAATACTAGGGTAGATCACCTTGAAGCTGGTCTCAGTCTGCCAGCAGTCACAGCGCCACAAACATTCCTTCTCATAGAAAAGGTGGGTACCTTCAACAGGGATTTCAGTTTGCCTCTTGTCATTAGTTCTGATATTTGTAGAGCTGTTCCCACATATTTAGCCTTTTATTTTTCATGTAGCTTTACCATTCTGGCAGTGAAATTTAAGCACGTCTTGGTCAGTGGTTGATGTCTGTGTTTTTACTCGCTTTTCTCTTACAACTCGATGCAAAAGTAGTTTTGAAGGGGCCATTATAGTAATATCACATCGAATGCTAGTTTTAAGTCGGACTAAAATTCATTGGGTGAAAAATTGCCAATTGAAGATGGAGTTTTCTTGTACACTAGACAGTTCTTCATATTTGAAAAACATCAATTTATTTACGTATCAAACCTAAACTTTATAATCTTGTAGTATTTGCAGACATTTAGTGTGATGCGTAGTTTAATGGTTGTAAACGTGCTTCCTGTTGCCTCCTGCTGTGGGTGTGGCTCCTCGGCTTTCTCGGCCTCCCGTTGGTCAGTTGGAGTGATGTCTGCGGTTCAGGAAAATGTGACGCAGGATGAGAGAACGTGACCTTTGCCGCATCGTCTGTATTTTACTTGAAGCTCTGCTTAGCTTGAAGATAATCATATATTTTTTGAAAGACTAAATGAAATTAATGAAGCTTAATTAGTCCATTGTTCTTTAGTCTGTTAATTCCTATAGTTTCAATTGATAGTGGATGGAAAATTCCTCTCTCCTCCCTTTCATTATCCTCACATCTTGAGTTTTACGATTTTCTTCCATATTTAGAACCATATGACTAAAGGACTAACGCTGTAAAACACGTCTGGTCCAAACGTGTACTTTTGCCCCAGTACTTTTGCTGCAGCTACTGCAGTGAACCCTGAAAAATGTCTATTATTGACATTGAATGCAGGTCTCACCTTGCCTGTGTAGGCCTGGGCTGTCATCCATGGTATGTTATTTTTCCATACAGACCTTGAACATACCAAATAGAAAAAGGTCTTTTTGTATTAAACGTAATTCAGAAATTAATTTGATTCCACATATCAGATGCTTCCACAAAGTCAGACCGGCAGAGCTTGCATGCGTTTTGGTATGTTGCACTAAATGTATGCAAAACAAAAGCTTATTTAGTCCTGTCTTAAAAACCCTGTTGACAAAATGTCTTCACTCACAGAGGCTCAAGGTCAGTCTAAATATCAGTCATCTGAAAATAATGACCCCAGCAATAAAATAAAGTGCTGTTATTGCTTAGAGATCTGTTTCGTCTAAATGGCTCTGATTAGTGATCAAAAGATCACTCACTAAGGTTTAAATTCTTTTTTTTTCTGTTTGATTAAATGCACCAAAGTTAAGAACTCCAACATATTCTGTATCTAAATGTAGTGTTGCGCCGATGCCATTTTTTGGCCCCGATACCCGATACCTGGCTGTGCAGTATCGGCCGATACCGATACCATAATACAAAATAATTGCCATCATGGCTTTGTCAAGCTGCTGCCTACCTTTGTGAAGCAGGAAAATATCTAATACAGAGTGAATCCAGTAGAACTTTTTGATAAAAATTTTGATAAAACTTTTTAATAAAAATAAAGTTTTTATTGCCTACCAGGAGTGGGTGACAATAGTTGAATAAACTTATGGCTCTCAAAATGGTATCAGTGCCCCATTTGTTGGTACTCGTCGATACCGATACCACCATTTTAGGGCAGTATCGGCACCCCGTCCGATACTGGTATCGGTATCGGTGCAACACTATCTAAATGTATTAAATGGCAAGATCTGCTTTAGTACACTTTTTGGTTTAATAAAACTTGCACATTCTAAATACATGGCTACTGATCATCCTGTAATTCCTTCAGATTTTGTACAATTTAAAGCTTAACTGCTCTATCACTGATTCTGCATCACATTTCTTTCTTTCCTGGGTTTTCATCCTTAAAAGAAAGTCATGATCAGAAGTTGATAACTTCAGAGGTGTTCTGTATGTTGAAATTTCGTTTTGTATACACTGTGTGTATACAAAACAAAACGACAAAGTATGTACAGTACTTCTCTAAATTTCATTAAAGTTGGTCTAACATTCACATGGGTAAGTTGAAAAGTTGATGCACAGGTCAATATTGTCCTGCTTTAACACAATCTGCATCAAAAAATTTGAGCTATAGTGGATGGTGTGGTTATTGTAGGGAAGTGGTTTTGGCTGACGTTCAGCATAGGTCAGGCCTGTCACAGCTGGTGCTGCTCCCATGTGCAGGCAAGCATTTTTCTTCATTGCCACTTCACTGTAGCCTGTACCACTGGAGTTGTTCTCATTCAGAATATTTAAAGAACGGTGTCATTAATATTCCCTGTTTGGTTTAGATTCTTAAAACTAGCTAAGGGACAGATCTGAGGTCTCTGAGAGTATAGCAGCTTGACCTGCCAGCCCCACAGAGTGCATGTATTATGGAGTGGGATATTTCTATCCAGCAGCTTTCTATGCTGTGTGTTAAAATTAGCCCAGATTCTGTTTTTAGCCCAGGCTCTGTCTGGTCCATGCTAGCAGTAAAATCAGTGCAACGCTGTTCTGATGTGCTATGCTCGGAGCCTCATGTCTCTCCGCTGGATCAGGTCATGGCGAACGCAGAGTTTCTGCAGGTGCTCCTCATGTTCTTTATCCCCACTGAATGGATTTAAGTCTGAGCTCCTGGATGTGTCGCACGTATCCATGCACAGTGCAGCGGTCAGCTCTGTTGTGACAAGGTGTGGATTGCTCACAGGCATTGGACATTTCAGCACACTGGGGTGGCTCTGGAGGTTCGTGGTTGTCTCCAGGAGTAACTTAAGGATCTACCAGCGGTATGTAAAGCTGTAGATGCGGGCTGGGTTAGGTGAGTATGATCAACTGAAGACACTTCTGTCCTTGTGAGCTAACTTGGATTAGCCAGGTGTTACATCACATCCATAGTGGATAATGGGAATTGTCACGTCTCATTGAAAGCCATGCTTCTGGTTCTACTGACGACCGAAAGATCTTTTGCATGTATGTGATAAATATAGGACATTTCTAACCTTAAACACAGGACATGCTGGCATTATTTTGAGGTGGATTTGTTGGAAAATAATCTAAGGGGATCAATACAGTCATTTTTTTACAAGAAAACATGAGGGGTACCTGAGGGGGATGCAGGTTCTTTAAAAGTCATTTTTATTTGTTCTTTTATTAAACTAAAAAAAAATTCATTAAAGTACTTACTACTTGATGTGCTCATCAACTTTCAATCCTTTGATTAATGAATCCATAAACCTGTAGATTATAATGGATGAGTTAACCTTTTCCCATCTTCTGATGATTGCTGCCACCTAAGCAGGGCTTTAAATATTTAACTACATTTGTAGATTGTTGTGGTTTCTGTAATATTACACTCCACTGGTTACAGGTTGCATCAAATTTTACATTTTTTTTTTTTTTTTTGGGTTCTAGTATGGAAATATTCTTTATTTCCTGCTTGTATTTCCCTGGCTATAATGTGAAGCAGTCAATTTAGTACCAAAATGGAAATATTAAATTTTTACATTTTTGTTAGCTAAAGCAATTCTTCATGATCAGTAATTGGGATACAAATACATGTTGAAGTGGTGCCTTTTCTTTAAAGGATGCTAGTCTTTGTGGTTTTGCTCATTCAGAGGTGGTCTGGTGTAGTAGTGGGATATGACCGTGCTCACGTACAGATTTGGTCTGAGCCATTGATGGAAACGTTACATCACAGGCCAGTAGCATCTGCTGGTATTGCTGCTCTGTCTGGAATCCCCTGTCTTGATGCATCTGTAGTGAGGATGTGATGAGTAAGAGGAAGTTAAACCTCTAGTGTGCCTGATCAATGTGTAAGATTTTCCAGACTTACCCTGCCTTTCTTTGCTGCTGTACAAACCTTAACATGTGCTTCCAATTATACCAGTTTTATTTGGGGAGCTAAGCCACTGGATAAAACAGGTTTACAGTCGACAGAGAAAAAAAATAGTAATTTTCTTAAAAGTTAATTCACTTACCCATTTTAAAAAACCCTGTTTGTTGCTGAGGGGACCGGTTGTAGCTCTGCATGTATGAACCCACAAGAAGTAGCTAAAGGGATTGTTACCCAACTAAGGCATCAGTTTGTCTTTAGTTCACCCAGTGAGGCAATACATGCATAATTTAGATAGAGAGGAACTTTATCTTTTCACCAGCTGCTATAAAGGGTGAAAGAGAAGCTGGTGTCAGAGATGCTTACCCAAGTGTTTTTGTTAAATCGACAGTTTCCACAGAGTTTGTTTCAAAACTACCTTAATTCTTAAAATATAGCATTCCACCGACTTCACGTAGGTTTTGGGGACAATACGCAGGTAGCTTCTTGAAGATGACTTTGGTTAAGGAAAGTCTTCCTCATGGTGGATTCAGTGATGCATGGCAAAGCTGTTAACCTTAAAATGAGTTCAACACCAGTCATATTAAATCCCCACATTGACTGGTTAGGAAAAGCTAATCTGATGGGTGAGCTGTTTTAGTAGTTATCTAACCACAGGATGTTTGCCCCCCATTGACATACTGAAGGAAGGGGGGTTGGTTGTGGGAAACTGTTGGGTTTCTATACAAGCTAAGTTTTGTGCTACAATAGGTATCATTTTCAAATCTGTGGAAATCCCACAGTTGTAGATTTATGACTGTATTGTTCACAGCTAAGGATGACTCAAAGGGTAGGTGGGTGTGGAGAAGCTCTATAACGTGTTGGAGAGGCTCAGTGCTCTGTTTCTATATACAGTGTCTTAATATGTCCAATTTAAGGTCAATATAAAGAACTGGTTATGGTTGTCTGAAAAAGTAGGGAGTTGATCTACTCATTTTGTTAGCTGATTGTGAAACGCTAAAACTAAGAGGAACTTAAGAAAAAAAGGCAGCATTGCATAAAACCTTTATTCACAGCAGCATGTATTTACACAGAAATGGTGTATTTCATAAGCAGAAATCTTTTTTACTTTTATGGAGGAGATAACAGAATATTGGTGTAAAAACCTGTCGTAGGTCATGATATTTCACATTTGAGGTTTATTTTATTTTTTTTTCTCCTGTAATTATCTTTTTGTTTGTTGAACGCTTGTGTAATGGAAAGGAAAATCCAGTATTCTCATGTCCTACCGGTAATGTATGAACCTTCATGTATGAACCTTCCATAAAACTGAACCTTTTGAGATAAAGCCATCCCATTAATAGGAACTTAAATGGCTTGATCGAAACGACTGCTTATTTATTTTGTGCAGCCATAAAGGGAAGAAACATTGTGCAGTGAGAGGAATTCCTGACACTGTTGTCACCTTATAACTGCTGTTTAAATTATAATCTAATCTTTTATATTTTTTTTCCCTATACAGTACTTGTCCAACCGTAAACGCGATCACCATGCCTCTGCCAAAAGACATGGGCTCTGCCTTCATCCAGACACAGCAGCTCAATGCTGCCCTGGCAGACTCCTTCCTGGAACACATGTGCCTGCTGGACATCGACTCTGAACCTACCACTGCCCGCAACACTGGGATCATCTGCACCATTGGTTAGTTGATGCTTTCATGTTGGATTCTTTTAAATGAGGGTTTGTTTTATAGGAATCTCCTTTCTAGTGTTATGGGCGTTTTATTTGTTGCATTTTTACCATTTAGTTGGATAAGTTAAATAATCATTTGGCTTCTTATTGGTGTCCTCAATCAAGTATAACATTTGGAGTACTGTTACAAAGTTGCAATAAAGTTTAAAGTTTTTAATCTTGCACTATTTGGAAAACAAACATCTTTCCTGCAGGACCAGCGTCTCGATCTGTGGAAATACTGAAGGAGATGATCAAGTCTGGAATGAACATTGCTCGGATGAACTTTTCCCATGGTACACATGAGGTTGGTTCCTTTTTCAAATCTGGTTTCATTTACCTGTCAAATCTTATCAAACTTGGCTCTGTGCTTTATCTCAGCTGGTATGTTGAGCTTTGTGGCAATATTTGCTATCATCTGTAGTTTCAGGCTAAAGTTAAGACATATGGTCAACAAATTGACTGAAGAAAGCACATGCCGCATTATGAATTGTTCCCCACAGAGAACAATTTAGCTTTTCTAATCTTTAACCAAGAACAGAAATGCTGATATAAAGCAAATAAACATATGGTCTAGTTAATATAAAGTGTTGCTAATATTTGTTCTAGCGTTGAATCACGGATTTCATAAGGTTGTAGTTCTCGAGTGACAGTCTCAAACTTTTGTTTGCTTCAAAAGGGGAAATTACAGTTCACATATGACTCTAAAGTTAGATGACCATGTCTAATATTATGCTACAACTACAAAAAATGGTTACTAACTGTATTACAGTGTAAAATATATCAGAACCGGATCAAAAACGGTTCCAGTAAAGCTAAATAAAACTGTGAAGCAGCAAACTGATTTCAAGTAGCCATCCAAATGATTTGTAATAATGAATTGCACTACCTCAGTAAATATAAATCCTTTATTGTCCCACAATGGGGAAATTCACTCTCTGGATTTAACCCATCCCCTCTGGGAGCAGTGGGCTGCCATTGTGTGGCACCCGGGTAGCAGTCTGGGGTTAAGGCACCCAGAGTGGCAGTCAGTGGGAATGAGCGGGATTTGAACTCAAAACCTCTGGGACACAAGCACAGTGCTCTAACCACTAGGCAACCACTCCCCAGCATCCTGAGCTTTCAGTGACGGTCCATCTTGCAGACAATAGACACTTATGTTCAAAGCCATAAAGACTACACTACCTGTTAATTAGCCTCTCTAAAGGTTGTAAAACAAAACCATACTGAGTCGGTCTCCTTCCAACTTTCCCACAGCTTGACCATGAGCCACGATTGTTTGCATAACTACAAGAACATTTTATAGACCACTGTGACCTTGGATTGACAGTTTGATGATCTTTAAAATGAAGCCGAATTATAGACTGGTTAATTATTGCAACAGTTGATCAGTTAGTAGAATCTTGGGGAAAACAGGCTGGATATTTTATAAAATGCCATACAACTTCAAATGCCATTACTAAAATTAGACACAAGTCAGCAGCCTTATCTGTGAAACTGATAATTATGTCATAAAATAGAGTTGTAGTAAAGGACAGCTGCTGACGAAGCCATCAGTACAGGAGATGTTTTAGTTTAACTTCTAAGAACCATCCATTTATCATCCTGAGGTGCACTTTATAAATGTAGTCTCATTGGTATTTACACATCCATCGATATGTTGCAAAATATGAAAAAAAAAAAAAAAATCAAAGATTTTTACATATATTTACTCCAAAATGGTCAAAGGAGGGAAAAAACCCGTTGACCGTTGTAATGGTGAGATTACTTAATTGCTTTATGGTGGTGTCAGCTGTTAAACACACCTTGTATTTTAATTGCCCTGACCTGATTTTTGTAGCTGCTAAAATGAAAGCTTGTAACAGTACAGGTGTGTCTTGGTATATCAGAACTTATGAGTTACATTTTAAAATATTATGGATCCATTGTCTTGATTATTTTGTAATGTGTTAGAGAATTTAATTTTTCAAACATTTTCTTCAGTGAATTTTTGTCCTGTCTATTTTGGGATCAATTCTGTACTAGTTTAGGTTTACACAATTCTTGTCTGAAAAGGATTAAATGTTTTTTTTTTTTTTGTTTTTTTTTTACCCAACATCTCACTAGCTGCATCTTACAGTTGGAGCAGAACAAAATAGATATTTTATTTTTTTTCTGGCTATACAGAGTAGGGCTGGGCGATATAGGAAAAATACATAATTTATAATAGATAAAGCTTATCGATAAAAAAAAATGTATATATATCGATAATTATTGAAAAGATTTGTAACCATATTATATGTGCAGCTCTGCCTGGACTTTTTATGATATTGCTAAATGATTTAATTTTAATAAAGAACACAAACACAGACTTCGAATTAAATCTTTATTTAACCAACTTTTTTAACCATAACAGAATTGTTTTAAAGAAAAATAACTGAAAAGACCTGAGTTATGTTATAAAATACTGACAAAGAATAAACTAAAGTGACCAAAATAAATATAACAAATACATGGACCAACACCCTCCCCCCCAACCCCCGCCGTCCCGATTCTTCTGCTTAGTTTCCTGCTTTAACCTGAGTTATTACTTTGAAGTTGCTGGCCCCTCAGCATTTTTCTCTCAATTGTTAGGACTATGTGGGAAACTGCCCAGAACTTTATATATATATTTTCCCGAAATTCCCGAAGATTCCTCGGAGGAGAGTCGCGCCGGGGCCTACACAGCTCATACTCCTGCGGGTGTGAGCGGCTGAGATGATAAAAAAAAGTTGGTTGTGTTATCAGACTTGGTTTTCACTGGTTCCCGACACATTTTACAGATGACTGTGACATTTTACAGACGGCGTGCCTGGGTCCGCGATTGCGATTGGTTAGGAGGAAGTAGTGACTAGCATAAACCTACATGCTAGGCTACAATGAGAAGGAAGGAAAACTGCGTTTCTTTATCGAACTTTTATCGAGCCTATTTTTTTCTATTGCGCCACATGTCTATCGATCGATATATATCGTTATTGAATTATCGCCCAGCCCTAATACAGAGTCATAGTTTGACCAAAATGTTCAGATAACAGCTCGCATTTTGGTGCGGGGGATGAGGAAGGGTGCCATAGAGACCTGCTCTACGAGTCTCTATGGCGCTTCCTTATAAAAAAACAATGGAAACCAGCACTTTTATTACACCAGATTCCTTTTTATTTAGGGAAAAATGATTTTGGAACCTTTCTGGACACTTTTGGTATATCTGTGCCAAAATCACGGGTCCGCCTGCCACACTCTCCATTTCATCCCACTTAACGCCTTGTAAATTTTGGGCTTTCATGATGTACATCCAAATTAATAAATTAAATCTGCTTGAGTTTCACTTTTTGATCTAAAGTAGGTGTTTTGTGGATATGAAAATACAAGTACTCCTGTGTTGCATTGTATCTAACAAATCTACCTTTCTGCAGTACCATGCAGAGACCATCAAGAATGTACGGGAAGCATGTGAGAGCTTTGAGCCTGGCAGTATCCATTACAGACCCATTGGTATTGCTCTGGATACCAAGGGCCCAGAGATCAGGACTGGCCTTATCAAAGGGGTAAGTTTAGAGTTAATCCCCATTCCTTAACCTATACAGGTGCTGGTCATAAAATTAGAATATCATGAAAAAGTAGATTGATTTCAGTAATTCCATTTAAAAAGTGAAACTTGTATATTATATTCATACATTACATACAAACTCATATATTTCAGATGTTTATTTTGTTTAATTTTGATGATTACAAATGACAACAAATGAAAATCTCAAATTCATCATATCAGAAAATTAGAATATTGTGAAAAGGTTCAAAATTGATGGCCCCTGGTGCCACACTCTAATCAGCTAATTAACTCAAACCACCTGCAAAAGCCTTTAAATGGTCTTTCAGTCTAGTTCTATAGGCTACACAATCATGGGGAAGACTGCTGACTTGACAGTTGTCCAAAAGACGACCATCGACACCTTGCACAAGGAGGGCAAGACACAAAAGGTCATCGCTAAAGAGGCTGGCTGTTCACAGAGCTCAGTGTCCAAGCACATTAATAGAGAGGCGAAGGGAAGGAAAAGATGTGGTCGAAAAAAGTGTACAAGCAAGAGAGATAACCGCACCCTGGAGAGGATTGTGAAACAAAACCCATTCAAAAATGTGGGGGAGATTCACAAAGAGTGGACTGCAGCTGGAGTGAGTGCTTCAAGAACCACCACACACAGACGTATGAAAGACATGGGTTTCTGCTGTCGCATTCCTTGTGTCAAGCCACTCTTGAACCACAGACAGCGTCAGAAGCGTCTTGCCTGGGCTAAAGAGAAACAGGACTGGACTGCTGGTGAGTGGTCCAAAGTCATGTTCTCTGATGAAAGTAAATTTTGCATTTCCTTTGGAAATCAAGGTCCCAGAGTCTGGAGGAAAAGAAGAGAGGCACTTCATCCACGTTGCTTGAAGTCCAGTGTAAAGTTTCCACAGTCAGTGATGGTTTGGGGTGCCATGTCATCTGCTGGTGTTGGTCCATTGTGTTTTCTGAGGTCCAGGGTCAACGCAGCCACATACCAGGAAGTTTTAGAGCACTTCATGCTTCCTGCAGCTGACCAACTTTTTGGAGATGCAGATTTCATTTTCCAACAGGACTTGGCACCTGCACACAGTGCCAAAGCTACCAGTACCTGGTTGAAGGACCATGGTATCCCTGTTCTTAATTGGCCAGCAAACTCTCCTGACCTTAACCCCATAGAAAATCTATGGGGTATTGTGAAGAAGAAGATGCAATACACCAGACCCAACAATTCAGAAGAGCTAAAAGCCACTATTAGAGCAACCTGGGCTATCATAACACCTGAGCAGTGCCACAGACTGATCGACTCCATGCCACGCCGCATTGCTGCAGTAATACAGGCCAAAGGAGGCCCAACTAAATACTGAGTGCTGTACATGCTCATACTTTTCATGTTCATACTTTTCAGTTGGCCAACATTTCTATAAATCCTTTGTTTTTATTGGTCTTCAGTAATATTCTAATTTTCTGATATGATGAATTTGAGATTTTCATTTGTTGTCATTTGTAATCATCAAAATTAAACAAAATAAACATCTGAAATATGAGTTTGTATGTAATGTATGAATATAATATACAAGTTTCACTTTTTAAATGGAATTACTGAAATCAATCTACTTTTTCATGATATTCTAATTTTATGACCAGCACCTGTATTTTAGCCAATAATTAATAGAAAATACAAACATTTCTTTATGGGTTTTTATGGTGTGACAGAGTGGCACAGCAGAGGTAGAACTGAAGAAAGGCCACATGATCAAGGTTACCCTGGACGATGCTTATCAAGAGAACTGCAGTGAGGAGGTCCTCTGGCTCGACTACAAGAACATAACCAAAGTGGTGGAAGTTGGCAGTAAGGTCTACATTGATGATGGACTCATCTCTCTGCAAGTCCAGGAGATTGGTGAGTAGAATGAATTAAAGGTAATCTCATGAATCTTAGATGATTAAGCTGCTGTTGCTTATCTTATATTTATTTTTGTTCTCCAGGCTCTGATTACCTCATGTGTAAGATTGACAACGGTGGCACTCTGGGCAGTAAGAAGGGAGTGAATCTCCCTGGTGCTGCTGTGGACCTGCCTGCTGTTTCAGAGAAGGACATTAAGGACCTGCAGTTTGGTGTGGAGCAGGGAGTGGACATGGTCTTTGCCTCTTTCATTCGTAAAGCAGATGATGTACATGCTGTCAGAGCCGTGCTAGGAGAGAAGGGCAAAAACATCAAGATCATCAGCAAACTGGAGAACCATGAAGGTGTACGCAGGTGTGTATGAGGGCGAGAAGCTGACTGCAGATTGTGTAACTAACATGTTCTTTGAGAGCTTTAATCATGCGTTTGTATTCATTTTCAGATTTGATGAGATCATGGAGGCTAGCGATGGCATCATGGTTGCCCGTGGTGACCTGGGTATCGAGATCCCTACAGAAAAGGTCTTTCTTGCTCAGAAGATGATGATTGGGCGCTGCAACAGAGCTGGCAAGCCGATCACATGTGCAACTCAGGTTGGTGGATGGAACAGGGATGTTTCCCATTAAAAATATTGTAAATAGTGGATTTCATTAACATATAAAGGTACATCAACGGCGAAAAGGAGCATAGATTTCCAATGGAGAGTTTCCCAAATATAACTTATTGGGGTGATGAAACAGTCCAGATATTTAAACCTTAATCATCTAGAATGTAGTTTCTTAAAATCTATGCAAGATGCAAAGTCATAAAATGGTAAGCAAATGCTAAAAACATGTTTTCTGCTCAACAGTGTGAAGCATAAGGCAGTTTCATCTTCCAACATTAATAAAAGTTTCTCTGGTTTACACAAATATATTTCCTAAAATAGGCATCTAACATGATCAACCTGCTCTCATTTAAATCACTATGATTAGTTGAAGCTAAATTGTGGATGATTTTTATTTTTTTTTTCGGCATCAGCAATTTGTTCAATCTGGTTCAATTGCCAAATGTTGTTTAAAAACTAATACCTTATTGCTGTTGAGTTGTGCTTCTTTATTTTTTACATTAGTGTGGTTGGGTGAGATGGTAGGAGTAGCTTTGAATCTTTTAAAATTATTTTGGCTTTTTTTATCTAGAATTTAGCTTTTATTCCAATCAGCCTTGTTTGTCACAGATGACAAACTGTTCCTAAAAATCCATGTGGTGTTCCCTTGTACGACTTTTCTATACAGAACATAATTACCCAGGTAGAGATTAAGGATTTGTTGAAGAACCTGCAAAAAAGGGGGGATTTCAAATCTCTCATAGAGCAGTTTTATTTAGAGAAAGGTCTGGTCCAGTAGCTTAAGCCAGATTCACTACAACGATATCGTTTTGGTTATAAATGTGACACTATCTAAACAAAATCTTCTTAAACTATCCAGATGTTGGAGAGCATGATCAAGAAGCCCAGGCCCACCCGTGCCGAAGGCAGCGACGTTGCAAACGCTGTCCTGGATGGAGCTGACTGTATCATGTTGAGCGGGGAGACTGCAAAGGGAGATTACCCCCTGGAGGCCGTTCGCACGCAGCACATGGTGAGTCCATCTAAACACTACGCAAACTGCTAACTATTATTGAAAATAAATTGATCAAATCGACGTTACCAATGTTGTCGGAAGTGTGTTCATGATATACTATGAAATAAAATTTTAAAAAATTAAGCTAAGAATCGGCTGCTTTTCCAACAATCAACCTTTGCCTTTTATGTATTGCCTCATTTTTGTTGCAGCTACTGTCAGTATATGCACTGCCTGATCTATAAAAAAAACGATTACCTGAAATTTAACGAAGCACATCTGTAAAATCCACCCTTTGCATTATTATTGCTTTAAAGATTAGCTTACAGCCATAACATCTTAAAACATAAAAGAGGTGGATAAAAGCTTCTCATTTGTAGAACATGTTGGGAGATGCTACTGCTGGCTTTGGATGCTTTTTCTTTAAAGCTACAGTGTGTAATAATTACAGGGATATACAGTCAGAAATGTAATATACATAACTATGTTATTTATCATCATCTACGAGCTCAGCCTCTTAACCTTAATATTTGCGTTGCCTTAGAATTCGTTATTTATAATTACATAGGAGCGGGTCTCGCAGCCATGGAGGCAGACATCTTTGCGCTACGGCAGCGCAGAGCCAACAAACTAGCGATTGCGAGATCGCCCATAACGCTCGAAAGTAACTACGGCAAGTTGAGAGAGATGAACTGAGACGGTACTGAACACACAGACTAATGAAATACTATCTGTAAAATTATCTATGTAAACAAATCTCATCACTTGAGAAGGTAGGTGATGCGGACATCGTGGAAGACATTTTGTCCCGTAACGCTCGCTGTACTGTCGGGGGGGAGAAGCGGTGGGGGGGGGGGGGGGGGGGGGGGGCGATTTTCATGTTGCTGCAGTCTGCAGTCTGGACGTTTGATGTCGCTGAAAATTACACTGTAGCTTTAACTGTTTATATGTTAGGATGATATGGAAGTTCATCATCATAAAATAAATGTAATGTGGAGTAGGATTAATCAAGATAATTTAAAAGTTTAAAAAATCTAATCGTACAAAGAAACTGCAGGAGGAGTCTTTGGTGTTGATTGTGACTATAGTGCGCATCATAATTGCACAATTCAAAGGGAAACGGAAGTGATTAACTAAACAGCAGAGATGCCCCAATAAAACGGACAGAATTAAAGGATTCAATTTGGTAAAAAAAGGTTCCAGATTTGACTATGCTTTTGCCCTATTGGATGAGTGCATCAGTGTTAGAGGTGCCTAAATGAATCCAACATGGCTCCCTCCGTACAAGCCTCTGGGGGGCAGTGTTGCTGCAGTTTGTCAGGTATACAGTAGATTCAGCAACATTTTGTGCCCTTAAAATAGTCATCTCATCACCTTAAAATGTATTAAATATAAAACAACCAGGTGATTCTTTCGATCAATTAATTCTTCCCTGATTCCCCTTGGGCATTTTCCAGGATTTATCAGACTTGATGTGACAGCGTTTTCTCCCCTGGACTGTCCAAAGTCCATTGAGAATCAGGCAGCAGACGGTCATTTTTACACAATCTTAGTAAAAAGTCTATGCAGCTATAAATGTCTAGTATGAATGCATCTATAATCTTCTGAGAACATTGAAAACAATACTGCAGTTTGTTACCATAACCTAAGCTAAATAATGTCAAAAGAATCAGTGGTGGATATGGGTTTTTTTCAGACAGGCAGTGCACATGCTTACATTATTAGTTCCTCCGATTTAGTTCCTCTTTGAAATGCATGAATTGATGAATAAATCAATACAATAATTCCGATTGTGTAGTAGCTATACGTACATGGACTGCTGCATGATGTTGAAGATGTGCATGTAGCTTTTAATGACTTAAACAGCATGCTGGAAGCTTTTTCTCAAAGTTCCAATAAATGGCAGCTGCTGTACCTCCTTAATCTAACACATTCTCTGCACCTCATGGTCTGTACCACTTGTTTGTTTTTTATTTTCCATTTATATATTCTTCTGCAATTGACACATTGCAGAATAATGCCAAATTTACTGACGTCTTTTTTTTATTTCTCTTTTTGTATTTAATTTTATATTAGTATCAATATTGGGCCTCTTTGAATTCGTCAAAGTTATCTGCTTTCAGTTTTTGTGTTCATCAGTTAGGGACAGACAAATGTTTGAAAACCATAAAGGGTTTTGTATTATAGTGTATCAGTTGCATGGATGGATGATGTATTGACTTCCACAAGTCCTTCAGTCCTGGGGCCTTCTTGGCTAACCGCTGCTATTCTTAGCCACTATGCAGATGTCTCTGTGACTCAGCAGATGCAGCGCTCTTGTTGTAGGCTATGTCTATTGATATCTGGAGTAAAACACACATTTAACAGTAGCTGCAGATTAGGCAAGAACCCTGAAAAACTAATCTAGACTAACTTCTTAATATCTGGGTCTTTGGATGTTTTTTTTCCCTGGTTGATTTTCCTTTCTCTCCTTTTTTTTAATTTTTATTTCCCATCGCTTTAAGAGCTTTATGTTGTATATGTTTATGCATGATAACGTTGAACTCAGGAGGTCCTGTTAAAATGTACAAACAAGTTTTAACGAATCACTAATGTCACATTTGTAGTCTGTTATATGATTAATGTTGCATTTTTAGCAGTGTGTGAGAATCTTGAACATCACATTTAATATAATCCAACACATTTTTAACTATTTTTCTGTCTCCCTCCCACTAACTGCATACCTAAACTTTCCTAAAATTTGATCTATTCTGTCATTCCTCATTTTTTTTATGTCCTCTTAACTTTGTCATTCTGTCTCCCCATGTCTTCTCTCCCTTTTTATTATAATTTCCTTTTCCATCTGTGTGCACTCCTGATGTGGGGATGCCTTTGCTCGATGCATCTTGCCCTTGTGCCAGATTGCTCGTGAAGCCGAGGCGGCCATGTTCCACCGACAGGTGTTTGAGGACCTGCGTCGCTCTACGCCGCACTGCAAAGACCCGGCTGAGGCCATTGCAATCGGTGCTGTCGAGGCCTCTTTTAAGAGCTTGGCCTCTGCCATCATTGTGCTCACAGGCTCTGGAAGGTAGGCAGGTTATGTGGCATGGACGTCCTACAGATGTCTGATGGAAACTTGAAGAGACGGAGAGGGAGAGTAGGGCCAGGCAGGGTTTGATAGATGAAATATCTGGGCAAGCTGGCAAAAACTCAGCTAGACTATTTGTCTGGTTTATCATTAATCCACATATTTTCACATATAATCCACCTATTTGACCTTTTCTAAGATCAGAGCCTAAATTTTTACCCTTTATAAAATTACCTTCCAGAAGTATCCTTGTACAGCATAGTCTAGCTCTTGTTTTTGCCAGTCTTTCTCAGTTGTGTGCCTGTATGCGTTTGTAGTGGAGTGTGTTTGAAAGTAACCTTCCATTCGGGGCTTAGATAGCACGAGAGGCAGAAGCAGCCACCTTCCACAGACAGCTGTTCGAGGAGCTGAGGAAAAGTTCCCACCTGACCAGAGACCCCTCAGAGGCTGTAGCAGTGGGAGCTGTTGAAGCATCCTTCAAATGCTGTGCTAGTGCCATCATTATTCTCACTAAGACTGGGAGGTAAGAAAGAGTTTTTGCGTGGGGGGGCTGCAATGTTAATCCTGAAGGTAAGGCATGAATACCACAGCTCTTCATTCTCCAACATTTAGTCTGTCCTTTAATTCTGTGTGTATGCGGAGTGTGTGGGTGTCGAGGCTAAGGGGAGAGAATGAGAGTGGGGAATGGCATTAGCTAAATCAAGGTGTCCGTCTGTTTATCATTCACAAATGGGTGAACTGACTCTGAATGTAAATGAATCAACTCACCAAATCTTATTATAGACTCATTTGATAGCAAATCTGATAAATACTGTTCTGCATATGATATATACATTTGTTTGGAAAATGTATGTCTAATATGTGAGATCTGTCATATTGAAAAGCAAATGTGACCAATTTCTTTGAACAAAAGGAGCCTAAACTGACAGGATTGTTCCTTAAAGCCAGCATCATGATCCGAAGTCTACCACCTCATGGTGAAGACTCTGTTCTTCTATAGAAGATCCTCTTAAAGCGCAGCTTGTTAAAAATTATTACATTCTGATGCATCTTAAAAAATGAGCTGCATGTGGGGAGTGGTGACCTAGTGGTTAGGGCATAAAGCTTGCAATCCTGAGGTTCTTAGTTCGAGCCCAACTCTCGAATGCCCCACACTGCTCCCTGGGTGCAGCACAATGGCAGCCCACAGCTCCCCAAGGGGATGGATCAAATGCAGAGGCAAATTTCTCCAATGTGAGATCAATTATTCTGTTATTTTTTAGAATTAAAGTTTTTATAAGGAATAGGCTTATTTCATTTAGACCTCTTTCAATAGAACAATGTCAGTTCCTATTTTTCCTCTCTATATAGGAAATAATAACAGCATAGAACAAACAAAAGAAAACTAGGCTGTGCACTAGTTTTCTCTTTGGTTGCAAGTCTGAGATGGTTAGATTTGTAGCAAAGACGGGCAGTGTGATTTAAAAATATATATAAAAAAAACTATAACCCTGTAATAAAATCTTTCCTGCTGAAGCCTCATAGCGTATGCCAGTTTTGTAGGCCTTGAATATTTAATCCGTTTTCGCATTAGATGCTTTTAATTACTGATGTTTGGAAATTGGTTTATTCTAGAGATTCTTAATTTATTATTTATTAACTTTTTATAACATTTAAAAAAGAGGAACTCTAAAGGAGCAGACAGATCTGTGTGAGTCAGAATACACCACAATAGGTGACTCCCATTTTACTCATTTGGGTTTTAACTAGGGCTGCAACAACGAATCGATAAAATCGACTTTTAAAAGCGTTGGCAACGAATTTCATCATCGATTAGTTGTGTCGCGCGATTAATGCGTCATCCGCCGCCGCCGTCATCACATCCACTTGACTGAAACGGGGGAAGAAAAAAAAATACGGCAGAGCGAGCCAGCGCCGCAGGTGCAGTGTTGCCAACTCAGCGACTATTTTTCAAAAAAGCGACTAGCGACAAATCTGGCGACTTTTTACGGTGTCACTGGCGGCTTTTGGAGACTCTTACGTGAAAGCATGTATCGTTCCTACTCTGCCGTGGGGCGCCTCCCCCATCCCAACCCCGTTCTCCCGCAGGAGTCCCTCTCTGCGCTGCAGTCAGAGCCAGGACGTTTACCCTCAGCGTCCAGACTGCAAATGAAGCGCGCATGTGCCGGGATTGACGGCGCAAATTGATCACAATAATTAAAATAGCCTGCACTTTGTAAAGTGAAAAAAGTCGTAACATGCAACTTTTGTAAAAACAAATTAACATGGCGCGGAACCACCATGTTTGTTTCGTTTTAAAGTGGGGAAACGTAACGTTAGTTTCTCAGGTAGCTCATCTGATGCTTTCCTTACCGTGTTAGTAGGTTACAGACAGTGATAAGATTGGCTACTTATTTTACTTTTAATTTCATTTGAATTAGCTTAAGCAGCGTTTATATTTTCTTTATAAATAAATTAACTTGCAAATAATGAGGGCAAGGCTTTTAAAGTTTAAATCTTCTGGCA
Organism: Cyprinodon diabolis; assembly: GCA_030533445.1. NCBI lineage: Eukaryota > Metazoa > Chordata > Actinopteri > Cyprinodontiformes > Cyprinodontidae > Cyprinodon > Cyprinodon diabolis. Next base: position 41,530,747 of record CM060065.1, on the reverse strand, counting down.
AAGATAAAGTAAAGAAGATCCTGCAATTTATTGAAGTAAAGCAGAATAAAATCCAGCAAGATCAGTAATATGTCAATTAATTATATGCCACATTTCCATGTTAATATCTGTCTTTGGAGGATGTGTTTTTTAGCACCCCTAGTTCTCTCATTTTTATTCCAAATACAATTTATAATTTGAATCACAGGCTATTTTTACCTCTATGGTTAAGTATTTTCTCAAGTAGCAACTTTAACTGCTATACTTTCCTGACTTAAAAGGCAGAACTCTTCTAGTCTAAAAAAAACTAATTTATTGAAATGGGGGGACCTAGGTCAAAAATAGCTTTTTTGCGCTTTATGAAACAAAGTACCCTATATTTTTTGGATGTACAGCTACATTTCTCATGTAAGTTTGCGTAGTTTTAACACAAACATTTATTTTTCATATTGCACCAGTACAGTTAATGAGCAACCTGTACTTGTGTGCTTGTTTGTTCTGTCTAAAATGTTTATTTTGAAGTAAAGTAAAATATTTTTTTGTCCGATTCATCAATTATTTTTTCGATTAATCGGCCGATTCATCGATTTTTTTTTTTAAATTATTGTTAGTTGCAGCCCTAGTTTTAACATATTTTGCTTTTTCCATATTACCAGAGTGTATATTTGGTTACAAAGGTCCACAATTTGGATCAACTACATTTTACAAAAGATGCATTCGTACTAGGAAAATACTTAATTTAACAATCTTGGTTGAAGAATTGAGTCTAAGCTACATGGTCTATGAACGAAGAGCAGCTCTGATAATTTGTTATAAGAAAAAAAATATATATAGCAAACAATCCATCTCAATCTCCAGCTGCTACCATCATTAATAGACTTCACTGGCTGTGTCCAAACATCTGACCTTTGCGCTCCTCAAGGCATTATGGGATATATCTGCTTGTCTAGTGACCGTGGATGATCACTACTTCCAAGGTGCATTGTGGGAAATTTTGAGTCCACTACTTTTTCATCCACTAGACGGTCAGACAAGCATCTAAATGGCGTAATAACTATATAATGATTAGAGTGGAAATTTGGACACAGCCACTGATTTCTGTTCAAATGATGTAATTATCAGAGCAAAAATCCTTATAATTGATAAACAGTGGAAGGATTTACTGAGCTTATAACACATTCTTCTATCCCTGATCTTTCTGCCAGAGGGAATAGTTAAAACGGCCCCAAATTATGTCAAATAATGGATGTAATTTAGGTTCTTATTCTCATAATGTTGATATTAGCAGGTAGACTTGAGAAGTTTCAGATTATAATCATAATCCCAGAGGTTCTTTAGGTGAGAGGTCAACTTTCTTTAGTTTGCTCAGATATTCTGAATGCATTAATTGGCATTTATAATCAGACCAGTCATTCTGCTGACCTTTTAACACTACAGTGTAAATTTTCTTTAGTTCTCAGCCTTCTGCCTGTCCCATCTGCAGGTCTGCCCACCTGCTGTCCAGGTACAGGCCCCGTGCGCCCATCATTGCCGTGACCCGTAATGCCCAGACGGCTCGCCAGGCCCACCTGTACCGCGGGATCTTCCCTGTCCTGTACACCAAGCCCGCTCATGATGTCTGGGCAGAGGATGTTGACATGCGTGTTAACTTTGCACAGGAAATGGGTAAGTAGCTACAGTGTGTCCCGTTTGAAAATGAACTTCTCTATGAGTCTAGTGAAAGTATTCAACCCTCATCCCTATTTTTGTTTTTTTTTGCCAGGATGCAACATTTCACACAGATAAAAAAATATATATAGTTTTGTTTGCTAGGAGCAGGGCCTGAGCCTGAGCTTTGGCTACTTTTCTGAAGTTCAACACAAAGTGACATTTATGGCAGCTAATTGCAGCAGAATGAGTGCTGCTAAGATATTTCAGCTTGTTTTGCAGGTTATTGCAAAATCTTTTCATGCTGTGAATGTGGAGGAAGTGTGTCCTGTTTGCATTTTGGGTGGAACCCTGCTGCAAGTAAAAGAGCATAAAAATTGTGACCGAAATGACAGGATTGTTTAAAAATAAAAGAAAAACAGTTCATGCATTAAGCTGTTCTATAGAGAAAAGGTAACTTGGAAACATCTAGGGAGGGAGAAGGGGGTCAATAATTTGCAAACACTTGATTATAAATGAATATTCTATTTTAATAATTGAAAATGAAAACTGCATTCTGCTGAAAACCTACCAAGATAGGATAGTTCCTTAAAGGAGCAATTGGCCACTCTGGCAACAAGCTGAAATGAAATCAAAGTTGTGAAAGGGGAAAAGCACAGAATTCTGCTGCCATCACTGAACTGTGTGTTTTGTTTTTGTTTTTGTTTTTTTAAGGCCTTTGCGATGAGAAAGTTGTAAATATCCAAGTTGTTTTGAAGGGAGCGTCTTACCTCTTTAGCAATAAAAGGTCCAACTGTGGGTCTGTTGTCATTCCCAGGGCAGATCTAAGCTCTTGTTTAGCTTACCCAATAATTATACATATTATTCCATCTCCAATAAGGCTTTAGTTGTGCCCCAATCAAAAGTCTGTGATGGGGTTTAAGGTTTACTTTTGGTTGGTCTTTTCTAATCCATCTTTATAAACCGTCGCTCCTGTTCTGTCACTCCAGGCTTAGACTCTACGTAGCCAGGTGAATGAGAATTTGCAGCATGTTACATGCATTCTTAGAGAATTTAGCCCAAATAACCCCCCCTTATGAACTGACTAATGGGGCCTAAAAAATCTGCGCAAACGGAGAAAAGCTGATTTATGTCAAACAATAGTAGAGGTATGTTAAGGGAATAAAAAAAAAGTTTTTATATTTTTAAAATTTGAATGTAGATGAGGAGACATTAATGAAAGGAGCAGACATGAGTCTGAAGAAGCTGCAACAACCTCTTGGATGGTAGAATATGTTATGACCACTTTGGTCATGCACTCCACAGGTCTGGAATTTATGGAAGAGCAGCAACAAGAAAGTCCCAGTGTGTATACATCAAGCTAAGAAGAAGGGCTGCTGAAGTTTGGAAAAGATCCCCCATTTCTGCTGGAGAACACTCCTAAATATAGAGCTGCAGCAGCAACTGAATGGATTCGTATTAGAATGACCTGTTAAAATTCAAAACAAAAGCAAATCATATTTTTATTTTTTTATTGAAAAAAAAAACCCTCCAACCAATATAAGCTTAATTACTCTTGCAAGTAAAAATTTGGAAGAGATGTTAATCTATAGATGCACAAAGATTTCAAGCATACACAACAAATGCAAAAAAAACGTATACAAAGTTTTGATGCTGTAGCTGAATGAAGATGGACACTTTTTGATTTTATATTTTAGCCACTCTCTGATTTAGCTGCACTCGTTTATAGGCCCTGTCCACACGAAGTCAAAACGAACACGAAACGCTAATATTTTCCAGAACGTTTGTCGTAAAGACGGAGACGTAAAATAAATGTGATCGTCCACACGAATGCATGAAAACGCTGCAAAATGTATGCCAGGCCTGTAAGTGGCGCTGTGGTGCCAAAGCAAAAATAGGCGACGAAATGTTGGGCATGAGCACTAATATTTATACATGGTTGCCCTGCGGGTCCATTTTCGTGGTTCAGTCAAATTCAGGTGCTGAACTATGTCGTCGATATTGCTCTGTTCTTCCTGGAGATATTCCAGAAGAAGAAGATTCTGTTGTAAGCCCGACATCAGGGTGAGTAGCATGAGCAGCAACCATTCAACACAGTACGGCACCATTGTTGTTGTGATACTGTGTCGCGCATGCGTGTTTAGAGGCGACGCTATGACGCATGCGTGTAAAAAAAAAAAAAAAAAAAAAAAAAAAAAATGCGGTTAGAGCTTAAAGATGGAAACGCGAAAACGGCGTTTCAAAATCTTCCCACTCTGAAGGCTGAATAAAAAAAAGATCGTTTACAGACCCCCGAAACGCCGGCTTCGTGTGGATGAGAGGCTGGTTTGGTGAAAAATTTGTGCGTTTAGGCCAGGGTTCGGCTTCGTGTGGACGGGGCCTTAATCTCTTATAAAATGTAAATGTGTTAAAGAGAGGAATGAAGGCTTCTGCGGGGACTTTGGCCAATGTCTTACATACCAGTATTGGTCTACGTTCACATTGCAGGCCTTGATGCTCAATTCCAATTTTTTTGTGAAATCCATTTGTTTTGTGTTGCCGTTCACATTTCCAAATATACTTGACTTGTATGTGATCTCCTGTGTTAACTGCATTCATACAACTCAAGTGTCCTGCGTGCGCAGTAGAGGACGCAATGACATCACAGGCCAGCGTGCTCTGAGTTTATGGAAGTAAACATGGATGGTAGTGCCGGAGCGCATCTAGTGATCTTTCCCAACTGTAAAAACTCAATCTTTTCAAGATGGTTAAACATTAATACTGCTCTCCGCATCATCGTCCGCCATGGTTGTTGTTTTCTTGCTGCTTCTTTATAGCAAGACCCAGACTAGTGACATTTGTCGGGTATTAATGGCGTTCAGGTCAGATGAATGTGACCTGGCCGTTCAGACACAGGTCGCATTTGAAAAGATCGGATTCAGGACCACATAGCCAAGTGGCCTGGGTCGCACTGGAAAAGATCGGATCTGTGTTGTTCAGACTGTCAAGAAAAGATCAGATACAGGTCGGATATGGGACAAAAAAATCGGAATTGGGTCACTTCAGGCTGCAGTTCGAAGGTAGCCTTATTCTGATTTTGTGCTATCTAATGTATTGGTAACTGATTTTTCTTTTGAAATGTTTTTAGGCAAGGCAAGAGGCTTCTTCAAAGAGGGTGACGTTGTCATCATCCTGACTGGCTGGCGTCCCGGCTCTGGATACACCAACACCATGCGTGTGGTTCAGGTGGCTTAAACGGCCAACCCAGCTGCCCAGCTTCAACCCTTCACATTCATCTGTCTCCCACCACCCCCACCCTCCTCCATGTGAAAACTCACCTGTTTAGTTTTTAAGTTCTCATGCAAACAATCAGAAGGTGGCTGTAATGGAGCTGCTTGTTTGGGAGCAGTTTCCTTCCATTCCTTCAACATAGTGTTTTGGGGATCCTTTAACAATCAAACCAGTTGTCAGGACTTCAGTTTATTAAATCCTGAACAGAAACTGCTGTATTTATTCACTCCAAACTCGTAATACTAAAATGAAAGCCAGTGAGTAGAATCTGCATCTGTGTGCATGTTTATTTGGCTCCTGTTCAGGTGTTGATGGAAATGGAGCCGGCTGCTCCTAAAGAGCACCTTGTTTTATTGTAACGAACAAAATATTGACGGAGGTCTCTCCTACAGAACAGCTTGACTCCACATCGCCCCATGAAGAGAAGTTTGTGTATTGCTGTCTGTCTGAAGTGTCCTCTAATAACCAGCTTTCCTTGTGTTTCCGTGTATCTGCTAGTGTTGCACTCATTTTTTCCAGACACTGTTACATTCTAATTCCTAATTGACTTTAGTGATTGGTAAAGTTTTTTTTATTTTGAGGGGGGCATTAGATTCTGCTTATGTTAAACTTTAGAGGAAAGCTTGTGGTGACCAATCCAGAGGTATCAGAATGAGTTACTGTTTTTGTGATGTTGGATGTGACATAACGCCTTTACATTTCTTTGCATTTGGATAAAATCTGAGAGGTAATTATAAACCTTGTGGTTTGTAACATATGAGATTTTACTGAACACAAGGACTTGTGTTTGGAGCCCCTCTCCTTGTCTGCTCTGGTGATCCACTGTAGCTATCCTGCTCCTTTAACATGCTTTGATTGTAAGAGTCTAAGAACTAACTGTAAAGGAGGGTTATGATGTTTAGCTGATCTCAAGACTGAATTTCCATCAAATAAAGTGAGCACCTATCTAAAATTTTTTTTTTTTTTTTTTTTTTTCGCCTCAACTTGCTTGAGTTGACGATTATGGACAAGCATCCTCTTTAGAACTTTTTTTTAAACCAAGTGTCTCTAGAAATATGTTTCTCCAGATCTGGTGTGAGACTACAGCTAAAGCTTTAGACAACTCAAAAAAAAACTCCCTGAGTTATGGCAACATTAAATTTCCCTATTGGAATAAAGAATGTTTGAACTCTATTTCAGGGAGTTTACATACTTAAATAAAAATTTGCAACTATCTAAAATCAATTTTTATATGTAGACTAATTTTTTTTTTTTTTTTTATTGAGCTCAGAATCAACTCTTAACCCACAGATTCCACATCCTCCATCATCTGCGTACCTCCTGCAGTGCACTTACGCAGTCATGTTGATCAATGAGAACTGAACCACATCCACCGCTACTGCTAACGTCATCGTGAAGATACAGAGCCATGCTATTTTTTAATTTTTTTTTCCCTGTTTGAAGGCAGTCAGGTAAAGATCCTAAATTGCAATAGCACCAATCAGGAAAAACTTTTTACGATCTGGTTTTTTTTTTTTTTTGTAAAATAGGGTAATGAGAAATTGGTAACTAATTTAAATAGTAAATAATTACAGCATATTTTTACATTTTCCAAAAGAGTTTGATTGGTTGCAAACTAGTGGTACCTTATCATACAGGGAAGCTGATTTGTCACCTTGATCAAAATATTCTATGCTGAAAGACTTAAGTTTTGTCAAATCCGGTCACAACTAAGAGCACATCTCACAACTTCAAAAAGAAACCTTATCACAGGTATGGATGAGAAGATGCTGATTTTGGAAGTAGAGAACAAATCAATTTTGTTTGGTCCTAGTTATCCCCCTTACAAAGATCTACAGTGATAAAATGTTTGGGCAGAAACTGCACAGATGCTGAGGCTGATTTGTTGTCTTGTTATATTAAAATAAGCGTTCATTACCTCGTATGCATTTACAATATCGTGCATGCTCTCCTCGAGCTCTGAGGAACCGCATGGGCGGTCTGGAGTGGGCAGTTTACAGAGGATGTGGGATTTCGGGGTAGGTTTACCCTCTTAACCAAAAAGCAAATTAATAAAACATAAAATAAAATGGATCTCTATATCTATTTTTATTAATTTCTTTGTAAACGGTATGAATACACTTTAACAGTCCTGGCTGTACACCACGCCCAGCTGTCGGCGGATCTCATCCTGCAGTTCTACCAGCAGGAGTGAGTCAGAGTGGGACATGACTGCACTCTCCCTCAGGCCTAGGAGAAGAAATTGAAGCATAATCACCTTTTGTTGTATGAATAATAGGAATGTACAAAACAAACCTTTATATTACCTGCAAGCAGACACTTTCGAACCTCTTCCGCTTCATAACGCATTCCTGTGCTGTTGGGAAAGTTCAAAGGCAAACTGGGTTCTGGCAAGGGGTACTGGGTCTCCTTACCATTTACAACTAATGATGTAGGGCACCACATCCGGACAGGAATCTTAAAAAGACCACAGGATTACAAATGATGTCCAATCCCTACTGTGTTTATCTGTTAACGTATCTGACTTGGTGATCTACCTGGATCGTGCCCTTGGTTCCAACGATAATGGCCTCATTGGGAAGCTGCATGCTTGAAGAGAAGGTACACACCGCCATTTTCTTCTCCGAGTACTTTAGAGTTACTATCACAGTTTCATCCACCCCTGCAATTATGATCAAACCACGGTTAAGGAAATCAGAAAAAACATGAAAGGTGTGACCAAAAATAATAAGGTTAAAGAAACTCACCCTTGTGTTTAACTCATTACCTGTCTCTAGGCAGACCCCAGTAGCTTGGATGCTCTCTGGCCTCTCTCCATTGTACACCATGCACACCAGCTGCAGGCAGTACATTCCTATACTCAACAGCGCTCCTCCACCCAGCTCCTTCTGTACTAATCTTGGGTTGTGTAACACAGCGATGCCAAACTCTGACCGGACCATTTTCACCTTGCCTATCTCCTCACACGCCAGCCGGTTTCTGATCTCTGCATAAGCCGGAAAGAAACGACTCCACACAGCCTAAAAAAAAAAAAAAAAAAAAAAAAAAACTAAAATTTGCTTTCTCTGCAAAGCTAGCGTATTCAAAATTTTCTCATTAATTACAATTTTGAAGGAGATAATACAATTGAAAAATATCCATGCCTCTTGCATATTTGCAAGTTAAAAAAGTGCAAATATGCAATTTTATATCACTAAAAGCCGACTACCACAGCTGTAAGGTTAATTTCTTCAGAGAGGTGGAGGAAACTGTCCCTCGAGACTATTTTTTATTTTGCAAACATCGCACTGTTACACCAGCTGAAATTAAAAACATTTCCAGGCATTTTTTATGTATTTTCTCAATCGTTTTGAAGGATCACTTTCAGGATTAGTTGCGTAACTTCAAAATACAAAGAACATAAAAATAAAATCATTTTTAACGATGCACTAACCAAAGTTTCTCTAAATACAAGCCAAAAATCAAGGAATTGCAGAATCATTGCCATTTATATTCCAAGGCAGAAGTCCCAAATGATCAGAATTGTGAACTTAAAAAAAAGGATAAAGTGCAATCTGTTAGTTGATGCATCAATGAACAAACTGGAAGAAAAAAAAACAAGTAACTGTTTGGTACTAGATCAGCTGACTAAATGAAAGTTTGCAGATTCCAATCCCATATCTGCAGGTAATAGAACATCTAGTGCTTGTTTACCTCCATGAGGAAGACTTGGTTTCTTTTGGCTGAGTCCAGGATCTCTTTTACTTCCTTGGTGTTCATGGCCAGTGGCTTCTCACACAGAACATGCTTCTTGGCATTAAGAAAGAGCAGACAGGTCTTCAGATGGAAAGCGTGGATGTTCCCAACATACACCACATCTAAGCAAATATAAAAATAAAGGCCTGAGAGAACACCTAAAGATTGACTACTCGGGTTTTCATAACATTTACCTGAAAGTAGAGACTATACAGGCAGTGGTAAAGCTAGATGGGGGGACAGGGGTGTCCATGGCCACCCTAAGTCAAACATTGGCCTCCCTTGTGGCCACCCCTACCATTTTTCCCCCTCTCATACAGATGGTGGCAACAGTAATAAGTGGAATTATTACTGTGGTTAAACACATGAATATACTAACATCAAAGATGATAAGTACATAATTCCTGCTCTTTTCAGAACTAGATTTTGTGTTTTATGGGGTAAAGAGAAAATGGTGTGTCTCTGCAAGTCATCTAGGAGTCTTCAGTGAAATAAAAGATAAATAACAATTCTAAAAAAAACTTAGCAAATAATCAATTTATGTAGATATCAGTGCTTGTAAATATTAATTTTATGCAGAATATTTATTGATACAAGTAGATAAGTAATGACCATGATGATTGATTTACACCTCAGAACTCAAAACTGAGTTTTATCCATTATACCTTTTATCGAGAAATTACGGATGTTTAAATATATGTGTCTATTTGTTAGCAAAGGCTGTAGGAAAGTATAGTTAGTCTTTATTTAGAAAATATGGATGATTTGCTCGTTAATTTTCCTGCTGGAACAGTGTAGATTGACCCTGAGGTTATGGTGCCTATCCGCTTTTGGCCACCCCTCAGTGTACATTGGTAATTGTCTGGCCACCCTTATAACATTTTTTTTGGCTACGCCTCTGTATATAGGAGAAGCATACTTTACAACATCTGTCACACAGATACGGACCAATGTTTGGATCTCTGGCCAGCTCTTCATAGCCGCCATAAGCCTGAGAGATGCTGTGTTTCTTGGCAAATTCCTGAGCATCCTCTAACTTACGGGCTGCAACAGCCACAACCTGTAAACACAAACAGATAATTCCCATAACTTTTTATTGCATAATATAAAATATTAGTTTTAAACAGAATGCATCAAAAATTCTGCCATGGATTTTTTTTTTTTTGTGCACTTTCATTCTACATCCAGCAGAGGTCATCACTCAAAAACAGAAAGCTAACTTTACTTAACTTTACTTTACATTGGTTTTTGTAAGATATATAAATTTGATTCTTTGATTCATTCTTTTGTTTCCATTCATCGTCCTGAGTTTCCAAACGCAATAACATACTTCTTCTTCTGTGGTCTACGGTACAAGTAAAGGCAGTTTACAGTTGGGAAACTAAAGCCAGAGCTTCCAGTATAACAGAAGCTGGTGAGTTATGTTGGATTCATGTCACCATTGCAGCAGAAATACCAACCTGATGCTCTTCAGCTGGAAGCGTGTTCAGAGCCACAGTAAAGTCATGACTGATCTTCCCTGCGCTGCAGATTCCCCATCTGGTTGCCATGTTGCTCAACGGTGATTGTTAGAATCATTCACCGCTTCCTGACGGAAGGGGGCGACAAAACACCGATTTAAGAATTGATTTTGTAATCTGAAGTTTCTACAGATTGTTACGCAAAGTTATTCACGAGACATTAAAAATGCCTCCAAGCAACAATTAACTTTCAAATAGATGTTGGTTTAAATTTGTAATGAAGTAGATGAAGATTTCTCTTAAAATATGAGGTGCAAAGCAAATTTAACTTTGAAATAAATAAATAAAAAAATACCTATAAAGACTGTTCCATTTAAAGATAATGAAATATTTTTGTTGTTTTTAAAAGGTATGACACTATTGGGACTTTTTTTTTCAATATAAATTTTGTGCTTTAAATACCTGCATTTTTAGTATGATTCTTCGCTTAATTGCCTTTGCATATTCTTTATTTATTTTTATTTTATGAAATGAAAAGATAGTTGTTATTGAAGTGCAATACATTTTAAATTTCCATTTATTTGGATAATTTCTGAGGTGGAACATTTAAGTAATTTAGTTCATTAAAGTTGACTGATATGACTGAATGCCATGCTGTATCTCCATGTAATTAAAAAAAAAACTAAACATGGGTTAATTACAAACTATTTGTAAATCAATTTTCTTAAAAACATGAAAAGTTTTCCAAACTTAAAACCTTAATGGAAATTGTCCTGCCTGTTAAATACCATATTTTTCAGAAATCTAAGCCTAATTTAAATAACAAGTCACACAAATCTATTACATAAAGTAGGCCAACATGTCTCATAAAGCAACATCATGCCTTGATTTAATGAAACTCAAAAACAGATTAAATATAAAGTCAATGACATCAAACTCTTAGAAATGATTACAACTTTTTTTTAAGGCTTTGCGACTCCAATAAATCCCAGTGAGATTCATTAAACATACCCTGCTAGATGAAGGAACCTCTGGTGTTGAACCTCTCCAGATGTAGCTGGCCTACCTGACTGCAATGGAACCATCTATTCTACACGATGACCAGAAATGAACTCTAACTCTTTTTCTAAGACTTTAACCCAAAAGCAAACCTGCAAGTCCACCACTAAATGGCTAAAAAAATAGAAAATAATTAATCTGAATAGAGATGGTTGCCCTTACTCTGTTCTTCCCTGTGATGGGATAGATGACCCCCATTTAATAGACAGAGATAGATGTGTGTAATCATTACATGCAAGTTAGAAGTCTTCACCTCTTCAAGAAATCTTATCAGTTTAACAGTTTTTTTGACTTCCCATAAAATATATATACACACCAACAGAAAACAAAGAACCAAAGCCAATTTCAAACATGTTAAATAAAGCTGATTCTGTATGGTCAAAGTTCAGAGTTAAATCAGTTTACTACTGGTACGTTAACCTTAAACCGACTGTTTAATAATTCTTTTTTTTTTTTAATCATCCACTGTTACTTTTAGGAAAAATTCTGCAAACAGCCATGTAAAGCCTCATTTTTAGTGATTGCATAAACTTGATGGCCGTCATTTCCTGTGGCACAAATAATCTGGTTTCAAGGCCATTATAGTGTTCACATTGGACCAGTGGGTTTGAACCTTTTACCTTTAGTTAGTATTTTTTTTAAACTAGGCGAAATTCACCAAGGAATCTTTATTCCCAAAATATTTAATAGTATGAAACATGTTGAGCTGGAATATAGCAAAATGCAGTTTTTTATTTTCACAGTAATTTACATAAAAGGAGATGGACTCATACCAGTTTTTTTATAATCTCAAATATTAAACTAAATTCATACACAGGAAAGGAGAAAAAAAAACACAGCAATTTTTAGACAATATAACATATGGCCGAAGATTTTAAATTTTATTGCACTGTTGAAAGTGCTGAACAAGTTTGAATATATTTATATGCAAACCTAGTATGTAACTTTAGGTTTATCAAATAAAAAGTACAAAACAAAAGAATATCTTCTTAACAAGTGGATAAAGGATATCATTAATTATACTTTAAAAATACAGAACTATAATTAAAGAAGCTGGAGCTAAAGTTCTGTTTCCTACAAAAAAGCAGTGGAAATACTTCAAAGTATTGATGGTAAAATAGTATAGTATTGACTCAGTCAAATCTTACTCAACTACAAGTAAAAGTTACCCGGTCAAGCATCTACTCAAGTTAAAGTATAGAAGTCCTCACTTTTCATAAAACTACTCTGCTACATATTATAAACCACCTGTAAACAACTTCAGCATAAAAATGCCACAAAAATCAGGAAAGCTATTTTATTCATTTACTATTTAAAAACAAACCAAAAAGAAAGCAGGAGAGTTTGGACTCTTCTCACACTTTCACTATGGAATAGAGGGTTGTGGTTTTATCTAGTACCACAAAGAAACTCCAACAACTGTTTTGAGAACTCATCCTACTGAACAACTTGGCCACACAGTAACAACTCAAGGCTTGATAAAATGTATTTTTTAACTACAAATAATATCTGAGCAAAATTTCTCACATTTGTGGAATGTCATGTCAATCTCTAAAACAGTGGCGTCCAAACCAAATTCAGTCATAATGGCTGCTGTCTAACATGTTGAAATAGCGTTTCAATAAAGAAAATCAGCCAGAGTGGATTACAAAGCTAGACTGAGCCAAAAGTAACAAGTAACTAGCAGCTTCCTAGAAATGTAGTGGAGTAAAAAGTACTTGAGTAAAGATACTCAAAAAAAGATACTCAAGTACGATAATCAAGTAAATTTACTTTGTTACTTTCCACCACTGCAAAAATATTATCACTTTTGATTCAGAATATGAAACCACACCTTGGAGATATGAATAATAAATGGTTCAGATTGCACACTAGTTTGACAGGCATTTAAACGGCTTCAGTATTCTGTGAAAATGTGGATGTTTGTTGAAGAGTCTCCTTCAGCTCAGGTTTAGGAAGGAGGAGGAATAGTTTGGAGATCGAGAAAAATTAGGATTTCTTTTTATTGTGGGAATATCTTTAATTTCTCCAAATAAGATAATTGTAACTTATTTAAGATTAATTTTATTTAGTTTAAAAACTGTATTTTTTTTAAAGTTTATTTTAGGTGTGATGTTCATTATGTTCCAAGGAGTTAGGTCACAGTTACATCATCTCATCCATAGGTTTTTTAAAGGCTTATGTAGAAAAAGAAAAAGAGTCTTTTCTAAATAAAAATGGATAAAAAATCCTGTTTGTCATGTCATTGTCCAAGCTGCGTAAGCATATCCAGTGACCTCTTACAAAGTTCAACCAGCACTTTCACTTCACTATTTAAGCTCCTGTCCTTTTTTCACTTAAGCTTGGTTTATGCTTGACGCGCCCCGAGGTCAAACACATCAGATGGAACTTTTATCAGAACATGAACACAAAGAATATGCTCCAAAATATTTTATTACAAATGCGATAAAAGATCAATTAATAGTCATTAATCATTAATGAAATTACATCCCAAGGTTTCAAAAGGGAAACAAATATATTATATTGCTGATTGATTATGGACTCAGCTAGTAGGTGGTTTCATGTGCAAATGAAGCTCCAGGAAATGAACTCTTTGCTGAAGCAAAATGCTCAAGTGGTTCAATGCCTCACAAGGCCTCGTCTCACCATTAGTGAATCATCAAAAATAAGCTAATCTTCCCTGTAAACTGGATCTCTTTAATCACAGCCTGACCAAGTTAAACATTTAATGGCAGTCCTGGCTGTATACCACCCCGACCTGCCGGCGAATCTCATCCTCCAGTTCAGCCAGCAGCAGAGAGTCAGCGTGAGACATGACTGAACTCTCCTTCAGCCCTGCAAGTAGAGACATGCTGATGAGTCACCTTGAACAACCATGGTTCACTTCAATAAAGCAGCCGACTTTTAAGCCCCACTTTACAAGGGGTTAATTGTTCACCAGTTATAGTGACTTGATTTTTTTCTTTTTTATTTCATTCCAACCTGTAATCTAAATGTTAAACTTACTTCATGCAATAGATCTGCATGAGAAATTTATGCAGAGCGTTGGAACTCATTGATTTAATCATTTAAAGTTTCTGTTAATGAAGATTTTTTTAGAAAATCTAGGAATCTAACAAATCTCAGTTTAAACAGTCCTAATCAATATATCCTTTATAGTAATTCTCACCAAAAAAAAGAGCTTCTCTTGTTCACTGCTGTCTTAAATCAGCGAGCCTGTATAATGTGACCTGCCTAGGCCTATTTCTCCATCAAAACAACTATTTGAAATATACCTGATCAGTGTGTGCCTTCATAATACAACACCATTACCCATTAATACTTGCAAATTATAAGGAGGCCAGCCTGGTATAATATAAACTGATCATTATTGCACAAAATATGAATATCAACAATAGCCGTTTTTTTAACATTGTTAGATATGCAAATGTGTTCAGGCTATTTATGCCTCCATATTTGCAGAGACATTGTTTTAGTTTAAAATAGCATAAAACTGTCTTAGAAGATAAAGCTTTAAGGTGAAAAAGTCATTCAAAAACTACAACCACATTGTTTCCAGTATCTGCATGGACTTCTCACTATCTACAACAAATCAGTATCAGTTTAATTGTTTAATCACAATGTTATTATAATGTGAGTCTAAATCAGTCTACAGTCTAAATCATTTTACAAATTTTACAGAAATTAGAAAAATCTGTACAATTAGGTACTGATTTATTAGTAGCTAATAAAAAATATTTTATAAATTAAAAATGTTGATTTTTATAAAGCAAAAGCAGCCGTTGTAAATGCTTGTTGTTGTTAGAGGTCTTCTTATAGAGGGTCTAACTGGGGAGAGCGGGAATTCTGGAGGTTCTGAAGTTAATGATATTGAACCTAGAGACTTGAAAATGCTGACGTCTCATCACCTTTGAGCAGACACTGGCGGACTTCCTCTGCTTCATAACGCATCCCTGTGCTGTTGATAAAGTTGAGAGACAAGTAGGGCTCAGGCAGAGGGTATTGGCTCTCCTTCCCTTTAACAATCAGGGATGTCGGGCACCACATAGGACAGGGGATCTGAAGCATGCGCAACAAACTCATTTCAAAACAAGGTCTGAATTCATTTGTGAAGTCTTCTAAATAAAACATGTATGAAGTGCTAAATATGACTTATGCAAAGTTTTAATCTCATGATATCCCATCCCAATGACCTACCTGGATTGTGCCCTTTGTTCCAGCAATAATGGCATCATTGGGCAGCTCCACACCAGCAGAGCAAGAAAACATCGCCATTCTGTTACGAGAAAACTTCAAAACGACAGCTACGGTCTCATCCACTTCTACAGGGGAACAAAATGATATCTTAGATATCTAGTGACAGTTGGCTTAATTCAGCTTTAAAAAACAAAACTTTTTTGGCCTTTCAAGACTACTGTATATAGTGAAAGATGGTATGTAAAAAAAACCAAAAAAAAAACTGTTTTCTCACCCCTCGTGGGGTGGTATGTGTCATCCTCAAGCTCGGGTCCTCTACCAGAGGCCTGGGAGTTTGAGGGTTCTGCACAGTATCTTAGCTGTTCCTAGGACTGCGCTCTTCTGGACAGAGACCTCTGATGTTTTACCTGGAATCTGCTGTAGCCACTCTCCCAGTTTGGGGGTCACAACCCCCAGTGCTCCAATTACCACTGGCACCACTGCTGCTCTTACTTTCCACATCTTTTCTAGCTCCTCTTTCAGCCCTTGGTATTTCTCAAGCTTCTCGTGTTCTTTCTTCTTGATGTTGCTGTCGCTTGGGATTGCCACATCTATCACTACTGCCTTCTTCTGCTGTTTGTCGATCAACACGATGTCTGGTTGGTTAGCCATCACCTATTTGTCAGTCTGGATCTTGAAGTCCCATAGGATCTTAGCTCGGTCATTCTCAACTACCTTAGGAGGTGTCTTCCATTTTGACCTTGGGACTTCCAGCCCATACTCATGGCAGATGTTCCTGTACACTATGACAGCTACCTGGTTGTGGCGTTCCATGTATGCACTTCCTGCCTGCATTTTACACCCTGCTGTTATGTGCTGTATTGTTTCAGAGGCATCTTTGCACAGTCTGCATCGGGGGTTCTGTCTGGTGTGGTAGACCCTGGCCTCTATTGATCTTGTACTGAGTGCCTGTTCTTGTGCTGCCATGATTAGTGCCTCTGTGCTGTCCTTCAGTCCAGCCCTTTCCACCCACTGGTAGGATTTTTTGATATCAGCCACTTCTTCTATTTGTCTGTGGTATATGCCGTGTAGTGGCTTGTCCCTCCATTATGGTTCTCCTTCCTCTTTCTTGTCCTCGCTTTCGGTTTTTTAGATAGATAGATAGATAGATAGATAGATAGATACATAGATAGATAGATAGATAGATAGATAGATACATAGATAGATAGATAGATAGATAGATAGATAGATAGATAGATAGATAGATAGATAGATAGATAGATAGATAGATAGATAGATAGATAGATAGATAGATAGATAGATAGATAGATAGATAGATAGATAGATAGATAGATAGATAGCTCGCTCAAAGTTGATGTGAAAATTAAGGTTGCATTATTTTTATTTCACCTAACCTAGAAATATAGATTTCTGCTTTTCTAAAAAAAAGTAACGAAATGCATCATAGAGCATAAAGCTCTTATCACATTATCTACATAGTAGATCTGAAAGCAACTGAATTGACAGCCTTATGAACACACGTACAAGCCATAAATGATAATGTCACCACATGCATACATTGTTCTCTGAAACACATATACAGTATTTCTATTAAAATGATCCATGTAATGGGTGACACAGGAAGTTCTTACTCAAACAGGAAGTAATTCTTAAATCAGGAAACAAACTGCCAATTCCATGGCATATTTTAACAGTATTTATTTGGAAAAAGTGCATTATGAAAGTATTCAAATTGATCCCGATTCCTCATTTTTTGTTCTTCTGTAATGTGTGGTTGAGGAGCATGGAAAATGACAAGACTGTTTTTTTCAAAGTATTAATGGGATGTTTGCAACGTATAATGGGAACAAATGCAACAGGATTCTGCAGATGCTTTTCCTCACATGACGCTTCAAGGAGAACTGAAGTTAGGGTTGCATGAACGCCAAGTCTTGAGAGAATCTCTATATGAGAGAACTATATGTGGGTTATAAGAATAGAATGTATATTTATATGTGGAAGAATATATGTAAAGGAGAATGCCCATGTGAGAGATTAAATGTACAACGGGTGAAATAATTACTGAACATAGCACCATTTTCCTGAGTAAATATATTTCTGGAAGTACTATACATATGACACTTACACCAGATGTAACGATCCATGCAATTTACTGATATAAATAAATCAAACCATAGATGTCCAGAAATTATGTTGTGTGCAATAATGTGAAATGGCACAGGGAAGAAGTACTGAACACACTTATTGAAATTTTGTAAATTATTTGTACAAATGGCTTTGTTGGTAATAACTGCTTTAATCCACCTCCTGTATGGAGAAATTAACTGCATGCATTGCTCAGGTGTGAGTTTGGCCCATTCTTCCACATGGTCTTAAAATCTTAAAAGTTCCATTTTCCTCTTCTACGAAGTCTGATTGTTATTTCCTTCCATAGATTTTTTAATGGACTCAGGTCAGGTGATTGGCTGGGCCATTCTATCAGCTTTATTTTCTTTCTCTGAAAAAAATAAAATTTCCTTGGCTGTGTGTTTGTGGTCATTGTCTAGCTGAAAAGTCCCCCCCTGTTTCATCTTTATCATCCTAATAGATGGTAGCAGATTTTTATCAAGAATGTCTCAGTATTTTTTTTCCCATTCATCCTTCCTTCAATTATTTGAAGTTTGCCAGTACCATATGCTGAAAAACAGCCCCACACCATGATGTCGCACCTCCAAACTTCCTGTTGGTATGTTGTTTTTTGGGGTGATGTGCAGTTCCATTTGACCTCCAAACATGATGGGTAATTATGGCATCTAACGAGTTCCATTTTGGTCTCATCTGACCAGACTATTTTCTCCAAGTATTTCACAGGCTTGTCTAAATGTTGTGCAGCAAACTTTAAACAAGCTTCACCATGCCTTTTCTTCAGCAATGGAGTCATGTTTGGTGAGCGTGCATACAGGCCATGGCGGTTGAGTGCATTACTTATTGTTTTCAATGAAAATATTGTGCCGGCTAATTCCAGGTCTTTCTGAAGCTCTCAACAAGTGGTCTTTGGCTCTTGGACAAATCTTCTGATAATTCTTTTCACTGCTCTTTCAGAAATCTGGCGAGGAGCACCTGGCCGTAGTCAGTTTATGGTGGCATGATGTTCTTTCCACTTCCAGATTATGGTCCCAGCAGTGCTCACTGGAACATTCAGAAGTTAAGAAATCCTTCTGTAAAAAATGCCATCATTATCAGCAACAATAAGGTGTCGAAGGTCTCGAGAAAACTAATTTCATTTCATTTCATTTTCCCATCTTGAGATGGGATACCAGAGACACCATTTTATAGGCCCTCATTTGGGACTGAACCAGGTGGTATTAATTTGCACTGACAAGGGGCAGGATTGCTTTCTAATTACCGGGACATTACGGCTGCTGTCTTGGCTTTCCATGCCTTTTTGTACCTCCCTTTCTTCAAAGGTAATTGTAATTCCAAATTATTACACAACATAATTTCTGAATAGTTTGATTTCTTTGGATTGCATGGTTTGTTATCGGCAATTGGTGAAAGCGTCAAAAAAGTGTCAAAAGCAACTCTAAAAATATATATACTACGAAAATTGGTGCCATGTTCAATAATAATTTTAACCGCTGTGAGTATCCAAGAGTTCAAATATATGTATGTGAGAGTGGCAGTGTTATCTATGGCTTGTACGGCCCCTCATAAAGGGGGAAATATACCAGACGCGTTCACAGCACTGGGTGCAAGCGGCACAGCTTACATCCGTGTTTATGAAAACAAAAATTTACACTAGATTTTGCAAAGTAGGATCAGCAGAAATGGGTTTCTGGGCAGAGGGGAGCGTTTGCTGA
This sequence comes from Cyprinodon diabolis, assembly GCA_030533445.1. NCBI lineage: Eukaryota > Metazoa > Chordata > Actinopteri > Cyprinodontiformes > Cyprinodontidae > Cyprinodon > Cyprinodon diabolis. The sequence continues at coordinate 41,511,561 of CM060065.1, read as the reverse complement.
ATGGGTAGGCAATGATATCAGTGATATACTGGTAAGTTATACGGTGAACAGATCTCAGAGAAATACGTGACAGAACAAGGATGCTTATTTTCCTGATTTTTCCTTGCCTAACAGGTGTGTATAAGCTCGGAAATTAGAACCTCTATCTAAATCAGCGAAGCGTATTATGCGACATGTGTAAATAACCTTTTAAAACTAAATGTCACACACATAACCTATGAGTAGTGCATACTGCTTTGCTGCGCTCACGCACTGCAGCGCATCTGGTGTATTTTCTCCTTCAAATGTTATAAGACAAATCCATACTATAAACTTGTTACCCGTCTCTAGGCAGACTCCGCTGGCTTGGATAGCCTCTGGCTTCTCTCCATTGAATACCATAGTTATGAACTGCAGGCAGTAGATACCGAGATCTAGTAACGCTCCTCCACCCAGGTCCTTCTGCACAGCTCTGGGAACGTGCAACAGCGGCACGCCAAAATCTGCACGGACCATCTTAACCTCCCCCATCTCCCCTTGAGCCAGAAGCTTTCTGATCTCCACAGACGCTGGGAAGAAGCGGGTCCACACAGCCTGCAGACAGAAGGCTTTTTGAACCATTTACCTTTTGACAATTTTCTCGTAACATCTACAAAGCCAAATTATTTTTATTCTTCCTTTAGAGCAACATATTTACCTCCATTAGGAAAACGTTATTCTTTTTGGCTGAGTCCAGGATCTCTTTCACTTCCTTGGTGTTCATGGCCAGTGGCTTCTCACACAGAATATTCTTTTTAGCATTAGTGAAGAGCAGACAGGTCTTCAGATGGTAGGGATGGATAACTCCAACATACACCACATCTGCAAACATGAAGATTCAATTCAGACAAAACCCATCAGTCTGTTTAAAAGAATAAAACCTCCATATACACGATGAGGATGTGAAAATATGGGTAAAAAACACACACACACTATTTGCATACATTATAACTCATTATTTGGTATAGAGCAGACATTGACCAGGAAGAACCTACCTATGTTGGGATCTCTGGCCAGCTCTTCATAGCTGCCATAAGCCTGCGGGATGCTGTGTTTCTTGGCAAATTCCTGAGCATCCTCTAATTTACGGGCTGCAACAGCCACAACCTGTAAATAAAAACACAGTGCTGAAGACCTCTGGACTTATTTCATTATTAAAACCCATTTACAACATGATACTTTAGAAAAAAATATTTCAAGGGCTGTAATACGTCTTCTTATACTCCTTTCTGCATTAAAATGTATTCACTTTATAGGACTTAAGATGGGATTAAGCATAATAATGATGTGGAAGGAAAATACATTGAACACACATCTTAGAAAACTGAAAAAGAAGCATTTGATTCAAGTAATTCAAGAGACTCCTTCACATTCCAACTGTAAATCTTGAGGCTGATGTCTCTACCAGAACATCAGTTTTTGTAATGTAACTCACTCAATTTGGATGGAGAATGTTTGTTCCTTACGACGGTACGACGGAGTATTGGGGCCACACATGAAGAGAAAAAATATTTTTGCCATGACGAGATTAAACATTTCGAGAATAAAGTTGAAATGTCTTGTTGAGTTTAATCTCGACGTGTCGACTTTAAACTCGCCATTTCGAGAATAAAGTTGATATATCGTGGCGACTTTAATCTCGCCATTCCAAAGTTTGGAGAAAAGAGCAACCGCGCTCCACAGCTGCAGACTGCGTTTTAAGAGTGAAGGTAGTCTTTGACGTGCTGCAACTGTATAACTGTATAATCATCACAGAAAGTACAATTTGACCAAATCATCTACACAAGGCATGTCTGATTCTGGATTCTGTGCATGTATCCTGTGCAGCGGTTGGCTCTCTTGAACTAATTTCAACTTTATTGTCGACACGTCGAGATTAAACTCAACATGACATTTCAACTTTATTCTCGAAATGTTGAGTTTAATGTCGAGTTTAATCTCGTCATGGCAAAAATATTTTTTCTCTTCATGTGTGGCCCTAATACTCTGTCGGTTCCTTTAGTGATTTTCAAGTTTGAAAAAAAAAATCACTTTTGATTTTGACGACCAACAATTAAAATTTTCTGCAGCCTCTCAAAGATCTTTCCATCCACTCTAAGCGCCATACTTATCCTTGCTGAAGATTTCCCCCTAATGATGCTGCCAACAAACCTTTAGGATGCTTTTTCCCCACATTAACTGCCTCCTAAATACCCCGCTGCAAACCTGAAATCAACTGCATTCCAGCCAATCATCAATGAAGATTTCTGCAATGCAACTAAATTAAAAGGAGAAAAATCGAGATGCCCCATATTTTACATGATTTACGGTAAAAGTGTTTGAGCTCACAGTAGTCGCCCTAAACCATGTCCACCATGGCCTGCCCTGCAAATCTGCAAATTCAACTCCTGTGCATAAAGCGCACAAAAACCTTCCAGCAATGAATTTATGTGTGACTATTCGCTGCAGCTCAGAGTACCTGATGGTCCTCAGAAGGAAGTGTTTTCAGAGCAACAGTGAAGTCATGGCTGATCTTCCCCGCGCTGCAGATTCCCCACCTGGTTGCCATGTTGAACCAAATGTCCTCCCCCCTGTCTGTCAGAACAACTCAGCGCCTCTTTCAAGGCTGCAGTAGTAGCTGCTTCCTACCACTAGATGGCGAGAGAGCTTCACTTTTCATCTGGAAACTAACCTTAAGGCCAATTAAGGCAAGTTAATTTGAGCAGCAAGTTTCATTGGCCATGCAATTTATATGCAAAAGGAAACATTAGAAAAAGATTGTTATAAGCCCTTTCCCTTTTTTTGCTCCCACAATGAAGGATGAAAATACACTTTTAAAAGAGTTTTAAAGCAGACAGTAAAGATTTGTAAAAACAGGTCATATTATTGAAAAAAGGCAAAACAGCTCTAAACTAATGGGTTTTAAATTTTGATTTAAAATGACTTAGGGATCTGAGAATTTTTACAATATTCTGGAAGTTTTTTGTAATTATTGTAATTAACATATGTATAAAAAAACAAATATCTGCTTCTTCTTTTTAAAGGCCTTTGTTCTAAATCAGATTGGGGTCCGGATCCGGACCCTGATCCGCTAATCCGTGACCTCTGGTCCAGTGGATGGAAAAGCAATTTTCCCACAATGCACCTTGAAAAGTAGTGATCACCCATGATCACCAGATAAGCAGATATAATAACGGAATGCTTTGTGAGAATAGATATTTTGCATCTGTTCATGGTTTCATGTAAATTTTTTGTGTAATACTCCAACCTGGGGATAGTTTAATGCTCTTGTGTTAAGAGTTGCATAATTAACTTCAGCCCTTAACCATAAAGTCTTTCAAATAAGTTGGTTTTAATTATCTACTGCTGTTTTACATTTTTGAGATGTCTACATACATCTAGTACATGAATGACCCTTTAAACATCTGAAGAATATAATTTATTGGTATAGATATTATCATAATATATTATCTAGAAAAGTCTGGAATTTTGAAATAGGAAGTATGTTAAAAATAAATGTACATAATAATAATTGATCTTTATTGATCTCACATTGGAGAAATTTATGTCAGCATTTATCCCATGCCCTTTGGGAGCAGAGGGCTGCCATTGTCTTGCGCCTGGGGAGCAGTGCAGGGTTTAGGGTCTTGCTCAGAGAGCCAGAGTGCAGGCTGTGGGGATCGCACACGCGCATTGCTCTAACCACAAGACATGCACTCCCAACATTCATTGTCTTATAACAATCATGAGGTGCATTTTTTTTAATGAGGATTCAGTATATATTTTTTCAGTTTCAGCAAAGAACTAAAAAATTTTCCCATTTCTAAACTGTTTCATGAAATTTGATTGTGTGTCAGCAAATTTAATGGACTCAACCACTCAGTCTTTTTGTCTTTGACAGAGATTTAGCCTTTCATCAGAGATCACTTTACAGATTACAGATATGATTTATAAAGAATCCTTTATGAAATGTGTCTTTAGTATCAGTGAAAACGCAGGCTTAACCAGCTGTTCTGAAACTAATAGAAGTATGACATTGATAGAAACTTTACGGCCTTAGTTTTGTTTGATATTCATATTCTAATATCAATAAAATGCACTTTGGTTTTACAAAGTTTTATTCAGATTTATTTTAAGTTTACACAAAATTATAGAAATAATTACTATACAACAATTTGACCATGAATAACTGGTCAAAGTTTCTTCTGGAGGAAGTTCTGCTCCCATTCCTTATTGATGACAGAGATCTGAGGCAAAAATAGGAATCCCCATGAGAGCTCATAAGAAGTGACATTATTTGACTGTTTTTATTTAGATGTCCCTAACAGTCTGGAAAAAGAATTGACTTTATCTGTCTCGGATAATGTCCAAGAAAATTAAAATTTCTAGTCATCTATGTTCTGATTAGAGTACATCCTGTACAACTGTAGGCCTTGAGGTTTTACTGTTGATTAAGTGGCTCCTTAACGTTTTTCCATAATTACAAGCATTGAAAATGCTCTTTATACCCCACCCTGGTGTTCTTAAAGAACAAGGACAACCCATGAGTGTTCTTGAGGAGACAGTCCTAACATGTTTGGACTTTCTCAGTGAACCTGATGCTTTATAAATTTCACAAGAACCACTCTCATGGTTTCTTAACCCTGGTCCTCATGGCCCACTGTCCTTTATGTTTTAGACGCATCTCTACTCAAACATGACTGAAATTATTTCATTACCAGACATCATCTGCTGCAAAAGCTCCTGCTCACCTTTCTATTCAAGTCAGGTGTGTGAAAGTCATTGTGTTTCTTGTAAAAAAAAAAAAAAAGCCACATTCGCTCCTCTAGATTAAATGTTAGATCAGAGAACCTCTGCAGCATTGATACCCACCAAGTGCTGTAAATTGGCCTGAACATAATTCCATACATCTAAAACTAATTGTTTCTCTAAAGATTTGCTAAATGTTTGATCAGATTTTAATAACAATAGTACCCTTGCTTTTCAAGCTTCTTTTAAATAGAAAGCTACAATAACAACACCCTGAGGTAGCCTTTGTGGATAATAAATGACTGTACTACAAGCACTGCCTACATTAAAACATTTAATCAAGATAAGTAATATCAGCAAACAATGAGATAACTGATCTGAGTATTGTCACACTGGAAAAATGATCTAGAAATAAGTAAACATTTCTTAAATTAAGTGTATTTACCCTTAATTTCAGTAGGTAAATCAGATACTTTGGAATTAGTGTTTTTACTCTTAAATAAGATAATTAGATAATATGCACTTAAAATAAGACAATGCAAATGGGTTTTCTTACTTTAAGTGTAAATTGTCTGGTGTATTTTACCTCATCAATCCAAGAACAAATGCACCTATTTTAAGAAAAAATGGCTAATCTAGATTTAGATTTTTTCCAGTGCAGACACTGCTAAAACAGATGAAATTGGTTTTCTAAAGCCAGAGTATAAACTTAAACCCAACAGAAAATCTGTGGGGGAGCTTAGGATAAAGATTATGGCATGGAGCCTTTCCTACTTAAACCTTTTCTTTGAATAATGCTGCAGGGGTCAGACATTACAGAACCTCTCCAGTGGAAAGTGTCAGATTGATTCTTTTCTGCTCTACAAATGATGCTACTTGAAAGCAAAGTTTTACAATCAGTTCTTTATTTGATCTTATTGATCTTTATTTTATCACACATATGACAGCTCTCTTTGTCTTTAAAGATTAAGAATCAAACTGATCAAGAAACCTGGAGCACAATACAGTTAATTTGTTTGTTTATGATGGTGTTTCTCTGATCAAATACATGCTTTTATCTGTTTTTTCCAAATCACCCACATTTCCAAATATGTACATTACAGAACAAGATATATAACAATTTAGATGTAACATAATAATACTCATAGTTTAATCATTTCATGTGTTTTTATAATACAATGATTCTGTATTTGATAGTATATCTCAATAACAATTATTGTGTTTTGGTCTATGTGTGATCTGCTTATCCTAACAACCCAAAGCTCAAGCAACTCCCTCTGTCTCATCTGAGCAGGTTTACTGGAGGGGGAGGTAATATCTGTTTCTTTGAACTGGTGTCACTTTCTGTCGTCGATGAAGACGACTCCCACTTGTTTCCTGATTTCATCCATGATCTCTGTCAGTAAGATGGACTCAGCCAGAGGCATCCGTGGGCTCTCTTTAAGTCCTGCAGAGGCAGATGAGCAAAGCAGAAAGATCAGATAGTGGGACAGAAATTAAGCTAAATATACACTATATTGCCAAAAGTATTTGCTCACCCATCCAAATTATTGGAATCAGGTGTTCCAATCACTTCCATGGCCACAGGTGTATAAATTCAAGCACCTAGGCATGCAGACTGTTTTTACAAACATTTGTGAAAGAATGGGTCGCTCTCAGGAGCTCAGTGAATTCCAGCGTGGAACTGTGATAGGATGCCACCTGTGCAACAAATCCAGTCGTGAAATTTCCTCGCTCCTAAATATTCCACAGTCAACTGTCAGCTGTATTATAAGAAAATGGAAGTGTTTGGGAACGACAGCAACTCAGCCACGAAGTGGTAGGCCACGTAAACTGACGGAGCGGGGTCAGCGGATGCTGAAGCGCATAGTGCGAAGAGGTCGCCAACTTTCTGCAGAGTCAATCACTACAGACCTCCAAACTTCATGTGGCCTTCAGATTAGCTCAAGAACAGTGCGCAGAGAGCTTCATGGAATGGGTTTCCATGGTCGAGCAGCTGCATCCAAGCCATACATAACCAAGTGCAATGCAAAGCGTCGGATGCGGTGGTGTAAAGCACGCCGCCACTGGACTCTAGAGCAGTGGAGACGCGTTCTCTGGAGTGACGAATCGCGCTTCTCCATCTGGCAATCTGATGGACGGGTCTGGGTTTGGCGGTTGCCAGGAGAACGGTACTTGTCTGACTGCATTGTGCCAAGTGTAAAGTTTGATGGAGGGGGGATTATGGTGTGGGGTTGTTTTTCAGGAGCTGGGCTTGGCCCCTTAGTTCCAGTGAAAGGAACTCTGAATGCTTCAGCATACCAAGACATTTTGGACAATTCCATGCTCCCAACTTTGTGGGAACAGTTTGGAGCTGGCCCCTTCCTCTTCCAACATGACTGTGCACCAGTGCACAAAGCAAGGTCCATAAAGACATGGATGACAGAGTCTGGTGTGGATGAACTTGACTGGCCTGCACAGAGTGCTGACCTCAACCCGATAGAACACCTTTGGGATGAATTAGAGCGGAGACTGAGAGCCAGGCCTTCTCGTCCAACATCAGTGTGCGACCTCACAAATGCGCTTCTGGAAGAATGGTCAAAAATTCCCATAAACACACTCCTAAACCTTGTGGACAGCCTTCCCAGAAGAGTTGAAGCTGTTCTAGCTGCAAAGGGTGGACCGACGTCATATTGAACCCTATGGATTAGGAACGGGATGTCACTTAAGCTCATATGTGAGTCAAGGCAGGTGAGCAAATACTTTTGGCAATATAGTGTATGTACATAATGTAATCATAAAGTCTTGCAAAACAAAGCTAAAAATATGATGCACATTGGAAGAAGGGAACTCTAATAAAAAAGCAGAGAGTATCTGAGGACAGAAAGTAGCACATTCTGATCCAAAAAGATGGGCTCTATTGTGTAAAATTCTTCATCTAAAGTTTTTCCAGGAGCCACCAGTAATGCAACTATTTCAATGAGTTGCACAGGCCTTTGAAACAGTGGTTTGAGCCATTAAAACCTTGTAATCTTTTGAAGACAAAAGCACACCTTCCCTTTTATCCTGACCTACCTTTTAACAAGCACTGCCTCACTTCCTCGGCCTCGTAACGAAGCCCAGTGCTGTTGGTGAAGTTCAGAGGAAGGCAAGGTTCAGGCAGTGGGTACTCTTTCTTATTGTCATTCACCACCAGCATTGTAGGGCAGTGCATTGGCCCAGGGACCTAAAAGGAAAAGAGAAGAAGCTTTTTTTTTATAATCCAGACTCTAAACTTGTAAACTGTGAAACACTTCTTTGTCTTAATACTTTAAGGTTACTTTTTCAAGAACGTTACCTTTAATTGGCCCTTGCATGTGCATAAATGTGATGAGAGAAAGCACAGTGTTGGTGAAACATACCTTGATAGATCCCTTGGTGCCACTAATAACTGCATCATTTGGGAAGGGGGCAGCTATTGAAAATGCACAGAGTGCCATCCTCTTCCTGGAGAATTTCATCACCACAACCACAGTCTCATCCACTCCTAAAAATATATTTAATACAGATGAGAATAAAATGAAGTTAAATTAGTTTGAAGCTTTAGCTATTTTATATATTTTTTTGTTTTATTATTGAAAAAGCTGTAAAGTCATCCCCCGAAGTTAAGTAGTATTACTGTGTTCTCTGAGGGGCATTTGGATTAGTCTGACATCTTAATAACGATTATAATTTTGGGATTTTCTGTTAAAACAATTATCCCCTGAGGGTTTTACTCTAAAGTTTATGCTTAATTTACTTCCATGTGCCACTCAGGGATTTTTCAATCCTACACTTAAACTTTGTGATTAACTGATTCATGCTCTTCGGTTAATAATACTAAAGTACAGCCCCCATGCCCTGCAAGTTCTGCATGCAAAAAAATTACCCGAGTCAAGCAGCACACCCGTGGCTTGGATAGACTCTGGCCGCTCGCCGTTAAACACCATCAGTACAAACTGTAGGCAGTACACTCCTATATCCAGCAGAGCTCCTCCTCCCAGCTCCTTCTCCACTGAGCGGGGAATATGGAGCTGAGGGGAGCCAAAGTAGGCCTTCACCAGCTTGACCTCTCCTACTGTCTCTTCAGCCAACAGCTTGCGAACTTCAGCATGCACCGGAAAACAGCGGGACCAGATAGCCTGGAAGAGGACAAAATCAATCTTGCATTGCTACAAATTTTTCAAACTTTTGCTAAAATCACAAATCGTCACTATTAATCTTTACTTAACATGACCTGCATTGCTGAGACTTTTCCTAAAGCAACAGTGTGTAACTTAAGTGCGCTGAATCCGAGATTTTCAGGTTAAGGGTCACTGAAGCCCACATTGCACTGTCGCAAAATTAAACAGTCTCCCTCTGTATTTTGGAATCTGAAAACAGACCACTTTGGTACAGCATATTTAAAATTAAATCCTATATCAGAAAACATACATTTCTTATTCTGTCAGTTTTGTTGCCTGACGACAACTTTTAGCATAGCTAGTTACAATTAGGAGGACTCACACTGCCGTAAAGCATCACTCTGGGTCATACGACCCAATCAGGGATAAATCCAACCCTCTTATGGTACAATATTTTAGAAGAGAATCCTGCACAGAGCATGGATATGCTCCAAGTGTTACATATTTAGCAGAAAAGTCAATGTATAAATCTCAAATGAAGTAATACTTGGGTCAAAACTTACACAAATGTAATGCCATGATACATGATATCATGTAATTACAAAAAGGGTGTATCAAAGAGTGGGTATTACCTTTAATATGATGGGGAATCTTAAGCCATGTCACATTGTTTTAGTAAGATAATGGTTGAACATTAATGTCATATCGCTTTTTTTTCCAGCACTGCTGAAATGAAAGGTTTCAATGCAAAAGTTTCAACTACACATACAACTACCAATGGGCATAGATCTACCTTACCTCCATCAGGAACACATTGCTTGTCTTTGATGCCTCTACTAGGTCTTTGACCTGCCTAGAGTTCATTGCAAAGGGTTTCTCACATAGGACATTCTTCCCAGCCTTGAGGAACAGCAGGCCAACTCTCCAGTGCTCTGTGTGCAGCACTCCCAGGTAGACGATGTCTGTGTGGACACAGAAATGTTATACTTACTTTCCACAAATAAAACCAAGAGACCACCATTCATCTGTGCAGCTCTCTTGCTATGAGTACTTAACTCACCAATGTCTGGGTCTCTGGCAAGCTCCTCATAATTTGCATAAACTTTAGGAATATGGTGCCTCTTGGCAAATTCTTTTGCACACTCAAAGCTCCTTGATGCAATGGCTGCTATCTGTACAACAGGTAAAATACATAATTCTGTTCCTGTTCTAGATACAGTTAAAAGTTTGAATTTAACATTAACATTTAGGAAAATGTGCTTGTATCCAATACCTGATGATCTTCAGCCGGTAGAGTCTTCATGGCCACACTGAAGTCATGGCTTATCTTTCCCGCTCCGCAAAGCCCCCATCGAGTTGCCATGTTGAATTGGATGGTAAGTGACAAATGAGTGTGATGCTGCTTTGGTAAGGATTCTCGCTGCAGGCAGATTGTAACCTTGGGAAGTGTCACACGTTCGTGGAGGAGAAACTTACTAAACTGTCACGCTGCTACACCAGAGGGTAGAAGGCTCCATTTATATGCTGGTGAGGCACATTGTGTCACCTTCCTTTAGCTCCCACCCTCAGGGTGAGGTTGTTATACACACATGCACATACAAACACATTCTTTCGTCTTGCATTGCTGCTGATACAGGTGTTTCAGTCCAGGCTAAGGTAGTTCTTACCAGTTGCATCTGACAATCTGTAACAGGACAGTCATTGGGGTTTTGTATGTAATGGAGAAAAAAATCACATGTGAGGACCAACTGAAGGGGTGCAGCCCAACTGAAACCGGACATTGATTTTCTCGTTTGCCCCCCCAAAAAAAATTTTATGAAAAATTTACGCTGCATAGTAGCCAATTATTAAACCAGAGGGTTGTTGAAATAAAGAAAATATGCTGGGTTGACAGACTGCTCATGGAGTCCAGTGCATGACATTTCACCTGAGCAGTAAGCTGAGCCACAATGACTTAGGAAAAGCTTTATCTTACTTGCCCTTGAGCTGAAGATTATCCGTTTATCCAGACGGGCAGTTGAGTACATTCCCTACCACTTTCTGCCAGTAGAGGACACTGTATCAACAGCAGAGTTAGCTTTCTCTCCCCACCTCAATATTTGACATTACTAATGGCAAGAACTAACACATTTTTGAAAAAAATTAAAGGAACCCTCAAAAAGGATGGTACACTATATTTTTTTATGTCAATGACTACTGATTTATGAAAGTAGTGTGCTAGGCAGGATAGTGCTATGATAGGATAAGGTCAGACTATCAATCACTATTTGTATTTTAGATATTGTATGCAGGGAATTTTCCTTATGCACTTGTTTACTGTTAAATTCAGAGTGCAGTTTACTACCATCTATGTGATGACTTGTGTGTTGAAATGCTTCACCTGTATGCAAAGGGTCAGAAACACCTTTTTGAAAGTAGTAGAAATGAAATCAATAACAGTGATTTTTGGTGCCCGTTCCCCTTTTATAGTTCACTTCCCAGCGAATTCTGTGCTGTGTGCCGTTGTCATAACAACAAGGTACCAGCTGGACAATTTGTATGCAAATGGCATTGGGCCTGTCTTGATAATGCTGCCTATACCCCAAGTCCTGTTAGCCATATGGAATGCCAATTCCTCATATGTAATATGTCACTTTATTTAAGCTGAACAAATAGTAAAGATTATTTTTCTTAACTTTAGTGTAATTTGATCCTGGTATGCGTTTTGTGGGGGGGCGGTTATCTACAGGTGAAAGGAGAACAGGTGTAACACAGCAGGGTAAGTGCAGTTTGAACTGGTGTCAGCTTACAAATTGGTTCTGTATTGCCTGAGTCAGCTGCCAGTAAAGTGAACACAGAGAGCAGAGGCTCAGGTGGTCAAAGCGGGACAGAATCTGAAGAGGGTCGGACCTCTCTCCCCCGCAATGCCCCGATTTCACTCTCATCTACAATTATGCCACAACTGACCACTGGAAATAAGACAATCTAAGCTTTCCAGATTTAATTTTTTTAAAAGGAGGCGTTGATTAATTAAAAATTTCCTTTTCTGAAAAGCCTGAGGACATGCTGAGGATGACCTCATTGTTTCAGTCAGGACAGGACAATTGGCTTCTGCATTAGTCATTCTCCCAAGACTTGAGAAAATGGCATTCCTTGGAGCACATGGACAATCAAAAGTTTCCTTACATGGGGGTGCAGTGGGTCTCTTGCCTTTGGAAGGGGTTGATCACAACAGACAGTTTTGTGTCACACATTGTCACATCATTTAATCTGAGCATCTTGCTGCCAGAAACATTCTTTGTCACTGGCAATAACCATTTATCATTCTCACAATGAAGAATTGTATTTTCTACAAAGCAGGGAGATGCTCAGTTAACAATTGGGAAGTTGCATTTTATTTTTCTTGTACACCTGTTCTTTGCTGGAATAACGACTGTAGATGCTATAAAGAGGCCCTGTTGTCATGAATCAGCTCTGTGTTTCATTAACAACTTTAAGTTAATGAGAAATAAAAAGAACCAGAGAGAGGCACCCTAATCCTATTGTGATTGATTGTAATGTAGTTATGTAGAGGGTGATTTCCACGCTTCCCCCAGCTGTCACTGTAAATTGGATACATTTTTTGCTCTGTGGATGTTTGTTAAAAAGGGGAAACAAATTATATTACAGTGGTAATGGAAGCAACATTAAACCTTCATTTCTGTTTCAAGGTCATTGCAAAGGCAGGGTGACGGGCTAAACCAGCAAAAGGAGGTGCCAGCCATTTTGAAGAACCTGCGGAGGGGGAGAGGGAAGTGTGAAGCATTGCGTAATGAGTCATTTTGTCACTGCCACACCATGTTGAAATGTGTTCACTGGATTTTTTTCCCCATCAAAAATGTGATTGAGGGAAACTGAGAGGAGCAAGCAGAAATGGGAGCCTTTGAGCTGCTCCTTGCAGGCCCCTTTGAGAGCCATATCTTTGTCTGCAGCACGCACACACTGGGAGGCTGAGCTGTGGGGGAAGAGCAGGCAGAACCAAAACTGACTTTGGCAGCTCTTTCTCTCGATGTTAGTGCCAATAGGAGTGTAGACACAGACACTATTACATAAAAACAATTTTCTCCATTGGGGTTCAAGTTCTGTGTATAATTTCTGCTTTATCTCATTCCCTTAATTCCTTTAATTCTCATTCCCTCAATTTGACATCTATACCAACAAAACAGCCTCTTTTATGATGTCTCTGACAAGTTTAACACACTCACCTTGATCTATATAAATTTTGCTTTCTACAAAGTATTGCAGAATTGTGTTATAAAAAAAAATGTTATGAATGTTTTTTCAGCCTTTGCACCACCCTTAAATGAAATAAAGTGCAAACAGTTGCCTAAAGAATTACAGGTAATTAAAAAAACAGGTCTTCTATGAAGGCAACAAAGAAACAAACTACTCTGTGTAGATATTCAAAGTAAGGTTGGCACTGTAAAAGCCACTACCCCAAAAATAGAGAGATCATGACAGACCTGCAGAACTACCAAGACTTGGGTGTTTACCTAAACCTTAGCACAGTGGTCACTCCAGGAGAGCAGTGGAGATCTAAAATCCAGGTTTTGAGAGTATTGGTCCTGCTTACCACAGTCATGTTATCTTTTAATTAGGTGTGTCTAGAAGAAAGCCACAGACATAGGTGGATTAATGACCGGGCCTACCGGGCCCAGGCCCAGGGGGCCAGAGGCCCCAAGGGGCCAGGCCAACTTGGCCCCGCGGCCGCGACCCAAGCAAAACTACTTTTGCAAAAATAATAATCTTAGGCCCCCAAGGGGCAAGGCCAACTTGGCGGCCACGATCCATAGAGGGTAAGAGGCCCCAAGGGGCCATGATCCATAGAGGGTAAGAGGCCCCAAGGGGCCAGGTCAACTTGGCCCCGCGGCCACGACCCACAGAGGGCCTGAGGTCCTAAGGGGTCAGGCCAACTTGGCCCCGCGGCCATGATCCATAGAGGGTAAGAGGCCCCAAGGGGTCAGGCCAACATGGCCCCGCGGCCATGATCCATAGACGGTCAGAGGCCCCAAGGGGCCAGGCCAACTTGGCCCCGCGGCCACGATCCATAGACGGTCAGAGGCCCCAAGGGGCCAGGCCAACTTGGCCCCGCGGCCACGATCCATAGAGGGTCAGAGGCCCCAGGGGGCCAGGTCAACTTGGCCCCGCGGCCACGATCCATAGAGGGTAAGAGGCCCCAAGGGGCCAGGTCAACTTGGCCCCGCGGCCACGACCCACAGAGGGCCTGAGGTCCTAAGGGGTCAGGCCAACTTGGCCCCGCGGCCACGATCCATAGAGGGTCAGAGGCCCCAGGGGGCCAGGTCAACTTGGCCCCGCGGCCACGATCCATAGACGGTCAGAGGCCCCAAGGGGCCAGGCCAACTTGGCCCCGCGGCCAGGACCCACAGAAGGCCAGAGGCCCCAAAGGGCCAGGCCAACTTGGCCCCGCGGCCGCAAGCCACAGAAGGCCAGAGGCCCCAAGGGGCCAGGTCAACTTGGCCCCGCGGCCACGACCCACAGAGGGCCTGAGGTCCTAAGGGGTCAGGCCAACTTGGCCCCGCGGCCATGATCCATAGAGGGTAAGAGGCCCCAAGGGGTCAGGCCAACATGGCCCCGCGGCCACGATCCATAGATGGTCAGAGGCCCCAAGGGGCCAGGCCAACTTGGCCCCACGGCCACGATCCATAGAGGGTCAGAGGCCCCAGGGGGCCAGGTCAACTTGGCCCCGCGGCCACGATCCATAGACGGTCAGAGGCCCCAAGGGGCCAGGCCAACTTGGCCCCGCGGCCACGACCCACAGAAGGCCAGAGGCCCCAAAGGGCCAGGCCAACTTGGCCCCCTGGCCGCAAGCCACAGAAGGCCAGAGGCCCCAAGGGGCCAGGTCAACTTGGCCCCGCGGCTACGACCCACAGAGGGCCTGAGGTCCTAAGGGGTCAGGCCAACTTGGCCCCGCGGCCATGATCCATGGAGGGCCAGAGGCCCCGAGGGGTCAGGCCAACTTGGCCCCGATCCATAGAGGGTCAGAGGCCCCAAGGGGCCAGGCCAACTTGGCCCCGCGGCCACGACCCACAGAGGCCCCAAGGGGCCAGGCAAAATTGGCCCCGCGGCCATGATCCACAGAGGGCCAGAGGCTCTCAATCATTATTATCAAAGCTAATTCTCAAATTGGATGGATCACACAACCTCACTCACATATTCTTTATCAATTATTAAAGGTTGTTTCTGAATTTTGATCACAGAACTTAATGCAAATATTCTTGATTGATTGACAAAGCTCATTCTCAAATTTTGATTACACAACCTTACTCTGACAAATTATCATTATCAAAAAGCTCTATCTCGAATTTGGATCACAGAATCTCACTCAAGTATTCTTAGCTGTGCCCCTCCCCCATCGAGTCTTTCATAAACCGGTCTGTTCTTTTAGAATCTCCTCATTTGGTATTTTGAACTCGTGAGAGACTGCTCAAAATTTGGTTTCCTTTCCCTCAGTTCAGACTCAGAGATAATTTGAAATCATTCAACAAGAAGTTTAACGCGCGCACACACACACACACACACTTGAGTTGAGCATTACTTGGAAATTCTTATATTTTCCATTTTGCTGTTACTATCAGCATCTTCCCATTTTGTACTTTTCTTTCGAAAAAGTTTACAGTCTGACATTTGTCACTGCTGTCAGTTAATAACTTTTTGGTCTTTGACCCATTTTGTCATTTTCTCGATTCGATCGTCACTGACCACTCTCTCCTGTCTGGCAGACATCGTTGCTGCCATCATAGCTAGCAAGCTGCCTGCAGATAGCAACATTTTGGTGTCCTTTGTGAAAATATTTAGATAGAAGAAAAAAGTGCACAAAGTTGTACAGTTATTATCTTTTCAAAATATTTGTTTCACTGTCAGTGTGATTGACCGACTTTGCCGCTAGATTTCGTGTCTTTTGGCCATACCTGGCTAGCGACTAAAAACATCATTTAGCGACTTTGAGAAGCGAGTCGATTCTCTGCTCTCAATTGTCTATGCTAGTAAGCTGTTATTCTCTGCTTTGGAGTGTTGATGCTGGGTTGCTAGTTTTCTAAATCACCTCACACACTTGAAGGAAGCAGCACCGATCATAAACACACAAACAAACTCACACACACACACACACACATAGTTGGTTTATCTGTTGTGATAGGCAAAGAGCCAATGTGCAAAGAAAGAAGGGAAATATGGATCATAAACGTTTAAGTGGAGGAGCTAGAAAAAAAATTCAGCAAGAAAAGAAAAAAAAGGAATCAGTTTTACTTGAGAGTGTTCCAAATATCTCCAGCTTCTTCAGTACAAAGACATCTGCTGAAAGCAATTCTATAAATGCTACTGCAAATTCAGCTAAGGTTAGCAATGCACCTGAGCTAGCATGTAGCTCCCAAGATCCTGAGACCACTACAAGTGTAGACACTGAACCAAATGCTTCTGATGCTTATGATTCAACCAATTCAGCAGTAGCCAGTTGCTCGGATGAATGTGAGGTCACTGCACCTCTGGACAGCATAGAAAATGAGCTGAATCTTTCTTCAACACCATCTACAGTGACAACTCTACCTAGTGATCCCGCTAAATGGGCTGAGACCCTCACTGAGTCAATAAAGGAAGTTCTTATTCAAAGAGGTGCAAAATCATTTCACAACCGTCACAGCCATTATCCAGCTTCTGTGAGGAACAGTGGGCTAGGAGGCAAAACCCGATGCCTAAACAATGAACATTTTACTTCACACTTGCCCAATGGACAACGAGTACAAAGAGAGTGGCTGATGTACTCTCCCTCTACTGGTAATGTTTACTGCTTTGCATGCAAACTGTTTTCCCCAAAAACGCATTCTTTTGTGACAGGCTATTGTGATTGGAAACACTCAGAAAGATTTGGTGAACATGAGCGAAGTGCTGAGCACATAACCAATACATAATATCTCTCAAATGACCCAATGCACCATCACTGAAGTGGGCATAATCATTTTCCAAAATGTTTATTTTTAGGCCATTTATCCCCTCCCCCTGTGTCTGTGTGAAACCTGTGCTTGTCAGTGTCTGTGTGGTATACCTAATATTGTGTGTGCAGTATGTGCACTCTTCTGTACAGGACAGTGTGCATGTCTGTTCACAGTATACAGTATTTCTTGCATAGTGCGTGCGTGTGTGTGCGCCCGCACGCGCGGGGGGTTGAGGGGCCAAGACCATGTCAGGCCCAGGGGGCCAAAATTTCTTAATCCGCCCCTGGCCACAGATGATAGAAAGTCAGAAGTAGTGCATTCAAACAGTGATGGATGGCATGTAGGGAGCAAAACATGTGGCGGTACATGATCAGGTCAAATAATGCCAACAGGCTGTTAGACTAGCAACAAAAAAAAAAAAGTGTATAAATAAATTTAAAAAAAAAACTTTTTTCTGAGGTTCATTTTTTCAGTATGACATCAATCCTAAACATACAATGGGATATTTAAGATTGGAGAATAATAACATTCAACTAAAGAAAGACACATACCAAACTTTTTTCACCTTGACAAACTTACAAATCATGTTCTCTATTTTGGTAGTAGCCTGTTTCACAGTTACCAGCTAAGATCTGTTGATATTTTTCAAACGATCCAAATAAAAATGTAGAAAAACTTAATATACAGATGTTTCTGCATATAAATGCAAATATGATGACAGAGTATTAGGGTCAGAGTGAGGGAAAAAGAAAAAAAAAAAACATAGGTGAAGGATTTCTTCCCCTTTCCTCCCTGAGTCAGTAAAGTTGGAATGTTGAGAATAAAGTTGAAAAATAGTATTGAGAATAAAGTCAAACATTCAATAAATAAAAATTTCAAAATGGTATCAAGAAAAAGGGGATAAAAACTTCAGGGGGTGTTAATAACGACAGACATAAGCTGAATCGCATGCTGTTTAGCAAAGTTTATAAGCCTACAGCCTCTGAAAGTGAGCTTTGTATAAACAGACTTTATTCTCAATGCTATATTTTCACTTTATTCTCAACAATTTAACTTTAGTGACTTAATGATGAGGAGGGGAGAACAATTCCTCCCCCAATTTATTTTCCTCACTGTGTTACTAAAACTCTGTTGTAAAATGTGTCACGTATACTATCTTCTAATTTTTCTGCTCTATGATTACCCGACATAATAACATAATTTAAACTGAGCATTAGTTTAACATTGTACTGTTTTAAAAAATCAGAATTCTGTCCAAGAATTAAACAACCCCATTTTTATTTGAGAGGTCAGAATTCATGATTAAACATGAACAACATCTCTCTTTTTTTTCTAATGCTCATATGTCTGTTGAGGAAGGGTTTTCCATCTAGCAAATAACTCACTCCACAATATGCTCTCTACCTCCATGGAGAATGTTTATGTCCATTTGGGTCATCAGCACAGCTGCTGTAATGGAGAAGGTACTATCTTAGTCCATTAGCTGCAGCCTTAACCGAGGGGACATTGAACAAACACACAAACGTTCACTTTTTTATTTTTCTCCATCTCTTTGATTTATTTTCCACCTCTATTTTTGTATCTCGCAGGTTTACAACAATATCTGCAGCACACAAAACCAACACACAGTCATGTCTCTGCTCATGTCCAGAATGGTGCCACCTTGTATCACTATGATTGTGTGAGGTGATATGGAGTTCATCAAAGACCCCCGCTGAGGTGAGAGGGGTGGTCATGGCAGGGGCTTAGACATGGCGCTGATACCAACTTCTATCAACAGGCTGATAATGCCCATTTGGGCTCCAGGAATGTCCATTATAGACCGTAGATCTGTCACCTCTACAATGATAGTCCCTGTGGACTCCGATTAGAACATTGTTTGTTACTGGGAAACCAAGTTTGGTAGTGACTGTGACACAACACTGAAATGTTTGTTGATTAAAGAGCCCCAGAATCAGCAACACAGTGTCTTAACAAAGGTGATATTGTCTGAAATCGGATCAATAGTAACTGTTCTGCTTTAGTTTGCTTATTTTAAAGCCAGTGAAATATACTGTATGTTATAAACATGCAATGAACCTATTTCCCTTGTTATCAGGAACATTAAAAAAAGTTAAGTAATGATAAAATTTTTATAGAGTATTTACACTACAACATACATGTAGAATATAGGTTTTAGAAGTTGTAGTATCTTTTTAACCTTTTTCAAAATAGTACAATTATTTTGACATTCTTCATAGAAATTGTATGTTACTCACTGGAAAAAATCGAAAAGTATTTTTTTCTTAAAATAAGTGCATTTGTTCTTGGATTGAAGAGGTAAAAGTGTCATGATCTGCAGGATTTCTAGCCCAGATGCAGAACACACACACAGAGGCAGGAGAAAAAGTCCAAAGGTTTATTGGATACAGAGCAGGGTTCTTCCTGGAAGGCAGAGAGGACAAACAGGTCAGGTGCAGATTCAGGTTCCAGGGAGTCAGACAGGCAGGCTGGCTCGGGCTTGCTAACCACAACAGGGTCAAAGTGGAGCTAAACTCCAGCTTAAATAGGGAGAGCTCCTAATGAGCTGATGGGAAACAGCTGTCCATGCTGAACCCAAGCTCCCCACGCATGGATCCACGGTGCCCTCTGGTGGGCAAGCCTCTGGATCCTAACAGATAACAGAAAACACGGAAAAAGGGATCCACATTGCCCTCTGGAGGGGAAACCCTTGGATCCCAACAGTAACAGAAGCCCACAGAAAGGGATCCACGTCGCCCTCTGGAGGGCAAACCTCTGGATCCCAACAGTACCCCCCCCTTAAGGGCGGATACCAGACGCCCAAAAACAAAAAACCAGAAACAAAAAACAACCCACCCAGGGCGGGCGGAGGGGGAAACAGGCAAGGAGGGCCAGGCACAGGAACAGAAACAGGGTCCAGGAATCAAAACAACCCACCCAGGGTGGGCGAGGACAGGGAAAATCTCAGGTGGTCGGCCGTGGGGCCGGAGGCAGACAGTCTCAGGTGGCCGGCCGTGGGGCCGGCAACAGGGCAGAGTCTCAGGTGGCCGGCCGCGGGACCGGAGGCAAGACAGAGTTCCAGGTGGCCGGCCGAGGAAACGGAGCTGAAGCAGACGCTCCGGAGGCCGGCCGCGGGACCGGAGTCTCAGAAGCTGCAGAGGCCCCGGAGGAGAACGCCATACCGGCTTCTGCAGGAAGCTCCGAGGAGGACGCCGTCTCCGCTCCAGCAGGAAGCTCCGAGGAGGACGCCGTCTCCGCTCCAGCAGGAAGCTCCGAGGAGGACGCCGTCTCCGCTCCAGCAGGAAGCTCCGAGGAGGACGCCTCCTCCGCTCCAGCAGGAAGCTCCGAGGAGGACGCCGCCTCCGCTCCAGCAGGAAGCTCCGAGGAGGACGCCTCCTCCGCTCCAGCAGGAAGCTCCGAGGAGGACGCCGCCTCCGCTTCTGCTGCTCTGCAACAGGCTCAGACAGGGCCGCCCACTGCGGCTCCGAATCAGGAACTGAAGAGGCCGCCGATTGCGGCTCCACATCAGGAGCAGAGGAGGCCACCGACTGTGGCTCCACAGGAAACGAGGAGGCCGCCGATTGCGGCTCCACATCAGGAGCAAAAGAGACCACCGACTGTGGCTCCACAGGAACGCAGGAGGCTGCCGATTGCGGCTCCGGATCAGGAACAGAGGAGGCCACCGATTGTGGCTCCATTTCAGGAACACCGGAAACCACCGACGGTGGTTCCGAATCAGGAACTGAAGATGCCGTCCCTAGCGGTTCCGCTTCAGGGACGGGGGAAACCACTGACTGTGGTTCCACTTCAGGAACACAGGAGGCTGTCGCTTGCGGTTCCGAATCCGGAACACCGGAAACCACCGACTGTGGCTCCGATTCAGGAGTCTCTGGATGACACAGAGCAGGCTCGGGGGTCTCCAGACGGCTCAGAGCGGGCTCAGGGGTCTCCAGACAACTCAGAGCGGGCTCAGGGGTCTCCATACAGCTCAGAGCGGGCTCAGGGATCTCCAGACTGTCCAGAATCTTCAGCCATCGACGGAACGAAACCGTCCAGTGTGGTTCCGTGGAGTTTGTCGGTTCCCCCTCATACATCCTCAGGAATGTCTCCGTTGGGTCTGCTGGGCTAGTCTGTTGGCCGGATTGTTCTGTCATGATGTGGCAGGTTTACTAGCCCAGATGCAGAACACACACACAGAGGCAGGAGAAAAAGTCCAAAGGTTTATTGGAAACAGAGCAGGGTTCTTCCTGGAAGGCAGAGAGGACAAACAGGTCAGGTGCAGATTCAGGTTCCAGGGAGTCAGACAGGCAGGCTGGCTCGGGCTTGCTAACCACAACAGGGTCAAAGTGGAGCAAAACTCCAGCTTAAATAGGGAGAGCTCCTAATGAGCTGATGGGAAACAGCTGTCCATGCTGAACCCAAGCTCCCCAGGCATGGATCCACGGCGCCCTGTGGTGGGCAAGCCTCTGGATCCTAACAGATAACAGAAAACACAGAAAAAGGGATCCACATTGCCCTCTGGAGGGGAAACCCTTGGATCCCAACAGTAACAGAAGCCCACAGAAAGGGATCCACGTCGCCCTCTGGAGGGCAAACCTCTGGATCCCAACAAAAAGAGACACTTTGCCAATGGAAAAAGACAATTTACACTTGAAACAAGACAATGCAATTGTGTTTTCTTATTTTAAGCGCATTCTATTGAATTATCTTATATAAAGATTAAAAATACTCATTCCATTGGCATATTGTATGTAATGTCCTGTTTCAGATCTTTATGTGTTTGTGAGGTAATTGC
The DNA here is from genome assembly GCA_030533445.1 of Cyprinodon diabolis. Classification (NCBI taxonomy): domain Eukaryota; kingdom Metazoa; phylum Chordata; class Actinopteri; order Cyprinodontiformes; family Cyprinodontidae; genus Cyprinodon; species Cyprinodon diabolis. Next base: position 41,489,932 of record CM060065.1, on the reverse strand, counting down.
TTTGGTAATGCGCCGTTTTCTTAAACATTGGTTCCTGTGTCACTGATTTAAAGACCCATTTGCAAATAGTCAATGTGCATTTTACTGATTGAGCTCTTGCTCAACTCTATATTCTGCTCATTTAAAATTATTTACCATCAATTGATACATATGAAAATATGCATGACTATTTGAGGAAATAGTAGCCTTCTTTAAATAAAAAAAAAATCAAATTGAGTTTATTCTTAGATATTTTTTTCCCTCTAAATAATTGTCTGGAGGAGACTTTTCTAGCATGACAGACAAATTGTTCACTGTGGCTGATACAAGGGCTTTTCCCCTCCTTTTAATTCCCAATCCATCAGTGGCTTGAATCCCCTCATTGGCCAGTCACAGTGACTTCTCTACGATAGGTTAAAGCCATTAAAGAGCCAGCACACTCTGTTGTGTTTCCCTGTTTAATTGCCTCATAGGCCTGTGATATTTTTATCAGCCGTCATGTGGTAGCTGGCTGCCGAGAAAGGAGATGCTGTGTGTGCTGCTGAGTGTGAGTGTTTTCTCTGGATGCTGCTGTCTTAGCATCAGAATCAGGACCTTTTTTTCTGTCTTCACCATCAAATTATGAAGCAGTTTGTAACAAAGTGAGGACATTTTGCTACTCTTTGTTTTCTTCTTTCCTTATAGTTAGCTTTAGTATCAATGTTTGAATTGAGTTTAGGCCCATGGTTAGGTTTTCAGGGTTAGGATGTAGAAAGGGTTAAAAATTATCCAAAAACAATGCTAGTCAATGGATGGTTCTCACTACATATAGCAAAAAGAGGATGTGTGTGTGTGTGTTTACATGTCATGCCTCAGTAGACCTCTGACAAGAGAGCTGCCTACATGCTGCAGGAAACCCCGTGCTTCAGTGCACCTGCATATCAATTTATATGACCCATCCCTTCAGCCGTAACATGGCACACAATATCCATGGCTAAATATGGAGTGACTTTGATGTCTCATCATCAGTTTGTCATGAGTAAAGTGGGCTTGATGCATATGCTCAATGCCCTTTCAATATCTATCTTTTTTTTTTCAAATTTGTAAAACATTTAAAAAATCCTTTCTTAAAGCTTTGCAGTGATGGACTACTCTGTGTTACATGGAGCTGCATTACAAAACACTACTTTGCAAACACTTCTCTGTTGGATGTTAGATTAATTTAATGTGTGCTTGTCAACAACCATTTTTACAGTATTCAAGATTTTTGCAGTTGGGGAAGGACGGAAGTTTCCATTGGGGAGCAAAGAGAGATATAGAGGATCTTTGAAGTTTTGGTTCTCTCACTACCCCCCAGCATAAACCCAGGGGAAGAACTGCCCTCTTATTTTCCAAGCTGAGATTTTGGCAGGGGATTAGAAGGTGGATTTTGCTTTGCTAGGATCTCTCTTTCAGCACAAGCTCCGTCTTATGTGGGAATTATAAATTTCACTTTGCAGCTCACTTCACTCTGGTCATTCAGCACAGTCATTGGCCATTTAGTTACAGTCACAAAGGGGAAGCATAGATCTGGAAAAATACTTTGGATTCACAAATTTTAACTGATTTCAGTGTTTCTGAATGCCTTTAACAATCTCAGTGCTTTCAAACAAGGTAGCTTAAACCCAGTCAATCATTTACAGAGTCTGCTGCAGCTGCATTTTATCCAGTGGATGGATTTAATTTTCTCCATTCAGCTGATGAAGCAGAAAGAGGCTATAAGTTGTGAAACAGCAGGAAATGAAATTATGATCTGCTCTTGATCTCAAATATGCCTGACTGCATTTTAATGACATACAATGTCACAATTTTCATGCAATCTTATGGTTTTATCTGACTTAGTTCTTTAGATCTTACGTTGCATCACTTTAAACTTCATTAAGCCATATTTGGACATAACACAGCCAGTTATGTCCTGGTTATACCATATTTGGGCACCAAATAGTATCCCAATGTAAATCTGTATACAGTAGGAAGCAATATTAAAGGAAAGTTCCAACCATTTAATTTCATAAGGACATAAATTATTTCTTAGGTAAATTATTATAACATATATCCCCAAAAATGACCATAGTAGCTAGAGAAGGGATTCCCCTTGAAATCATATCGGCCAACTGCCCTATACAAGACCTTCTAAGGCTGGATGTACTTACCATATAAATATTATAATTGTAATGAAGAGCAAAGTGCATGTCTGCTGAAGCTGTTTCCAGAAGGAAATGAATAATATAACTCCAGTGTTGATATTCTACATAATGGGGATAACTCTTTATAAAGTAAATGGGGTAGAGAGAACTGTATTCATTTAATCCATCCAGAGGACCCCGCAGTAAGTAAATTTTGATCAGGCATTACATTTTATCACAGTGAGTTAACAGTTATTAATCACATAACATAAAAGACAGATTTGATTACACTTCATTAACTTGAGTAAAAAAATAAAAAATCAATGTTAGACTGTTTCTTCTAGTCTTAAGTGACCAGATGAGTGGATAATGAGAAAAACACTTTCCTTTTTTGTCTCTTCATCTCTAAGACAAACAGACACAGTATGTAGACCCAGTTCACAAACACACTCCATTAATCACTCTCGACCCCACCCGGCCTATCCTTGTCTTCTCCCTAATATACCTCTGTTCAGGCTCCCCCTGTTCACACTCCTTCACCTCTTCAAGCTAAAAAAAAAAACACAGCACTGACCTGTGGTAAAAGGACAGATGCATAATCAAAATCTAAAATGTTGTTGACATCTTTTTTCAATAAAAAAACATAATACTGAATAATAATGAATGAATGTAGTTTATAGCTAAATAAAATACCGAACGCAGCTTCTCCAAAAATCCTATTACATCAGATCTGGTTTTACATAAGTATTGACAGTCGTCCAGAGGCAGTTATCAATAACTGGCCACAAATTGTAACTGCAAGCTGGGTTAAATATCAAAGTTTAGTATCAGTTTAATATCAAAGCTTTGTAACAGAAAGATGAGTGGTAGGGAAAGAAGAAGGCTTGACCACAAACTTTTTAGGATTGTCAAAAAAATACATTTATAAAGCTCTATGGAGAATCAACATACATGCACTATAGTATGGTTAGAGTTGGTGCCTAAAGAGGGGCCCGCAAACAGATGGAAACTGGATATTGAAGGGATCCAACTACTTATTTTAGTAAATGGATAACTATAAGAAGATAACCTAAGATAAAAATGACAGTGTGTAAATTTTGCAAATAATTCTAGGTCAAGATTTCCCAGTCTGGAAAAATAGTGGAGAAACACGTGATTCAATGTGCTTGAATTCCGCTCTGAAGTTTTCACAATTAGCTATTTCCTCTGGTGAAAAGCTCTGTGTAAATGAAGATGGTTTTATTTTTCTGTGGGACTTGCGAGCTGATCTCTTGGCAGAAGCCTGCTAACCTTATTCAGGAACACAGTATAGGCTAAGTAACTGGCTTTAAACCCCAACAAGTCTATGGAGCATTGGCCAGGACTCTCTTGAAAATGAGCTTTTTAATATTGACGGGAATAGTCCTGGTAAAATAAAGGTAAAATAAAATAATTTGAAATGAATCAATACAGATCTTGTCAGTCTGGGAAGGTTCAGGCTCTCCATTCAAAACCTGACCAATGAGGGGGCGGGTTTGCACCAGAATGACCCAGTATGCAACAGCGCTTTCCTGAAACCATAACAGTCAAGATTTCATCTGCAACTGAGCAATGTTTTAATTATGCCCATTATTATGTCCAAGTAAATTATTTTCCTTAGAAAATCTAAGATCTTTATTAGCTTGATTTTACAATAAACAAACTTTAACGAAAGAAAGCAGGGAACATTAAATTCTCTCTGTAGTAAATTAGTAATTGTATGAGTTTTCTTTTTGGACTGGATTACCCGGATTAAAATGTCCTTTTTGATGTTATTTACATTATATAAATGCTCAAATGGTCCATCTCTCCATCTTTTCCTGTTTTAGATATAGACCCCTTTTTTAATCCCACCATGGGCAATTTGTTTGAGCAGCATAGGCAACAAGCCAAAATAAACATATAATAAAAAATATGATTAAAAGAAAATATGACAGGGAGCTTAGATGATCAAAATACAGAGATGTTGGCTGTGTGGCATAAAGGCTGAACTCCCCATGAGCTCTGACTACTTGCTGACACAGACACTTGCATACAATATGAGTCTCGCTGACTTTGCACATCAACACAATTCACTATGAATCACCTTGGGTAAAAACATCAAAGATACTCTGAAGGATCTATTCTAATGGAAACAAACTCCCCTTTACTTAAGTACAATTTTCTTCCTTCATGTTCTGCCGAGACTATTTTTCTCTGTCTCAGGTTTTCTAAATCCTGCTGCTTAGATGGTTGGAGGGGATCCCAAGTTTGTCGCCTCGTGTTTCATCTTCTGTTGCATCTCACAAACCGCTTTCGGTGGTTTTCATTTAGGTTTTATTAAAAAAAATAAAAAAGACTGAATTTAATTTTCTCAAAGCAGGTTCTCTATATGTGACGCTATTGTACTAATTAATGTAGTTTGTTTCTACTGCCCCCAAGTGACAGAATAACAGGTAAAACATCCTACTGTAAAGTAAATCAAATAATTTTTTTCTGTTTTAAGTGGACAAACTTGTGTGGGATGACAAAAAGATTCACCTTTGCAGTGCTGATTTAATACAGCAGTAAAAGGAGACAACAGACTGACATAAATTGTACAACTTTGCAAAGCTGACAGGCAGAAGGAATCACCAAAATTTCCGAATGATTTGGGCATCTCCCAAAGCAGCAGGTGATTTTATTCTCTGTAAAGCCGTATTGGAAAAAGCCCAGAAATCATTTCAAAGAGCTCGCCACAAATGTCAGTCAGAGAAAGTCCAGACCTAGTCAATACAGAATGTCAGTCCATACATACTGTAGCTATTCTATCATTTTACACTATGTAGACACTGTGTTCAGCTTAATTAACTTTGCTCAAGGTTTCCTTTTTGGCTCAGGGCTCATTATTTCCTCTTTGCATCTTCCTCCCGGGGTATTTTCTTCCTCTCTGGATGCATCCTTTTCTGAATGTACTGCTGATTGAGTCCTCTTGTCTTATGATGAAACCTATTCTAACCCTTAACACACTAGAAATAGATGGGTTTTTTTATGTTACAAATTGAAAAAATAAAGCTGCCTTTTAGGATTTCATTGTAGAGAGGTCTATCAGTCATTACTGATTCTGATTTCACTTTGAATTGCTGGACATACAGCTTTCCCGGGATCAACATCCTAACATTATAGGCCACTCGACATAAGGATTTTACTCATTTTACCTTCATTAGCTGCTTTCTATCTCTTCTATGGTTGCACCCGAAGAAAAATATTAAGAAATCAGAAAAATACATATGTAAAGGTCAGAAAAAAGTTTAAATCCTCGATTATCTGGTATGTAATCTGGTTTCTTTCTAAATTTCTTAAAAATGTTAACTTTACCTACACATTTTGAACTTGTTCTTCTCTTTCTTTAAAAGGTTTTTTATGGTCGCATAAGACTATGTATATGTCTGGCACTAACACTCTTATTTCAGCTGTTAATCAGAGTTGTCTAAACAAATATTAGGCACCTTTAAGAAGAACCCAACTAAACCAGTATATTTAAGCCCTCTGTTTTAAACACAGCATGAATAAGACAGATTTTATCCATATTCCATTAAAGAAATATTTAAAAAAATAAACATATTTTCATTTTGTTGTCCTCTGAATACCTGAGAGATTTCTCCACTTTTATGCAGCCCCCTGAAGTTAAAATTTTACACAATCAACTCTTCAACCTCTTCATACTCCAACTCAGGTAGCTGTACTCTCTCACTGTTAAAGAAAATTGCAGCATGATATTGTATTCCCATAAAGATGATTTGTTCTTGGTAATATATCGTTATTAATTTGGTCTGGCCTTATCAGAACACCTTCCACAAGTTTTTTTGTTTTTTGAGCTTCCTTAATGAGGTAAACTGCAAATTTTTAATAAGGCAAACTGCAAATTTTACTTCCATTTGGCTTTCTTTTTATAACACTATCTTTTTGTCAACAGACATTACTTTTTGTCATTGTTTCTCTGCAATGCCTCCAGAATTACCATGGGCCCACACTGTTAATATTGTAATTTTTCCAAAAAAATAAATAAATAAATGTGCATCCTCTTTGAGCTGAGCCTGGTTCTGCTGGAGGTTTCTTCCTGTTGAAAGAGAGGTTTTTTTCCCACTGTCGCTACAAGCATGCTTGATGTGAGGGATCGCTGTCGAGTCAATGAGTCGATGTGAATCGGTTTATGAATCAGCTGTTTTTTCTTAGAAAACTTTGAACTAATCTGTGTGATCTGGTTGAATTTTCTCTATAAAGTGCTTTGTGATGACATATTGTGAATTGGCGCCATATAAATAAACTGAATTAAATTAAATTGTTAACACAGTGAAGTTAAAATGAACTACAATCATTTAAAGACAATAGGACAAAATATGGGTAAGTTCAAAGGGCATAAATACTTTTCTAGGCATGGATAGAAATAAACAATGGAGAGAAAATGAGTAAAAAACAGGGAAGGTATATAAAGAGCCTGATTACTCCTTATAAAGAAGGTAGGGGTGGTTTAAAACAGTGGTGTTGAAACTTTCGATTTCAAGATTTCAATTTGCTGTAATTAAAATATGAAATCGCAGTCAGCATCAACCTTATATCCCGACTGGCCAAATATATGCCTTTGTTAAACAGGTCTGATGCCGATCAAACCCTGCAAAGCCCACAACTCTAAACCCTTTGTTCTCTACCTCGCTTCTAGGTACATCATACCGTTACGTCTGAACAGGTTGGTTTTACTTAATTGTCTGAAAGGGTCTTTATTTTTTGTAATCAGTTTCATACAATAAGATCCCAGCAATGGAATTTACTTGCTGGTTCTGTGAAGCTTGGAGGCCATTTGGGTCTGAGTGACATACAGAGCTTTGGCTGGCTAACCTGCCCCTTTCATGGGTTTCCTACAAGGAGTAAATCTGCTCAACAGAGTGTTTCTTCAGGAAAATAATAATTACTGAGTAACCAAACCCTGAATTACCCAATTCATTCTGAACAATAGAGTAATACTGAAGTAATTAACCCCTTATGGGGAACGATAATTTAATCATGGCTCCCGCAGCTGTTCTTGCCTGAATCTCACACTAATGTTGTTTCATTTTAGTGCCTATACCAGAGAGAGGCCTGACTTGTCCCAATATTTCTCAAGGCTGGCAAAAAAGACATAGCAGAAACTCAAGCCATCAAAGGGAGTCTATCAAGACTATTCTCTTTGACAACTCTACTGAGGGTTTGTTGCCTTCAGGATATACAGCCACATGATTTATGGTATGTCCACCCTGATCTCCTTTCTATCCTCAGTTCAAAGGCCATATCTGGCAGCAAAATGCTCAAGGGCAAAGGGGTAACTCGATAAAGAGGAAACAATGAAGGAGGCAGAGGTGCTTTTACTCAATACAGCGTACCCTCAGCCTGTGAGAGCCAAGCAGTGGCAAGGACAGGGATGCACCATCTAAAGAGAAGAGCAGGAGGGTAACAAAAAAGACAGTGACCAGAAGGATTTTTTTCTATCTGTTTTTACTGGGAAAAAGAAGCAGATGAAATGTAGGGATTACCACAGGGATCACCACTAATGGAGAATTACAGCTGCTAAATATAAGAAAATTCTCTCTTTTAGTTGTTTCCCTTGGATTTGATTTATTTTTATAGGAGAAAGGATCTCATGAAACACACAAGAAATCCTCTCAGCTGTATAACACGCTGATATCTTCTGTTATTTTTCATGTTTTGATTAAATTTTCTATTCATAGATTGCCTTTGCCAAAAAGCAGCACCAAAGATCCTTTTTTACAAAAAAATAAACCCAACAAACACTTTCTGAAATAATTTCCTGACCTGTACCCAGTCTGTGAAACAGAATAGGGGTCACATTTTGGGCAGGGGAGTTATCACATTTAGCATTAATCTCTGCAATTCAATTTGAAGCATTGACTCGATGCATGGTGTTTAAACATTTCGTGATCATTTTAAGATAGTTTTAAGCCTTTCCAAAAATAAATAAAAAAATGGCTGCTGATGGAATCGGGTTTTGAGAATTTGCAGAGGGGAAGAGATGGGGTAAGAGAGGTCATGGCTGGAGACAGATATTTAGGAGGGACTGTTAGCAGATGGCAGGGCGACAAGTTGAGCTGCTGATTCCTGTGTTGACATATCGCAGGAGGGAGGTCGCAGCTCAAGGCATCACATCAAAGTCTGTCTCCGTATTGATTAGCACCCATCCAATGATCCGGAAATGTCCAGATCCCATGAAAATCTACTTAAATTATAATATAGACAATAGGGATTTAGTTGTGCATTTTAAAAACTGGCCTCTGTAGAAATAGAAATGTAATTATGACATAATAATAGAATTATGAATTATGTTGATTATTGTGTTAACAGCGATAGATCAGTCTTTTTGCTAGTGTTACTGGACTAATCCCTAATTTGTAGTTGATGCAAGAACAAATAAAAAGGACTAAATGACATGAATTCATTTAAAAAATGTAAGCTTTGATGTTCTGGCCAATCAATTTAATGTGTGTTAAGCTATTGTTTTATTCTATTTAATTCTATTATTTTGATCATTGGGTTATTTACCCCATATCTGTACATTTTAATTGTAGAATACTAAAGAAATGACAGAAAATAGTAGAAATCTGTGGAGAAGGCAACTATTGGCAATGCTCTCCACAAATCTGGACTTTATGGAAAACTGGTAAGAAAGAAATTGTTGTTTAATGTAAAAACACCATTTACATTTTGCTATAAGTATTTACTCTAATAGACAAAACCAACACATGGAAGAAGCTGCTCTGATCTGATTAGACCGAAAATAATTTTGTTTCACATACACTGGAAAATATTTTCAGTGAAAAACTAAAACAGTTTACACTGTTTAGGATTTATTTCTCCATTTTCTGTTAAATCTTCGAATTTAGATTATTTAGTTTATTTGTAATTTTTTTGTGTGCGTAATTTCTAGCTGATTTTTAATTGGAATTTTTGTTTGATTTTTAGATGAGGTTTTGGTTAGTGATTCACTTAATTAGTTAATTAATTAATTTTAGTTTGGGAAGAGGGTTTACAATATAAATAGGAAGGTTTTAGGTAGCTCATTATGCACGAGGATGGTGATGTTTTTTTAACAGTCCCAGTCCCCCAGTTTGTCATTAGTCATCAGTTGTCAGTCTGCCAGTCAATCAGTCAAAGAACAGGTGCAGGAATCAGAGTAAGATGAGTAGCAGTCAGTGTTGGGCACGTTACTTTGAAAAAGTAATTTGTTATAGTTACTAGTTACTTCTCCCAAAAAGTAACTGAGTTACTAACTGAGTTACTCCACAATAAAAGTAACTAGCTACTAGTAAAAGTAACTATTTCGTTACTTTTGCGTTTCTCGCCCCGTAAACCTCACCACCCAGCCCCCACCTTCTCCCCACGTGTTTCCAAAGCCAGCTGAATAGAGTGGATGACAAAGACAAGAACCTGCAGAGAGTTTTGCATTTCTTGTAACTCTAAGTAAATGACATCAGGGGGGAACGCGATGTGAAGTTTTTTAACAGGGCAGTCAGATCTGGTGAGTATATGAAATTAATAACTGGGGATGTCTAATTCTGAAATCCTGTGTGTTTGGGTTGTTATAGATACTGTAACATCTATCTATCTATCTATCTATCTATCTATCTATCTATCTATCTATCTATCTATCTATCTATCTATCTATCTATCTATCTATCTATCTATCTATCTATCTATCTATGACATAAAATATGGATCTCACTCCCTGCCACAAAGGCCATCAAATAATGTTTAAAATAAAAAATACAATAGGTTGAAAAGTCAGAGTATCCATCCATCCATCCATCCATCCATCCATCCAGATTTCTCCCTTTCTTCATATAGGCTATCATTTGATCGTTCACGCTCTCCATAGTTCTCCTGTGGCGCGAGCACAGGGCGACTGTTGCGCGCCTTTAGCGAGCATGCGCGTTTCCTGTCGCTTGCGCGGTGACTCTTGCCGCCTGCGCTGTGCGGAGATGCAGAGGAAACCGTTATGTGGTGGGGAAACGCAGCTCGACGTAACACCGGTATTTCCATGTGGAAAACGCTGTTTTGCTGCTGGAGTGATCCTCACTCTCCATCTCTCTGTGTGTGCTGTACGTTAACACCCGCCAGGAGAAACACCCACCTACCCAACTGACAGACGGAATCTCACTATACATCAATCCAATCCAATCCAATCCACTTTATTTATATAGCACGGTTTAAATAAACACAAGGTTTCCAAAGTGCTGCACAAAAAGATAAAATAACTAAAATAAATAAAAGTAAATAAAATAAAATAAAAGCACAGGATAAAAATATGCATGTGTATACATAAAATCAACATGTGTACATAAAATCAACACTCTACATGGTGTTAAAAGCCAAAGAAAAGAGGTGGGTTTTAAGAAGAGTTTTAAAATGAGACAGAGAGGTGGCCTGTCTAATGTGGAGCGGCAATGCATTCCAGAGTTTTGGAGCTGCAACAGAAAACGCTCGATCCCCTCTGAGCTTAAGCCTTGCTTTTGGCACAGTCAGGAGCAGCTGATCAGCTGACCTGAGAGATCGGCTGGGAGTGTAGGGGTGCAGAAGCTCAGAGAGGTAAATTGGGGCAAGGCCATTCAAGGCTTTAAAAGTAAATAAAAGAATTTTAAAATGAATCCTAAAATGGATGGGCAGCCAGTGGAGTGAAGCTAAAATAGGTGAAATGTGCTCGTACTTGCGTGTGCCAGTTAAAATACATCAGCCATCCTCCCCTCTCTTATGACAAGGCGCGCACCTCTGGATGACCTAAAAAATAATCTTTAATATCTCTTAAACAAAAGTAGCACAAACATTTTTTTTTCCTGCACAAATCTGCACTAACGTTGCACTAACCATTCAGTCTATTTGGAGAGTTTTTTTGACGTGGGTGGGGTGTCAGCTTCACGCAGCTGCGCACTAGTCCTATCATGAAAAAAGGTTCATTGTGCGACCTGAGTAACGCGCAGTAACGGGGTGTCTGCAATGGTAACTGCGTTATAGTTACAGTCAAAGTAATTAGTTAGATTACTCGTTACTAAAACAAGGTAACGGCGTTACGAATTTGAGTTAAATTCACCTTTCTTCAAGTCTTCAGTTTATTGATTTTTAATTTCAGTTTTATACAAATAGTCAATTCACACACCTTCCCCCAAACATGGTGGTGACAGTGTCATGCTGTGGAGATGTGTTTCTTCACCACTGGCAGGAAGCCATGTTCAAAGTTGAAGCAGGGGATGAATGGAGGTTTAGAACAAAGCATGATAGTTTCATAAAAGTTCAGGCCTTACTCTAAAAAATGTGGCAAGTTTTCAAATCTTCCATCCAGCACGGCTGAACCTGGGTTAATTTACAGGCCAAAATAGGAAAATGTCTTGCCCTTTGATTCTCTCACTGTGCAAAGCTGGCAGATACAGACCCAAAGGTTTAGTATCTGTAACCATCGTTACAGCATTGGTGGTTGTTGAAATTATTGGCTTCAGGGTTAAATACATAGAAGCCACAATTTTCAGATTTTATTGACACAACATATGATCATTATAAATTGTAACATTATTGCTCAGACTTTTATGCTAATCTCACAAAATGTCCTTTTTATTTTCTGAATTCCTTTTTTTATCTGGTTTCCTATTGGACACATTATCTACATACTCTCCTCTCAGTTTATTTCTGTTTTTGCTTCCCTTGCACAAGTGGTTGATCAGTTACAACATTTCACCCTATTGAACCTCTACACTTTGTGTTTCACAGTTCAATTTATTGTTTTTACGTGCAACCCTTCTCCATTTCCACATCAGTAACCTTGCTCAGCTCATATTGATTTTTCGGCATTAAAGCATTGTTACCCCTTGACCTCCTGGATAAGCTTGTGATCTTACAATTTAGCCTCAGATCTCTTCAGTATAACAATTTAATTTCCAACATTCTCGTCATAACATAAAATCCTTAAAAATATATAGCAGAAATAGTCATATTTGTTAAAGAAGGACAAATGCGGAAGTACTTTAGAAGCCTCTATAAATCTTTTTGTCCATCAGCAGAGTTAATAACACAAAAGGAAATCAATTTTGACAGACTTTCATTATCCACTGTGCTCATCACATTTCACACGTCTCCAGCGGATGATAGAGCACATTATCTTGGCTGCAGACTCCATATTATCACCTTTTTATATGAAATACTATAATTTCCATCCTGCAGTCGGTCAAAAGTCAGGGCATATTTCTGATTACATAAACATTTTTAGCAGAGGACGAAAAGAGTAAAAAACAAAACAAAAATGGTGAAGTTTCTTGTAGGTGGATGCAGAACGAGAAGCACGGGTGTGGATATCCGATCAACAAATTTCGGCCATCAGTTCTGCGTATGCTTTCATGAACTTAATCCCCTTCGACACACACATCAGCATGGTAATACGAAGTCACTTATAGTCACAGGCACACACATGCATACTGACACACACAAATAAAACATTGCAAATCTGGCATTCACACAATATTTGTGACCAAACCGGCACATGTCAAAGGGCTTTGATGCTAGGATTTTAGAAGGATAGAAAAAAAAAAACTAATGCGGATATGTTGTAGTTACTGAATGTTTCTGAGTGCTTTAGGGTCTTGGCTGCCAAAAAATATTGACGCATGTCTACATGCAACAAGCATTTAAAGATTTTGATATAAATAATTGAAGATACAAAACAAATTTAAGGGACAAAGATATTTCATATTTTGTTGTTGTTTGCAGGCCTGCAGATCTTCACAGTTTGCTCCCTCTGACAAACAAATATATGCTCCTAATTTCCATGTCCTTCTGAGATGGTTAATATTAAAATGCTGTTATTTATGTAAAAGTTAACACACACCTTTTCTATATTCTAACATAAATGTCAAGTTAAAATGGTTATCTAGCAAAAAACAAACCCTGAGACGCGGACATATGCAGGGCTTTAACCCTGATGCCTGTAGGGTAATGGTTGGATTAATTACTGCTGAGTGTGACCCAAGAAGAAGTAGAACAGATTATCCCAGATGCTGCAGAAAAGGCTTTAGAGCTTGTCCCTCTATTGCTGCCACCTCAGCTGTTGGGATTTTAACCTAACCTCTCTGATGTAGGTTGCAGAGCAAAAACCACAAATAGGTAAAATAAGAGGCTCCTGGTTTTTTTCTCCCCCGGTTAGCGTCAGATGACAAGCAGCCGGCTGAAAGCCAGCTCCTCTCTCAGCAGGGAGGCATCAGAGGAAGAGAATAATGTGTAATTACAATAGACAATCTAAAACAAAGCCCTTCACTTACAATGAGTTCCTCTTGGAGAAGGGAAGGTTACCTCAAGGGGGAATTCTAATGAAGCAGATGGCTGAGTGCTCACAAGGGCAGACACAGACTGTCCTCCTTCTTTACAGTCTGCCAACATTTTCAGCTTTACCTGCCCCTCTACAGCTCTTTCTGCGGACCTGACTCTCACAAATACACCCCCCCCCCATCCACAAAAAACAAAAAATAAGCTCTCACAAGCTGTGAAAGAAAAGAGCAAATCTAAAATCTACAGTTTGCTAAATTGTTAGAAACAAAAGAAGCAACACTTTACTCCTATAGGTGTTGTTTTAGCACAAAGGGTTACTGTATGTTGCTCTCACACAGAGCATGACTTGCAGTCGGAAATGTGTTGTATTTGTGAAAGAAACACAAAGTAGCCCAGGCAGGTGTTCCTTATATTTTATTCTATACCATTTTATTTCATCCAGTATGTGTGCTTATGGACATTTCAGCCCATTTTCACCTCCACACGCACGACTAACCACTGATGCAGAGCATCCATAAACGCTGTGTGGGTCGGTGCAAAGTCCCATCACATCACACTGTAGCCGCATAGCGCCTTTATTGCTTTTTCCCCCATAGTTTCAATGGTAAAAATAGATATCCAATGATCAATAGCAAAGCGATCAAAATGCTGTCCTCTTCAGAAAGGTGCAAGTCCTCATTAGAAGTGTTTAACCAGTCACTGCTTTCAAGATAAAAAAAAAGTCTTTCAGTGGAGGAGATCCTCTTCCTTCCAGTTCCAGTATTTTATTTCATTTCTTTGAGATAAAACTCTGTACATACATACAATTTGGTTTTCATTGCTTATCATTATGCAATGGGGTGGAGATATTTGTCCTCAAGATAGTCTAACATAACATAAATAGGTCCTTTGTAATAAAAACCAGTATAGGTGAGAAGATTTTTGTCATTATCCCCTCAACATCAGAATAAGTGGAATTATATTATGTACAAACGAAATGCAGCTCAGAGAGGACGTTTTTTTTTTTTTTTTTTTTGCTTTCTTTTTAAACCTTTACTTCTCCATAAAGTAGAAATGTTCCCCTTCACTCGAATTTCCTGAAAAAAAGCCCAACTGTTGGATTCATCATTTGCAACCTAAATTGTAATCATACATGTATTTGTTAAATTTGGAAACGTATTTAAGTTTTTTATGTGATGAAAACAGAGAAATTATGCCTGTTTAAACTCATTTGGGTAAAAGAACGTGGCCCTACAACACATCCTGCGTTCAGTTAAACCTTTAATCAGAGGAGATAACTTTTAATCTTACCTGCACTTAACACCACCTTCAAGAAATTGGTTAAAAATATTTTTTTTGGTAAAGTTGGAGGAATCTAGGATGACAAAATAATAACGAAGGGAAGAAAGTTCCTAAATTTTGCAGTTTTGAATCTGCTGCCTCAACAATACCCTCTTTAATGCAAGTTGTTGTTTTCACTAACCTATTTATGAGCAAGTGGGGCATCACAAAACTAGGACATTGGAAATCTAATTACATTTGAAACATGTTAAAATATTTAAATTTTTAACTGGGTTACATTTAGCGTTATATATATATATATATATATATATATATATATATATATATATATATATATATATTTTTTTTTTTTTGTCCTTTTCAAACTCGTAGCAGTATACAATAATAAAAGCTGAATTTGGACCTTCTGCATTAAACACCAGTAAATGCTGCAGAGCAGTTATGTCCTTAACCCTGCTGAAAAAGAATGTATTATGTTAGACCAAAACCAGCACCCTTAATGCCCTCACTAGGTTAAAATGGAACTCATTTATGTTATTTCTGCTCTAAAGGATGGATATTCCTGACCTAGATTGGACATACTTTAATAGGAGTAACAGATGTTTATTAATGCATGGCATTAACATTTTAAAAAATCTTTCAAAGGCTCAAAACAAGCTTCTCAGGCACTGTTTCATTGGGAGGAATTTGGACAGAACGGTGATAGGCATGATCTTTCAGCTACCTTTCACTGCTGTCTCCCCTTCTGATCTCAAACAGCAGTCTTCCTCCAATATTCGTCTGGGTGTCACAGGCAAACGTAATGAAAATACTTCTCCGCATGAGAAAGTGAGTCATCGTAGTTTTTTTTTTTTTATTCGCCGTTCACAAAAGACACAAATTTTCAAAGCTTATCTAATTCCCAACTGATTCCCCGGAAAAGTGCCTTCTCCATGCTACATGATGCTACAGATGCGGCTGTGGGAAAAAATGTGAGAGGATGGAGATAGGAGAATCTGCCTGAAGAGTGAACATTTCTGTCAGGTGAAAATCTTGTTATTCCAATTTCAGCTATTTTCAAGTCTTTACTTGTAGAAAAGGATTACATGGTCTACTGTGAGTTGAAAGCAGTCCGTGACCTTGAGGATAATAAACCCCCTTTTCATTTCCAGTTAAGAAATTCAAGAGTTTCATGGCTATCAATCAGAATAGTTTATCACATTTCTTCAAAATGCCAAGACAGGGATGTTTGCAAACAAGCAGGCCAAAATGAAATCCAGCGACCATCATGCAGCTTGGATCAACTCTCTGATGGTGACAGACTTAACTGACACCATGTTTTATCCATCCTTTTACAAGAGAATCAACAGGGCCTTGCAAAAGTATTCAGACCACTTTAAAAATCTTTACATTTGTTATAACCACAAACTTTAATGTATTTCACTGGGATTTTATGTGAAAGATAAACTAAAAATTGGTCATAAAATTTAATTGGAAGAGAAATAATCAATTGTTTGTTGTTTTTTTTATAAAAAAATGTGATGTGCATACAGAATATATTCAGCTTCTCTGAATCAGTTGTATCGTTCAGTACATTTATGAGTCTTACAGTGTATATCTCCAACAGCTCTATCTATTGACTAATATTATTGCTATTGATTCTTCAAAACAAAATGGTGTCTTGTCAGTATGGTCGTTTGGAGGGTACTGTATATATGTGGAGATATTTTTTAGGGTTTACCATAGAACTTGTTTTATCTTAGTTCTGAATTTTCTTTGGGGCACTTTAATCTGCTTCGATCTAAAATGCTCTGTTATGATTCTGGGTGCATGTTTAGGGTTGCCGTCCCACTGAAAGGAGAAACTCTACCTGATCTGCTTCTCTGACCCTGCTTAAGCTAAGGATAATTCTCCCACATACTATGTAAAAAAGGTCTAAAACAAAACTTCAGTTGTTCAGTAAAAAGGATTTGTGGATGCAACTAGAAAATGTTTCTGTGTTCCTTAATCTTCATGACTCTGAAAAGACTTTCATAAAAAGTTGATATTATGAGAATATTTTCGATAGATTGACGTTCACATACTTTGCAATGGTAGCTGCTAAGCGATCAAACATTGCCGGATTGGTCAAAGCAACTAAAACCAAATGAGCATGTCATGTGGAAACTTTTACAAGGGAAACAGATTGAAAGAACAGTCATTGTTTCAAGTGATGGCAACAAAATATTTAGTTTGATCTATTTCCACTTCCCATTCAATTTAAAAGAAAGCTATTTAAAATAGGAGGTATAACCTTGAGTAAAGTTTTTTATTTTTTTTCGCCATAGTCTCATTAGGAGGTTGAATCATTAAAGTTTTTGAGGATGTTTGTGAGTTTTGGAATGAAGTTTTGTCCAAAACATTTTCCTTTTTTTCCTATCTTACTGTAACAGACATTTACATGTTTGGGTTGATCTGGTGCATTAAAATTAAGAATCAATGATAAAATGCTCATTGAGTTAAAATAATCAGAAATATAAATTATTTAATTTCTTTAACCTTTTTTGTAAAAATGCTTTGGTTTATTTTAGTAAGGTCCTTCATTATGCGGTGAATTTATTGTAACCCTCTTGCTTTTTATCACCATTTCATAGAAATTATTTAGTAGATGGCCTGCATTATACCTACTGCTGTTTCGCATTTATGATTGCTTATTTTTTTGATGTTGTATACGAAAGCTGCAGAAATAGTTTCTAAGGAAGTAACAAAACAGCTCTCAGTCAATGTCATGTCCCAGCTTCTATTTTTCAATTGATGTAAGAAAAGTGTGTTTGCAAACATTTGGATGTGACTGAAAATGATTGTTGGTTGTTTTCCTTCTCAAAAAGATAGGATACAGACTCCTATCTTTATTCCATCTATTTCTGTGCTACTGTTATCTGGCTTCAACTAGCACAGACTGACACAGCCTTTCCCTAACTGAAAAATGGAGGCTAAATCAGACAAAAAACATGTCCTCAGTTTAAAAAGCTTTGAGGCCTTCATTCAGCTTCATTCATTATGATAGTACTCACAGGTTAACTACACCTCCAATTAATGTGACTTGTGAAGCCATTGCTTTTACTGGGCTTCTTTCTTGTTATGAAGGGGATGAATCCAAATTACTTACACTATTCATATATTATTTGCAAAAAAAAACAGTTACTTCACTAATTTAATTTAATTATATTGGATTCTAACATAAAATCTATACAATAACACACAAAATTTTGTGGTTGTGATGTGGTAAGAAGATGCAAATTAAAGGCATGTGAATACTTTTGCTAGCCAGTGTTTGTAGGAATTCACCAGACTATATCCAGGATATCTTGTCTTCGCTTATCTGGTTCAATGTTAAGCTGTCACTTGTCCGCTCTTCTGTCCAACTTTAAAATAACCTGAACACGGGAGCTTGACAAATAGACAGCAACATCCCAAACACTGACCAATTGCTACATGCGGATGAACATAGGCCAACCTCAAATCGTTCCAATCAGCAGCAAACTATACTCACCTCTTTGGATGCACTCGGGAACAATCACAAAGAGCAACACAGCATGTGGAAGGAAACCTATCAGCACAAGTACTACATGGAATATATCTTCCTGAGTAGCCGCTCTTCCTGCTGCCAAAAGTCTTGCTACATTATTCCCTCAACATGTCAGTATCATCACCTGATGAGAAGACGGAATAAATCTATTTAAGGCTTTGGAGCCTGTCATATAAGCTGTGAATGTCATAGTTATTTGATTGTTTCTTCTCTGATGCAGAGCGTTATCACTTCTTGTGGCTTTCAGGAAATGGTCTGCCATGCACTGCTTTTTAGATATACAGGTGTTACATTCGGGAGCTGTTAGTGAAACACCTTTTTTCAGTGATCAAATAAGTGTATGGGAATAAAACCAAGCTAAATGGTAACTCTATGAGATATTATATGATTAGATCCTGTGTGATACGTCAGACACTGATATTCTAAACTTCAATTAATGGCTTATAAAAGGTCAGAACAAAGAGACTTCAGGTGCAGCTAGGAATGGAGATGTTACACGGTTGTTTTACTGCTTTGCTGAGAAAATGTTGAGCAACTGATAGCAAATACAGATAAAAGGGACACAATTACTACTGATAGATTTCATAGAAATTCGTCTTTTTAGTAATTTGAGCTTATCGTTTACCTATAACTGTAACCTTTATTTTAAAATGCTTTAAATAAAAGAAGCCTTTTCCAGAAAAAATTGGGTGTTGGATTATTATTGTTGGATAATCAGTTGGCCATAGATTTGCCAGTGAAAGAAGCACTTATGCATGTTTAGAGAACATCAGATGTATATTTTCTTTCTATTATTATTTTTCCTACAGTTTGTTTTGAAGTGAGCAGTTTGAGAGCTGGCATCCATATGCCTGTCTGCAAACAAACTGTCATTTCAAGCATTGGAGCACCTCATTAAAAGAACTTCACAGAGTTGTAATGAGAGGCCAGCATGGCCACCTCTACGCGGAAGTCTGTGATAGCTTGTGGGGGTCAAGGGATTACAAATATGTCTTGTTAAATTAGGCTCCTGCGACTGAGTACTGTGACTGAAAGTGGGACTCAGCTGTCTAAGTGGAACCTGTGTCTGTCTTTGTGATGAGCTACAGTCAAACATGAAGATCATATCACAGCATGGCTCCTTTGGGACTTTAGTGATGCCTCCATCCGCTGTGTACACACTTTCCTGACCAATAAAAAGCTTCTTGAAAGACTTTTTATGGTCGCACATTTAAAGGTCTGTACTGTACACTACCAAAGGTTTTAAGGAAAACATCTTCATGGTATGATTTTCTTTAATCATGTATAGTGGAAATGTGTGTCGTGTGAAAACTGTTCCAGACATACAGTATACTATCAAGAAATTATTTAATCATCTCTATGTGCCTGCGGACGTAGCTCATATAAACCACTTAAGGATAAAATTAACAGAATGCACTACCTTTCAAGAAGTAATTAAATAAGACACTCCTTGTTCAGGTTAAAAATTTTAAAATTGAAGCAGAGCTTCCAAATATATCCTTGTTAAACCTTGAAACAGACCTGATAGCTCGGAAGGGATAAATCAAGTATTTAGAAGGTGGCTTTCTTTTCTACTTGAGTTTCTGCTATCTTTATTCATCATTCCAAATTCATATGGCTTAGCCAAAAAAGATCTGACAGCTTTTTAACATCAATAAGTGCCCAGGTAGGAATATTATGGTGCAGATTTTACAATTTTACAAACATCTAAGAGATACTTTATGCTGTATTTTTCAAACTCTAATAATCATAATTTGGTCATGTTTAATTTGAACCAAAAACAAATCAAAATCAGCTTTCTTTTCATATATCTTATAAAGTGAATCAGTGATTTTAAACTGCAAACATCTAGCATAAAAACAGCTGTTTGAGTAATCTAAGCACTTCTGTTTTCAGATGGTGTTTGTATTCTTCTAACAATGCCTACATCTGTAAACGAAAAAATTGTTTTTGTTTTTATTTGAAAGATAACATTTTTTAATGGAAATATGCCCAATGATATCTAGGATTTTTCACGTTCTGCCTTTGCATGACTGGCCTATTCCCAGGTACCCTGACTTTCTCCCACTCCAGAAACCTAACTGGTTAATCAGAATAGGCGTAGGCTATTGTGTGTGTCTCTATGCATGCATGGTGGTGTGTCCAGTGTTCCTCCACATTGCCTTGTAAAAGGCTTGCATCCTCTACAAATGTTACCCTGCTTTCCAGCTAAAAACTTCTTAGAGCAAAGATATGTTTTATGTAAACTAACTGCAGATGGCCTCATAATGATTATAGTGTCTTTTCGTCAGAAACAGTAATTTACCTTTGTGAAATATTACAGACAGACTGAGTTAGTCCTTAGAATCTCCTCCGTAGGATGCTGGTTTAATACGTCTCCAAGTTGCTGTTCTACTTACATTTTGTTTTTTGCTGGCTTTGCTGGCTTCTTACTCCTCACTGGAATAACCAGTCAGAAAATGTTCTAGTACATTTTCCCTTTGTGAACTCAAATTGTGATGCAGACATTCCTATCACTGCTTCTGTGTTTTTTTTTTTACTAATATCCAAATTTGGCCTCTCAAATATTACATAATGACTTTTTGGGAGCTTTCAGTTCACTCATGGCTTCATTCTACTTATTGTTTCTTTTGGTTCATATAATTCTTGAATTCTGACACTAAAATAACTAAAACTATCATGAGAAACAGGACAAACATAACTGACTTTAAAAAAAAAAAATTCTATTTAAAATCAATAATTCCTGATATTGCAGGAAACTCTTTGAACCTGTTTTTTTAATAGCAGTACAAATAAATATCAAGTACAATTTTAGATGATTTACACTATTTTGGTATTCATCTGATTTCTGTCAGATTTCTGTGCATGTTTTTATATTTTTAACGCCTTTTTAGATAGGAAGAACGTGAAATATTATGTGCAGCAACAGTTTACTTTAGGCAGATGGGACAATAATTTAATAGGTTGTCCTGCATCAAATTTGCCATTGCTTAAAAAGTCTGTGATAGCTGACAATTATAACTGAACATGATAATGACTTGGCAGCAATCAAGCAAATATTGAAAGAATGGACGGGTTGGGCTGAATAAAATGGATGGCTTTACTACTGAAGCTATTTATCAGCTCCTTTGTTTGCACTATTGTAAATATGATTGGACCTAATTAAATAGTAAAGAGACATAAGAATAACTGAAATTGGACATCTCTTCAACCCATTGTTCAGTGTGGGACTAAACAAAGTGTTGTTTCAGGCATCTTACAAGTAACTTTTCTAGTTTATCTTATCAACTACTCACCCAGTGCTTGTGTGCCTTATTTAAAAAAAAAC
The DNA here is from genome assembly GCA_030533445.1 of Cyprinodon diabolis. Classification (NCBI taxonomy): domain Eukaryota; kingdom Metazoa; phylum Chordata; class Actinopteri; order Cyprinodontiformes; family Cyprinodontidae; genus Cyprinodon; species Cyprinodon diabolis. The sequence continues at coordinate 41,468,325 of CM060065.1, read as the reverse complement.
CGCAGATACCGAAATGCTTGCCGTTAATATATAGATATGCAATCAGTTACTTTTATAGTTTCAGAACAGTTTCTTAACTTCTTGAGGGCTAATTCTCCTGCAGTGCACCAATCATAGCTACAGCCCTCATTGAAATCATCATGCATACATTCAATATCACAAACTCAGCACTAGACTTTACTAAGGAGGCACAGTCATGTTAACCATTAAGCAGCTACAACAGAGGAAGTAATGCTTAAACAGATAAACTATAGTCTCAAGTAGATAAAATTTTTCCAACATTTCTGTATTTAAAAAAAATGTATGTGTTGTTTCAATATGTTGGATTGCAGCTCAGAATCCCCATAGGGAGAGAAAAAAAAATCATTATAATATTTATTACTTTCCCAATAGGCTTTATTACTATCAAACAAAGAAGTATTTTCTTTATAATCTGAGGGCTATGTAATGCATTACTAAAAATGGTATTTGGAAGTCCTAGTTTTTGTTTAGAAAAGGCAATTTCAATTTTAATCTGTCTGGCTAAACTCTTCCCTTGCATTTAATGTTATAACACTTGCTGCTACACTTAACTGCTAACAGTTAAGAACGGCCTGGAAGAGAAACAATACAAACTTAATACACTTAAGTGTCAAGAGCTTGGAAGACAAGGTGAGCTTGTAAGAATATGGTTGAGGACTGCAGAAAATTGTCCATGTCATACTCATGTAGAGAAACTGAGACAGAGGGTCGCTCAACAAACCCCTCTCCCTTTGACTCAAATACCAGCACGGATACAATAAAATGGTATAAAAACGAAATTGTTGGGTGCTAGAGAGGTGAACAGTTATTCCACAGTAAAAGTCTTTTTGGTATCCTAAAATCTCATCTTCATCTTTCAAGGTTTTGAAAACTTTATACAGAGGATAAATAAGTACAATCTAATAAATACATTAAAGGATCAACAATATGTGATCCTAAATCAAAAGATACAAGAGTCAATGTGTGTCAGATTATGTCTTTTAAGCTAAAAAACGATTTTGATAGTTATCTTAAAACACACAAAAGCCTTAATACATGCAGTATTAGTGCATAGGTTCCTGCAATAAAAACAATTTTATGTATTCCACTGATTCCCTTCCCAAACAGTATGAGATAAATTTGGCATAGTCTTAGAAAGCAAAATAAACTGAATGTCCTGGAGATCACTTTCACACCCTCCCAGTCCCTTAATAAAACCTGTTAATTTATTATATTTCTTCCTATATACAGCATATATAAATAAAAACAAAAATGTATTGAACAAATAAGTAGTACCTTACAGTTCTGAGTTCCCTGGTAAAATATTTTGGATTCACAGTAAGTTTTAAAATCCTAGTAAAATGAGAGGTGGAACACAATGAAGTCTGACAACATAAAAGAATTGTATGAGTACCAATAGTTGTGTGTTTCATTTCAGGGGAGCACAGGAGGGTGTGATCGATCCTCACAAATTGGAAGGAAATTTAGAAATAGCAGTTTGAGGTTCTAGATCTGACAAGTAGGCACCAGAGCCCCTATGTGAAGGAGGTGCCGGAGAAGATCTAGGTGACTGAGTCTGGTGAAGGTTTCCTGGAGACTCCTGCTTTGGAGGAGTCATATGCCCTGGTATTGAGCCACAAGGTTTGGGTACAAGAGTTGGTGAGGAAAATGGAGAGGGGTAAAATTCCACGGAGGAGCAAGGAGTTTGGTGGCTGAGGGCCACCTCCTGGGGTAAAGACGGGTGTGAGCTTGATAAACATTTCAGGTCCTCAGAAAACTGAGTTAGAGGAGAATCTCTCCCTGTTGTTTGTGGCAGACTGGGAAGCTGTGAAAGGAGAGGAGACTGAGGCATGAGCAAAGAACTGTGGGATCCTGCAACACTTGAAGGGTCACTATATTGAAAGGTCCTGCCTGCTACTGGACTTTGTACTGTTGGACTGCGTGCAACTGGGGTAAGGCAAGGAGAGGCGTTCGCTGACCCATACTGAGCCAAGGAAGCTAATGCTGACCTTTCCAGGGACATCTGGTGAGGCAAACAACCAGACTGAAGGCCTGCCAAGCTAAAGTGACTCATGGAAGGTGGGGAACCAGCAGAAGGCTGTTGAATTTGCTGTCCTCTAACACAAGATGGTGACCCTTGTGAGGGTAACTGGAAGAGGTTTATACCACTGGTAGTCCTACCTCCTCCAGCAAACTGCTGCAAAGTTTTGGGATGTGCTTGATTTGGGAGAATCTGACTAGACATAAGGTTGGATGGACTGCTAGATAAAGGACTCTGACAAAAAGAGGACCCTCCAAGTCCTGCAGTAATTCCACTCGAAGAATAACCAGATGAAGTTGTAGATTCTGTCACCTGAGTTCCTACTAAACTTCCTATACGTTTCCCAGTTTGTCCTAGAGTAGCAGTTTCTCCTGGCTCATTTGAGGCTTGTCCTATATGGCTGGTCACTGTACCAGTGGAAGATCTCCCTAACAATGCTGATGAATTCCCCACTGCCATTTCAACAGAAAGTCCCCCAATTGTTCCCCCACAGGCCCCATCAAAAACAGATCCCAATGATCCCTCACCAAACTTTCCTGATGATCGCCTTGCATTTATAAGTAAAGGTGATTCTTGTGAAGTCCCACTTATTGATCCCCTGGAAGCTCTTTCAGCTGACCCTTTGGAGGCCTCCCCAATAGTTCTCTTGGTTTTGTCCTGTATTAAACCACATGTGACACCTGGACCTGATGCACCAGAGGCTCCGCCTGTGAACCTAAGACAAGCAGCTCCCATTAAGCCTTCTGATTTTCCACCAACTATGTCCTCTGACTTGCCATGTATTAATCCGTCATTTGCTTGTTTTAAGTCAAAGTAGCCCCTAGAAGTAATGTCTGTCACCCCTGTTGTGAAGTCCTCCCCAGCCCAAAAGGTGTCTCCACCAGAGGCTCCTTCCACAGAACCTCCAGCTGCATCTCCTGAAGCCCATCCGGTAGCACCCGCACATGCTCCAGCAGCATCCCCACTTAGTCCTGATCCAGTGCTTCCACTTACAGGTGTTTGGTGAAAGAGATTTGAAAGGGGTGGGGTGGTGGATCGAAATGGTTGTTGAGACTGTGGTTGTGGATGAAGTTGTGCCATACTAGAAGAGGGAGAACCTGAAGATGACTGTAGACCAAAAGGAAAGACAGTGGTACCCCGTTCACTGGACTGAGACCCAGCCTCATTAGGTCGACCTCCTAAGCCTGGGCCTTGTCGTGTTGAGCCAATTGACCCAGAACCAGCTGTCATATGCTGAGCCCGAAAGGATGCAAGCAAAGGCATGTCCATCCCAGAGCGTAGCTTAGAGGGTGTGCTAGACAGAGAGTCACCAGAAGACCCAGGTGCTGTGGAGGAAGAAACAAATGGTTGGAACTTTCTTAGTCTGGAGGGGTCCTTTAGGGAACTGAGAACAGAGACTGGAGGTCTGAAAAGGGTTGGTGGGAGGTGAGGATGGTGTGTCAGTGCGATGGCTACTGAGGTGGTGGCAGCAGCAGCCTGGAGGGGAGCCTGGATGAGAGGGGCCCAGATGACAGGCGTTGGTGATGGGGGCGTCTGTGGAGGTACGTTCTGCATAAGGTGGGCGCAGTGGGCCATGTCCCTGTCATGTTGGACAATCTGCTGGATGATCTCATTCTCTTGGTAGTTGAGTACCCCAGAGCTTAGATCATGTTGTACCTTGTGTTGAAGAATGGAGTTTTTCTTCCCTGTAGAAATACCAAGAAATACACATACACAAAAAAGCAAGTGTGAGAAGACAAGAGGAAATAATGAGTAGAATCCTGTTTAAAACAGGTTGATATTAAAATGACTTTTTAACAAAAATGTCTTTAAACAGCTTTTTTCAAATATAAGGGTATATATATTATCCTTATCAAACAGATTTGAGCTCCTGATCTTTAAAGTACAAGTTTTGTGGAGTGTTGCATTTGTTTAAGTAATATGTGTCCAAAAAATATTATCAAAGTGTCACACCCCTGCTGGGAAATTGCCTTTAAGCAATTTGTGCTCATGAACGCTCTATTTAAATCTCATTCATTCTAACTATGAGCTCCCTTTGTAACCTTAGGAAACTAGTGTGTCATAGGACACGCTTTAAGTTCCTACTCAACCTTGCTGACTGTGAAAGGATTGAATGTGCAATGGCAGGGTTAGTTTACAAGATAGTTATTTTCAGTTGGCATTAATATAAATCTGATCACCTATAAGACAATGCAAAAAATATATATATATGGTTCTTTAGTTTCTATTATGACAAGCAGAACCTGGTCATTGTAACACCAATCTTTTATCTCAGACAACATGAAACAGATAATGCAAAGATAAATAATTTTAGACTGCCTTAGAAAGTGCAGGAGGAAAAAAGAAGATGAGTATCAAACAGAAATAAAACATGCAGGAGGGCATTCTACAAAAATATCACTATTAGCTAACTGCATCATTTCAAAGCAGCCATTTTCTACAAAGTTAACCCCTCGAGCACATGTCTTATCTTCCATTCAAAACACAGCTAAGAGTAAATAAGAGGATTTCATGATTGGTTGAATGATGTTACAACCATGCCTTTTATGATGCTTTTTTTTTCAGCCAGACTGAGCTTTGAAACAATGATGGATACAGAGAGAATATCAATTGCATGTGTAAAAGAAGTCATGCAGAGACTTAAACCTCAAAGCCCAGCTTCATGTTTGCATGCAGATGACTTTGAATTTAGCTTCAGTAAGAACATGCTGTTTCTCCTGTTTCCAAATGCAGCCTTGAAAAACACTCAAGGTTAATGCAAATGTCACAGAATATGTTTTACTTTGCTTGGGTGCGCATGCTGTCTTAAGTGATGTCATTGTTGTTATGTTAACTTCCTCACCAATTCGGTCCAGTCGGTCCAGGGCAACCGTCTCGAAAGCCCTTCTCATCATAGGATACTCCTCCAGCACCTCATTGAAGTTGTCCACAGAGAGCGAGTACAAACGGCAGTATGTATCGGCTCGGACACTGGCTGTCCTCCTACCTCGTGTCAGCAAACAAATCTCTGTAACAAGACACACAGGAGATGATACACTATTACCCCATAGAGCTACCCATTGATATAAATGTATATACAGCATCATGTAAGGGTTAAAACTACATTCTTAATACTTGCAGAAGACTGCAAGCCAGTCATGAAAAGGGCACACTAAATACTTCTCTCAAGGGCATACTAAATGTTCATTGTTTTACTGCTAAATGGGCTACTGTGTGTCATTACTGTGAAGTACACTGCAATTCCAATTCAGTGAACAGAAACAGGACCTGATGTAAGGAGTGCAAAATTGCTTGTGCAAACAAACAAACAAAAAATACATTTGATATAAATGGTGTGCTGCAATGAATTTACTAGGCTTTGTGCTAAATTTCGAACAGGTGCAAAAGTGTTGCATATTGCCCTATTCAAATGAGGATTTTGCATGTGCTACTAGCTGTCAGAATGGAGGGTTTGGAAGAGCAGAATGGATTTATATGTGTTCCCTAAGGCTACTGTAGTTTGCAACAGCACTGCACACAGAATGCAGGAATGGTCACAATGTATAGAAAATGCAGGCAGAGAAGATGATACAGAATATTTTCCATTTCTGTGAAATATAAAAAAGTTGGAACAATTTCCCTAAGAGGACTTAGAGGCACAAACAAGGCAGAGTAGTTTCTGGCATCTGGATTATTCCAAATGTCACAACCAATCACTGTTGTTGAAATTCCTCAAAGTAATGTCACTTAGAAACAGCCACATAATCATCTTTTCAGAAACTCCAGATGCATGAAGCACTTTTTAGCAGTTTTCTTAATTAAAAGAAATGTTTTCTTTCTTTTCTTTTGATTGATATTGTAGTTTAAAAAAGTTAAAGAGAAAGAAAGTTGCCAGCAGATGCCCTAAACATTTTTTTTCAAACAGCCCAATAATAAAAAAAACAGGAGACAAAGCCAATGATTTTAATATATACCTTTAATAATAGTAAAGATGCCACTGCAGATTGTCATTTTTTTGCACCATAACTGTATGCACAACAGCCAAAAAATAAAGAGATAACAGGAGAAGCTACACTGCAAAAACGATCTAGAAATAAGTACAAATTTCTTAAATTAAGTATATTTACCCTTAATTTGATTCAATAAGTAAGATGATTTTCCAATGTATTTTTACACTTAAAATAAGATACTTAGATAACATGCACTTGAAATAGGACAATGCAATTGTTTTTTTTTTCTTATTTTAAATATAAATTGATTTATTCCTTTGGCAAAGTGTTCCCCAACCTGCCGCAGCGCCCGGCTGCCGCAGTCAGGAGGACGCGCGTGGAAGTCATGGCGGAGCGACAGCCACCAGCAAAAGAGAAACTGCCCTTACTGCCCCTGCCGACAACTGCTTACATGGCAAACTTCGGTATAACCAGCATCTTATATCTAGCTGCTTGGAGGTGAGTGTTATCGCTCTTACCGGTTCACACTCCATGCCGCGTATGCTGCTTCAACGCTTCTGGTCGCATGCGGTAGCCGCGCAGATGCTGTGAGAGGGGTGGGGCATGAGTGAAGCAGAGAGGGTGGGGGAGTGGCGTGAAACCTGTTTTTCTTCAAATTTTCAGTCGAAGTCTGCTCTCTTCTCAATGTTACAGACTGCAGCTTTAAATTTGTTTGCAATTTATTTCATAATATATTATGACACATTTTACTACTGATTAACACAGAAAAATATCTACTGCTCTTTGAAAAATGAACTCCTCTATACTGATGACAGTTGCACTGAGTTACATATATTTTTTGAAGATACGCACACAAAGAAAATTCTAACTAGAATAGTTTAAGGCCATGAATGAGATAAATTCTTTAGTGCTCAAAGCCCGGCCAAAGAACTTGGTGCTGTGAAATTATACATGATCGCATGAATGGTTTAAGACGAAGTACAGTACACTTAGTCTTCCCACAGGGGTCCGGACACTGCTAGCGAAATAAGTGTGATGATGAATTGGCGCTGAATGTCCAAGGACTAATTTCTTGATAGAGGAGGTGGGGAGGAGGTGGGTAGAACATCAGCTGTTATGCAGGAAGAGAGCTGGACCCATCACTTGGTGAGGAGGATCTTCACCAAGTGAAGGATCTGGCGATTTGCTTCAGAGGGGGTGCGGTCCCAATGGCGATTGGCTCGATGAATGAAATATGGGACATCAGCAGGTTATCCAGGTGAGGCTGATTAGAGCCTTCCAGATTGAATTTACGCATTAAGCTTCATAGCTACCAATATACGGCCAGCTGCTAAATTACTTAAATTACTTATCACTTAAATTTCTTATTACTTACTAATGCATGCCACACTTTCCAGATTTACATATGAACAAAACTGTGAAACCTGTAATTGCTTTACATTGTGTTGATGCATTCCATCACTACAACCACCACCAAAAAAAGATGTTTGTGAAATTAATTTAGAAAAACATGAATAGGTTTAAGATGTATGGATTATTTGCAAATCATTACATGCATTGCTCCAGTAATGTAACTGATAGATTATTTTTGAAAGCTCTGCATAGTGCTTAACTACACGTAATCGGCACAGGCACAGGTTAAATTTATTTATTTTTAAATTTTTCCAAATAATATAGACCATACCCATGCATTATTTATTGAATTCTCTATTGATGCAATTTAAAAAACATAAAGTTTCAAGTGAAACATTTTTTTTTGTTTTGATTTTACTTTTAGTAGAAAATCTTAATTCTGGAATTCAATCACGGCAGCACAAAATACTATTTTCATAGCTTTAGGTTTGGATGCTAAGAAAAAATTGCTCCATTTAACGTGCAGTTCAGCTGGAGATATGTGGCAAGAATAAGGAGGTTTGTTTCCACTAAATGTAAATGTAGCATGTGCATGTATGTGTTGCAAAGCAGGATTAGAATAGGGCTTCAGTATGAATGTATGCAAGGTGACATACCAAAATGTATGTAAATATAATATACTGGAAAATGTATAGCAATAATATATCAGTAATTTAGAACAAAATAGAACATAATTGAAATAAATAGAGATATACTTTCTTGTCTGTGGGAAAATTCAGGTGTGTCAGCAGCAAAGTGAAAAGACAATTGGAAGCATAGAGCTTAACACATCACAAAAAAAATATTAAAAATTTCTGAGGCAAAAAAGTAGATAAGATATACCAGGGTCAAAAGCAGGAATCAAAAGTAAGAAGAGACTGTTCAGTAAAGCAAAAACCCACATAACAAAAAAAGAAATACTGTACGGTTACCAAAATAGCAAACTCTGATTAAACTACTATTGTATGCAGCACTTTATTGTATTTAATCTGCCTCATTGATCTCATATGCAGTGCATTAGTCTTCTGATTGATGTATATACGGGTTCTTAGTGTGTTTTTTTACAATACGGAAAATCTTTGATGCATGTTTCTATCAGCCTCCATTTCCAATGTATTCAATGTTATGATCTTGGCTTTCATATATTTTCTCCCCATTTTACTGTATGAATTGCATCAAACGAGGATCTTCCTCCTGTTAAGAACATTTTTAGATATTCTTTTAATTTTTTTTATTACCTAAATAAAGTGTTTAAATGTATATGTCCATATTAAGGGCTGTCTTTGATTTGGTTTTGTATGATATAAATATGTAATTCCAATTCTTGTTTCTTGTCTCTAAAAATCTTGCTTCTCTAAAAAACAACACGGCATGCATTTTAAGGAACAATAAAAAAAGTTTCTATTGTATGTGTTTCAATATCAGTACTTGTCAATCTAAATTAAAGTCAATATCAATAACAACTTTTTTAATAAAGGAAAACATGTATAGATAAATCTAAAAATCCAAATAACCTAATATGCCCCTAACCCTTTTTATTATATGCATCTCTGGCCCAAAAGTTAATACAACAATCATCACGTAGAAAGAGCACAAAGCTGCTTGTTATGGATAAAAAATGATCAAGCTACAAAATGGCCTCTGTGCATGGACGCAGCTTGGCCAAATTTAAATGAGGCATTGTGTAATCCTTTGGGAGAAAACGATACCATATTTACTGTTTTAAACACTGAAACCTAAAAACAATTTTACATTAAAACAGATTTTTTTTTTATAATAAGAACTATTAACCCATAAACATGTGAAGTATTTACACAAACTCATTGAAATTGCCCCTTTAAAGAACACTTATTCTTATAGTACAATTTAAGGAAGGTGATTAGGAAACAAGGGACCATAGGCAGGGGTGTTGGAAGGTTTGCTACAGTGGCAGGAATTCAAAGCTTGCCCCCCTGTTATATGATTGACAGCCTATGTATTCTATTCATAAATATCTACAAGTTTAGACTGTATATCTCATCTTTGCAGAGAAAGTTTTAAAAGGATAAATTACAGAATTTTCCATTATAAATCTGTCCTTTTAATTTTCAAATTGTTTTAAAGTGATGCATCCTCTTTTTTTATAAGTTGCGACATCACATTAAATTAGAGATGGCTTTCCGTAGTGAGATTTTGTTTTGAGGAACACTTTGTCTGGTCAGAACCTGCTGTTATCTGTTAATTAAAATATTAATGTAATGTAATATTAATGTTTTTTTTTTTATTATTATTCAGTACAGAAGTAAAGCAAATACTGAAAAACAGCACAAAACAGAACAGAAAACATTGCTTTGTGAATTTCCACTAAGAGCAAAGTTTTTTAATGTGTTCACTGGTTTCCAAACTGCAATAGAAAAGTGATGATGGTAAAATGGACGATTTGACTGGATTGGGAATGAGCTATACATAAATTAACCTTATATGCACTGCTGTGCTGTGTCTGAATCTAAAAGTGAGAGGGGAGAATTAACGAGTGTCCAGTACTGAGAAAGGCAGCATTAAAATGTGAAAACTGAAAGCATCACAAGTCTTTGTTTTCTTTTTAGTGTGCTCTGGGAATCTAAATGTGTCCTGATGCTGCAGGCCAGACCATAGCTATGTTGGGGGTCAATTTCCCAACGAACAGCTCCAGTAATCCTCTGAAGAGGAGCACCACTGCTCTGTATTAAATCCTCATGTCCCATGGCTTTCTGTGTAAAGCCAACACTGTCTGGATGAGGTATTGAGCTGCAGTGAGCTCCTTTGGCCTTATTTGATGGTATTTGCAGGAAGCAACTGAAACCAAGGCACCTTGAGATGCATTGTGGACTTTAATTGGATCAAAAAACAAAATCAAAACTGTGAGGTTGAACTGATTTGGTCCAGTAAACAAAAAAAACATTAGTAGATTTATCTGACAGTTATAGACCAAAATGCAGGATTATGCCTTAAACCTCTAGAAAAAAAATGAACCCTTACAGCACAAATTAGAAGTGCTTTTTAGGTTATGATGACCTTTCTCACAATTATTGTGTATGAATTTGATGTGGTAATAAAATGAAATATGGATCTTTAATGCATATCTAAATTATGTCATACAAAGCTGTGAGAATATAAATGTATTTATAAATAGCAACTAAGTGAAAAACATAGCATGTTGAGAGAAGGAAAATCTAGGCACATTAATCTTAAAGCATCATTTCATCACTGTGAAATATAATAGAAAATATATTTGAAAAAAAAAATAATACAATTCGGTAGAGCTTTATTAACTAAACCAAATAAAACCTTTTCACCATTTATCTTATTCTGGGGTCTGCAAACTACTGGTAGCTCTCAAGGCTCTTTATAGTCACTCTGCAAAGGGTCTGTTACATAGAAAACACAAACTTGACTTATCACTCTGAAAAAATGTTATACATTTCAGCCAATAACAAGCCCTCTTTCTTAACAATTCCTCAAACCTTGATGAGATTAAATGCAATTTTACACTTAGCTGTCTATCAGTTAGCTGTGTGTCGGTCATTAGAGGGGTAGGGCTGGCTTCTTTTGTGTGGATGATGTAAGAGGAATTTTCCATAAAAGATGAGTTTTTGACTCTTCCTGCACTGAAAATAATCACTAAGGGAGTAGATTTTATATTTATTGGTTCATTAGACAGGTTGTCACTCATGATTTATTGCTCACTGCAAAATGGATATGGAAATACCACTGCATCATTCACATTACCATGCAACACGTGCAAATGTACACACCCTCATATGTTTTACTCTGGAGAGCCGTTAGCTACAATTGTGTAACTTGCATTTTTTGTACATTTTTTTCAGAAAGCTGTAGTACCGGTTAAGACCAGCATCGTTATTGTGTTTTCTCTTTGCGTAAAGAAGTATGACCTAAAGGCTGTCTGGAATCGGTACAGGAATCTAGAATTCTTTTCCTAGCCACTACAGTGTTCTTACTGTTGAACCCACAAAATTACAAGGAACAGGAGCGAGAAGGCTAAAATTTTATGAATTCAAAATAATGCTTACTTTTTTCATAAAAAGTTACGATAAGCTTTGTGTTCCGTTTATCTGTGCCATTTTTCTGGGACAGTGGCAGACCTTAGCTTAACTACTTCTGCTAAAACGTAGGGATTGATCTATAAAGAATGCAAACATGAAGCAATTGCTTGGGCACACACAAAAAAGCAAGCAATAAGTTGCCATATTGCAAGTGTGTAATTGAGTGTGTAAGTGTGTAATTGTCCTGCAAACTAGCTTGGTCTTTCCCTTTAAAATGAGCAAGTTAGGGGGGCTACTAGCAATTTGAGAGTTAATGTAAAAAAGAAAGATGAAGTTCAAAGCCATATAGTCAGGGTAATAAGAAGAAGAATTTGAAAAATGAGGACAATAAAGATTATGTTCTTAGTGGACTTAAAGATAAGTATCTCCAAGTGCTACTAAGAACATCAACAGGACAATTATCCAAAACACATTAGGCAGTCCTCCTCTGGATGGCTCAAGGAAAACAAAATGAGAACTCTTCTGCAGCCAACTAAATGTCCTGGGGTCTGTTTCATGAGAAGGTTTACCGAAAACTCTAAGTTTTCTAAACCTGAAAACAGGGAAACTGACTTTTCTGCCTCACAAAGAGAGATCCTCAACCTCTGTTTCAGTCACCGTAGTAACATTCTCACGTTCGGTAGCAGTTTTCTTCTGTAAACTCAGAGTTTCCTCTGTCTCTGCTCTCCTTACAGTCAATCACATTGTTTTTTTCCCTGATTTAGTCCCACTTTTGTTGTAGTTTTGTGCATAATATATATATATATATATATATATATATATATATAATATCATTCATTAGGTCCTTTAGAGTGATTAGGTTTTAAAAGCATTCTTTGCGCCTGAGAGCGGCTTTATTAACCATTTATTGGGATGATAACATCCAAAGCATAGCTGCAAACACCCACTTACTGTAGTATTTACTCTGTAAAAGAAGACTAAATCAATATGAGGAGGGACCCATGAGATAATGGACAGCTCATGTCTATTAGAACAAAGTTTTTTAGACTTCATTTCACCTGCTGCCAGAAAATTTTACCTAAATAGATACATTAAACATATAAACTTACACTCTACTTGCAAGTTTATATGTTTAATGTATCTATTTAGGTAGATTTAGCTACTTGCATTAGATCGAGAAACAATCTTTTCCTATGCCATCTTCCTCTCCTTTGCAGCTACAGCTGGAAGATGGCGTATTTTATATTATTATTATAGATGGCGTATTTTATATTATTTCTTATTATTTAGGAAGATGGCGTATTTTATATTATTTCTTCATTAAAATCTCTAGTTCTAGTGGAGTGAAATAGGCACTTCCTGCTGCCTGTTGTCATGGAGACTCGTTGAATCAGGGCTCCACTGATAAAGGCTTTTTATTCTTGTTACGTATATGCGAAACTCTGAGTGGTTCTACTTGGAGTTGATTGAACAAATTCATAGCAGCTTTTGTAAAACCGAAAACTGACTTTAGGCCAGATCAATTTAGAGTTGACGATTTTGATCTGAGTTTGTTAAACCTGCTTTATGAAACGGACCCCTGACACTGTGGTGTGAATTTAAAAATGCTGTTCATATGTGAAAAGCATCTACGGTGACTAAATTACGATAATTCTGCAAAGAAGAGAGGGACAAATTCCTCCTTAAAGCAATTATGACAGATGTTGATGTAAAGGATGGCCCAACAGGTTATAAGGTTGCGGAGGCAATCACTTTTCACACAGACATGCAGGTTTAGATATTTTTTCTCTTGAATAACAAAAACCTTAAAAACTTTTTAACACTTGGAAACACTTAAACAGGAAGAGCTGAACACCTTGTCACACAATTGCTTTCAATTATTACTTATGTTGTATAATTTCATTTCAATGACTTCTTATAGGTGTTGATGGCTGTAGGCAGTGTTTTGCAAGAACACGTTAAATGAACGTCATTCAGCGAATACGTTCATATTTTTAGTGAACTTTGAACTGAACAGACTTATTTTTAAGTCATGAATGTGAACGAGAGCGACGTTTGCTCTGAAAATAATGAGGGACACACACAACTCACACTTGCATTAAATTGATGACACTTTTCATTGATTTTTACGGCACGTATTACAACAAACAGCTGTAAACAGCAAACAGCATTACAGACCAGCATGTCTACTGCTAGCAACAGTGTGTGCGAATCAGACTCAAGTGCTGGTATTTCTAAACCCAGTTTTGCAGAGCACTTGGCAAAGTTTTATGAACAAAGGAAGACTCAGACAGAAAGAAAATTCACATTTTTATGCAGACTGTGCCCACCGTGACTTAACAAACAAGTCCATTTCCACTTCAAATTTAAAGCGACACATCGAGTTAAAGCATCCAAGCTATCTTAGGATATATCCGCTAATGAAGGAATGTAAGAAATAATTTTTGATACAGCAGAACCTGAATGTAGGTGTATGTTTCTGAAGTAGTGTGTAATTGGGATAAATAAAAACTTAACTGCACATACAGTATAACTTGACTGCATCATATATTTTCCAATTTTTTTTAAGTATATCATGATTAAACATTTAAGGGGTGAAATATGAGGTTCTATTGTGTAGGACTGTGGCTTAATTCACCAAATGAACTTCAACTAGTTGATTTATAGGTTGGAGAACTTAGTTAATTTTTGAAAGGGAACTATGGAGAGCAAGTTCATTTTCCTCTGTGTGAACTGAACTTTGATGCTTGTTCTTTTTAATTATGAACTGGCACAACATTGACTTTTGGCAAGAAGGATCTTCTGTAGCAGTCTGTCTTAAAGCTAGTCTGGAGATGCCTGAAGGACACCCACTGTTGTTCATGATCTTTTTCCCTTTATGAAACATTCTTCTTCTTGAAATAATCTCCAGAGATTCCAGAGGAGTTCATAGAACAGAACTGATATTCTGTATCAGCTTGTTGAGCTTTTATAAGTTATTTGCTGTTACCCCAGCAGATAATGGTAGAAGACAACACACTCTCCACAACAGATTTATAGAAGATCTGCAGCATCTTGTTGCAAACATGAAGGCACCTAGGCTTTCTTAAGAAGTACAGTCTGCTCTGTTCCTTCTTGTAAACAGCTTCACATTTTGTTTTTCAGGTGAATACCAATGTATTTATAGTCCTCCACTACCTCCAGTTTTTCACCCATGATGTTAACAGGACTTGTTTCTGTTTTTTTTGGTGAAATCCATGATAATCTACCTTGTTTTGTTCAGAGGATGGGGTCAGCACCATCGTAACATTTGGTTGTGAACAGTAGCATAGAAGCAGGAGTGTCTATGAGAGATGTAAAAGACAAAGGTTTTAAGGTTTGAGAGGGAAGCTTTGGGTATTAGAAGGGTGGGATCTCCGTTTGGCAAAGGTCAGGAGGAAAAGGTCCTGATCTTGTTTCTGAATCTATTAACAAATATAATTACTTCATTGTCTCTGTCCAGACTTTCCTCTTTCTGAAGCTCCTTTTGCTTGTGATCTTCTTCGTCCCTGACCACACGTCTTATATTGTCTTCTTGGAGCTTGCTTACATCTTCTTCCGTATGAACCTTGCTTTCTCATACAGTATCTTGAGTTTAAGTTGCTTCTGTATAATCTTCAATAATTATTTTTCTCCTTTCCTGAAGGGGCTTTTTTTTTAGCAGTTCCCTCAGATCACTGGCGATCCAGGGTTTAATACTGAAGAAGCATATTTTACTGTTCTGGAAGGAATGCTGCTATCTACACCTAAGTTTATGTAGTCACACGGAAATTTCATTGGTGTCCTCTCCATGTGCCACTACACAGTGCATCCCAATCTGTAGCCTTGAAAAAAACCTTGCAGGACTTCTTTAGCTTACTATGCCCATCTTCAGTTCTCTTTATTACAGGTTGCCTGTAAAAAGTGGCAAACTCTTCTGAGCAGAGAAAAACAATATTGTGATCTTCCAAGAAGAAACTATAGATGTTTATGACATTTGCATTAAACCATCTATGTGCATACACTTCTTATATGAAAACTGTTTTTGTGGACACCAGAAGTTATGTTCTATTTATTTACGAATGCTCCAATTCCACTGCTTACTCACATCTCATGTGACTCATGGTAATACTGTCCAAATCCTGCATGAAATTATGGAACAGCTTAGTTGCTCAGCCTGAATTTTGAGAGGGTTGTGTGTGTGTTGTCCTCAAACTGACAGCTACTTAAAAAATAACCCCCTTTTTCTCTGGTCTTGAATAGGTACTTTATAATCAGCCAAAAATTGCCGGTTTTGCTTGTTCAAAGATAAAAGTAACAGGGCTGTAAATGTAATGGACATCTTATTTAGCATGTGATATCTTTTATTGACTAAAAGCAACATTAAAATAATGGCACAGCAGTAACTAGATGTTTTCTAGAGGTAAAATTTACACATCCAAATATTTTAACTACAATGTTTTTCCAATAATATGTTTTATTTTAGCACTTAGGGGACAATACAGTATATCATTAAAATTGAATGGCAGCAATTAAATTTGGATGTTGTTCTGGAGGAGAAGAGAGGAACAGAGACATCAGGAACTGTGACCTTGGTAATAACACACATGATGGGTTTGCTGCGTGATGGTCCAGCACACGTGTCCTGAGCTCCTACTGGAAAGATCCCTCCCTCGAGTCGCTGCACCAGCTCTTAAAAAGGAAAGTGGATGCAAGTCTTTTTGTGGGTGTGTGTGTGTGTGTGTGTGTGGGTGTGTGTGTGGGTGTGTTCTTGTTTTTATCACATCATGGGGACCTCAGATTGTTTACACAGTCACGTCATGGGGACCTCCTCCCTCATGGGGACCTAAAAGTTGGTCCCCATAAGGAAGATGGGTTAAAATGACTATTTAAGACATTTTAAGGGTGCTGGTGAAGTTCCCATGGAAACCAGTCTGTGTGTGTGTGTGTGTGTGTGATGGTAGGAAGGGTCAAGGAAAATAGGTATTTTCAGGTGATGCTATCTTTCCTTTTTTTTTTATTTCAAAATGGATAATTCCTTTTTCTATTCCATGTACATTTAATCCATGGATTTAAAAATAAATAATTTGCTGAGCAGTACATCTAAAAGGGAATCCCTCAACAATTGCAATAAATCCAATGTGTTGTACTACTCGACACAAGTTTCTTTTCCCTTTCATTGTCACTAGCACAGTGCTTTATATTAGCTCAGCTTTGTTTGACTTTGTTGTTTTAAGAATTTCTTGTGATATCTGCAGTTTAGCTCCTCCAGATTTGAAGTGCTCCATAAATGGACTCTATGATAGAGGTTGTGACTCTTAAGTTCAGTTTATTGTAAAAAAAAAACAAAACAAAAAACAACCACCTTGTTTTTAAGCAGTTTTCAATGTTGTTTAGGAACACTGTAAATATTAGTGAACAAGGATGCACACTGGAGGTGTTACATGTCTCTGAGGAATAAAGAGAGGAGGAACTCAAATTCTATCATTTTTTTCTAATTCAACAGAGTAAAACCACTTGGATATTTAAAAGAAAATGTAGTTTGGGGCAATGTACAAGTTCAGTAAGTATAAAATGTATAAAAAAAGTAAAAAATAAACATTGTTTATCCAAGGAAATCCTAGGATTGCACTAAATATTCACTCTAGTTTGATCTACTCCCACATGGGCACAAGTGCTATGGAGAGGAGAGCTCCATTTCAATAACAAGAGTGCTCAAGGAAAACAGATTCAAGAAGGCTTGAAATTCAATCAGCGGACCAAATGGGATGGGAAACAATAGGACTTTATACAGCTGTTGACCTTTTTATTTTCCTAAATTCTATAACAACTATACACTATTGCATTCCTTTTTACAGAGCTCTCTGTTAATGTGGAAAACAAAGCCTGAAAACACTAAATCAGATTTGTCCTCTGATCCAACAAAAAATTGTGTTGATGAGGTAACGTCGTTTTAGCACTCATTGAAAGTCAATGGGGATGATTACACCTGACAAGATTTTACTCAAGAAGTGTTGCATAGGTCTGACTGAGGTAGACCCGAGGTTGGTCTCAGTCAGACGATGCAGCAATTCAACATGAATTTCATGTGTCTGACAGGAAGAGAGACATGGTTACAGAGTAATGCACATCTTCTTTGGGGGCAAATACAAAATGAAATCTGTTAATCACACGGGAAAAGAGTCAGTTTTGGAGTTGTACATTATAGACTGACATTTTTACGGGAATCCCATGGGTCACGGGATTCCCGTGGGATTGCTGTGGGATGGGAGTCAGTATTAGTAACGATCAAGTGATTGGGACGGTACAGGATTAAACATTAACGGGAGCAGACGGGAGTGGGAGCAAACCAATAGTAACTAAAAAAAAAACTAGGATCGATGCCAAAAAAATAAAATAAAAAAGAAAGAAAAAAAATCCAGTACTAGCGCCGACATTTTGTAGTTTTTTTCCTTGAAGCCTACACTATAATGCGAGTCAAAAAAACTACACCACCCAAAAACCAACAGTGCTTCCGCTTTGAGTTTTTCACCCGCAGACAGGATTTAGATTTCTACTCTGGCCCGGGATCAGGACGGGACACAATTTTTTTCTGTGGGAATGGGACGGGACAGGAGTGAAAATCCACTCCCGTGTCAGTCTCTATTGTACATTGTGTATATATCAAGCGGACAGACTCGTGCAAAAACAATGAAGAAACATTAATTTACCCATAAAAGGAATTCAGGAGGAAAGAAACCGGATAAAGTAGAGTTCCTCTTTTAGTCTTGCAAAAACAACAATGGACATAAAGCAGCAGTTTATCAGTCTCCTTGAAATGAAATGACTTCAGGAGAAAAAAAAAGATATAGTAAAATAGTAATGCTCCTAATGATTCCCTCATTAAAGGGAATCATTGGCCTGGCTTAAGAGGCAAGGCGCTCTTTTCCCCTGTAATAGGATGGGGGTTTTGATGATAGTGAGAAGGAATCAACTCAATCGTTGAATTGTAGGTTTTTGAAAGCTAAAATCTGAGTACACACCCAAAGGGGGACATCGCCTCTTCAGCCAGGCCAACAATTCCCTTCAATGACCCTCCTTTCAGCGACATAGACAGGTTTCGGGTATTACAGGCTAAAGGGCATTGTGGACCTGTTTTCTAAACATAAACCAGCGTTTACAAAGAAAACAAACATGCCCCTTGTTTCTAAGCCAAAACAAAGCCTTGTTGTTGTCCACTCTATTAAGCCTTTAACGCAAAGCTATTTCTGACATTGTGAATTGAAAAAGCTTTCTGGAGAGGAAGTGAAACATATTCAGATTTGGAAACAAAACCCAGTGGAGTTTTTTTTTTACCTTTTTGGAAGAGCGGGTGGGTCTTTGAAAAAATTCGCGGAAATCCTCCAAAATACCTTTAAGTAAGATATCTGTTTACCTTTCATTAATACAATAAAATAAAATAAGAAAGAGAAGGAATTTCTGAAAATTAGAATCATAAATATTTATGAGGAAAATATATAGAGAAACAATCATGAGACGTCAATTTTGCTAATTTTTGGCATCAACATCTAATGCAGCACAGCAGAGTTGCCAACTTAAAGCTTTTTTTTTTTTTTTTACTTTATTCAGTGACTTTTCTAGTCTCTCTAGCACATTTATTTCAATACAGCCAAAACTAGCTACTTTTTTTCTGTTTCAATGGAGACTTTGGTCGCAACACATAAAAGCACCAAACTCTGTCCTCCCAAGGGATGGGTAAGTGGATCCATAAGCCTGCCTCCCACTGCATGCAGAGCAGGCTGACTGCACACTGCAGCTGAGAGAGAAAACATTAACTTGCTTCACTAATTTACACAACTACCTCCAACATTGGCTGGTGCTTTTTTTTTTCTTAATCTCCCTTTCTGCTCCTCCTGTCCCCTTTTGTGTCCAATTGCGGGGCTGCAGCCTTCTAAGGGCCCAGTCCAAGTTTGCTGGGCTGGAAGTGATAAACTGCACATTGGGACAGTCTAGCCTTCAGCAATAGTCCAGCACCCTTAGCCTAACTTTATTTGCCTAGAAACTGTGACAGCCCAGACCTTTGATGTCTGAATATTATTATTTTTTTAGCACTCTTTATTCTGACACGTATTATTTATGGAGGAAAACACAAATCGTAGGAAATACCAACTAATATGGCATCATTGTTATGACTGGTCTTACAGAAAAAGTGCAATAAACGCCAAATGACAAAGGGTAAAGAAGAAAATGGATAAATTATATTGGCCGTTTGTCAGTATGTGTACTTGTGTGTTTTCAAATGCTTGTGTACTGGTAAAACTTCATCAGCCTCAGCCCTAGTACTGTTCCAATTCACAAGAACAGCAGACCATGAATGGACAAAATCCCCAGATGTTGTTCTCGCCCCTCCCTCTTTACCAAGTAGGCATAAAAGCAGACTTGTCTGTTCTCGAGATTGACAGTTGTCCCAGCATGCACCATGGCAGCAGCAGTTTTCAGTGGAGTTCTCACAGAGCTCAGAGTATTAACATAAAAGTTATCTTTTCTGCTACCATTGTTCTATAAAAGTACGTTTTTAGATCATTTGAGGTGAGAATGTTATACTTTTAAGGTTCAGTATATGGCCCATTTAATGATTTAGCACATCATAAAAAAAAAAAAGTTGTGATGTTCAGAGGCAACAAGCTGACCTCTGTTAAAAATGTGTGTGAGTGAGATTGAGGCATCGCTTCCTGAGAGGATCTTGGTGGTGAACCTGGGTAGTCTACAAAGGTGGAGCTCGTCAGTCTCATCAGAGTGCTGGGGTCTGTTTCAAAAAGTCTAACAAATTAGATTCAAATCCGCAACTCTAAATTGATCTAGCCAAAAGTCAGGAACTCTGAGTTTCCGGTTTCATAACGGCTGCTATCAATTAGTTCAATCAATAATCAATAACTAGGTCCACTCAGAGTTAAATGCGTGCACAACAAGTATGAAAAGCCATTATCAGTGGAGCACTGATTTAACACCATGACAATGGGCAACAGGAAGTGCTTATTTCACCCCACTAGAACTACAGATTTTAATGCAGAATTCAAAAAAATAAAATAAAAAAGGAGAATATGTTTATAAGACAGAAAAAGCGTGCAGCTATATATATATATATATATATATATATATATATATATATATATATATGTACACACTAGTAAGAATTAAGTTTTATATACCAGTTTTATATACCAGTTTTTCATAGTTAAAATAATATAAATGCTGAACAGTAATATTAAGAATATGGAAATCTGAAATCGTTTGAACGAAGAAAAAATATTTTTTCAGATATCAGGAATACATATTCAGTAAAACTAGTACATATCAAAAGGGCTTGCCATAGTCTGTTGTTATGGGATTGTTTCTTGAGCGGTAGTAGATCTATTTAGGTAAAATCTTCTGGCAACAGGTAAGGATTAAGAATAAGATTTTTGTTCTAATATGTAGAATCTGTGGATCATCTTATAATTTATCATCAATCAAAAATAGCCTCTCCTAAAAACTTATTTTTTTGCCACAATATTATTAAACAATCTTTACTTCAAGAGAGCAAACAGCTCATTGTTGGGGGACCAGAAAGCGGCACTATTTATATCACATTTACAAGCTGAAACAGTAAACCATCAAAAAAAGAGGAACTTCTTTTTTAATAGTTAAATGTTTTTATGGGTTGACTTTTTTTAACATTACTATGGTGCACTTAACACTTTGAGGTTATTCATATCAGCAATAAAACATTGCAAGGTTTGCCTATGTTAAAATTGGCTATTCTGGCAGAGTTGCTGTTAGACACATGGACATCAGAATAACAATGGTGGACAGAACTAATTAAAAATTGAAAAGTCCCCCTGATTGCTGCCAGAATTTTAGCTTTTGGAGTTTAAATTTTTGTGATAAGGGATGAATTGTTAGATTGGTAAATTACAGGCTTTCTGGGTTCGCAAAGTGCTTTTAATCTCAATGCGTGGTGGTGTTTGGTGTTAATTTATGTATTTTCTGCTTGCTTACAATTATTTCACCTGTTCACTGGACAAATCGTTGTAAAAATCTTCCTCTTATAAGAACAGGATTTTGGCCATAGTACTAGTACTGATCCTTAAGTTTCACCCTGGCATTCGTTTGGTTGTATTCTCAGCTGGCTGGTGCTTCTTTTTTGTTTGATGCATTTTTATATTTTTTGTTTTCTTTTCAGATATAGGCCAAATGAAAACTGAAAAAATAATATGCAAAAAGGAAAATGTAAGCCATTTTTATTTGTTCTTGCACAAGGCTAAGTGCAGTATAAATAAAACAAAGCTACATGGTAAAACAAATGCAGGAGGTATTCATTAAATGCTGCATTTCCTAACAATTCTTACAAGCTGAGGTCTTATATTTCAATATTAGAAGAGAGAGAAAGAATAATGAAATTGGTGACTTTAGTCATGATATTAGAAAACTGTAAAAATCTAAACCTAACCAATGTACCATCTTAACTGTGATTTGTCAGAAGTATACTTGCTATAGAGTTATTTTTGACAGACAAGGCAATTAATATTTAGTTTCAAAATGTTACTATATTTTTTGTATTAGAATGTGAATAGTTTTTAAAAAATGCAACATGTTTTTTTTTCCAACAACAAAGCAGCTGCGCTTGAGTCTGTCAGGATACAAAATGCCAAAATTTAAATTTTCTCTCTAGCTAGATGTGGTTTTATGCTTTAAATGTTATATATGTCTAATTCCATGCTCAGAAGTGCGTGTGTAAAGGTGAGTTAATGAATATGTGCAGGGGTGCTTTGACTGTGATGAAGTGTTTGTGTCCTGCAGCCTGCTTTGGCTAAGCTCACCTGGACTCTGACTCCTGCTGTCAGCTCCCATCCCCCTCCCTATTGGTGCCCCCAGCCCCACGGAGTGGACACCCTCTAACCTTTGAAACATCCGCAGTGGGCTGCCTGATACCTTGTGACATGTCATGTTTGCTTCTTGCAGCATTAGCATAGCTGCACAAACACCTTCCATTTGGCTAGCATGCACAGACAGAAGAGAGGTATCTGAAGTGTTTCAGCATCATGGCTTTTTACTCATTTTTACATAAAGACCAGACACTGTTTGATGATGATAGATCAGACTGCATTGCTGAAGACCTCTATCTATGTCTGTTAGTACAGAATAAGCCAGTACTGAACATTGGTGCTTAGATTAGCTGGCAGAATTAGTTATCTTAAAGGTTTGAATGACAAAGACAAAAGCCAAAAATGTGATTGGTTAAGAAAGCTCAGTAAAGCCAGCCGTACACTGTGCGATTTCTTTTCAGTCGTTGCACGCAGCTACTACTCACACTGTACGACTAACCGCATGGTTTAGTCATACAGTGTGAGCTCACAGCTCACGATTTATGTTTGACCAGTCACTCTTATACGATCTACCTGCTCACACTGTACGTCTAAGCACGTCGGAATCAGCTCCGCAGTGAGATAGAGCTGCTGTGACTCGTCTGTCCGGAAGCCAAACAAATATAAGGGGAATATTAAGCTCACTAGAGTGAAACCCGCTGCCTTGGCAATTTGTGCAATTTTTTGCTGAAAGCCCTGAAAAGGAAAGGCAACGATATAATTGGAAAAAAGACATGGCTGAGCAAACATGGCTACTACGGTCTGTTAATTTTACAGACAGAACTGCATTTCACTCATTGCACCCCTGCCACACTGCTGTGTTTACATCTAAGCGGAAGAATAAAAAGAAAAATCCTTAATTGCGCATGCGGCCTGAGTAATTTGCTCACAACGAGAGGTGGTCTCACGATCAGGCTGAAAGTCGGCCAGATCGAAAGATTCTCGCATGACTGGAAAATCGGGCCGAAAATCGCACAGTGTACGCCTGGCTTTAGAGCATCTACAAAGGTGTTTCTGACCTAGGTAGGTTTTTACAAAGTAATAATGTAATAAGGTTGATGCTACGTATGTTCAAACAGAATCGAATTGTGATCAAATGAAATTGTAAAATGCTCCAATTTAAGCTACTTTTTTGGACACATTAACTTTGAGTTACTTTTTACAAAAAACTAAAAAAGAACCAAATCTAGGCTACTTTTAAAGAAGGTGAAACTGGGCGCTGCCAGTATTGGGCCTGTTGGGCTTCGACCAAACCCAAAATACACATCACAGTTATTTTGTGTACAGGGCTGTTTAGCCACAGATCACTAAGGGTGAACATTGTATTCCTCAATGTCTCAGACCTTCTTTTACCAACACTGTCCCCTGCAACTAACCCAGAAAAAAAAAGTTCAGTTTTGGTTTGAGAGGCACAAAAACAAGTCTGAACAGTAGAATTTCCCTTCAATTCTAATTCTGTTTTTATATACAATGTGGGATAGCCTGGACAATTGAGTCAAATTGACCTAGCAACTAAAGCAACATAAACACAATAGATCTGCCACTGACATCTTGCTGTCAGTTACCAAGGTTCCCCTTAGAGTTCTAGTGGAAAACATGCCTTAATAAGGAGCTTTGGCTACAAAATGTTTGTATTTTTTAAAATGGTTTTATTCTGTGTTTTGACCTTGTTTCTCGCATTGGGTTTTTATATTTTGTACAGTGACCTTGAGTGTCCAGAAAGGCGCCTTTGAAATAAAATGTGTTATTATTATTATTAAAATGGAAAATAACACACTTTTAGGCCATTGGTCATTACACTATCCTTGATCAGTGTGTTAGTCACAGCTCAAGTTTTAGCAGCTGTTAAAGCGACAAACTGCAGTAAAAATTAGATTTTATGTTGATAATCCTGAATTGGCTGTTGCATACTCTTACTGCCACAGCTGAATCTCAGTTGACCAGAGGACAGTTCAGGATTGTCTCGCCAGCTCTCTTGTATTAGAAACCTTATATTAACAAAACCGGATTTTCGAGGCAAATGCCATTGTAGTAGAGTGGGCACACCATATACTGAGGCTGTTGTCTTTGTCACAGTCATCTGGGCTTACCTAACCTGGCATGAGCCAAGTTGGTATGTGAAGTTCAATTCAAATTCTTCACAGTATCCATACGGAGAGGCTCCTGTGGAAAGTGTTCTCAATGCAGTATAATTCTTTGAGCTGACTGGGTAAATCACCAAGTGGCACATGTCTCCATGTCAAACTTTTAGCCAATCAAAGTAGCAACTGTGACATATCACATTCATAATTTAGTACAAAACCAGCGGAATAAACCGATAAATCAAACTCTTACCGAATCTGATCGGGAGAAACGCACAAACACAAAACGCAAATCACATCCTTTTGCTTGTTTTTCAAAAAAGAAATGGAGGGTATTCCATCTACAACTAGCACACCCATGTTTGTTTTGTCTTAGCCAGTCATGCTCGTCACTATATTTCATCGGTTCGAAAATTTTCTGTTAACAAGATGATTTACTGGGAGTTTGTGAATTCACAAATCTCGCAACAGTTCATAATGCTCCCAAGGTAAGGAATTACCGTTTGTGTCGGCTAATTCTGCTGAGAAATAAAGAGGTGACGTTAAATAGAAAATGTCATAAAAAAGGTCATTGGTTATTTTAAAGCTCAGTAATAGCTGTTTGAAAAATAGATGGGGATGTGTCTAAGATGTTTATCTTAGAATAAAAAAAGACTATGTAGTACATGAGCAATCTTCCAGTGAATATTAGAAATATTTCACTAAGCTATTGTATGCACTTCCTTGGAACCAAAATAGAGCATCATACGGGCTCAAGATTTGAAAAAAGCCCACCCCTTAAGGGCATGCAGGACAACCACAAGGCAGTTTGGTGCTACTTCAACTAAGAGAGAGTCAAATTGTGCTGTGGCCGGACATCAATTACGGAACACAACAAAAGATGAACTATAACATGACAGTAACATCCTCTTTCTTTGCAAAGGAAAGTTTAAGAGATGTTGTTCTGATAAGTGTTTCAATACTGAACCATAAGGAGATAAAGAGGCAACTGAAGAGAGCGGGGGTGGAGGGTGCATGTTTTCTTTCACAGCCCAGAGCAGCATCCAGAGAGCAGCCTTGGCAGCAATCCATGTGTCCCTTGACGTGAGCACTGCAGTCACATTACATTTCCCCCTCTCCACTGGATTGCCGTGTGCCCAGCCGACGCTCCCATCCAGGACATGTCAAGTCCACTTTAGACGCTAGGCTCTCTGGCTTGAGCTTATACAGACTTTAGAGCCTATAATTATGTAAATAATTCAAGTCCGCTTTAAACAAATGAGTGAACAGAATGGTGCATGAGTTTGCCGAGATACTGATAAGAAGATGCACATGCAATTCTGCACGGCTACTGTAAAATGGGGTTGACTAACGGATAGAAGATTGTAGAGATTTCTGTTTCACATTAAAATTTTCACACCATTTCAAAGTGCTGCAAGCAATGCAAAACTGAGCTGCACATCTGTGTACGGAAAACATGTTGAAATAGAAATATTAGGAAATGTTTTTAGTTTATTTTTGCTAACACTAACAGCCACAGTGAAAGTGACATGAGCCACACACTGTGTTGATCCTGTACCAATTAATTTAATGAATGACTAACTCCTGTTTAGTAGCACACTCCCATTGGTGCTAGGCTTCCCCCACTACCCCCCCGAGTCCCGACCCGATTTCTTCTGAGAAATGGCATTGGTAGTTAAGACAAACAGAGGATCACAAAGTCATGTGTTGTGTTGGCCTTGCAAAAATATTTAAAGACTGGAGTGGAAACTGACTTTTTGTGGCATAACAACAGGAATGTTTACTATACAACCAGAAATGTAGATAAAACCATTAAACATCTTAAAGCAAGGGCAGATTTATGGGGGGGGTGCTGCTGTAAAACTTTGCTACTCCAATTGCCCACCTACTTGTATGTCCTTAAAATACCTTTTTTTTCATTGCTAGTTGCCTAATTGTCTGAAGGCCTCCTACAGCCTTCAAATTAAAAATGAATTACAAAAAAATATAGAATTATAGATGTAAAGCTTGTAAAAACCCTTTGCTCTACTGTGGTAATGGTTTGAGTAGTCTGTGTGTCCTTTCCAGATTGATAGATTAGGATCTCTTGGTGAGACACTGTCCTGCCCAACACAGTTAACGTCTTAAGCTCTCCTTTAGGTGATGGCTGAAATCAGCCCAGTAATTGAGTTTTAGTTTTTCCTTTTTCTTTCTAAATTTGTGTTCATTATTTTTTTTTTAAGTTGAATTTCTTTCTTAGTAGATAGAATAGATATTTTTTCTGGATATTTTGTTGACTTCATTTGTATACTGTATAAGATACTTTTTATGTGCTTTAATGAAGTCTTTTGCACCCCCTTTGCCCCCCATGTAAGACTGTCAGATAGCCCAGTGTCTCTGTGTCTCACAATGCTTTTCTTCAGTATAGACTTTGAAACAGGCGATAAAGAGATGGAACCGAGTAGAGTTTGGGATAATCCTATGACAAAATAGTCAGAGGCTGCAAATACTTTAGAATGAGCCTGAGGTTTAACCCAGGTAAAACAACACTGATCAGTGATGCAGTGTTTGCTTAAGAATAGTCCAGTCAAAGTCTAAACTTATGTCCAATTTTTTTTAAAAACCCTACGCAATCTGACCGAACAATAGGTCAATGATGAAAATGTTTAGTCTAAAAAACTTAACCTTTTAGATCTCTATTTGTAAAACACTTTACAGCCTTTGACTTTCCTTTTGAATCTTAATTTTTGTGCTAATTTGGATAGGCCTAGCATTCACATACAATGACATTTCTGCTTGTAACATGGCGAAGCGGGAAAAGGTTTAAGGCATATGAGTAATTAATATTATAAGGCACTGTCTCTTAGTTATAGTTTAACACACATTGTACAAGAGACAATTCTGTAAAATGGATATGACTTTTTCTTAGACTTGAGACTTTCTCTCTCACAATGGTCCAAAAGGAGAGCTTTGGACAACAGTTTAAAGGTCCCTTCACAAAGAGAGAGCTGTGGCCATGTTGTCACAAGCATTGATTGGTTGTGGCATATGCAGAGAAAGATTGCCAGCCATCTTTTCATTATTTCTGTGGAACCCCTGAGGAGTGAGGGCATGAAGATGGACTCGAGCTCGCAAAGCGTAATTAAACTTCCACTGCTGGGTCATCTGCTGTTAAATGCGTTTGCCACAACTTCTAATTACTTAACAGGGCGATCTAAATGATGTGCTGTCACTGGGAAAACTAATTGGTATTTGGTAAGGGCAATATGGCAGCATTGTCTTCTACATGTGTCACTGTCTCACTGGAAGGATGAGGGGGCTTTGCATTATCTGACCCTGATTAAGAACATAGAGCAAATTAGGTGCATAACAGCTCTGGTTTATCAGACTGTTACAGAGCATTGATACAGCATGCAATTTCACAACTTCCTGATGTTTTTGACATTTGGATGCATATGTTGGACAGCAGCACCGCAAGAGCTTTTTTTGGTTATTTGAATGTGTCCTACATTTATGGGAAAAAGTATTAAGGAAAGAGTCCTTCATAAACCATGAAGCTGAACTTTTAGTGAGGCACCTAGCAGTGCACAACATACCATTTCGAACTAACAAAGAGCTAATATCATTGCTGGAATAGCTTTTTGCAAATGCAGCTGCCACAGTAATTTTGATTCAAACCAGGGGAAACTGCTTAATGTGCTTCAGGAAAATTCCAAATACAAAATGTTGCATATTCAAAGTAGAACTAAGAAAAGTAAAAAAGTTATGTCTGATTAAAATACCAGACACCAGCCAATAACAGCACACATTTCGGGAAAATATATAAGAAGCAGTAGAACACCAGCAGCTTATCACACTGCTGTGTTTGGTGTTTGGAGACACATCTTGATTGACTTATACAAATACATACAGTGATGTATGTAGATGTAGGCACTCTCATCAATGATATCCCTTCTCTGGTTTACAACTGCAAATAAGCTTTCCTTTCTTTTTTCTGTTTTAAGACTTCATTCTGACATATTGCAGCTTGTTGGAGAGGGTCAATTGCGAATGCAGACTTGATTAACAGTGATAAAAAGCACCTCAGGATGCCCTGAAGCTCAAGAGAAAGCAGTGTGTGGTTGAAGGTGACCTTTTAGTTTTTGTTTCAGGAGGGAGCAACACATCAGCTTACCCCCAAAGTAGGATCCATCTGAAAGCTTGGTCTCTTTGCTGCCTTTGGTGAGGACACTCACAACCCCATGTTGAATGAAGTACATTTTCTTGCCAATAGTTCCCTCCCTGATGATGTAATCTCCAGGCTGGAACACCTCAAACCTCAACTTGGTAAGCATGGAAGTCACAAAATTGGGGTCGGCATTGGCAAACAGTGGCATCGAGGCCACCAGCTTTCGACAGTTGAAGTTGATGATTTCCTGTGTGGAGGTACAAAGGTATATTGAAAACAAATGCAAAAACACCAGATCAGTGAAGGCTATTTGAAATTGCTTTGTCATGTCAAAAGTTTTTGACAGAATAAATATTGCAGCAAGAAAAATGTCAGCTTTGCACATACATAGCCTTGCTATGATTTCACATAACAACCACAAACTTAAATGTACTGGGATTTTATGTCACGACACAAGGTCATTCAGAAGCAAAAGATAAAGGATACAGGGTTTTCAATAGGATAGGAAACCTGTATGAAAACTTCCAAATATTGGAAAATATTTTGGAACTTGTCGTTTAAACCCATCTCTCCACAGTTATATAGAGTGGAAACAGTGGACATCAAAGGTGATGGCTGAGACTCCTTGATTCATTCAACTATGATTGTATGTCAGAGCATTTAGCTATGGGTAACCAGACCATTTTTTTCATTGTTTACATGTTGCCTAAAATTTGGCAGGCTGCAAATGGGAAATTTCAACTGAAACGTTCCTCTTTTCAGTTCTTCATTCCTTTTGGTTTTTCTTAAAGGCCAAATCTGGACCTGTTCAACTCCTTCAGAGATACCATGGGACATTAGCTTTTTCTATAATGGCCACTCTCCTCAACCTGCCTTACTTTGGATGTTCAGTCGTGTCTTGGTGAATTTGTAGTTTTCTTATACAATTTCCTCTTTTAGATGAGGTAATAACTGGTGCTCCTTATAATGTTTTAAAGTTGTTTCTTAACCTTATGCCATTTTAAAGTTATCCATGACTTCATTTCTAAGCTTTCTGTTTTTTTCCTTTGTTTTACCGAAGTTCATTTTTGAGGCCTTAAGAGGTTTGTTAAAAAAAACTAGAAAGCAGAGGTTTTGGTCATAATAAAATCAATTTATAGGCCAATAGAACTTTATAGTGAGCTACATTTTAAAGGTGTCAGGCTAAAGGGTGTTGAACAAAAATGCATACCATATTTTTTTTTAGATCTTTGCTTTTGAAATAAGCACTGTTTTTATTTAAAATTAAGGGTTATACAATAGTTTGTGTCAGTATATCATAAGAATAAAAACATTTGTGACTAAAGTGAAAAGATGTGGTAATACTTTTGAAAAACACTGCATCTGCATTAGCATATGCATACAGTAGCTTAAAAAAAAGGCTTTCATCCAATTCAGTGATCATGGGAAAAATCCCAAACATTTGAGCTTAGCGAAGGAGACTTTAAAACTTGAAAACAGTTTTTGACTATATTATACTTGTACATGTAACAAACCCAAACAGAAACCTTCACCTCACGAAGCGGCTCATTGAGCTCTCCCAGGATGCTCTCCTCATCGAACATCTTCCCCTGGTAGCGGTGCTCGTAGTAGTCGTGGATTCTCTGTCTCATATCTGCAGGAAGCTTGTGGAAGGACATGTACTGCTCGACCTGTTTGTACTGCAGGGACACAGAAACACACAGTGGCCAGATTACCCAAGGACCCAAATGCACCATTGCAAAGTTCAGTATCCTTGAGGTTAAAAAAGAGAGATGAATTTATGAATACTTTTGTAGAATATGACCAGAGCTCTTTTGAGTTTTGCCTTTTCTCTAAAACAGGCCAACTCATTCCTTACAGAAAAAGATCCACTGAGAGGCATGAAAGAGGTTTATGATGTGCAATGACGTCAATGCTACTTCAAAACATGAATGAGCATCATCTATAAATATGCCCTTAATGTTATGAAGTAGTTTTTCTCATCAAAAAGATTGTGTTAATCTGTCTATTCCTGTGTAGAAAAATGCAAACAAAAAAGTAAAATGTGTCAAAATTCTTTGACTGACTTCAAGCATTTAAAACTGATGCAGATCAAAGCAAACAACAAGCCTCTGGGGAATAATAAGAGGCAAAGTTCTTGACCTTCAGAGAATAAAAGACAAGAAACAAGTAGAGAGAAAAATGCATTAACCATACAAGGTGCACTGTTATAGGCTATTCTTTGATCATTTCCAAGTCTTACCACTGAATGCTGCATTTGACCTCAGAAGTCTACTTCTGTGTTGTCTAACACTTTTTTCCTAGTCACCACTGATGTTGGAGGAAATCATCAAAAGGAAAGCCTTGTGCAGATATAGCACAGTAAAATAGGACAGCTGTCTCATGAAAGTCAGCTCGTTTTTAAGGAAACAAGAATATTTTCTGTCTGGAAATCAGCAAAAATACAAGACCATGTCAAGCACATAGAAAGTCTATGGGCAAACATGAGTAATGAATTTTACCCTAACACTGACCTTCTGATACGTGGCTGGTTTTGTAGTCTTTATTTCTACATGAGACCTTTTTAAATCCTACAACACTTACACTCTAAATTTGTAAAATTTAGATGTGATTTTATGAGTCTGTATTAAACCAGAGCCTTTGAGTCCCTGGCAGACAGAGAAAACAATCTGGAGTCACTCTGTGCATACTGATGATGCAGTCCCCTAAACATATCACTCAAATCGCAACAAGCCCCAAATGTACCGATGAGGCACGAAACACAGCAGATGAAGCACAATGATTACAACCTATTTTTACAAATGGTAGTTTTTTTAAAAAGCTCATTGTTTATTATTTATAATGCCTTTAGTGGCATCACAGAAAATGACACAATCTCATTTGTTTAAGGGTAGTGATTCTGTTCTGTCGTGTTGGCAGTTTAAGACTTTTCCTCACAACAAGTTATCACTAGTTTATTAAATGCTGCTTTCCCAAATAAATTACATTTTCCTCTTCTACTCCCTTATATTGCAAACTCTATATAACAAATATAGACATAAATCAATCTAGTCCCTCATTTGTTAAACGGTATGTGGAAGGAAGATTCAAACCTGTGATCCTATTGGTCAGATGCACTAAGCATTTATAAGCCACTGGTGTCAAACCAATTGCTGTTTTAGTTTCATGAGAGAAAAGGTACTGGTCCAGTGGTGTTTTTTTTTTTTACACCATTCAATAAAATTACAACTTGAAAGCATACAAATAATATATATATTGAATAATAGAAATAATTTAGTGTTTATGTCTAAAAAGGGGTATGAAGAATTGAAACTGATTTATTCATTTCCCTTCTCCTTTCCATCTTCCTGATTCCTAGATTACTTGAGTCAACACCGCTCACAAATTCCATTAAGTGAGCCAATAAACGTAAATATAAAATTACAAATAAACCTTCACATCCTCCTTCATACAATTATTACCCATAGGCCAAACAACCATAACCATAGCAAAAATATGCTTACACCA
Organism: Cyprinodon diabolis; assembly: GCA_030533445.1. Lineage (NCBI taxonomy): Eukaryota > Metazoa > Chordata > Actinopteri > Cyprinodontiformes > Cyprinodontidae > Cyprinodon > Cyprinodon diabolis. Next base: position 41,436,326 of record CM060065.1, on the reverse strand, counting down.
AGATACATTGACTAAGTGTACACATTAATATTGACTGCCCTTCCTCCACCTTATAACTTTTAAATAAAACCAGTTAGTTTTTTTATGTTTTTTAAAGCAGTCTTATTCTTGGATATAGCTTTATTTCAACTGTGGGCTTTTTCCCAAACTTACCACACATCTATTTCATGTTTGTTCAAGCAAATAAGATTTTAGATTACCCTTGTAACTGTGCCCTCCCTCTCTCTCAACAAAAAAAAGATTTTGTATGCTATTGGTTATTTCTAGCATTATATAGTAATTCTAAGGTTTGAAATTCTACCAGATCAGAGAATTTAAGTGGGCAGAAGTGAATGAGTAATTAATGAGTGTGATCAGGATAGTCGTCCTTTTGATATATCCTGATGGCTCTTTTCTGCAGTGTGCCTTCTGATGCTTTCTGATAATTTGGTCTGAACATGCCTGAATTGAGGCTTCTACCAGACCCTGTAATCCTGATGTATCTAACCTTGGTCCTCAAGATCTACAGTGCTGCAGGTTTTAGATGCATCTCTACTCCAACACAGCAGAATCAAATGAATGGCTTAATCCTAGGCCTTTACCAGACTTGATGGCATGCTGAAGAGATAATTCAGTTATTTGAATTAGCTTTGGTTGAGCGGGGCTGCGTCTGGAATCTGCAGGACAGTAGTTAGAGACCCCTGTAGTACAGCAGTCCATAACCACACCAACAAAGTTTCTTTCATCCTCTCTTTCTACCTCAAGCCAATCTAATTTGTCTTTCCCTTCAATATTTTCTTTATATCTTCCAAATAAATTGAACTTTATTTATAAAAGTCAAGGGAACAGCAGCTATTGGTATCACCCAAGCTCAGCTGTATACAAAATATGTACATGAAGATCAAACACATCAAACTAAAACACTTTTGAAACCTTTCATCTGTCATTTCTGAAAAGCAGGGGTTGCTAACGTAGGGGCCGGGTTCCCCAAGGTGTTTACGAGACACCAATTTGAGGGTCGCAAGTGGTTTTCACAGTCATTGTGATGCGATCTCTGAAATATATGGAGGTCCAAACATGTTTTGAAATACAAAATGTACCATAAAATAATTAGAAGGCACACTATAATTCTATTCTATTCCATTCTATTCTATTCTATTCTATTCTATTCTATTCTATTCTATTCTATTCTATTCTATCACATTGGCCTCAATCCACTTTTTGTATATTATCCGATCTAAATTGAACTTGCATTTTTCATAGCATAATATTGTTTTAAAAAAAATTCTATTATCTTTTTCTTGATTTCTACTACGTTCTCATTTTGTGTAGATTTTGGAAAACACAAATGCATCCATTTACCCTGAGCTCTGGAGCAAAGTATAGTTTGATTCTTCTAACACAAAAGGATAATAATCAAGTGAAAAAAGAATGCTTTTCCACTGCTATCACCATTTATTAAAGCTGTCTGCTATATGGTTCAACTCTAAGCCTCTCAAAACCATTTTATATATACTCAGCACTGTTGAGCCACTGAGGAAATCTGACAGCGATTGAAAGAGTCTGACCAGATGGGGTTTGTGCTGTGATGGACTGATAAAAGCCCCTTTGACAGGAAATTATCTTATTGCCATCATGCTTCCACCATGAAAATCCCTGCTCCAACATTTTACCCTTTTGAGATCCAGTTATGATAAATGTTTTTTGTGTGCACTCTGTGCAGTGGTCAGAGCTGCTGTCTTGGAGCAATTTGTTTCCACCTTGGGCTCTCTCCGTATAGAGTTGCATTTTCTTAACATAAATGTGTGGCTTTCTCTAGGTCATCTGGCTTTAAGTCTCTTTAAATTGCACTTTGGTATGCATGTGTACACCCATTGTTGCCTGTCCTGTATGCCCTTAGACTGGTGACCTCTCTAGGGTGCAATTTGCTTCTTCCCAAACGGCCAATGGGGGCAGGCATAATCCCCACTGCGACCCCTCATGGCATGTTGTTGCAAATCAATCCTGAATGGAGATTATGAAGGTTGGTAAAAATGCAAAACAGCAGCTTTCATCCATCCACCTCACAAACACTGTATTTTAGTAACTTTCTCTGTAAGTATTTCCTCTAATCTCCAACCTACCTCTGAATATAAAGTAAGGAATCAGGTATTAAATGATCTCGGTAAACCACAAACCACAAAACAGGCCTGTTTTAATTCTTATTTAGCCAGTTTTGTGGGTTGACAAGTCTGACGATTTTGGACAGGCAACTTGGTGTAGTTCCCAGTACTGGATTGATTTAGGGTATTAGTTTGTCAAATGTCAATGTCAAATTTATTTATATGGCACTTTAAAAACAGGTATAAAACTGCACCAAAGTGCTTTACAGGAAAGACAACAACACCAAATAACAAAACACTGCTTCAATTAAAAGCCGAAGAATAAAAATAAGTTTTAAGAAGCGATTTAAAATGATCCAGGCTGTGGGCGGATTTAATTTAAAGAAGTAAATGGTTCCACAGAATTGGAGCAACAACAGAGAAGTTGATTCTATTTTCCTAACTCCTCCCAAAATTATGGCCATAAAAGTCTTCCAACAGTTTTAAATATATCCGTCAAGTAAAAAGGGTCAAGTCAATAATAAATCATACAGATTTATTTAGAGATGATGAGACTGAATCAGCCTTCATTCCAACCTTAAAATAATTCCAGACAGCTTACTTTAACTACACCATTTTACACTACGTTTGTTGTAGTAAGAAAGATAGATTGTTTAGGCTGTTGACTTTTTATTATTAACAAATTCTGACAGGAGCACTGAGCTCAAGAGAACTGCTGCTCATTTTTCAACCATTTTATAAGGCCATTATTTTCTTCAGTGCAACGTTCCTCCACATGGCTGCTTTTATGTCATTCATTCGTTCATTCATTTATTCATTCATTCAATTCATCTCAACCCTCAAACTCTTTCATCACACATTTTATTCCCCCCACTTCTTTTCCCTCTAAAGAATATTTCCGAGCAGATGCAAATTCCAACCAAATAAAATATTAATAATTAATTAATATATATATATATATATATATATATAGTATATATATATATATATATATATATATATATATATATATATATATATATATGGACGCACACACGTTTTCGATGAGGTGGTGAGCTGAACAGGGGAAGAATCTCTAGATTTGTTTGTTTATTCTTCCTTTTTTTCTTTTCGAGTTAAATTTTTTTTTTTTTTTTTTTTTTTTGCGGGGGGTTTCAAAACAAAACAACTGTTTTGTTGTTTTTCTGTTTTTTATTGTAGTTAAAAATGAAATTTTGGATTTTGGATTTCTCGTGTCAAAACCAATATTGAGTAGCAAGCAAGTACACTGACTTTTCCTGACAACATTACTTTACTTTCCTTTGGAACAACATCTCCAAAAAGAACTTCTACAAAATAAGGAAAAATAGTTCCACATTAACAGTCGTTTCCTGCTTTCTAAAATACCCTTCACCGGAGGGAATTGAATTTGGGGGTATGAAAGATCCCTAAAGCCTTTAAACCTCCAAATAATTAGCTTTGGGCTCCTTATTAACTTTTTCTCCTAAGATATGTTTAATTACCAAGTGTTGATTAGAGATGTAAAGGGTGGCCCAGAGGCATCCCATTGCCATTTATGGTTAAAGCCATTTGGGATTGATTTGCCACAACATGCCATCTGCTGGGCATCCTTGATTTAATCAGTAATTGCCAACAACAAACAACATCTTTTAGTTATATGCTGAAAAATGAGACAGCAAGAATCACAAGTCACCTGCAGCCAATTGGGATTAGCTCGTCTGTTTGGTGCCCATGGTTATCCAGCTCTATGTACGGTATTTATTACCACAGTGAAGAGCCATAGAGCATAATAAGCTGTTTAGGGAGAGCTGGAGTGGCATACATGCCCTTTGTTGTATATACAGCCACATCTGCAGCCATCTTAAGCTCTCAGTCCGGAAAGACTTAATTATCTTTATGTGAATATGAGTCTTAACAAGCCTCAGACAATGGGAGGGGATTCTTGGGGGAATTTACTAGATGCTAAAACAATGACAACTAACACAACTGACAAATGTTCTTACAGTGAGACCTTACAAGTGTTTAGAGACTAAAATACTTAAATGAATGTGTTTGCCATACTTAAAGCTAGTTCCTAAGAAATTAAGGAAAGATTGAATAATTAGTTCTAAGTTACTCTAAGATTCCGAGCTATATTCTTTCTATATTCAACATAGTTTTATATTTAAAAGCACAAAATCGACCTGTTTTACCAAACAAGATGCATATATGCTGCATAAAGATGCACTAGTTTTTTATTGTCCAATATTAAAACCTTTCCCAGTTTAGGATTACGTTATTCGCATACAGAAAAGGGGACCTGGAATCAACAAGTCATCTCTAAGTAATGTATTTCATCCGTCCAGCCACTTAACGAGGTGAGTCCAGTCTGAACAAGTTTATTTATTTTTTTTATTTTATTTTATTTTATTTTATTTATTTATTTCGAACAGACAGTAAAAACAATCAAGAAAGAAAAAAAGTTTTTTCACTTTGCAGATTAGACTCACCTGCTTCAGTAGCCAAGTAGAACAAATACATGGTATAGAGATGACTTGTTGACTCCAGATCCCCCACCCCTGCTTGCTTATGCTAGGTATAGAATAGGGATAAAATCGGCCCCCTATCGGTATCGGCCTGTATCGGCCTTAAAACTGAATATCGGACATCGGCCACCCCACCGATATTTAACCCGATATTTGATCAGCTTCTGAGTTTCTAAAGTCTAAAAAAAAATATAAAATACTACTTCTTCTTCCTCAAAAACTTTTTTTTTTACAGACTTCTAAAAACGAGGGAAAAAATATTGATACATTAAAATATCACAATATCTTCATATGCTGATATATTGCCATTTAAAAACACCATATCAATCTCTTTTACTAATGAAATATTGCTATATGTCATCGTTATGCTACGAAATCCCCCGAAAATTCACGAAATGTTGCCATATTTTTATATGTTGATATATTGACGCGGTATCGATCTATTTTAATAACAAAATCTCACAAGAATTTGCAAAGTATCACGAGAGTTTGTAACAGAACGATAAAATTTCACGAGATTTTGAAAGTAAAATAGATCGATACCGCGTTTTTAAAAATCAATTTCATATCAGCATATGAAAATATATTTGAGTATATTATTTTTCAAAGTGTCAGAAATGGATAATAAAACTGCTATTTTCAATGACTACTTATTTTCGTCCAGCTTTAACATCAGTATTGATATCGGTTATCGGCTACATGAGTTTTAAAATATCGTCATATCGGATATCGGCCAAAATCCCAATATCGTGCATCCCTAGTATAGAATGTTTTAAATTCAGTTTTATTACATGTTTTATCAATAAAAGCTTATGTATACTAGGGCTGCAACTAACGATTATTTTAAAAATCGATGAATCGGCCGATTATCTTTTCAATTAATCGATGTATATCAAAAAATATTTTTTATATTAACCTCTTTATTCCAAAATAAACATTTTAGACAGAACAAACAAGCACACAAGTACAGGTTGCTCATTAACTGTCCTGGTGCAATATGAAAAATAAATGTTTGTGTTAAAACTATGCAAACTTACATGAGAAATGTAGCTGTACATCCACAAAATATAGGGTACTTTGTTTCATAAAGCACAAAAAATACATTTTTGTTTTTAAAAGCCCCTAAGGGGTTCAAACAATAGGTCCCCCCATTTCAACAAATGAGGTTTTTTTTTACTAGAAGAGTTCTGCCTTTTAAGACAGGAAAATATAACAGTTAAAGTTGCTACTTGAGAAAATACTGAACCATAGAGGTAAAAATAGCCCTGTGATTCAAATTATAAATTGTATTTGGAATAAAATTGAGAGAACTAGGGGTGTTAAAAAACACATCCTCCAAAGACAGATATTGACATGGGAATGTGGCATATAATTAATTGACATATTACTGATCTTGCTGGATTTTATTCTGCTTTACTTCCATAAATTACAGGATCTTCTTTACTTTATCTTTGCCAGAAGATTTAAACTTTAAAAGCCTTGCCCTGATTATTTGCAAGTTAATTTATTTATAAAGAAAATATAAACGCTGCTTAAGCTAATTCAAATGAAATTAAAAGTAAAATAAGTAGCCAATCTTATCACTGTCTGTAACCTACTAACACGGTAAGGAAAGCATCAGATGAGCTACCTGAGAAACTAACGTTACGTTTCCCCACTTTAAAACGAAACAAACATGGTGATTCCGTGCCATGTTAATTTGTTTTGACAAAAGTTGCATGTTACTACTTTTTTCACTTTACAAAGCGCAGGCTATTTTAATTATTGTGATCAATTTGCGCCGTCAATCCCGGCGCATGCATGCTTCATTTGCAGTCTGGACGCTGAGGGTAAACGTCCTGCTGCTCTGACTGCAGCGCAGAGAGGGACTCGAGCGGGAGAACGGGGTTGGGATGGGGGAGGCGCCCCACAGCAGAGTAGGAACGATACATGCTTTCACGTAAGAGTCTCCAAAAGCCGCCAGTGACACCGTAAAAAAGTCGCCAGATTTGTCGCTAGTCGCTTTTTTGAAAAATAGTCGCTGAGTTGGCAACACTGCACCTGCGGCGCTGGCTCGCTCAGCTGTATTTTTTTTTCTTCCCCCATTTCAGTCAAGTGGATGTGATGACGGCGGCGGCGGATGACGCATTAATCGCGCAACACAACTAATCAATGATGAAATTCGTTGCCAACGCTTTTAAAAGTCGATTTTTATCGATTTTATCGATTCGTTGTTGCAGCCCTAATGTATACTCAAAAGTATTTGCTAGAAACAGCATAACCTCAGTCATATGTTGAGTATCTTTATGCAATTTTGGTCCATTCCTTCTCCAAGAGTCAATATTTAAGTCAAATTTGAGGGTCTCCATGCATGCATTTGCTCACAGATTTGATGTGCAACTGAGATCCAGGCTTTATGATGGACACTCGAAAAAACTTATTCTATAGTGCTTGCTTTTCTATCAACTATCCATTTTGAAACAGATTGGTGGTATGCTGGTGACGGTTCTCACTTGTCCAGGTCATAATCATTCCAAAAAAATTTAAAACGATCCACTGGACTTGGTTTCCAAGTTTGAAACTTCATGAATGACATTGGGGGTATAAATAAGATCGTTTTCCATTACGAAGACTGCAGAACACTAAAAGAGGCTCCTTAACCTGATATACCTAGATCTTTGAAAAGGGCATAAAGTTTGTTGCTACATACGCTGTAAAAACCAAAAGTTATTAAGGAGGAAGAACAACAAAAAGGTTTGTTTAATTATTTTTGCTTTGTGAAAAATGTAATGAATTCATATATAGCACCATCCACTGTCATTGCATCACGCCCCCAATGGAGAACATAAAAGCAACACAAAGGCAAAAGGTACATTCTTCAGCTTGATAAAGAAAATGATGAGTGTGTGACATACAGTATATCCTTTATATTACTTAGAAGATGTACCATATAAATGTTGATGATTTTTAACCGACTCTGCCAGCGATCATCAATGGAGAATGCTTGATCCTTTTTTATTTATGCTAAAATACGGCCATCTTGTTGGGAGTGTTGGCCTAGTGATTAGAGAAGTGCACCTGTGCTCTGAGAAGGTTGCATGTACACGTTTTGATTCTCACAGCCTGCACTCTGGGTCCTTTAGCAAGACCCTTAACCCCACACTGCTCCCCGGGCGCTGCATAGTGGCAGCCCACTGCTTCCCAAGGGGATGGGTTAAATGCAGAGAGTTCATTTCTCCGTTGTGAGATCAATAAAGTTAAATTTCTATCCTTTTTCTCTATCTAAATCCTATATATTTCTTGCACATCTAAAAATATATATATCAATATATTTCGAAATATTTTAATTTTGTAATTTAATTTTAATTAGATTTTTTTTAATGTCTTAATCAATGAGATTGGGTGGGTGGGGTGGCTCCCTAGCAACCTCCAATGGCCAGCCCCCACTGTTAAAGACATATCATTGATTGAGCAATGTTATTTTTGGATAGATTCCTTGCAACACTGTGTTATCTTGTGTCTGGGTGGATCATTCCAACACATTATCAAAGTTTGTGGCGCCTCCAAGGGTAATGTTTCTTGGGTGCGTACCGGCAATGCCGTATTCATTTTAGAGATAGGCAGCCATTAAGGTTGTTGAATTACCTTGTACTTGTCCTTGTGTGTTATTAATCATAATAGATAGATTATTAAGTGCTTGCAAAAATATTTTTTGAAATTTCTCCAGGTTAATCAATGTGAACATGCTTTACTAACATTGTATTATTGAAATAAAGCTCTCTTCATATCACTATCATATGGCCCCAGTCCATACATTGTGTTGCCTAAAAAGTTCAACATGGCTTATTTGCATTCTGTTTCTTGTTAAAGGAGCAATGCATTAAGAATTGTGATATATTGCAAAGGATAATAAATTAAATACCTTATTTATCTGTTGTCCAAATGCAGTTAATAAACCATTTTTATAACAAAAATAATTTATTCTTCTTTTCCTATAAACCAAAAACATGACAAAAAATTGGAAAACTTTTCTATTAAGGAATTTTTTTTAAAGTAACTTTTTATCTCAATTTAGACCACATCTCATCTTATTCAAGGTTTTTTTGGTAGGGCCTTGTTGCCTTATTCAAAATAGTTCATTAAACTGTACTTGTTTGATTCTGGAAGCCTGACACTTATCATTTTATGCAATATTTTACTACAATTACATACACTTTCCACATCCTTTTCTTTGTGCCATCTGACACTTGTGAGAAGCCTTTACAGGCTGGTTTTCCTTGTAATCATCCCCCTCAGGGGTTTTAGTAAAATCTTTCTCATTTAAATATAAAAGTAACCTGGATATTACTTCTGCATGCCAGTAGGACAGATGGTCTCCCATCTTTGCCATATAGCCCATGTAAGGCTTTTGTTCTGTTTCTTTACGCCTCATTTACAGCAGATGAACACAACCCCTGACATATCAAAACCAGCAGGAAACATTAAATTGGCAATGATTCTGCTTGGCTCATTAATGATCCAGTATCACAACTTTTCCAATAGTTAAACGTTGATCTGTTTCACCAAACATACCACAGTGACGGGGGTGAAAGCAGTTAGTGCGACTTCCTGCTGTTTGTTCTCTGTTGGGTTATGCTTAACCTGTGATTTAACACACTTAGGTTATGCACCATATGTATACTTTATTTTGCAACATACCGCCAGCTTTGCTAACCACATATGAAAAGACGTGTATAATTGGCTGTCATGTGAAGAACAGAAGCAGAGACCCACAGTGGTTGACATATGACATTTAGAAAAAAATAAAACAGTATGGTACTTAGATTAAGAAGAGCACATTCTATCAAATTAGACATCTTATTTGCACAGTTTTTAATTTTTTATTTAAATGCCGTCTTAAAAGATTTTCAGAGCTTTCTTTTCATTCAGTAATTTATAACATTCTACTGTAGCTCTGGCTATAAATATACCTTCTTTAACATGTTTGGGTGTCCATTACATGTCTTTTGGTATATACAAAGAGGCCTTGTTGGGGCTTTCTTTTAACACTGTTTTGTCAGCACTCTGACATTAAGCACCATACTTGCCAAATGTACAATTAAAGGTATTGTGGAGGGTTTTTTAAAAGACCCACCCTCTCCACTTACAAAAAAAATGCTTGTGCAAGAGCATGGATGAGCCCATTTCTCCTCGTGCACGCCCTGTTTAAAATCTGCTGTCCTCATAGCTCATACAAGTTTACCCTGTCCACATACAGCAGTGACTATATAGTGGACTTTACAGCAAAGTTAGTTAACTGACAGTTCGGATGGTTGATGACTGCTTTTTGCTCTGTGGGTCACGTAAGTCCTCCTCCTCCGCGCGGTGCCTGCGCCATCTTTGTTATTAGTCGCCGCTGTCGCTACCAGACAGCGGGCCACTGTGATAGCAAAGTGATAGTGATCATAGTGATCTCCATGATGATTTTTCTCTACAAACCTCAGAGGCCTTCCCAGAATTGCAACATTATATTTATAAACTGTGTGAGATTACACACATTTGGACTCTATTTGTAAAGAAGGTGTCTTTTTGAAAACATAGTTTCTCAAAACATCACATTTAGGAGCTACTTTATTTTTAATCTACCCCGATAAACTGAAAGAAGACTCACTTCACAAGCAAAGTGTGTGCATGTAATGAGTATATATATATATTAGTTCACATGTCCTTTCTCATTATATGTGTTTCTATTCAAATAGATGAGAAAAGCATTAAAGAAAAACGGCATTAATAATGACAGATTTGTGCAAGCATAAGAACGCTGTGTGCAGTTTATAAAAGAAGACTAAGATATTCAATGCTTTCAAAATGCTAATAAAATACCAACATTTTGTATTTATTAATAATAAATTCAAGTTAAAAATATTTGTGTTAAAATCATGCATACTGTAAAATCGAGAAACCTGGGTTTGGTTCCTCACTCATCAGGGTCCTCTGCAGTCTGAATTGCTGCAAACAGGAACATGTGTCCCTGACATGGCTGCACAGTGGACTTCTAAAAACTACCACCTGTCTCCTAAGTACTCCAGGGATTGTCTACTCTTTGAGGATGTGGGTTAGTGGAATTAGTCTAAGATGGAAACATACATTAGAGAAAACACTTCAGTAGGAAGATGATCCCACAGCTGAAAGAATATCCACTGGTGAAGTATTCTTTTTTTTCTCATTTTGAAACCAAAATGCATTAAAGGTGAGCATGGATAACGAAAAGCAGGAAGTAGCAGAGTGTGTTTTATCGCTGGCACTTGTGAAGAAGAGTCCACAATCTAAAAAATGAAATGCAGAAATCATATTTCCTTAGATGCACTGTGAAGGAGCATGGATTATGTTTTTTACAGCCTGCTGAGAGATTTGCATGCTAGAAATGGAAGCCACTGGGTTCAGCAGCACATAGACTGGTCCCGAGACAGGCCAGCTGTTCAGTTTGCATATTAGCAAAATATCTCTAAGCCATTCAACCAGCATGAGTAGTGTATTGAGCTGGTTACTAGTTTTGCACCAATCTTATCAAATGTATAAAACCTAAGTTCAGAACCTTTGTTGTAGTTCTTAAGACTTTTTATTTAACTACATATTATGCTAGAAGTATGCATCACCCAATTGTTACATCTGCCTGTCTGCCATCCTGCACTCTTTCACTCCTACATTCCCCCTTTCATTTAGGTGAGATTTCTCAAGTCTCTGCCACCGTTCTCTAGAGGTCAGTCTCTCATGTCTGCACCACGCCTCAGACAGTGGACATTGAGGCAGCCTAGAGCTCAGCTCATTATCGCCCATGTTGGGCCTACAGAGGGCATGTCACAATGGGACATGTTTGAGTTTTCACAGCTGGCTCGGACCTTTTTTTTTAGGTCTCGACAAAAAAAGCCTGGCACACTTTGGTCATAGATTTAAGCCTTGGTCCTTCATACGTGATGGAGTTTCTTCATAGAAAATAAAGCTGTTTTGAGTTACTGTAAAAGATAATAGTTAAAGAAATAAACAAATAAAAAAAGCAACTATTAATTATGTGATTACAGTGAATATTACCCACAGTAGTGTCAATATTAAGCTGAAGGCTGTACTCCATTGCACAAGTTAAATTGTTTAACTTTGCAAAAATATTTATAGTGCTTATCCAAATTTTGTATTTTATTGGGATTCAACTTGATAGACCAAGACAAAGAATCACATAATGGCGTTTTTACATTTTTGTAATGGATAAAAATCTGAAAACATGCCATTTGTTTTCATCGACCTGCGCTTTTAAACCCCTGAAAAAACATAAATTCCAATATATCCGCTTACCCTCAGAAGTAATATAATTTGTAAACAAATACCAGATTTTTTCAAAGAATTTATTTTAAATACAGTTGTTCCACAATGGCTTCAGATGGACACAATCATTAAGAAAACAAAGTTGTGATGAAGCTTAAAGAAAACATACAAGTGATATGTTGATCCCGGTAAAATCCATCATTAGAAAATGGAAGCTGTACATTACAGCTGAAAGCCAACATTTGACCTTCCAGCTAAATATGTCAGGATGGGTAATCAGAGTATTTAGAGCAACTTCAGAGATCCACTATCAGATGGTGGAATCTGTTGATAAATCTACTAGCTGTGCAACATGGGTAAATAACTTATTTCTACTAAGTGGAAAAAATGCAGAAAACTCTGAAATCTTTCATTTAAATACTCTCATCACAAAGTACCAAGTCTGGAAACAAATTTCATTCATGAGTTGCAGAAAATGAAAACAAAAAACAATTATAATTTTTGTCTATGACAAATCAAAACAAAGAAGTTGTTGAGAATTGTGAAGAATATTTTACAATGCAAGACATACTGCCAGGTAGCAAACAAAACAAAATGTTCCATTCTGGCTATAAAGTGTAAAAATATGAAATATAAATAGAAAAAGGGTGAAAGGATTCTTTTTTACAAGCATAAGAAAGGAAAAGGTATCATTTGACTCACCTTCTCTTGGTACTGGCGCCGAGAAGAGTCCAGAGACTGGATGAGTGCAGTGGCATGCCCTACAAACATGGCGTAACACGTAGCGCCCACAATCATACTCAGGATGGTCAGCCAGACGTCCGTCATCCCCACTGGGGGGTACATGCCATACCCAATGCATAGCATGTGGCTCATAGCTTTGAAAAGTGCGTAGGAGTACTGCTGTCCCCATGTGTCATTCTGGATAGAAGAGAACAGGACAGGTGACTTAGATAGAATACATTACAGTATAACACATCCTGGCTTTAGCCTATCTAAAATGATGGCACTGATTGCACATGAAAGGTCCGTTTTACCATCACAGCTACCCTCGCTTGGGACAGAGCTACTGTGGGCTGCAACTTTCAAACATCTTAGTTCAGAGGAGGGCAGCTGGCAGAGAAACACAAACTCAAAAATATGTAAATATTTGGAGGCAACAGACGTTTGGGCCGAAGCCTAAAAACAGAGCCCTGGAAATGGGCAGAAAGAGCGAGAGACATGGCAGGCTTGCATGAGAGAAAGTAGGTCAGCTATTTAGAAAAATGTGATTTCAGCTTGAGTTTTCTCATTTGTAGATAAATTGCCCCTTTTTCCCTTTAAATCCCAATGGTGGTTCATTGCAAATCAATAACTATCTCCTGGGGTTGACATGTCCAGATTGCTTTTAAAATCATTTGCACCATGGAAAAGCTAATACAAAGAGCAAATTTGTTACTACCTACGAAAAGAAGTAATAAACAGTTTCCATGTAAGGCAGCCGTACATTTCTTTTCAGTCTTGGCGGTATCTTGAAATGACATTTTCAATATAAGTCCCTAACAAAAAACTGTGACTAAGAAAAATACTTGTGCTTAAATATGGGAGGTCTATTAGCTATATAAAATGTGTTTGATGGATGAGATCTATGTAATATACTCTTATTTTAACAACATTGAAATAACCTGTCAAAAAGGGAATTGACATTGTTGTGGGAAAATTTATATCTTTCTTCTATTATATATTAATATTCATATTTACTCACTATAAAAGTTTTCACTCAGTCTGTTTCTCTCTCAAGGCCACACCATTCCCTGCAGAATGTTGTTTGTAGACCAGACATAGCTTCTTCCCATAACAATCCAGATTCTTTCTCAAGGTTTATTCATAACATGTTACTGTTAACCAAAGTGTGTGTAATTTGTTATGACTCTGACTGCTTTCCATTGTTGTAAGTAGGGGGGACGAACCCTGCCCAGATCAGAACAGAGCAGAATGCTATGCCATGAGGGCTGTATGATGAGCTGTTCTCTCTTTGCAAAGATCTGAATAAATGTGCCGACTGAGTGAAATCCATCGATCTCCATTTATTTAACTAGGATGAATAGTTGAATACTTTTTTCCCACGACAACATTTAAGGCAATTTACCTGGGTGACCTTTATTTACGTTTAAAAAATGCTTTCATATTTCCCAAGAAATTGTAAAGCAGGAAGATACAAATGATAAAATGCTAATTGTAGAGATGAATGCAAATATTAACAAATAATCTATGTCTGAAAAATCTTGTTTTTTTTTCAGACTCAGATTAAAATGTCTTTGTAGATTTTGAATGCTTTGGTGTCCAAATGTGGACTGTTAAAGTTACTATGGAGGATGTTCTTTTTCTGGGTGGATCATCAAAATAAGTGGCCCTTCTAATTGTCAATCATTCTGGTGATATGTTTGCCTAAGGCCATCCTATGTGCTCGTACCTATTTCACTTACCGGTGGTGAGTCTTACATAGTAGAAAGATTCTAAATCTTCTTTTGGAAAGTAAGCTTGTATGAAAAGCGCGTGCACAAGCAGAAATGGGCTTGTGCATGCTCTTTCATGCTTTTAATGGGTATTCACTCTCAGGAGCTGTTACAGGTATGTGCATATTCCCTTTTTTTTTTTTTAAGTGGAGTGGGTGGGTCTTTTCAAAAATTTGCAAAAATCCTCCACTGTACCTTTAACTAATTGATGGTATTTATGGAAAAAATCTTTATTTTTAGAAAAAAAGAGAGTTATAAAATTATAAATCATTAACATCACGTGTTTATACAGTATATTGGCAATTGTGTGGTTATAGATTAAGGCTCTTGTCTTCAATTTCAGTTTGGGAAATTATATTTACTCATTTCAAAATATTTTCAAATAACAAGTCAGATACACATAGGATAATCGTGTTTTGAAAGCCACAATATAAAATCAAGAAAAAAGTGAAATGTCAAGTAAATGAAAAGAATAATATATGTTTTTTTTTTTTTTTTTATATTACAAGACAATGAACATGCATGTCTTTCACTAACATTTTATTCCTCTGTATCAATGTTTATCAACCAATCATATAGATTTTAATACAACCTCCAGCAAGTTGACTGGGGGAAATAATCTGTATGCTGCTCAAAGACGGCTGAAAAGAAGTACTGAACTGGATGAACACAACATTTCCAATATAGTTTTACGTGATTCCAATTAAATTCAATCAAAAAGATACAAAGTAGTTTCTAGTCTGATCTCAAGTAATAACACGCTGCCTGAGCAGCAACTCTCACCTGAATGCATATCTCTGCACAAATGAACGGAAGTGCGACTAAAATTAGATAAAGTCTGAAACATCTCAGGGGAAGAAGTTTGCAACTTGTGCCTATTGTGCTGCTTAAACATTAGCAAAGCAGACTCAGTGAAACAAGTGAGCTTGTCATGGAAGCAGCGATGCATGGTGAATCAGGAACATCATACCTTGAGAGACATAACTATCCATGTGACATCTGTTCTGGTACAAGGATTTTAGCAACAGCAGCTAAAGAGGCACTGCTTTACAGAAACAGATATCTGTATAATGAATCCATCTAATATGTTTTTTTTTCCCTGAATTGAATTACTAAGAAAAAAAGTTTTTAAATGTCTTTCAAATCAATTTAGTGACATGCAACTACATTAAACTCAGGTTCTATGATGTTTTAAATTTAAATGTCTGGTTTTCTGCTCGACTCTAACATCATTCTTCTAAAAGAATAAAAAATAATCTCCCTTAGCTGACTAAAATAAGCATGTTACTTAAACAAAGTGATTTGATGGATGCGTAAGCTGTAGGATTTTGATTTTCATGAGAACAAATTGTTAAAGATCTTCATGGTATATGCAGACACTTTAGAGAACACCAGAGAGCACGCTAACAGAGAGTACATGCTTTGTTGAAATGTCACCCAAGAACATTTTCACTCATGCAGTCTTTTATTCCATTACATAAAGGGCTTTATGTGGCCCTGATAGCTCTTATATTGACAAGTGTATTGATAAGCTATCAGTCAGGAAGCCATTTCCCCAGCTGTGTTATTCAGGACTTGGATCTATGTTGATTTACTAGTCTTGCCACTATGTTCATCCTTACCTCCAGAAAGGAGATAGGACTGTTGAGGTCACTCTGTATGTGCATTAACAACTGAAAAGAAGCTCTTTGATGGGGCTGATTTTAGCAAATGCAAAACTTTGCTGTTTTAAGAATATAAAAAAAAAAAGTGCAAGTACAAGCATAAGCATTCTCTGGTAACACATGATAAAAAAGGCAGCCAGTTTTACAAAATATGTATTCTATATACACACCTTTTTACACTAAGTAGTAGAGTTGCTTAAAATTTAGTCATCACCAAATTTAATAAAAGTCTACCAGTGCAGCAGATACACCTATTTCATTTGGGCTTTAATATGACAGACATGCATTACAGTCTTTCCCAGGAAGCTAAAGGGGTTTTAATACAGTAATTACTGGAGGTGATGGATAAGATAAGACATAGGTGTAATCTGATTTAAACAGGGCATACAAGACTGTCCAAGAAGAGCACTTACCACCATCTTATTTTTGGAGACCCAGCAGTCAGCTGGGAAGTCCTGCAGCATGGGCACCAGGAACTGCAGGCAGCCATCCCAGTGGCACAGCAAAAGCATCATACCGATGAGGTTGACTATTCTCACCATGGCGCTGGCCAGGTCATAGGTCATGTGGAAGATCTTTAAAAAGTACAAACAGCAGGAAATGAGTTAGAACCACAAGTCAAATGGCTCGACATCAGTGTTACGGAAGATGGCTAAAAGAAAAAAAGAAAAAATATCTTTATCCTGTCCATGTTTTGTCATATTACAGCCACAAATATCAATGTATTTCATTTGCGATTTTGAGAAACAAAGTATTATGTCTTAATGAATGATTGCTTAAATTCTCTTCATAAAAACACATAAGAAATATTATGTATTATTTGAATCACTTCCCCAGAGTCAAAAATTTGTAGAACCAACTTTTAATGCTATTGCGAAGATCTTTTGCTGTATGTCTCCATCATCTTTGCACACGTAGAGGAACATTTCTACCCATAATTTTTGCAAATAAGTGACAATCAGTCGATTAGAACGAGAGCATTTCTTACTTTAAGTATGATTTATGTCTGAGTTTGACTTGACTTGTGAAAAACTGTACTGTACAGTGCCGCAATATTTCTCCTCATACCAAATTCTCCCATCAACTGTTGAATTTTACAGCTCCTCCAGGTAAATGTAGGAACTCACTCACCCAAGGGTTTAAATGAGGGCACAGCTGAAAACCATTAACCATACGTATTGTGAAAAGAACCTCAACAATATCAAATGAAAATACATCAAAGTTCTATAATTTCACTGAACCAGAGGTAGAGCATTCTGGGTCATGTAGACAGAGGGGAAGGTTCAGACTCTCTCTCACAACCAAGATAAAGGAGATAGGTGGTAGCACTGATCTCTTTATAAAGGTTAAAGTTTACCATGGAATTGTCATGATCTGGCCTGTTTGCTCTCCCCTAATTAGTAATTCCTCTCACCTGCCCTCTTCCTTCCCAGCCTCAATTATAATTTATTCCTCTCACCTGTATCCTCTGGTTTATATTCAGTTCAGCCTGAGCATTCAGGGCCAGATCATTACTTGTCTTTCTGTTAGTCTGTTTGGTTTTTTTGTCATGGATCCTAGCTGCCAGTGGAAAGAGGGTTTTAGTGTGTGTCTTGTCTCCTGATCGTCCACTGTTCCTCCCCTGCGGAGTCCTCTGGGTTTTTGGCTCATTATGGGGGGAGGTTCAGTTTTTATCTAAGTAAGCCTGGCTCCAGGGAGGAGACCAGTTTAAAGTCCAGCTTCAAGTTCCGGTTCCTACGTCCTGTCTCGGCTACCCTCTTCCACTGAGCCTGCCTGTCTTCACCTGATCCTGTCTGCTCCTGTGCGTGACCACCTGGTCATGCTTCTGGTCCCAGTCTGACTCTGAAACCTCCTGGGAGCCTGCGGATGCCTGGAAGTCTGGATCCTGCCACCTGTTTCTGTTCCTGTCTGATCTGGATCCTGCCTGTTCCTGTCTGTTCTGGATCCCTCGCCAGGATCAGCTTCCAGCATCACCCCTGGGACTGCAGCACTGGGGACACTCGTGGTCTGGACTGTTAAACCAGGTAAGTGACCAACCCAGATAATCATATATCAGTTTATCGTGGTCACTTACCTGTGTTTCCTCCCCTAGAGTGTCTGAGATTGGGCGGTGCCCCGCCCCCCCGCCTGCAGTGTCTGCGAGCCACAGCTCCGCTTTTGTTTTGTTTTTATTTTAATAAACCTTTTGAACTTTCCTACTGACTGTCTCTCCTGAATACTGGGTCCATCTGTCCTCGGTTCATGACAGGAATATGGTTATGTTTACGACTTAAATTTGGCTTTTTTCCCCCTGGTCCTTATTTCAGATAGACAAAACTGTTTGCTAGTTCTCTGCGTTCTCTGCGTACTGCCTTAGACAACGCAGCTCCCTTGAAAATGAAAACCGTTGAAAATAGAAAGCTTGCTCCTTGGTTTAATGCAGAGCTGCGTACTTTGAAGCAAAATGCTAGGAAACTGGAGAGAAAATATCGCTCCACAGGCCTGCGGGAGTCCTTCCTAGTCTGGAAAAATGGTTTACTGCTGTATAAGAGGACCCTTTGCAAAGCAAGAGCAGCATACTTCTCCTCATTAATAGAGGAGAATAAGAATAATCCTAGATTTCTTTTTAATACAGTTGCCAAACTCACCCAGAGCCATAGCTCTGTTGAACCGTCCATTCCACCTGCTCTTAGCAGCAATGATTTTATGGGATTCTTTATAAATAAGATTGATCTTATTAAAAATAAGATCATAAGCACTCCTCTATCCGCGATTGTACCTGAGGTAGTCATGGAATCTGTACCGGGTTTAGACTGCTTTGATCCAGTTGAACTTTCTGAATTAGCAAAATTATTGTCTTCATCTAAGCCTTCAACTTGTATGTTAGATCCAGTTCCAACCAGGTTATTTAAGGAGGTATTCCCTTTGATCTCCTCCTCCATTTCAGATGTGATTAATCTATCTCTGTTACAGGGATATGTACCTAAAGCTTTTAAGGTTGCTGTAATTAAACCTCTGCTTAAGAAACCGTCTCTTGACCCAGATGACTTTGTTAATTATAGACCTATATCCAATCTTCCTTTCTTATCCAAAATTCTTGAGAAAGTAGTTACCAAACAAGTTTGCGACCACTTACACCATAATGAACTTTTTGAAGAGTTTCAGTCTGGCTTTAGAGCTCATCATAGCACTGAAACAGCTCTGGTGAAAGTCACTAATGATATTCTCATGGCCTCAGATAATGGACTTGTATCTGTGCTCGTCCTGTTGGATCTTAGTGCTGCATTTGATACAGTTGACCATAATATTCTTTTAGAAAGACTTGAATATTTTGTTGGAATTAAAGGAACAGCACTAGACTGGTTTAAATCTTATCTATCTGATCGAATTCAGTTTGTTTATGTTAATGATAGATCTTCAACACGCTCAAAGGTTACCTGTGGAGTACCACAGGGATCAGTGCTAGGACCAATTCTCTTTACTTCATACATGCTCCCAATTGATAGAGTTATTAGACAGCATGGGATTAATTTCCACTGTTATGCTGATGATACCCAGCTATATCTGTCTATAGATCCAGATGAAGCTAACCCATTACACAGATTACAGGCATGTCTTGAAGACATAAAAACCTGGATGACTCTTAACTTTCTGCTTCTGAATGCAGACAAAACAGAAGTTATAGTCTTTGGACCAGAGTCTTTGAAAAAGAAGCTGATTAGCCAGTCACTTCATTTGGATGGGATTAAACTGATTTCAGATAATAAAGTAAAAAATCTTGGTGTTATTTTTGATCAGGACCTGTCATTTAAATCCCAGATCAAAGAGGTTTCTAGAATTTCCTTCTTTCATCTGAGGAACATTGCAAAAATTAGAAATCTCCTGTCCAGGGGTGATGCTGAGAAACTAGTCCATGCATTTGTTACTTCAAGGCTGGACTATTGTAATTCTTTACTATCAGGAAGTCCACAAACTGTAGTTAAAAGCCTTCAGCTGATCCAAAATGCTGCAGCCAGAGTTCTGATGAAAATTAAAAAGAGAGATCATATCTCTCCTATCCTGGCTTCTCTTCATTGGCTTCCTGTTAAATCAAGAATATAATTTAAAATCCTCCTTCTCACATATAAAGCCTTAAATGGCCAAGCTCCATCTTATATCAGAGATATGATTGTTCCTTATGTTCCTAACAGAGCACTTCGCTCTCAATCTGCAGGTTTACTAGTGGTTCCTAGAATTTCTAAAAGTAGAATGGGAGGCAGATCTTTTAGTTATCAGGCTCCTCTCCTGTGGAACCAACTACCAGTTTTAGTCCGTGAGGCAGACACTCTTAGACACTCAGGCTTAAAACTTTCCTTTTTGATAAAGCTTATAGTTAGGGTGGCTCAGGTTATCCTGAGCTGTCTTTAAAGTTATGCTGCTATAGGCTTAGACTTTTGGAGGACATAGGGACCCCCATTTCATCATTCTGCTTCATTCTCTCTCTATTCTCCTAATCTGCAGAATATGTTTGTTCAATCTCTAACCTTCTGCTCTCTCTGCTTTTCCTCAGAGTAGCTTTGCCTCGTCTGTTCCTGTTTGGCTGTGACGTCATCCAGGAAAGAAACATCAGCTGTGCTGCTTCCATCAACACCCTTGTTTGTAGATGTTGGAGATCGGCCTGTTTTCCAGTGTGGTCCTGTTTCTCTGGCCGTGGCTGGGTGGATTTGCTCTCTTCATCCTCTGGCATGGGAGCTGCCTTGGAGCTCGTCTGCCTGGCTGTGTGTTTCCTGGACGGGGCCGCCTTTTACAGCTGCTTTTTGTTTCTCTGCTTCTGTCTCCTTGAACCCCAGTCGGCCTCGGCAGATGGCCGCTCACACTGAGCCTGGTTCTGCTGGAGGTTTCTTCCTGTTAAAAGGGAGTTTTTCCTCTCCACTGTCGCTACAAGCATGCTTAGTGTGAGGGATTGTATTTGAGTCAATGAGTTAATGCAATCAACTGGTTTTCCTTAGATAGAAAACTTTGTATCAATTTGACTGTATGATCTGGTTGAACTGTAAAGTGCCTTGAGATGACATGTGTTGTGAATTTGGCGCTATATAAATAAACTGAATTGAATGGAATTGAAAACAAACACTAATCAATTATCATCTAAACTGACTAATATGCAAGACTTATCAAGTGACATATTATTCATTCATGTGGCAAAGAGATCTAGATTTAACAATTTATTTTCAACTTTTTTTTCTACTTTGTGTGAAACCTTCTGGAATATTTAATCTCATTTCACTTTCTAAATCCCCCCAAATTACCATCACCCTTTGCAGTTGTGTCCTATAGTTTCCATTTTCTGATTGATTTAACAGTGCTATTGTAGAATACTTCTTGCCTTATGGTAGATTTAGTTGGTAGATAGTTTTTGATAACCTCACTCTTTATTCTGCTCCAAAATCATATCACTGAAATCTCTTCCTTATTCTTTATGATGTTAAACTAATGTTTCTTAGTAAACCTCTTGAGGGATGGAACAAGGGAAGTTAGAATCAACAACATCAGTCTTTTTTCCTGCAGGCTACTTAAAAACGGAAGCTAAGAGTTGACCTGAAGAGGAGGTCCAGTTCTCAGACATTATCCATACTACCCTGAGGCTGATGCAGCTCTTCTCTCAACATAAGCAGGGATGATCACTGTAGGGGGACTTGCATTATTTTAAGAAATGCATTTAAGGAGGAAAACTGAGTGCTACGAAGGACTGATTCAGGACTGCAGAAACAAAGGAAGGAAGCTCCCCTGTTCAGGCCTGGAAACTATCAACAGCAGTGGAGATGATGGAAAGTGATGGTCAGAAGAAAGACAGAGGAGACGGAAAAGACATGAGCTGGTTTTGAATAAGGGTGAATGTAATGGCTACTTAAAACTTCTGGCCCACCAATAAGAGAGGATTATGAGTTAGGGTCTAAACAATATTTGGAACCCATCTGATAGATCCTCCCAAGCTAACGGCTGCATGCACTGTTAGGAAATGGTAGATGAAAAAGAACCCCAGGATGTATGCAACCATTACAATTTCTTACCTATACATAATTATCTTCAACTTAGATTACGTAGATTACCTAATATACTAGTAAAGAAGACAAAGTTTGCAAAAAATGGGTATAGATACTTTTGAAAGGCATCACCCATTCTTAAAAACAAGATTTCATTTTCATCTCAAGCACCCTACTGGTTGGGCAAATCTTAAAAAAAAAATCACAATTCCTAGATGTTGCAGGTGTAGAGCTTACAGTTGGGACCAAAGCTTTACCTTTCAGGGCTTCCGAATCACTCTTATCATCAGCTGCTCAGCAAGTCAGATAATAGAACAAGTAGAGGTGCCTGTGCTCCTAGGGTGATTGCTTTTGCTGTGTTTGCTAATCCTTGTGATAAACATGCTCATAACGCGCTGCAGGACTTCTAGACTTTAATGGCCTAGACCATTCAAAGGCTTTTAATCCCATTGAAGACTATGGTGTGCACCACTAACCACTCTGCCTCTTATTAAAACCCACTCAGTGCCTTTAAAGGGCTTGAGAGTGAGTGGGGACATTGCACCTTCACTTTGTTGCTCATCGGTAGGTGACAACCATGAAAAGAGGAGAAGATATCCTCACCACACATGTTTAATATCAGTACCTGTGCCTAAATAGCTTAATTATCTCTTTATTTCAAGCCGAATGCACAAAGATGTGAGAGTTATCAATGTTAACTCTGTGGCTGTGTAAATGTTTGGATAGTTTTCAAAGTGAGGGTGCTACAATATTAATGGACACAACAGAATAAACATTCTTTTCATTAATGTTTATTCAAATTTGAAATGTATGTCTTTTTTTCAGGCAGGCAACCTCTTTTATAACTTAGATAAATAAATTATTGCAGTTCATACACTGTTTTGTGTGATGTGTACGTTTCTTAAGGAGCTGTAATGGAATTCCATAATATTAAAGTGTTAAATTCCCTCAGTGGTGAATGAATAAAATATAAAGTGCCCCTCTACATTTTGAGCACTGAATCTGATACATTTTTCATTTGTAAAATCATTTCCAGACAGTAAAAATAGCACACTCTGCTTTCAAACCTATAACAAAAAAGTAATTTTCTCTCAGCTATTTTTAGGCAAAAATGTTGGTTGAAAAGCATTTAGTTATATTTGAGAAGAGATTTTTGAGTTTACGTGCCTGTTAACAGTCAACATATAGACCTATTTATGCTTTATGTGATCAGGAAGCTGCAGGTGCAGCACAGCAAGAGAAGTGCTGCCTAGGATAATAAAACCCAGCTACTTTCAGACATAGGAGAAAGCAGGACCAAATCTAACGCTTAACATGAACCACCACCAGCGTTAAAATGTCAAATTTATTGCTTTAACAGTTGCTTGAACTGATATCTCAGGATGGACTTAAAGCAGTTCAAAACAACTTTTAGTTTTGGGTGATAATGGCTCCCCACACTGGACAAAAGCTGTATTATTTTACCTGAAGGAAGACAGCATTTCCCATGTGAACCAGCTCATTGGGTGGAAAATCCCTGATCTCTATTATAGTTAAATTTGCATGCAAAGGTCATGACTAATAAATGTGTGTGTGTTATCAGAAGAGATAGGCAAATACTGATTAGCTTTATGGGAAGTATTTTTTTAATTTGTAAAGATCCCTTCCATTTCCTACTATGTGTTTTTGCTGGCTTTAAAATACTGCACAACAGATAATGAAAACACAGCAGAAATGTTAAATAGACATAGTAATTATTTCTGTTTCTTTCGTTTCCATATATCTGCCTGGTAAAATTGCACCATAAAAAAACGGTGGCAGGTTCCCTGAACCATACACCCTTGTCTGCATGTATTTATTGTATACAAAATAAATAACCTCACATGGTTACTGGAGGATTGAATAAGCAGAGTGTGGATATTTATTGAAGCTCATTTCTAATACATGGCCACTTGTCAACATTATGGATCTGTTAGCATATTTGTTGAGGTTAATGATGTTAATGTTATATAGCAAAAACCTTTGTTATAAAGTCACAGATGTTAATTCCTTTAACAGAGCAGTCTGCTGAATCAAACTGAGCTCTAAAAGCTTATACTCTACCTATAAAACTAACTTCACCCAGTAAAAGTCCAAAGTTTTTCCATCTTCTCACACTGGTGAGACAAAATATCTCCTTATAAGCACAAAGTATTTAATCCTCTAAAGCAGACCGGGCAGTAAGTGTCTTCTCTCCTCTTCTGTCACACCCCGTAAAGACCTGTGCAGAAGGTAGCTATGCCTTTTATTTACTATGTCAGGCTGGTGTATGATCCAAAAAGTGAAATAATAATCTCAGAATACTTATGTTTCTGAAGTTTGGATTTTATTCACATAATATTTACTTTTTGTCTCAGAAATCAGACTTTAATATTAAAATTCAGTCTGTTGTTTTAATTCTTAAACTTTCTCTGATAAATCAGTTTCAAATTTTTAAATTCCAAAAATTTGTGTCAGAATAATTGAAAACAGTTTCAATTCTGAGATTAAAGTCAGGAATCTTTTAAATTATTATTTTTTTTTTTTAGGAATTTTTATTTAAATCTCAGAATTCCAACTTTGATCTGAAAATTTTGATACATTTCTGTTAATACTGAGTTTCAGAACTCTAAGTTGTCAGAATTCTTAGAAAGTAATTACAATGCTGAGATTAAAGTCAGAAGTATTTAAAAATTATATCGTTTTTTGGGGGAATTCTGACTTAAATCTCAGAAAATTCTGACTTTCAAAATGAAAAATTCTAAAATTAAGATATTTAACCCAGGGGAAGATTTCATACATACAAATAAATAAAAATCATGGCATTCTTGCATATAGAAGAATACAAAAATGTAATTTATTAGTTAAATGGTCAGAGAAAAGGAAACTAAACTAATCCAGAAATTAACAGATTAGAGATTTAAAAATAAATAAATAACCAATGTAAAAATAATAACATAATAATAAAAGTAGCCTAGTTGCGCTTATTGCAACTACTACAACAACAACATTGATCCCTCACTCCCACTCTGGCTCCCTGAGCAAGTCCCTTAACCCCACACTGCTCCCGAAGGGGGTGGGTTAAATGCAGAGAAGTAGTTTACCTCTGGGATTAGTAAAGTTTTAAAAAATAGTCTTAAAAAAAATAAAAATTTAAAAGAAGAATGCCAAAAACACTGGAAGGCATTTTTCAATATTTACTACTTAAAGTCAAAATTTTCAATTTTTACAAGAGTTATATATTTCTTTTTTTCAGCTTATGTTAGTTCAAAAGCACTTTTTTATTTGCCCTTGAAGTTGAACAATGCCTCTGAGTTGCCAAGTGAAATAGTGAAACTGCCAAAATATGTGACTTATTAAAGGGTAAGTTGGTTTTAACACTTGAGAATATAACTTAGAATGGACAGATGGTCTGTGCAACCAACTGGCTTTGGGACTGAACCAAAACACACGGGACTGTCACAACACAGGAAGTCATTCACACATAAATTCTCACCATTAACAGACATTGATCAATGTTGAGGTGATGGGTACCTAAAGGATCGCTGGATTTCAGCCATATGTAGTTTTCTTCAGGGGTTTTGATACTTGCAAAAGAAAAGAATTAAACAACTAAGCTGCTGTATTCTAGAGAATATATCAGTGACCACACACCCAAATGTATAATGGAAAATAACAGGCATATTTTTGATGCATGACATCAAAACCCAAGGAAAAAGAGATGTGCTGTTTTATCTGTAGCTCGCTATAATAATCCCAAGTTAATTCCACTGCATATCTCAATTTGCTCTATGATGCCTGCCTCACTTATAAAAGCTCATTTAGGAGTTCTGTAGCTCAGGGCGAAGACTTATTGTCTTCAAATTTGAAAAGTGTCAGTTTGATCACCACTTCCAGTATATGAATGTTTAAATGTTGTGTGTGATTAGGAGAGTGGAGGAGAGAATGTGATTGTCAGTATAAAAAAACACTTTAAGAAGTCAGCGTGATTAAAAAATGCAAAAAGTTCTGTCTGTCAAAGTGATTATTTGCAGCAGGGCACATAGCCAGACTAATGAGAGACCAACGGATCATTCTTGCAGCCTTATGCCAGAACTGGCTTGTATAAGACCAAGGGGACTACTGTCAAACTGCTGATGTGCTTATTTGAAAACTTCAACACACCCTTTCTGAAATTGTTAAACAAATTTTACTTAACTCTTTTTTTTATGAGGGGGGGGGCAAACCTGAATTCACTGTTGTTATCCAAATATAGGGATAATTACTTCAAGCTGTATAATCTAGAGCTTCTTAATACAGAACAATGAGCAATTACCCCAAAACAGAAAAAAAAACATGGAACAGCCTGAACCTTCAGAGGACTGCCTATTCCAGGAACGCATCAGTGAATTATCCAGGAGGACAAAGAAGAACTCAGAGCCACTTCTTGAACATTGCAAGTCTCACTTGCATCACTTAAGAGTCCTTGTTCTTCGATTCAACAATAACAACAAAGTCTAAATTAACATCTTGAAGGAGATACAGAGCCAAAACAATTACTATAAACTATAACAAACTCTATGCACAAGTATCTGGGGTAATACATGACTGTTGAACACTAACCTCTGCTGCTTTCCTATTTGAGCTGTTTCCTTAAACGACCTCTTCCACTCAGCCACTGAGTGAAGAATAAAGCCTATGAGAATGAAGACAGTTAATGCTATGCAAATCCCTGGCATGTAACACAGACTACAGTCTCTCTGTAGGAAGGTGAAATCTCTATTTTCATTTGTATCTGTAATCAGTTCTTATACTGCCCTATCAAACAGACTTTTTGCTTATAAATGGGCATAACAGAGTAGCAACAGTCACTGCTGTGTAAGAATAGAATAGAAAAGAATAGAATACAAAAGAATAGAATAGAATACAGAAGAATAAAATAGAAAATTCCGTTATTGTACAACAATAGCAATAATTGGGTGAAACTGCAGCAAATTCACAGGCATTTAAAGTAAGAAGTTCCATGCAAAAATATAATTAGAAAGTGTTTAAAAAAAAACAAAATAAAGACTAAAATTCTCTACATTAACGAGAGAAGTTGATATAAATATTGTGCAGTTATAAAACAACTGGTGAATGTGAATTTATAAAGACTTCTACAATGTGTGATAGTTAAAGTAGGAACAGCAGAGTAATAATAGCAATGCAAATAGCAGCATGTACTGTATATAAACACCCTTTAAGCTTATTGGGAGCATTGACTGTTATAAAGTCTTACAGCTGTTTGTAGGAAGGATGTGTAATAACCCTCCTTTTTGCATTAGGGTGTTACTTAGGGAGCTCTCTAATTCAGTAACAGCTTTATGAATGGGGTGGGAGACATTGTCCAACTGTGATGTTATTTTAGAGTTCTTCTGTCTCCCACCACTTGGACTGGATCGAGAGACATCTGTTGACAGTGGTGGAGACAGAAAATGTTCACCGTGGCCAATGAAGAC
Organism: Cyprinodon diabolis; assembly: GCA_030533445.1. Classification (NCBI taxonomy): domain Eukaryota; kingdom Metazoa; phylum Chordata; class Actinopteri; order Cyprinodontiformes; family Cyprinodontidae; genus Cyprinodon; species Cyprinodon diabolis. The sequence goes on along the minus strand of CM060065.1, from coordinate 41,408,810 downwards.
AGGCTAATTTTTCAGAAAGCCTTTGATAATAAATCTGTCATGATTGGGTTCAGAGAGGCCCAATATGCAGAACACAACGGAAACGGAGAGAAAGTTTAAATGAGTTTATTGAGTTAAAGCACATGGAATAATGACTGGAAACTGGTTCAACCCTGGAGGGCAGGTACACTGGAGTCTGTGGGGAAGATAGTTCAGTTAGCCACGGAGCAGATGAATGTGGAATAGAGATTTTCTGATTTCTACCTTGAGGAATCCGGGTTAGACCTTGAGAGAGGAACTGTTGGGTCCAGAGACTGTTTGTTTCAGCAGAGTTCAGTGTCAGCTTCAGCCTCTTGCCTCTAACGTTAGGACAGACCTTGACTTTGGTTTTCCAGCTCTTAGTCCAGAGCAGCATGGGAATCCAGAGGAAGGTCTTCAGGTTTGGCTCAGAGGGCAGGCTCGGCAGGTTAAGCTCATCCAGAGCTTACAAGACAAAAACAGGTTCCCTGTAAGCAGAGACAAAAGGGAATTAGAATCCAACTAGGAGATTTGAGGCAACAAAGAATTCACAGAGGAAGTGAGGCTTAGGTGCTAACCAAACTGGATAAACACTGCGGCGTTGAGGCAAAGTCTGAAGGCTACTTATATACTGGAGGATCTTCCTGATGATGAGATGCGTCTCAGGTGTGTCGAAGGCTCAGCTCAGGAGGATCCACAGCAAACTCTGCTGGAGAGAGGTGGAACTTCTCCAGATCCCAACAGTACCCCCCCTCAACGACCGCCTCTTGGCGGTCCAGAAGACGTCGATGGGAGGGATCGCTCGTACTCCTCGATGAGGGATGGGTCGAGGATGTAGGAGCCAGGAACCCACTGGCGATCCTCCGGACCGTAGCCCTCCCAATCGACGAGGTACTGCCAGCCGCGACCTCGCCGACGGGAGTCCACGATCCGGCGTACGGTGAAGGCCGGATGTCCATCGACTTCCAGGGCGGGTGGAGGGGAGTCGGACGGAGGGCACAAAGGGCTGGAGATGACAGGCTTGATCTGGGAAACATGGAACGTGGGATGAATGCGAAGAGTCGGAGGAAGTTGTAGGCGTATGGCTGACGGGTTTATGACCTGGGAAATCCTGTACGGGCCAATGTATCTCGGAGAGAGTTTACGGGACATCCCCTTGAGGGGAATGTCCCGAGTGGAGAGCAATACCTCCTGACCGACGGAGTAATCTGGGGCAGGACGTCTCTTAGAGTCGGCGAACCGTTTGGTGGTCTCCAAGGAACGGTTGAGGGTGGCTATGGTGTCTCTCCAGATACGATGACAACGGCGGATGTGGTGGTTGACTGATTGGACCGAAATCTCTCTCTCGTCAGCAGGGAAAAGTGGAGGTTGGTAACCAAGACTGACCTGAAATGGGGACTGGCCGGTGGAAGCTGACTTGAGAGAGTTGTGGGCGTATTCAATCCATGGGAGATGCTGGCTCCAGTCAGAGGGATTACTGGAGGTGAGACAACGAAGGGAGGATTCGAGCTGCTGGTTCATTCTTTCCGTTTGGCCATTGGACTGTGGGTGATAACCTGAGGTGAGAGACGATTTGCAGTTAAGAGCTGAGCAGAAGGCTTTCCAAACCTGAGAGATGAATTGTGGTCCGTGGTCCGAAAGAATCTGAGGGATACCATGTAGACGGAAGACGTGTTTAATTAGGAGCTGGGTGGTTTGAAAAGCCGTGGGAAGCTTCCTGAGGGGAACAAGATGGCAGGACTTGGAAAATCGGTCAACAATGGTAAGGATTGTGGACATACCTCGAGAGATGGGAAGACCAGTAACGAAGTCAATTGCGATATGTGACCAGGGGCGAGAAGGAACAGGAAGAGGGTGCAACAGGCCAGAAGGAGGTTGATGTGTGGTCTTGTTTCTGGCGCAGGTAGGACAGGCCAGAACATATTCCTTCATATCCCTGTGCAGGGTAGGCCACCAGAAACGTCTAGAGATAAGGTTGATGGTTCTGCTCACCCCCGGATGAGCGGAAAATTTGGCAGTATGCATCCACTGAATTAGGCGTGATCTGACCGAAGAAGGAACATAAGATTTGTTTGGAGGACCGTTACCTGGGTCAGGTTCAGAAGCCAGGGCAGAGTTTATGAGGTCGGAGATCTCCCAGGTAACCACCCCAACAGTGCAGGAAGCGGGTAGAACAGGTTCAGGCGTCGCGGATTGTTCAGTGGAATAAAGACGAGAGAGAGAATCGGGTTTGATGTTCTTGGATCCGGGTCTGTAAGAGATAATGAGATTGAAACGGGAGAAGAATAGTGACCACCTTGACTGCCGAGGATTGGCCTGTTTGACGGATTGGATGTAGGAAAGGTTCTTGTGATCTGTCCAAACAAGAACCGGGTGTTCAGCTCCTTCAAGCCAGTGTCTCCACTCCTCTAATGCCAATTTGATGGCCAATAGTTCGCTGTCACCAACATCGTAGTTTTGCTCAGCAGGGGAAAGTCTACGGGAGAAAAAAGCACATGGGTGAACTCTTTGATCTGAATCGAGTCTTTGAGATAAAACAGCACCAACTCCAGAGTCAGAAGCGTCGACTTCGAGGATGAATTGTTTTGAGGGATCAGGCTGGATTAACACTGGAGCTCTGGAAAACAACATCTTAAGTTTGTCAAATGCAGTTTGTGCCTCGGGGGTCCATTGGAAGGTTCTTTTGACTGAAGTTAGAGAGGTAAGAGGGAGAGCTGTCTGACTGTAATTCCTGATGAATCTTCGATAAAAGTTTGCGAAACCCAGGAATCTCTGCAGCTGTTTACGGTTCTCGGGAACCGGCCACTCCAAAACTGCTTTTATCTTATCTTCAGATGGCTTAACCTGCCCGCCCTCAAGCACAAACCCCAAAAAGGTGACTGAAGATTGGTAAAACTCGCATTTCTCGGCTTTGACAAAAAGTTTATTCTCTAGAAGTCTTTGTAAAACCAGGCGGACATGCTTCTTATGCTCAGGAAGATCCTTGGAGTAAATGAGTATGTCGTCGATATAGACAAAAACGAACACATTCAAAAAGTCTCTGAGAACGTTGTTAACTAAAGCCTGAAAACAAGCAGGGGCGTTGGTAAGACCAAAAGGCATGACTAGGTACTCGAACTGGCCCAGAGGAGTCTTAAAGGCTGTTTTCCATTCATCACCATCTCTGATCCTGAGAAGGTGATAGGCGTTCCTTAAATCGAGCTTAGTAAAGACAGTAGCCCCTTGTACTGGTTCGAATGCGGAAGCAAGAAGAGGAAGTGGGTACTTATTCTTAACAGTGATTTGGTTCAACCCTCTGTAGTCGATACATGGTCTAAGTGAACCATCCTTTTTGCCCACAAAAAAGAAACCTGCTCCCAATGGAGACGAAGAGGGGCGGATTATTCCAGCAGCTAACGACTCATTGATATATTTCTCCATCGTCTCTCGTTCTGGTTTGGAGATATTATAAAGTCTACTGCTGGGTAGAGGTGCACCTGGTAATAGCTCGATAGCACAGTCGTATGGTCTGTGAGGTGGAAGAGATGTAGCACTGACCTTACTGAAGACAGGAGCCAGATCATGGTACTCTGAAGGGACAGAAGAAAGGTCAGGAGCGTCCATCTCCCCCCCCCCACCTCTAGGTGATCTCACAGCGGGAGCTGCTGAACGAAGGCATGTCTCATGGCAAGTGGTTGACCAAGACTCAATGTGATGATCAGTCCAATTTATATGGGGGTTGTGTCGTTCCAGCCACTCAAACCCCAAGACCAAAGGAGAAAATGCAGAGGGAAAAACAAAGAAGGATAAGGTTTCACGATGGTTACCTGAGATCAACAGCTCGAGGGGTTGTGTTTGATGAGTAACTTGGTTAAGTTTCTTTCCATCGATCGCGGAGACACAGAGAGGCTGGGTTAGAGGAATAGTTTCAATCTGTAGCTGTTGAACCAGGTTGGAGTCAATTAAATTCCTTTCACAGCCTGAATCGATGAAGGCAGATAAAGTGAGGTTTTGATCAGCAAAGAACAATGTGGCAGGAAGCAACAGGCGAGGAGATTTCTCAGAGATAACTTGGCCCGTCAGACTCCTCAGATCCTCTGACGGGCCCCGGCTTTTGATTTAGCTGGGCATGAGGCAATGAAATGGCCACTCTCACCACAGTAGATGCACAGCTTGCTCCTGACATGCCTTAATCTTTCCTCAGGAGTTAGCCTCGTATGTCCAACCTGCATGGGTTCGGCTTCCACTTCTACCGCATGAGAGGCCTGAACTGGCAAAGGGAGAGATTGGGTCATAGACCTCGGCTTAGAAAAAGGTTCTGTGGGAGTAAAAAGGGCACTCACATTGTTAGAAGAGTTGAATGGACCATAATTCCTTGGTTTTGGGTTATTTCTAGCTCGAATCCTATTATCCAGCCTAATTGTCAGGCGGATTAATTCCTCGAGAGTAGCTGGTTCGTCGAGGGTTGCAAGCTCATCTTTAATATTTTCGTTGAGGGCCTCAAAATAAGCACTCTTTAACGCACATTGATTCCAACCGGAAGTTGCGGCTTTCACCCGGAAGTTAATAGAGAATTCAGCTACAGATGAATTTCCTTGTTTTAAATTCAAAAGAGCACGAGAGTCTACAGTTTGATCTGTCTCCTGGTTAAAAACTTGAGAAAACTCAGAAATAAAGTCTAAATATTGGCAGCCAAGGCTTTCTTCGGAGGAAAATCTAGCTTGCGCCCACTCAAGGGCTCTTCCGGTCAATTGAGACAAAATAAAGGTTATCTTCTTGTAATCCGTTGGAAAACTGCCAGGAGAGTTTTGAATAATTAGTCGACATTGGAATAAAAATTCCTTGCAGTCTTTAATGTTACCAGAGAATTTTTCAGGGAGACTAGGTCGGAACTCTGATGATGACGTCACCGCCGGTGACCTCGGAGGAGGAACTGGACCCGGAAATAGTTGTGCCAGCGTCGTGGCGTTAGCATTGCTCAATCTGTTAGCGAGGCTTTGAACCACTTGGTTATGCATTTCGATGTGGGTGTTTAACTCACGTAGACCTTCAGCGTTCCCATAGATTTGAGCATCTTGCTCCTCCAAACGACGATGGAGATGGTCTGCTGGGCCTTGTGTTTGGCCGCAGTGTTCTGTCATGATTGGGTTCAGAGAGGCCCAATATGCAGAACACAACGGAAACGGAGAGAAAGTTTAAATGAGTTTATTGAGTTAAAGCACATGGAATAATGACTGGAAACTGGTTCAACCCTGGAGGGCAGGTACACTGGAGTCTGTGGGGAAGATAGTTCAGTTAGCCACGGAGCAGATGAATGTGGAATAGAGATCTTCTGATTTCTACCTTGAGGAATCCGGGTTAGACCTTGAGAGAGGAACTGTTGGGTCCAGAGACTGTTTGTTTCAGCAGAGTTCAGTGTCAGCTTCAGCCTCTTGCCTCTAACGTTAGGACAGACCTTGACTTTGGTTTTCCAGCTCTTAGTCCAGAGCAGCATGGGAATCCAGAGGAAGGTCTTCAGGTTTGGCTCAGAGGGCAGGCTCGGCAGGTTAAGCTCATCCAGAGCTTACAAGACAAAAACAGGTTCCCTGTAAGCAGAGACAAAAGGGAATTAGAATCCAACTAGGAGATTTGAGGCAACAAAGAATTCACAGAGGAAGTGAGGCTTAGGTGCTAACCAAACTGGATAAACACTGCGGCGTTGAGGCAAGGTCTGAAGGCTACTTATATACTGGAGGATCCTCCTGATGATGAGATGCGTCTCAGGTGTGTCGAAGGCTCAGCTCAGGAGGATCCACAGCGAACTCTGCTGGAGAGAGGTATAACTTCTCCAGATCCCAACAAAATCTAGACACATATTTATACAAGTATGTTTTCAACATTTGTCATCACTCTGAATAATATACACATGGAATGGGTTGAGCTGTGATTATTTATGGCTTTCTATTTTATAAAGGACTACTGAATGAAGACTTTCTTTTTCTCTTCTTCTTCATAAACCACAAAACATAGCTCTGAAAAGAACGGGAGTTCTGTTATTTAACTTTAGTATTTTTCATGTGAATATTTCAATTATTAGGGTCATTTTGTTGTCAGTTTATTGTTAATATACTAACAATTAAAAATCAACTTAGTTAGAACATTCCACCAAGAGTATCACTGCTGCCACCTTGTTTTAGAGGTTCATGTTTTACTGTATATTCCAATAAGAACAATTAATCTGCAGGCTAGGTTGGTCATTGGGGTGGCCACTGATTGGCCACCCCTGGCCCCACGCCTAGCTCCGCCTCTGTCTATTGAACTTATCTAAGTGATTCCTCTCCAGTCTAGATAAGCTACTGCTCCAACTTACTACACCACATAAAATGAATGATGCCACCACAGACTCACAGAAGGTCTTCAGGAGCACTTCTGCACTTTACTTACTTACCTTACTTTACTTACTTCTGCACTTCACTTACAGTCTTCTCTGACTCATCCAGCAAATTCACTGTTATGAGTCCAATCCTGTTACTGAACTATAACTATGCCTACTATAACAACATAACCTATGTTTAATAACACCAATATCAGTGTAATTTTTGTTCGCACTTTGTATGAGAAAGAATTTGGTGGCACATATATGATGATGGATTGCTGTTTTCTTTCTGTAAGTTGATAAGATCACTGGACAAGCATCTGCACAGACAGTCAATCTTTAATGTTGAGGGTACAGACACAACACAGCGGTTAGCGGCGACATGCGTAGGAAATACTTTGGCTTAGAACTTGTTACAGGCTGTGCTGCTGATTGCTTGACTGGGGGGGCGGTCTCCTGGGATTAAGTAACCTAGTAAAAATTTACTTTGTGTAATACTCTAGTAGGTACAACAAATAAAAAACACATATTTTCCACTTCAATCAACTGATGTTGCAAATCATTTGCTATTATATAAATAAATGACCATATCTTACTGCATACTGATTACTACTACATCACCACTGCAATTACACGTTGTACCAACCCTGACATTAAACTGCTAAGTAAAGAAGTTACAAGACATAGAAAATTGTTTCATACTGATAAATTGAAACTAATCTCATTACAAATCAGATCTGAGGTTCAGGCAAGCATAGAGTTAATGAAGGCAGCTGCTGAGTCATCTCAAACAGATGGACTGAGGAGATCGTGGTCCAGGTGAGAGAATAGCTGCATTAAGATGATGCAGCTGTCGAGACACATTTAATATAAGGTGATACTACAGCACCTGGTGTCAGCTGCTCCGCTAATGATGATGAACGATTGTCAGGATAGTGCCTCAAGACACAACATAGAAATGTCTTCACTTGTTTTTCTTATTCTGAAGCCACAACACTGTCAGGCATCCTACTAATGTTTGTGTTATTTTTCGCAGAGGGATCTAGAAATTGATTTTGAAGTTGCATTTGAATGTATTTTTCAAAGCAGTGTTTTTGTTTCCATGACTTTAGAGGCTTGTGAAAAAAAAATGTTTTTTTTTTTTTTAGAACTTTACCACATATTTTTTTCCACATGTCACAGCACACCATAATTTGGGCACACCATACTATGTTTGAGAGCTTTTTGTAATAATCACACATTGACAAGATGTCATTTCTTATGACAATGTCATTTTTACCAGGGGGAATATTTTCTATAGGAGATTACAAGTAACCTTAAACTAGGGCTGGGCGATAATTTAATAACGATATATATCGATCGATAGACGTGTGGCGCAATAGAAAAAAAGAGAGTCGATAAAAGTTCGATAAAAAAGAAACGCAGTTTTCCTTCCTTCTCATTGTAGCCTAGCATGTAGGTTTATGCTAGTCACTACTTCCTCCCAACCAATCACAATCGCGGACCCAGGCACGCCGTCACAAAGCGCCGCCCTCTCAAACCACAACACAGAGCACATGAAGATGTCGCAGCAAGGAGAGTCGGAGGAAATTGTTCCAAAGAAGGGTTTTTGTAGTTCGCCAGTCTGGCAGTATTTCGGTCATGGCAAGTCGGACAAAAAACAAACCCCAGCCATCTGTAAAATGTGTAGGGAACCAGTGAAAACGAAGTCTGATAACACAACCAACTTCTATTTTTTTATCATCTCAGCCGCTCACACCCGCTGGAGTACGAGCTGTGTAGGCCCCGGCGCGGCTCTCCTCCAAGGAATCTTCGGGAATTTCAGGAAAATATATATATATTTTCAATTCTGGGCAGTTTTCCACGTAGTTCTAACAATTGAGATAAAAATGCTGAGGGGCCGGCAACTTCAAAGTAATAACTCAGGTTAAAGCAGGAAACGGGGGCGGCGGCGGTGGGGGGGCATTTATTTATTTGTTATATTTATTTTGGTCACTTTTCTGGTCACTTTAGCTTATTCTTTGTCAGTATTTAATAACATAACCCAGGTCTCTTAAGTTATTTTTCTTTAAAACAATTCTGTTATGGTTAAAAAATTTGGTTAAATAAAGGGCGTTTCTCAATATGCGTTCTTGAGTGTTCTCGTGTCCTCGTGTACTCGTGACACGTCATCAGCCTCAGCCCGAGTACCGTTCCAATTCTCGAGAACGCCAGATCGAGAACGCATCAAATCCGCGGATGTTGTTCTCGCCCCGCCCTCTTTATCGAGCATGCATCAGAGCAGACTTGTGCGTTCTTAAGACTGACCGCTTCCCCAGAATGCCCCGCGGCCGCAGCTTGATTCGAGACAGCGCTCACAGTGTTAAGTTAAACATTCCCTTTTCTGCTGCTGTTATTCTTCAAAAGTACGTTTTGAAATCATTTGAGGCGATAACATTATACATTTAAGCCTCCCTGTGTGGCCTGTTTACAGAGTTAGTGCGAAATTTAAAAGAAAAAGTCCGACGTTGAGCGGACCAGAGTGACCAGCAGACAGGGCTAAATTTACCCCGTCTGTAGTGCACTTCTCTCGGTCTAGTTATGTGTGAACTACCGCTCGTTCTGATGGTGGTTTTTTGCGGTTCGGTAATTTTTTTTAATGTTTTTTAAGCTTTAGAAATTAAAAATATTGTTTTCAAAATGTTTTGTGTAGGGAATAAATAGTTTTGACTGTTAAAGAAATGCTAAAGAACGTTGCATGTGATGACGTCACGAGTACGCTTCTGTTCCAATACACATACGTGCTTGCGTGCTCGCGTTCTCGTGAAGTCCGATCTTCCTGCGTTCTCGCCAAGAACGGACTTCACGAGAACGCGAGTACGTACTCGCGTTCTCGTGAATTGAGAAACGCCCAAGGATTTAATTCGAAGTCTGTGTTTGTGTTTTTTATTAAAATTAAATCATTTAGCAATATTATAAAAAGTCCAGGCAGAGCTGCACATAAAATATGGTTTCAAATCTTTTCAATAATTATCGATATCGATCAATATGCATTTTTTTTTATCAATAGGCTTTTTTTCTATATCGCCCAGCCCTACCTTAAACTGAGTTAAATTATGTACTGTTGTCATTTCTCAGATTTTTGCAGATGACGTGGATGTTTTGGTCCCAAATTAAGTTGCAAAAACCTAGCCTGAGCATTTTTATATTCTACCCAATACAGAGCAGATAAGTTACTTCACCAACTGGTTGGTCGAGCTTTTTTACTTGTAGCTTTTAGGGATGCAGAGAAAATAATCTCTATCTTATTTGTTAAATTATTCATTTATTTTGTTAAAGATGTGGGGTTTTTTTTTACGTACACAGTTAGATTTTTTTGCCCATTTATGGAGCAAAGAACACTTTGGGTGTTATTTATAGTTCTGAAAGAGAAGTCAGAATTAGCTTCAACTGGAATTGGCAGGTCAGAAAGTTAAAAACTGGCAATAAGTCAATATCTGCCTCTTTAAAATGTTGAAAAATGGATTGATTGATCTATGGTAGAATATATTGTATCTAAGTTCATTTTAAGTTTTAAGTCTTTTGGGGTATAGGGTTGATGTTCTGATTATTTTAAATTGGTAATTAAAATAAACAATTAAAAAAAATAAGTAATCTGTTAAGAGATAGAAAGAAACTTTTACAGCAAGGCATTTTTAATGAATCATTTTATGAGAGGACCATCAGGACCTGTGGAGTTGTAGCCACAGATAGCTTTGAAGAAGAACAAAGAAAGATTAACCTTCCAAAACACAGAATTACACAACAATTAAAAAGAAAAGAAACTATTTATATATTTTAAAGTAGTTACTGTTAGTATTTTTGTTCTAATGAAAAAAATCACTAAACATGACGACTCTTCGCTTCCAAAACAAACACAACAATAAACTGGAAAACATTCATGTATTCATAACATAATTTTCTTTTTATGCATTTTCAGACCAATCTGACTAAAAGTCTTGATATGTATGAATTTTCATAAGGTCTCTAATGAGATCAAATTTGCAACCTTTGTTGGTATTAGCACCACATACTGTCAAAATTTGCTTTATTATGGCCAACTAAACTTTTATGATCATATTTCTTTTGAAAGAACACATATGAAACCTTCCACATCCCTTTATAATTTATACCTTTGTCATATCACAACTTCAATGTAATTAATTAGGAAATTAAGAGGCAGATCAACATAATGTGCATAATTGTCAAGTGGAAGCAATATTATAGAACTTTACACGGTATAAAACTAAAAAGCATGAAGTAAATGTATGTGAACGTTGGATTGAAATGATTGCTCAAATTAGGTTGTGTACCAATTTGTGAATTCACACAAGAAATACAAGAAGTAGCAAAAAGACTTGGCAACTCTAGAGGAGCTGCAATGATTCACAGCAACAAATTTACAACCAGAACATCATCTGATTCAATAAAAAGCCCAGAACAAAAACCCATCAAGATTTTGTAAAAAAATAGTTTTTCACAAATGGCCCTTCATGGATGGATAATTAATGTCAGTCTATGGATGTGCAAAGTCTGTGTTCATAATGTAAAAAACATGTATGTTTCAACATGGTATTGACTCAGCTTTTTTGTTTTTTGTTTAGAGAAACATAAGAAACTTATGCATAATTTGTATTCTACTTCTTTAGGTTGCTTTTTACATTTCAGAGGTTCGACAAATCACTAAAGCTGCAGTAAAGAGAAAACAAAAGCACAGCAATCTTGACAAACACATTTTAATCTGCAATAATGTCATTCCACATACCCGAAAAAAATCTTTTTTTTTTTTTAGGCTACATTAAATTTTCTTTGCTGCAGGATAAAACCATTATAGTCAGTTAGGAAAATCTTATTAGGGAAGTCTTTTTATGGCATTCATAATGAAGAAAATGAACAACATAAAACCAGTTATGCCTTAGTGTTATTCTCAACCTTCCAGTGTGATGGTAGATTCATGGAGCAGAACTTGGGCAGGGGTTAGATTTCCAACTGTAAATACCTCTTTGTAAATGCCACGCTCATGCATTCTGTCACTTTGAATGAGGCACATGTGGAGAATGAGAAGCAGTCCTGGGAATGGACCACAGGGAACACCCTTCCATCATCTGTCTAAAACGGCCTGGAGGGCTCAAATAGAAAAACCCACTGACTCCACTCTAAACGGGGATGCAGCACTGGGTTTGAGCATGATTACATATTGGGATAGAATAGCTTTTTCTAAGAAAGTCCATTGTGGGTATTCATAACACAAAACCTTCATTCAGTGTTGAAGAGCTGTCATCGTAGCTGTAAAGCCTCATTGTCTACTCAATAATGGCCCATTAGGTCTATTATTGCTGTTTTGCTTATCTGTGGTAGACCAGTCCTTGGCTAAGGGTAATGGGTCATTGAGTGAAGAGCTGATTAGCTGATCTGCCTTATTTAAATTTTTTCTATAGACTTACTCGGTGGAAACTAGATGCGCTTTTCCCTCTCTCAATGGACACAGCAAACTTTAAGCAGGGTACAACAATGATGTGTTATGTTTTTCATAGCTTATGCATAAGGCCTGGACAAGCAGGACTGCACATCTAACTAATAAAAATGGCAAAATTAATCGAGAGAAACTTTCTGACACAATTACATTTTGGAAGTACAAAGTTGTGTATCCTGAAAGTACAATGACAATAAATATTCTGATGTGGCTGTTATTAAAGGCTCTGCTCATATTGCCATCATAGATGTTATCATCATTTTATTTAAGTATAAACCTTTAATCTGTGTTAGAGAAAACTTGTAGTTTTGATGTTTTTAAGCTTTATTATGACTCATGATCTGTTATTCTCTTTGAGCATCAGTCTCTTTTCAATTCCATCAGCGTTCCTTTCCTATGACTTTTGTCTTGTTATGAAACCTTTCTCCAATCTCACTGAAATCAACATTTACTGAGTTGGCCAGTCGAGACAGTTCTGCAGTGGGCTTCGGGCAAAATGAGAGGAAACCCCTTTGAGCTTAGTCATTAGTGGACTGCCTTAAATCTGATATAACAAGATGACTAATATCACCCAAGTAACCAATACCAGTGAAGAGAATATCCGGTCACAGTCTTATTTTTATCCAGATGAAGAGTGACAAGGGTAAGCTGACAAGAGAGAGATGGAGGAGAGGCATAACAACAGTCTGTTTAGTGTGTTTGTTTGTGTGTGTGGGGGTGTATGTGGATATTTGCGTTAGAGCTTGATAATATCTGCACACCATGCTGAACTCCATTATGCATGACAGCGTTATCACAGGCATAAAGCCACAACCACTAAAACCTTCTTGTTTGTAAACAGCATTTTATCATCTAGCTGGGTGTGAAAAACTCCTCACATTTAGAGTCTGGAAGGAAACTGCAGCAATCAAAGCTCATTTTTTGTAGCTCTGATAGAAAAGGACGGGAAATAAAATTTCATGAGCTGGTGGAGCATCAAGGTATTGTTTAACCTATGTTAAAAAAAAACACACAAAAAACACTAATTTCTCAAATATCCTGAAGGAAACTTTCAGAGATTCTAATAACATGTCAAAGGAAACCTCTTGTATAGATTTCAAACTTTCCCATTAAATGCGGAGTCCCTTATCGTCACCAGCTTTAGCTGAGCTGCAATGTGTGTGCTGATTCATATGAAGATGTAGCTCTACAGTTTCCACTGCTCTTTTCTGAGAAGACTCAAGAGAGCAGTTAAAGGATCAGTATTTAGGCCGAAGGACACTTCATCAGCTGGTGGTTTATGTGCCAACATTAGGGTGACCATATTTTCATTTGGGAAAACCAGGACACCTTGGGGGGGGGGGGGGGGATCTCTGTTCCCATGCATAGAGATGTCTGTGGCATGCACTCACTTAACGTAGGCCTACGTAATCCTACAATAACATATTTACAGTTGATTTATTAAAAATGCTTTTCAGTAAAAGTCAACAGCAATAACTCCAATAACAAACGATAATTTTATTAAAAATGTATTTATTAAAAATGCTTAACAATTCTTGTAATGAATAAATAGCACAATGAAAGAAATAATGTCTCATCATCGGGATTTGCTCCGTGATCAGAGGAAATGTTACTTGGCCCTGAACAGTGGTGAAAATTGGAAGTTCAGTTTAATATAATACAACTCTGTGAATAGTTCCGTCTGAAATGAATGAAAATAGTTGTTTTAATGGTTATAGAGTCAGATATGTGGCGGTAATGTTTGATTTATCTAAAGCTTTTAATCTGTTACTGTGTAAATGGGTTTGGCTGTAATTTAAGGACAGATTCTAATATATCTGCAGAGTGGGGCCTATAAATCTGATAGGAGTTTAATTTTTTATTGCTGTTTTGCACAATATGCTTAACTAAGTATTTTTTTATTTTGAATATTAGAGATTTTGCAGATATATTTTGCACATACATTGTTTAGATTTACTTATATATTTCTAACCCTTTTATAGAATAGAAAATCCCTTTATTGTCCCACAATGGGCAAATTTACAGCAGCAGAAAGATTATTAAAAATTGTCACACAAATTTGGACCTTAGAAAAATGTCTAAGAATAACATAATAGGGAAGAGTTAAAATATAAACAATACAATCCTGTAAAGTTTTTTAACAATATAAAACTGGAGAATTAATAACCAATATGCAGCTATGGACATTTTTACAGTAATTTGAAAATAGCGGCAACATCAGAGATGTGCAGAATGACAGCAGCATGTTATTTAACTGACTAAGGTTTCTATCATTACATTTGATTTGATTGGTTCCTGCTCCCGGTGGTTGGAACATTTATTCCACTCTGGATTCTTGTGAGTGTAGTCTTTGTTCAATTTAACAAAATAAATAAACAAACAGTTTTGAAAACCTTGGTATTCATTCTTTTCCTGCTTTGTGTGTCAACTTTCACGGTTGCTAAGCAACAGAGCATACGGCGGTAAAACCCGCCGAAGGGTGGACCTGTTCGAATTTACACCCAAAACTCTTCCGGCCTCCTTATTTTCAAGGACTTCGAAGGATCCAGTCTAGGTAGACCGCGTTCTTGGAGGATGCAGCCCAGGATTTCGAACAGTGCTGATTAAGAACAGGGCTGCCCGCACTGACGCGGCTCAGGGATTACGTCACACGCAGCGTCGAAAAAATCAGGACATTTCCTCACTTTCTAAAAAAACCCGGGACGCCCGGGACAGGACGTGAAATACGTATATGTTCTATGAGCCCTAATGCAACCCTGGTTAAAAGCCCTAGAATGAAACGACAGGTTTTCTTCCTTTTATGGTATGCTCATGAATATTTAGATGAGCTGTGTGCTGATTGGTTGGTTTACAACAAGCACTCACTCACTGAAACATCGAAATAGTTGATATGGTAGGGTGACCAGACGTCCTCTTTTTCCCAGACATGTCCTACTTTTCATACCTAAAAAATGTCCAGGGGAAATTTAAAAATTGTCCGGGATTTTGGTCTAAACACCCCGGGCATTTGAACCGAGCCATCAGCTCCGAGGCTGATCCAGGAACCCCGGCAGATAGAGGCAGGGAGCCAGCGGGTGACCGAGCGACCGAATCGAACGCAATGACGGTAGCCTAGACACAGGCGGCCACGTGCTTCCCCCACCTGCCTTACTGGCCCCCAGCCCCCTTCCTCCGGCTGAAGATGGGCAGCTCATGGCTCTCTACTGAGGTCCTGTCCAGTCAACTGCCCAGTAGTTGACACTTCATACCCCGCTCCCTTGGGCCAGTGGCCAGTTGGCTGGTCTTTAAGTCAATATCGGGGTGTGACATAATTACAGGCGCGAACCAAATAAGGTAAAATCCCCCAGTTTGCGTCAACTCGGGGCTTCGTTTGGATTTGCCCGTTTTATGGTGAAACTTTAGAATTGTGAGATTTGCAGAGAAAGGATGTGTGGATGGGGTTTGAACTTGTCTGTACGTCCATTTCACCTACTGAACTATCGTTATTCATCTATAACAATGTAAACTCAGTTTTGCATTCTATGATGCCTTTAAACCAAATTTTTCAGAAATAATGAAAGAAATGTATACCCATGCATCTCAATAAATAAGAATTTCCTTGTTTCGGGAATTTTATTCAAATGGTGAAACTTGGACACTATATAGCATCATTACACTTTAAGTGTTCTATATGTCAAGTATTTATCAAAATCTCATTGGTTGGAGGATACTGTTATGGAAAACATGGCTGTATCCTCCACAACATTGAACTGATGAAGGTGTTTTGGTGCTTGGATGTTCCCATCCTCTGAGATCATTGTAGATTAAATGCCCCTAGTAGGGCCTCCCTTGGCAATAAGCACAGGATGATAGGTCAGACAAACAGCGGTTTACTGTCTGAATATAGATAATGACATCAAGGCCAGTGATGTTACCTGGCCCACGATGAAGCAGGGGCCTCACCTTGGAGCCAGGACTGGGATTGGGGATTCTTGACTGGTGCCTTGTAGCCAGGGTACTTCCTGATAGATCCAGCCAGGCTAAGCCTTAAATCAGGGATGTGAGCCCTCTCATTCTGGGGTTCTGTCTGGTGGAAGATAGGGTCTAATCTCTGCTCCTTTCAGGTAGGGAAAGGCTACTACCATTGGCTCTGCCTTTGGGACAAATGAGAGCATGGAGTACCTGCCCTAGTCGGGTGGCTTGACAATGCCCCTATTGGCAGCAACTTTAAAGGCAGCAAGGCCTCGGACATCCCATCCCCCCTATATTTGAATGAGTGCTGAAACGTAATTTTACCCTTTTGAAGTGTAAACTTAATCTGGGAGACAAGTAAAGCAATTTTCATTCTGTATGGGGACTCCATCATGTTGGAAAACTTAAATGCCTAGGTAAGAAATAACAGTTATACCTGGAGGGCAGTGATAGAGAGGTATGGACGCTGTGATCTGAACCCAAGTGGTGTTTTATTATTGGACTTCCGGGCAAGCCTTGTCCATAATTACCACTATGTTTTTCCATAAGTGTTCATCAGTACATTTGACACCAGGACACCACAGGCCAGAGGTTAATGATTGAGTTGTGTCCTATGACATTAGTCTACATGTCTTAGACCAAGGGGCTTCAAGTCCAGCCTTCAAGACCTACTATCCCATAAGTTTTGGATGCACCCCATTTTTAACACACTTGAATCAAATGGGTGCCTCCTTACCATGCCTCTGCTGAGCTAAATAAGTGAATTGAGCCTTTAAATTCAGGTGTGCTCGAGAAGACCATCTCCCGGTCTTAGACATTCAAGTGAAGATAGAGGCAGTGATATCAACCAGTCATCACCTGAGGGTGATTTGGAATATAATAAGAGGAAGAAGACATAGAAGACAAAAAACCTTCACTACCCAGGCGAGTAATGTAGGTCTGCTGGAAACAATTGTCAGCGCCTTTGGACTAGGGCTGTAACAAACCATTATTTTAGGAATCAAATCTTCTATCAACTAAAGTGATTGGATAGTCAAAAAGTCATATTCTGTAGATTGTTCAATTGATTACATAAGCTTATTTTATGAGTAATCAGAATATTTGGAAACCCATGCAAATGTACTTCCTTTTGAATTGGAAAACAAAAAAGTCCCAAATCCAAATATTAGAAGGTTGGTCCTCTCCCTACAATGTCAATGGCCTTCAATTGAAAAGCCATTCATTTCACAAAGAACTCATAATCAATAATTTTCTGTAACAACATATCAGAGTAGAGGGGACTTAATACATGTGTATGCCACACATTTTTCAGATTTTTGGAGTACATATTCTTTAAAACCAAGTACTGATTTCCTTTCACTCCAAAACTGTGTTTGACAATAACATACATTCCAGATATAGTAAACTGAAGTTGATGGTTGCTGTATGACCAAATGTGAAAAAGGGTAAATACATTTGAGAGGCACTTTACAATATTATCTCTGTGCTGTAATTACTCAATGGTAAATAAAGTCAAAATAAGACCACTTCTTCGGGGTCCTATAAATCCTTTAGTAATACTTATATTACATGCTGTCAGTATGTGTATGTTTGCAGCCAAGCATTAATGGGAAAATTCAAAAAGTCAGGCAGGTGGTATGGTGTTGGTGACAAGCTCCAGCGACAGTTGACATTTCAGTGAGGTTGCATGTGGAGTGCTATGGTCCTGAAGCAAGGCCAGCCTTTTACTCTGTCTGCCTAACTAGCATTCATCAGAATCTTTGCATACGACACACATGAGTACCCCCCCACTCCGTGCCCACCTTTCTCCATACAGATATAAGCACACAGTGGCACAATATGGCATTTTGGTGCCTGGTGCTTTGTTCCTTTGGTTTTACACTGCAGGAAAGTCAATGTCCTAAAATGCCATTGTATTTTTCATGGTAAGAATATGAATGATTCAACTTTGTCTTCTTCCATCCTAATTTAATCCTTTTTTTTCTGGAAAAGAGAACTACTCTTGAGAGGTGATCAATCATCTCAAAACATAAAGTCTATAAGCGTTGAGGTTTTTTGTATATATCCTTTCTCTTCTACTTCCTTTTTATAATTTATACTATCCTTCTCACCTGCTTTTGTTCCTTATAAGCTAAATTCGCAAAGATATATTTTTATCATGAACTGTAATGCCAACTTTTTACGTGCAGGAGCACGGCTTATAAGTGAATGTATTATGACTGAGTGTATTAATCCAGTTTTCAATACTGGTGTGATTACATCAATACTCTTTGTTACAATTTGTCTTCCATGCAAGGGTAAATTACAACAACGTGCTCTGCTGGAGAGCAGAAATGTGAGCTATGAAAGTGGCTTGTGATGCCAAACAGACAAAGACAAGTATTATGTGGATGTTATTCACTGAAAGCAATCAGCACTTTGGGACTACAACTAAGGAACTAAAAAAAAAAATACTCACAAAGGTAAATAATCTCAAACCAGAAATGTGAAAATAATATTCGCATTAAGGCTACATCGAGATTCGGATTATAAACATAATAATCTTAAATGTTTTATTTTATCGAAACAGTTTACAAAGGGCCAAAGGTAAGTAAATTATTATTTTTTTAAATAAATAAAAAACATAATAATATGTTCTCCCAGTTTCTACACCAAGGCCATTGGCATCAATAGCATCATGCTGTGCATACAGTGCCTTTGTTGTAGTTACAAATATATGTGTGCAAGCTAATAGTCACACATCTCATGGCTGTTGGTCTCTGGGTGTATGACTGTTATTACAAATATCAGATGCTAGTAATACTAATGTCAACATAATATTATAGATACAGTGTGTTGATATCAGGGGTGGAACGGTTCACAAAATCCACAGTTCGGTTCGATTTACGGTTTCGTGGTCACGGTTTTCGGTTCGGTTCGATTCGGTATATGTTGATTGTTACACCGAAATCCCATAAAAATTTATGAAATTAATGAAAAAATCCCCCAAACAATAATGGATTGTAAATATTTCAAATGATCCGCGGAAACCCTGGATCATTTCCGTATGTTTTGCTGCTTTGAATTTAATCATCTTGCGCATGCCCTCTACCATCTCCAAGGGACTCAGAGGGGAGCGGACGGGAGCCACAGTGGAGGCTGTATGCTTTGCTTTGAGCAGCCGGTCTGGAGCGCAGCGGGGCAGAGCGGGGGTTGCTGGGATTTCGGGGTTAGCATGGCATGTTGCTGTTAGCATAAACAAAACGTGTTGCACTATTATCCACAACTTTCTTTCCGCCGTCATCGTAGGTCACTCTAAATGCAAAGCGGTCCAATACAGCAGACCTATAAAGTGCTGCTGGTGCGTCTTCTAACTCCTGTTCTTTCCCACTCGCCATTCCGACACAATTCTCCATAACAACTGATTTTTTCCCCTGCTACACCCGGCTTAGCTGCTTCGCTTCTTCTTCTTGTTGTTTACTACTGGTGGTTGGCTTTGGTCGCAGTACCGCCACCTTCTGCTCAGGAGTGTAAACGCTTTGCCTATGAGAAAAAGGAGCAGCGCATGAACCGAACGAAACACACGCGAATCGAACCGAGACAGTCGAACTGAACGGTTCGGACGGTTTTCATAAATCGTCCCATCCCTAGTTGATATGTATATTATATCCAATGGAATGTTTGGATTGTACTGCATCTATGTGAATAATTTCCAAATTTCTCTCACTACTTATTTTAATTTTTTTCTCTTTATATTATGTGATGTATCTCTTATATTGTTGAATACAATGCAAATAGAAACATGCAGTAGCATATTCAAAATAATACCCTCCTCTGCAAACATTTTATAATAATGTGCAACTTCTAACAGTTTTACGGATGATATTGCGTTGTAGCTTTGGAATGAGGGGCACTTGGTGGGCAGTCAGTGTTTTGACAGTGCTATTTTTAAAATGACCTAAAGGGAGAGCTGCAATCAAAAATTACTTGATGCTTTAACATGCTCTGCACAAAGCATAGTTATGGCTTATCAAAAATATTTTTGGCATACCTTGTTTTGCAGTATATTAGGCGAAGTGGCTGTTGAGGAAAGTTGGTTTATTTCAAGCTGTGTAAAGGGACATATTGCTTAAAATCTGACTGTGGAATCAATGAGCAGAGAAAAAAGAATTCCCCAAGTTTTATAGAATCTTTTATATCCAACTTTAACCTTTTTGCTTTTTTTGTTTAGTTTTACTTCTGTTTTTAGTACTTTTTAGATATGCAAGGTGCATTGTTAATTATATGTGGCAGCTTGTCTTAAATCCATGAACAAATCCAACCAGGCAAGCCTCGAGTCCTGCATAGATCTTGAAAGAGTGGAGTCTTTTCCCAACGATTTCAAATTTGTAAACTAAAAAAAAAAAAAAAAACTTTGAGGAAAATATGAAAATTTAAATGGACGCACTCTGCAAATAAAATTAAGCTGAAAACTGGCTTTAAAAATTCTTCCGTCTCAGTTTGGAAGGAAGCTGGTTGTTAATAAATGCTCTGTTGGGATCCTGAGGCTTGCCCACCAGAGGGCGCCGAGGATCCTCTTCTGTTTTTTTATTTTCTTTTAGGGACTGGGTTACTGTTGGGATCTGGGGATGTACCACCTTTCTCCAGCAGAGTGTGCCGTGGGTCTCCTGGGCTGGAGCCCTCCTGCACACCTGGAGCTCGTCTGCTCATCAGGAACCTTCCCTACATAAGCAGCTGCAAGACCTTCCTTCAACGCCGCAGTGTTGACCTTAGTTTGGTTAGCAAACCTGAGCCTCTGTTACCAGAAAGAATCTTAGTCATCTCAAGAGAGAAAACTGATTCTAATCTGCCTCTGTCTTTGCTCACAGGAAACCTGTCTCTAGTCTGAAGCTCTGGGTGAGCTTAACCTGCCTTCCTACCCTGGTGAGCCGAACCTGAAGATTCCAGTCTGGATTTCTCCTGCTGCTCTCAGAGAAGAGCTGGAAACTCTGATCAAGGTCTGCCATTCAAAGTCAGAAGCTAGACGCTGCTGCTGCTTCTGCACTCTGCTGAACCAACAGTCTCTGGACCCAACGGTTCCCTCTCTCACAAGTAAAGCCTGGACTCCTTCAAGGTAGACTCAGAACTATCCTAAGACTCAATTAATCATCTGACTGCCTGGCTAATCAAACTGTCATCTCTACAGACATCAGTTAACCCAACCGGACCAGTACCAGATCCAGTTCATGTCTTTGTGTCAAACTCATTTCAATAAACTCTGTTAAACTTTTACTCAGCCTCCGTTTGTGTTCTGCATGTGGGTTTAACCTAAAACCAAATCATGACATGCTCTTAATTTAAATACCTTAGCATTGAACAAACATTTTTACATATGTCCAAAACAATAATGCAACATCAGCATTAAAGCTAAGGTGTGTAATTTTCAGTGACATCTAATGGTAACTATTTTGTCAGCCCTGTGTTGCCGTAGTGCAAAGATGTCTGCCTCCATAAATGCGAGGCCTATTCCCATTTTGTCATAAATAGCAATTTATAGGGTAACACAAACATAAAGGTTGAGACTTTCTGTTGATGATAAAAAAAAAATACTTACAGTATGCATAATATGAAAACGATTCCTGGAAGGGAAGCTAAATGTCTTAAAACCTGGAAAACAAAGTCCAGCGGTTCGTTTTTTTAACTTTTTGTGGAATATGTATAATATAACACATTACAGTCAGTATATTCCTGTAATTATTACACAATGTAGCTTTAACAGTGTCACATACATACTCACAAAAACTAGGTGAAAAAATCTAAAACTTGACATTAACAAAACTGGTAAATGTCCGCTGTTTAATGATTTCTTTTTTTATCCTTGCATGTTTTTGGTGTCTGCAAGTTGCATTATGACTGCAACTTGGTCTATGATTAACTTTTTGGTTAAATTGTCATTTTATCTAGCAATTGATCATTGAATAGGAGAGACAATACCCTAAAAGACAGCATATTGGGTGTTGGTGATCAATGTGTGAATCTGATCAGAATGCAGGTAAGAACAGAGTTATTAGGCTGTCATGTTTGTAGCTTTGAATAGGTCCTAATCTACAAGACACTGGCAATGTAATCACTTAATCTATACCCATCAGTGTTATGTCTGAAAGTGATTTATTCTGAAAGCTTTATTCTAACAACACTTATGGGATGTGCCATAGCTCAGTATTACACTCAACAATTAATTTAAGAATTGTTTTGTGTTACATAAAAGGATAAATAAAAGATCAGCAAATAGAATGGAAGCTGTTAACTGTGTAGGGCATAGTTGGGCAGTTGGGGCAGGGATGAGGCTGGAAGTCATGGCATTCACTGCACAATGAAAAAACTCCTGTTACACTGAGGGGTAAAATTTAGATGTGATTGTACTGCATATTGCATACAGGTCAACTTTAAACACTATGAAACAGAACTTCTACCTACAGCTCCATTCTTAGTCTGCTCACACTGCTAGGATTTATGACCATTTTCAAGATGGAGCATTGCATGTTTCATTTCAAGGACAGGGCTGTTGTGACCAAGCAAAGTTGGTACTAGTTGCTCAATGGAAACATAAAGAGCACAGAAAAGGGGATTAAAGGTGGACTTCAAGCCCAGGAACATCAGTGTCAGATCGCACCATTCATAATGGCTTGGGCCAAAGTGGATTTAAAGAGCAAATTGCACGTAACATTTTTGACAAAATCCAAACTGCTGCTGGTGCTTTGTACTGCTTACCACCCAAGATTTTGTGTGATGATCTGTTTTCAAGTTTTGAAACCAGACCATGCAAAAAAATCTCTCAGAATAACATCTGTAGTGAATAATAGCAGGATGCTGCTGGACTAAACTATCACAGAGAAATGAGGACAACTTGTCACACTATTACTATTACTTTTCCAATACTGCAATGAGGTAATTAAAATCAATACAATCTACTGAAGTTACTAATTGTATTTTGACAAGCAACGCAAATACTCTCAGTATGAAATCGTGATGTTAGCACACAAGCCAACACTGGTCTCTAAACCATGACACTTGCTCTACTCTCTAATGCTCTCACACCACAACTCATTCTGTCTCCTTCGGCCATTAATTCTCCCCCTGGTCACTGTTGGGATCTGGAGGCTTGTCCACTTTCTCCACCAGAGGGCGCCTGAGATCTTCCTCCTGAGGGCATGAGCTCACTTCTACACACCTGTTTCCTGTCTGCTCATCTAAAGACCTATTTAAGGAGGAGGAGGCTGACACTTCCCTGCCAGAGTGTTTGCCAGTAATGGTATAGCAAACCTACGGAGCCCCTCTGATGACATGGTCAAAAAAAAATGTTTAATTGTGGCCACGAAGTAGTATTTCGTGCGCACGAAGTAGTATTTCGTGCGCACGAAGTAGTATTTCGCGGCCACGCAATAAGTATAACGCACGAAATACTTATTAATAATATCAATAAATCCGCCCCTGTTTTCAGGCATATGTTTACTGTAATGACTTATCTTGGACAGGCAGCTATGTAAACGGGCCTTTAGTCCTTCGTTTAGCTATGCTGCGGTTGTTTACACTACGCCTTTTCCACCTAAAATGGCGTCTTAGCAACAAATGTCACGTGACTGGCGGAGACCAACTGGGTAAGGAAATCGAGCGCGCCTTAGACCTTAGAGAAGGCGCGCTCCATTTGCTTACCCAGTTGTCCAGGAATGATATTAATATTATTAATAAGTATTTTGTGCGCACGTTAAACTTATTGCGTGGCCACGAAATACTACTTCGTGCGCACGAAATACTACTTCGTGGCCACAATTAAAATTTTTTTTTGACCATGTCATCAGAGGGGCTCCGTACAAACCTGAGCCAGCCTGTCTGATCTGAAACCCTGATTTTGTGAACCTGTCTGATCCTGTATCTCTCTGCCTCACAGATCCAGACCTTTCTGGAAACCTGAAATCCTGGAAAAAGAAAATTCTTTCTGGAATCAGCCTGCCTGCACTCCGTCTCAGTGTCTGCCTCTGCCCTCAGCCCTCTGCCTGCTGATTAGCCTCTGGACTCACAAGGTTCCCCCCCCTGCTGATCAGATTCCTCTCTGAGCAGGTATTTAAGCCTGTCATGTGTAAACTGCCAATTTCCTGGATCAACTCTAACTGCTCTGTCCTCCTCAGTGGTTTTCCTCCCGTGACCTGTCTGAAGAACCAAGAACCTGAGCAACATTCTTTGTGAACATTGTTAAATAAATCATTTAACTTTTTCCCTGTTTCTAGAGTGGTTTCTGCATGTGGGTTAGACACCTTGAACCCAACATGACAGTCTCTCTCTGCTCTCTGTAGTCTACAACAGGCTCATAACTATATGGTTCTGGTTAGGGCTGTTACTAACAATTATCTTGCAAATTGATTAATCTGTTGATTATTTTTCTGATTAATCAATTAATAATCGGACATCCAAAGGTTTCCTAATAATAAATGATTAATAACACTTTATCAATGTAAGACTGGAGAAATTTACCTCTGCATTTAATGCATCCCCTTGGGGAGCAGTGGGCTGCCTTTGTGCGGTGCCCGGGGAGCAGTGTAGGGTCTTGCTCAGGTACCCAGAGTGCAGGTTGTGGGGATCAAACCGGGTACTTGCAACCTTCTCAGAGCACAAGCACACTCCTCTAACCACTAGTCCAACACTCCCCCCAAGACTTAAAGAAGACGTGTTACGAACTTAAACCAAGTGAAACTAAAACTTTTCAACTTGAGGGGGTTTAAACAAATATATTGACATGCAAAAGGTTTTTTTTCTTAAATGAAAAATTTTACAAATTTGTTCACAATTTTGGTATAATTACTGCTATAGTGGGTTGCTCTGTCAGCTAAAGGCATGTTTTAGAGATTATTTCAATAATCGATTAATCACGATTAATCCAATTAATTGTTTCAGACCCAGTTGTGGTCAGTCATGTGTGTTGTACACATTTCAATTTTCTTTCTTGTCTGATTTAGCATTGGTATCCATTGTTTACTGCTGGTAAGCTAAGCAGACTAGCCCATGTTACATCACTTCCGTGACCGTATTAAATATGGAAGTAAACATTTTTCACAGAAACAACCCAAGAAGCTTAGATAGTTCATATGTAAGTAAATTCTGCAATTATGATAAAAGTGGGTCTTTAACCTACAATATGTCCTTTAATGGGACACAACCAAGAAGGACAAAATTGTTGAAAACAAATCATAAAAAAGCCAGACTGGAAACTACATGTTAACAGGCAGCAAAGCTTCAGGGAGATTGTGATAATGGACAGATGGGACAAAAAGGGAACTTTTTGCCAAGACACATCAGCTCTATGTTCACAGATGAAAAATGAAGCATATCAGGAAATGAACACTCTCCTTATTATGAGACATGGAGGAGGCTTTATTATATTCTTGAGTTGCTTTCTTCATCTTACACAGGCTGTCTTAAATCTCCCCAGCCTACAAAAAACACTATCAAGGGATTCTAGAGAGTAATGTGTTGCCAAGTATCAGAAAGTTTTGAGTCATTAGCAGGTCATGGGTCTTGCAACAGGTAAATGACCCTAAACACACAGATAAAAACATAAAAGAATAAAATTGGGAAACACTGGACTATGTGACAAGAGAAAAACATTGGACTATCCTGAAGTAACCTTCTAAGAGCCCTGACCTAAATCCTACTGTGCATCTTTGAAAGGAGGTGAAACACGCCGTCTGGAAAACTTGGCCTCGAAACCTGAGAAGACTGGAGCAGTTTTGCTCATGAATAGAGTGCAAAATTACCTGCTGAAAGGAGAAGAAGTCTGTTAGTTATGGGAATGATTTGATGCAGTGATTGCCACAAAAGTTTGGGCAACAAAATACTAAGTCAAGGGCAGCACCAATTTGTTCCAGGACTTGTTTCATGAGTTCAGTTTTTAAAATCATTCTGTTGAATCATGGTTGAAAAGCAATGACTGAATTTCATTTGTTTATTTTCATAGAATGCTATTTCCTGATGCTTTTGTCAGATTCTAGTAATTTCTGTTACCATTGTGGGTTTTTCTTTTATAAAGTAATGTTTTTGTCCACGCTTATTACAGAGATGATGTGGTGAGATCTAACAGTAAAGACATTTGCTGTGGCTGGTGGTGACTGTGCCGGGCACCCCCTTTGGTAGGCTTTGGGTGTCTCGTACGTGAAATGTTGGCCCAGTCCGCAGGGGGCTTGTGCTGGTCCGGGTGCAGGATGGGGAGTTGGGGAACTAGATGGGTTGGATTGTGGCGGCCCATTCAGATTTAAGGGTTCACCTACTGGGTCATCAGGTGATCACGGGACCGGGCACCATCACTGCCGGTTCCTTGGTCCTGGGATTATTGGATATGAGTGTTACTGTATGTGTGAATGTGCTTATGCCGTTTTTTTTTTTGTTTTTATTTTGCTTGAAGAGTCTGTATTTTGCAAGTGGGGGAACTAAGGTGGGGAGGCGTGATTGAGACTGTGTATGTTTTTTTCTGCTTAATTGTCAGGTTTGAGTCTGAACTGCTCCCCCTCCAAAGAACATCTCAAGTCTGTGCTAAGTTTGGAGCCCATTCCCCCATCCTGCCCCCCTCTGCTGGCTGGTGCTTTGGCCTGCCGTTGCATTTGTTGGTGCTCGGTGCTTGGGGATAGATGCTTGGTGTTGGTTTATTCCTGGCAGCTGCTTCGCGGGGCCTGGACAGGTTCCACTTCAGGGTGGCTGGCAGCCGGCGGAGCCCTGGGGGATTTCCTTGGGGTTTTGGGTCCCCCAGCAGTTACCAGGCACTCTCGGAGGGCGGGTCTTTGGCTCTTCACAACCAATATTGAGCATTTTTCCTTTGGATAAACTTTACATGCACAAGTGCATTCTCACAAACAACTACAGGTGCTTGGTTCCAAGTACTTAGAGATTCACTTCCAGGTTACACTTTCACTTCAGGTTTCCGTGCTCACCACAGTACAGAGACCACCCTTATCAAGGTGTTTAATGACATCCGTATAAATACAGACTGCGGAAGAACCACAGTGCTGGTACTATTGGACCTCAGTGCAGCATTCGATACTGTAGATCACTCCATCCTGTTAGAGCGCCTGGAAAACTGGGTCGGCCTTTCTGGTACAGCTCTCAACTGGTTTAAATGATACTTAAAGGACAGGGACTTTTTGTGTCAGTAGGCAACTTTACATCAGAGCTGACAAAAATCACATGTGGGGTTCCCCAAGGGTCCATCCTGGGTCCCCTCCTATTCAATATCTACATGTTCCCTCTTGCTCAGTTAATAAAAAAACAACAACATCAGCTACCATAACTATGCAGACGACACACAGCTTTAAATCACCATGTCACCAGGTGACTATGAACCAATTCAAGCACTGAGGAAATGCTTAGAAGAAATCAATTCCCGGATGTGCCATAATTTTCTTCAACTGAATAAAAACAAAACTGAAGTAATAATCTTTGGACCAATAGAGGAGAGATCTAAAGTTAGCACACAGCTTCAGTCGCTTCAGCTAGTAACCACTGATCAGGCCTGAAATCTAGGTGTAGTACTGGATTCAGACTTGAACCTCCAAAAGCATTTAAAGACAATTACAAGGTTGGCTTTCTTTCACCTGAAGAACATTTCCAGGATTAAAGGACTAATGTCTCAGCATGATCTGGAAAAACTAATCCATGCGTTTATTTTTAGTCGAATTGATTACTGCAACGGTGTTTTCACAGGTCTGCCTAAAAAGTGGATCAGACAGCTGCAGCTGATCCAGAACGCTGCTGCCCGTTTCCTCACTAAGACTAAGAAAGTAGAGCACATCACCCCAGTTCTAAAGTCCTTACACTGGCTCCCTGTATCTCAGAGAATAGACTTTAAAATACTTCTGTTAGTCTATAAATCTCTGAATGGCTTAGCACCTAAATACATCACAGACTTGCTATCAGTGTATTAACCCTCCAGACCACGGGTCAAGACCACCAGTCTTCGGGCTCCAGCCTGCTCTGCATACCTAGAACCAGAACTAAACATGGAGAAGCAGCATTTAGTTCCTATGCTCCACTTATCTGGAACAAACTTCCAGAAAACTGTAAAAGTGCGGAAAGCCTGAGTTCCTTTAAATCAAGACTAAAAACACATTTGTTTAGGATTGCCTTCCACTGTTCTAGTTAAACAGTTCAACTAAAACATATTTTCTTTAGTCCAACTGTTTTTAATATTCTTTTTTGTTTCTGCATTTTTTATTTTATTATTTTATTTTTTCCTACTTGCTTTGATTCTGTTTTATCTTCCTGTATTTTAATCATGTAAAGCACTTTGCATTGTCTTTGTACTGAATTGTGCTATACAAATAAATTTGCCTTGCCTACTACTTATACTTCAGCTACAGTATCAAGGTGATAATCTATTGTATCTGTTATACTATATCAGTTGGTTTTTGCTGTAGCAGACTGTGGACATTTTATCATTGTCTCCCATTTGTCTCCTCTTTCTTTAATCTTTTCTGCTTTTTCTTGTTTTTCCTTTCCTGTTCTACTTTCCCATCGCAGTGTCCATATAATCTGTAATACTGCATGAATTATAATAAAGCTATTTATATGCATTAATCAAGCAGAACACTATGGGAAAAGCCATATTGCTCCACTTATGAAAGCAAAACCTTTTGGGCTCTTTTTGGCATCAAGCCAATTATTCTTATAGCCACAGGACACTGTTAAAAAAAAAAAAAAAGCATTACGCTGCCATGTGTTATGCATAAGTTAGGCTGTCGTTGTACATAAGTACTGGACTCATTATCAATACGCTATGTATACGACACAAAATTGAAAAAATACATAGAAAATTCAGCATATGTCGGCGTTTTAGGAGATTCTGGGACATCAGGCATACGCTGGCAAAATCAGAAAGATGTGACAGGATCCTTACTATTTGCACAAGCAATCTTTGTAGATAACTCGCAGCACACCCACTCACTCTGCATGCGCAAAAATCTTTTAAGATCAAGCCATAAGTCACCACTCAGAACATCTCTTTTTAAATAAAAAATAAGTTTCAAACTATCACAGTTCCAATAACCTCTAACATTACAATGTAGTACTTCAAAGATTTTTTTTTTATGTCAAATGAAATTATGTTATCGAGTCCTCTGGTGCTGACTTGAGACTGTGATTCTGACAATTTGCTTTCCACCCTTTACCTAGGAGTATAAACAACAATCCATTCAAAGACAGCAATGGGAACTTTTGTAATTATTGCTGCAATTATAATCATCTTTGAACTGCAGCACTGCCTCTCTGGGGTCTGTGGTCCCACTGCTCTCAGGATGGGCACATGGAGGTAAAATGCTAATCAACATCCCAGCTTCATCAACTTATCGGTGACTTGCTTACAGCATTAGAGTCTCTTCACCCCTTTTAACGGGGGCTGCAATCAGAAGAATTTCTTTCCATA
Organism: Cyprinodon diabolis; assembly: GCA_030533445.1. NCBI lineage: Eukaryota > Metazoa > Chordata > Actinopteri > Cyprinodontiformes > Cyprinodontidae > Cyprinodon > Cyprinodon diabolis. Next base: position 41,379,617 of record CM060065.1, on the reverse strand, counting down.
TTTCCCTATAGGGAGGACGATATAGAGGGTATACACCAAAAGTGCCAGCAGGAGCACCGCAGGATAGGAATATTAGTTAAAATACATTTCAATTTAGAAAGTAAAACTTGGCAACCTAGAACAAATTAATTAAAATATGGGTGCTTCATTGTTATTTATTGTATTATCTTCATTGTGTTAAGCTTCATGGAAACAAAAGATTTCCAAAAGACAGTTTAAACCATTTGACGTTAACTTAAAAAATGCAACAGGGTAATAGTTAACAACACTAACAAAATGTGATTAACTTTCCTACCTCTTCCCACTGGTGGATATAACGAATGAGTCGAGACAGTCGCAGGAGTCGTAGCAAACTGAGGATCTTTGTAAAGCGTACAATCCTCAAAGCTCGTGCTGTCTTGTAGAAATCTGAGTCAATGCGCGTCTCTACTATAAGGAAAATGTAGTCCACAGGGATGGAGGATATGAAATCCACCACAAACCAGCTCCGCAAGTATTTGATTTTGATCTCCTGAGGATCCAGGATGATCTCTGTGTTGTCTTCTTTGACAATGCCTGTCCTGAAGTTGAGAACAAGGTCCATGAGGAAGAATGTATCTGAGACGACATTGAAAACGATCCAGGGGGGCGTGTTCTCGTCCTTGAAAAAGGTGATACCCACAGGGATGATGATGAGGTTGCCGACCATCAGCAGTAACATGGTCAAGTCCCAGTAAAACCTTGAATCAGAAAGACAAAACAGGAATAAATAAGGATTACTGAAGACAAACGATACCAAAGTTTAACTTAAACACAAAATCTCCCTGCATGTAGAACAATATATACAGTAATGCACAAATAAATTAAAGATTTTTCCTTGTTTGCAAGGGTTTACAACCAAACTCAGTAAAATAATTTCATACTGTTCCTTTTTAAGTTGCATTTATGAGGACACAATAGTGTGCATTTGTTTGCTGTCTGTGTTACCATTATACATAGCTACAGTAAAAGAGTTGCAGAGGTCACATAAATCAAATAAAATCCATGAGAGTGTAATTTAAGCTCACAACAATTGGTAACAGCTGATGGAAAAATTTTATGAGAAAATACAGGACATTCCTAGAAATAACCATGCTGCAAAAGATTTAGGACAATAAAGGAGGTTCCCCCTCTTACAAGAACCTTAGACAGTATGAAGCCATAGTTCAAATGAAAACATAATTATGGTTTAGGACAAGGTATCTGTGTGTGTTTAAATAGCCTAGTCAAACCAACGACCGGAATCCAATTGTTAATCTATGGCAACTTTGAAAACTGATAATTAACAAATAGTCTCCATCAGATTTGAGTGTGACATGACAGCTTTGTTTTGCCCCACCTCTGTTGCTACCAAAGCCAGCCTGATTGAACACACCTGCCCTCAATCATCTCCTCCTGTGCATTTAAGCAGTCTGTTCCCTTACTCCCATGCCAGTCCATCTTTGTTTCTTCCAGCAAGCTTCCCAGCCCCTTTTTTCAAGCTTTTTAGCCTCTCTTTAAATTTTTTTGAAACTTTTTTTGCACTCTGCCTCTTCATAGTGTGTTTGGTTACCTCTCCCCTCTTGACTGTTTCTCAATGCACCGATCTTAAGACTGTCATTAAACTACAGAATTTTGGAAACTCTTTAGTTTTCATTTGAGTCCTGCTTGCCCAGATTCCTGTAACACTGAGTGGTAGTTTTGAATAAATGGGAAACAATTTCTGCCTCATGATGTTCAGAGATGTTGTAGAGTCATGCCTCAAAGTACTTTAGTAGCTGGACTTGCATTGTGACAGTAAAACACACCTCACACTAGAGTCCTGCAACGGGTCACCCGCTAAAATGCTCTTTTGCGGGTGAAAAATACATAAATAATAATAAACGGGTACGCGGGGTCGGGCAGATATTTTTTTAGTGCGGGCGGGTAGTTGGTGATTTATTTTTTATGCGTGTGTGTTGTTATGGACATCAGAAATGTTATATTAATCAGGCACTGGGGTCACCCTTGTTGTAGCTTAAAGCCCTGCCGGCAGTGTGGGCTTCCCTCCAAAAAGGCCACAGTCAGTGCATACACGTCTGCTGCAGTGTTAATGGCGCTGTTCTGCAGCGCAGCGTACTATAGCCCATTACTTGATGTGTTAACGGGTCGGGTTGCGGGTTAAATATCAACGGGTCGGGTTCGGATTTGAATTGAAGATATCCGCGGGTGACGGGTCGGGTTCGGTAGTCATCCTAACGGGTTCGGGCGGGTGCGGGTTGGTAAAACTCGACCTGTGCAGGACTCTACCTCACACTTTTAAGAATTGCATGTGTATAAAGATTGGAAGCCGTTGTTCATGAGTTAAACTAATGTATCCTTCCATTATCACTGAATACATCTACTGCACCCATTCATGAAATGTGTATATTTTAGCATTTGTTATAGATGTTATTTAAATATTGCTACATTTACAAAGTGCAACAATGTACATTAAATATGACACTACTGTCATACACATACTGCTGCCATTCTACTGGACAAAAACTGATAGTAAGTGGTTAAACTACTGATAGCTACTAAATTACTCTCCTTTTATTAATGTCACCGTTGTTTACTTGTTTATACAGGTGCTGGTCATAAAATTAGAATATCATGAAAAAGTAGATTGATTTCAGTAATTCCATTTAAAAAGTGAAACTTGTATATTATATTCATACATTACATACAAACTCATATATTTCAGATGTTTATTTTGTTTAATTTTGATGATTACAAATGACAACAAATGAAAATCTCAAATTCATCATATCAGAAAATTAGAATATTGTGAAAAGGTTCAAAATTGATGGCCCCTGGTGCCACACTCTAATCAGCTAATTAACTCAAACCACCTGCAAAAGCCTTTAAATGGTCTTTCAGTCTAGTTCTATAGGCTACACAATCATGGGGAAGACTGCTGACTTGACAGTTGTCCAAAAGACGACCATCGACACCTTGCACAAGGAGGGCAAGACACAAAAGGTCATCGCTAAAGAGGCTGGCTGTTCACAGAGCTCAGTGTCCAAGCACATTAATAGAGAGGCGAAGGGAAGGAAAAGATGTGGTCGAAAAAAGTGTACAAGCAAGAGAGATAACCGCACCCTGGAGAGGATTGTGAAACAAAACCCATTCAAAAATGTGGGGGAGATTCACAAAGAGTGGACTGCAGCTGGAGTGAGTGCTTCAAGAACCACCACACACAGACGTATGAAAGACATGGGTTTCTGCTGTCGCATTCCTTGTGTCAAGCCACTCTTGAACCACAGACAGCGTCAGAAGCGTCTTGCCTGGGCTAAAGAGAAACAGGACTGGACTGCTGGTGAGTGGTCCAAAGTCATGTTCTCTGATGAAAGTAAATTTTGCATTTCCTTTGGAAATCAAGGTCCCAGAGTCTGGAGGAAAAGAAGAGAGGCACTTCATCCACGTTGCTTGAAGTCCAGTGTAAAGTTTCCACAGTCAGTGATGGTTTGGGGTGCCATGTCATCTGCTGGTGTTGGTCCATTGTGTTTTCTGAGGTCCAGGGTCAACGCAGCCACATACCAGGAAGTTTTAGAGCACTTCATGCTTCCTGCAGCTGACCAACTTTTTGGAGATGCAGATTTCATTTTCCAACAGGACTTGGCACCTGCACACAGTGCCAAAGCTACCAGTACCTGGTTGAAGGACCATGGTATCCCTGTTCTTAATTGGCCAGCAAACTCTCCTGACCTTAACCCCATAGAAAATCTATGGGGTATTGTGAAGAAGAAGATGCAATACACCAGACCCAACAATTCAGAAGAGCTAAAAGCCACTATTAGAGCAACCTGGGCTATCATAACACCTGAGCAGTGCCACAGACTGATCGACTCCATGCCACGCCGCATTGCTGCAGTAATACAGGCCAAAGGAGGCCCAACTAAATACTGAGTGCTGTACATGCTCATACTTTTCATGTTCATACTTTTCAGTTGGCCAACATTTCTATAAATCCTTTGTTTTTATTGGTCTTCAGTAATGTTCTAATTTTCTGATATGATGAATTTGAGATTTTCATTTGTTGTCATTTGTAATCATAAAAATTAAACAAAATAAACATCTGAAATATATGAGTTTGTATGTAATGTATGAATATAATATACAAGTTTCACTTTTTAAATGGAATTACTGAAATCAATCTACTTTTTCATGATATTCTAATTTTATGACCAGCACCTGTATGTACAGTCCATGGCATAATAATGAAAAACTGGTTGAGTGGCTCACAGTGTATTACTTCTGACTCCCTATTTGTATTCCTCCAGCAGTAGTTCAATGTGGGTGGGCATGAGAAGTATTTGAATTTGGACCATAAAACAGAAATCCTAATTTGATTTAAGACTAAATACTAATTAAAATAAGAATCATGCTCTTGTCTGTTTTCTGTGTCTGAAAGTTAGAATATAAATTGCTTTTTGCAATGCTGCTAGTGGACTAGTAATTGAATCAAGATATATGATAAATTTTGTGTACAAAATAGACCGGCTCACTGATCTTCTCTGATGCTCTGTTTCAATCTAAACTAGGCAATACACATCTGTTTTCAAAAATGAATATGACAAACTAAGTACAGTTTAAAGAAAAAAAACAAAGGATCTATGCAACATATGTATCCAGAGGCAAATAGTACATATATCTCCTCTGAAAGGAGCTACAGCTAGGAGGAAGCTTCCTATTTTTTTTTCTCCTTCATTTCTGTGCATCTGATGTGTATTGATTTTTTTCAGTTCATTCATGGTGTGTTGAAGTAAATAACTCAGGGGTTTCCATTGAACCGCTGCTGTACATAATCAGAGTGTCACTGAGTAGTGTAGCTCGGAGATGAGGACCCTAATTCATGCTCAGGCAGACGTTGGGGGATAGAAGCAAATACGCTTTTATTCTTTTCTTGTAAACGGAGCAGAAAATGATTGTTGTGGCATGTTATCCATCCGAGAACATAAAAATGAGGAAAGGCGGGGTAGCAGGAAGGACATGGCCTAGAAAAAAAACAACAAAAAACATAACAAAGAGCAAGAAATTTAGGTCAGCACTGAATACATCAAAAATGATAATGAATCAGGTTTAATACAAATCAAATTATTGGTAATCAGAACTGAAACTACACTTGAAACAAAATGAAAACAAAAGCATGATAAAAGAAAAAGAATCATGATAAGAAAAGTAAAGTTGTGTAAAAAAAAAATGAAGAAAAAACACAGGGAAAGTAAAAAATAAGAATCCATCAACCAAAAATAAAATGTACAAAGAAAGTGTTGTCCACAATAAACTGACAGGCTGGACAAAAAGAACATTAAACAGAGAAACAGCAAGGAGGCCCATTTGCAGTTTGCCATATCCGGCGTGCAGGAATCATGTGGAAGAAAATACTTTTGTCAGAATAAAACAGAACTTCATAACCTTGAAACTCTGTCTGAAGCAGACCACTAACTTTACACAAACTTCTCCACAATGAAATGGTTCCTCAGCTGGGAGAAGGCAGAGAACCAAAGTTAAATGACAAACGATCCAGAGGTATACAGCACCTGAAGGTAGTCTCCCTACCTCCCTAGTCACCATCACCTTAGTCAACTGAGATAGATGGAAGAAAACCTTAAGATTGGGTCAATGATTCACCTGCAGTGGTACAATGTTCTCTAATGTATAGCAAGAAATTCAATGGAATGGTTTTTAATAAAAAAATATTTAGCATAAATGTGTAAAAAAAATCCTTAATGTCCAGACCTAAAGCAAAATCTGCAGGACCAATTTAGAAAATGGCTGATATTAATGATTTTTTACATTTAAGCAAAAATCTAGATCTAGAATGAGCAAAGATTTTAGTGTAGTACAAATTCTAAAAGGAAATACAAGGTTTGTTTGTGTGACTTTACTGCATGCAAATGAAGTTAGAGGTATACATACATACATACTTCAACAAGACAGTATACATAATCTAAATTTTATAGAAAATATTAAAGATTCAGAGCTTTGTATATCTTTAAAGATTCTTTGACACAGGATGCAATCCTTTTTTATGCAACACAATTTCATTAAACATGCATGTATTTCACAACTATTATTCTAAAACATATACAGTTTGTCACTAGCCACTAAGGTTTCCCAAAAGAAATGAACAAAAATTCAACATTAATTTAAGTATGAAAATCTTATATTCCTGACACAGGCTAAAGGCCAGTGTTTTGTGTTTTTTTCTAATTGGCCTTTCTATAAATTTTGCCTCTCTTACATTTCTTTATGCACAAAATGTATCAAGAAAACAGGAGTTTTTAAGTGCTTATATTAAAGTTTTCAAGGAAACCCCTGCCCTGAACAGGGTAGATATGGTCTAAACATACATTAAGAACTGAAAACTATCTGAGTCTCATCTACACACAACACATCCACACAAATCACACATACACAGATATGCTTGAAAAGAGAAAACTGACAGTAATTGGAATTCTTAAAAGTGAGAGGGAATCCACTGTTCCAATGTGTTGTCATGTGCAGTTATATTTAGACAGACCTTGGCACCACTGCGTTTTTTTCACATTAAGTCTGAAAACCTAGAGGACAAGTAAAATTTCAAAGGAAGAAATGCAAACACGTGTCAAGACATTTTATACATACTGAATTTTTGTTTTTCCTGACTTCTGTGAAATAAATGACGGATCATCATATTATGTTTAGAGTCCAATTCTTGACATAAGTCATTTTTGCTTCATTGCGATATCTGAAGCTGTGAAATCTTCCCCCACTACTGTCACATATCATAAATTAAAATATAATCAAAAAAGAACCATTCGTCAGGGATCTGGATTTTCCGTTAGCTTGAAGCTTAATCAGCAAAATTAACAGAAAGAAAATGCTAAAATGAATCTATATCAGTTTCACATCCAATACAATTCATATTCTAAGATAATTAATTTTTTTGACTATGTTCTGACTCATTGGGATACGGCTGCATTTCATCACATTTTTCTTTTTTTTTATCTGTTATACATTTGTGCTAATGAATTTAGAAAGAATAAATCGCTTCGCATTTTCAAAGTGATTTACGACAGAGAAATCAAGCAGTGAAAAAGCATAATATGGACAATGAATGAGTGTTCGGTGGGTGACAGAAAGCAAAACATCCAACATGCTGCATGGATTCAAACTCTCAATCATCCAACTGGAAAATCATATGTGGCCACATATGTAAAAAAGAACATTGCATTAAAAAAAGGCACAAAGAAACAGTAAGTGAACCTTAAAATTACAGGTCATAGTAACGTCATGTTGTTGGCAAAATGAAGTCTGATAATGGATGTGTTGAAATAGTCTTGTATGTGTTCTGTGTGAGATCTGCTCCTTTCTCTCATTTACAATTTTGTGGTTTTGCATTTGGCACCTGACCTTATTCGATAAAAATGAAAGCTGTTTTTCTTAAAAGATTCTGTACGAACCATGGGTAGCAAGACCTACCTTCCTTGCAGGGACTTTTTTATTTTTGACATTAATGTTACTTTAATCTTTATTCATTTAATATAATCAAAATATACAGTACTAAGAGGGAGTTTTTCTTCATTATAGGAAGTACTCCTGAATAAGTGCACTTGTGATTTTTGTACGTATGCTCATTGCTTTTAATACTAGTGAGGTTCAAAAGTAGGTTTTAAAATTACAAAGGATTCCTTCCTTTCCATTTGCACAACATGCTTGTTCGGGCTGAATAATACAGCATATAAATGACTAAATGCAATAAAACAGTTCTAACCAATTGCTATTATACAATAAATCAGACATTGTAAATGGTCTGTACTTATATAGTGATTATTCAAGTCCAAGGACCCCAAATAGCTTTAACCTAAATTCTCTCATTTATACACAGTTGGTGGTAAGTTCACAACTGCCCTGGGGCAGGCTGACAGAAGTGAGGCTGCCATCAAATCTAGCAGCAGGCAAGGTTCTGAGTCAAGAAGACAATGACTGAGGCCGATCAGTGGGCTCCAACGGGAAACCTCTACCCTTTGAAACATTGTCACCCTTTATATTATAGCTATGTTCTTATTAAAATTACTAAAATAAAGTTGGAATTTATCTATACAATTAGGTGGCATTTGGTTGATTTACATTTCTGTGTATGGTTAAAGCATGTATATCATGTAAACATTCATACTGAATTGGCACCATGATTATAAGCTGGAATGAACTGAATTTAATCGTATGGAACAGTTGACAGTTTCTGATACAGTATAACAGCATCTGAAATCACAACATTTTAAAATTATCTTCATTAGTTATAAAATTATTAGTTCCATATTTGAGTTTAGAAAACTAAAAAACAGCTGAAGTTTGTTTTACTCTCTCTAAAAACAAATCCATGATGCTTGATATAGTCTAGAAACACGTGCTGCAAAACTGCAGAAACTGAGCACTATTGTGCTGTTTACATTTCTGTGGAAGAGTAAAATATGTTTCTGTCCTATACATGCTTTGAAAAAAAAGAAACGACCGCTGAAATTCAAATCCACCTTCTAATGCAGCCCTGCATGGAAGCATCTCCTGAAATGGGACACAGCTTATGTGTGTTTATAGTTTGCCTGCTGACTCACATGCACATGTTTGTGTGCATATAAGAGTGCCTATATGGTTGTATGGAAGAACAGAGAATGTCAGGATTTCTTGCTTTCAGTCCTGTGGGTTTACCTCTTAATGGAGGTCAGTTCAACCAAACATGGTTGGAATCCATTTACTGTGTTTTATTATGCATTGGAAACCTGATGCTGAGGAGCATCCTTCTATAAATACAGCTGGGAAAGAAGGAGAAAAAAAAAATTAAAAAAAAAATAAAATACACAATGTTAAGCTTAACACTCATAATATAATAGAAAAATATGAATGTTTTAAAAAAATATTCCAACGTTCTTAAGAAATTGTCGCATCAAAGACTCTACTAAATGATTATACAAGAAATGTTGATAAAATCAAGTTTCAAAATAAAAGCTGAGATTGCAAAGATGGAAAACATTGTGACATTTTGCTGTCTGAAGGGATAGAGCCACAGCCCACTCTAGTCTCTAGTGGAGTGACCAGGGACAGCAGTACATGTTGTCACCCTTAGAGTGCTTCTAACTACATGATAAGTGTCTCTCCTTCTCCTCACCATGCAAGTCATCAACCTGAAAGGAACAGTGAGGGTTCCGAAATACAGCCCTACCTAGGCCTTTGCAGTAGCCTAAATTCAAACTGAGGAGTTACAGGGAATAAAAGGAAACTCACTAAATATAAGGTAAATATACTGAGTGAATACTGTGAATTTTCTGAGTGCATGTGGGTGTGAATGTCTGTGATGTTTTTGAGATTTCACAGCCAAAACACTAAAAGTATAATGCAAAGAGATCTGCTCTCATTTTGCTGCCTTTTTCCTTTTACATGCTGACTAAATGAAAAGGGAAAAAAAAAACACTACGAATTATACTTCCTTTGTACACGAGCCCAGTGAACTGATTTGACCTAATCAAATAATTGCAATTTACCCGCCTTTGCATCAGAAACTTCCTGGCTTCCTGTTTGAATAATCAGTGTCCATGTGAGCTTGTTTGTTCCCACTTTGCCTTTTCAGACTGGATTTGTTGTTTTGTTTGGATTTTTATCAGGGGTTCAGTTCAGAAATACTGCCTCACAGGGAGTCCACGGTTTCTAGCTCAAACTTTATGGTTTTAACTTCACAGAGTGCTGATTCATTTTAATTAACTCACCCCAACTGGCACTAAGGGTCTTTGAGAACAAAACTCTTTATGAGTTACTTGTGGATGTTTTCTTTCCTGATTTCCTTCAGTTGCTTTATTCATTTTATAAAGTGCAATCTACCCCTGTTGGCCTTATACTAAAATGAAGCAAAATCATTCTGTTGATGGCAAAATTTCTTACATATATATATACATGCACTGTGATATTACACAGCACTCCTGAGTCAATGACGAATAAAGGTCAGAAAAAAACACCAAAATTCTCCAATTCCTATGATGGGTGCAAATTATTCCAGACACAATAACAAACCACAAATATTAAAAACAAAATTATTCAATTCAGCAGGATGCCAACTAGTCTAACAATTATCTAATGTTCTATACTAACTCCTTAAATAAACTTTCTTGACCATGAACAACATTGATTTGGCTCTTTCTATGTGCAAGTTGCTTCATTTAAATTCCCCTGCAGTTGTATGTATTTTGTAAAAGTATTTAAAATAGTTATTTACATTTACTTTATGTTAATCCCAAATTGCATGAACAATGAAATATATTAATAACTAACTGATAGAAAATATGATGCAGTTCTCAAGCTTTGATCTGGTTTACTCCTGCAGTTAGTAATGCATCCATTAATCTGTAAATTAAAGGTTTCGTAGGAACTTCATAACAATTGTTCATAAGAGCCTGCATGTAAATTTCTCATGCTGCATACACTACCGTTCAAAAGTTTGGGGTCACATTGAAATTTCCTTATTTTTGAAGAAAAAGCAATGTACTTTTCAATGAACATAACTTTAAACTAGTCTTAACTTTAAAGAAATACACTCTATACATTGCTAATGTGGTAAATGACTATTCTAGCTGCAAATGTCTGGTTTTTGGTGTAATATCTACATAGGTGAACAGAGGCCCGTTTTCAGCAACTATCACTATAGTGTTCTAATGGTACAATGTGTTTGCTCATTGGCTCAGAAGGCTAATTGATGATTAGAAAACCCTTGTGCAATCATGTTCACACATCTGAAATCAGTTTAGCTCGTTACAGAAGCTACAAAACCTGCCTTCCTTTAAGCAGATTCAGTTTCTGGAGCATCACATTTGTAGGGTCAATTAAACGCTCAAAATCGCCAGAAAAAGAGAACTTTCATCTGAAACTCGACAGTCTATTCTTGTTCTTAGAAATGAAGGCTATTCCATGCGAGAAATTGCTAAGAAATTGAAGGTTTCCTACAATGGTGTGTACTGCTCCCTTCAGAGGACAGCACAAACACGCTCTAACCAGAGTAGAAAAAGAATTGGGCGGCCGCGTTGCACAACTGAGTAAGAAGATAAGTACATTAGAGTCTCTAGTTTGAGAAACAGATGCCTCACAGGTCCCCAACTGGCATCTTCATTAAATTGTACCCACAGTAGCCTGTTTGTGCTGTCCTCTGAAGAGAGCAGTACACACCATTGTAGGAAAACTTCAATTTCTTAGCAATTTCTCGCATGGAATAGCCTTCATTTCTAAGAACAAGAATAGACTGTCGAGTTTCAGATGAAAGTTCTCTTTTTCTGGCCATTTTGAACGTTTATTTGACCCCACAAACGTGATGCTCCAGAAACTCAATCTGCTCAAAGGAAGGTCAGTTTTGTAGCTTCTGTAACAAGCTAAACTGTTTTCAGATGTGTGAACATGATTGCAAGGGTTTTATAATCATCAATTAGCCTTCTGAGCCAATGAGCAAACACATTGTACCATTAGAACACTGGAGTGATAGTTGCTGGAAATGGGCCTCTATACACCTATGTAGATATTGCACCAAAAACCAGAGATTTGCAGCAAGAATAGTTATTTACCACATTAGCAATGTATAGAGTGTATTTCTTTAAAGTTAAGACTAGTTTAACTTTTTTTCATTGAAAAGTACAGTGCTTTTCCTTCAAAAATAAGGACATTTTAATGTGACCCCAAACTTTTGAACGGTAGTGAACTCAATCCTTCTATGATTATCCACACATACATTGAATGCATCTGTGTCTTTACTGGACTTTATAAGAAAGACAGCTGCAGCTCATCCAAAATGCCACTAATGCGTTCAAACCAAAACACATCACATCACACAATTTCTAAAATCACTGCATAGGCGCCGTTTGCCTAGTAAAACATTTTAAGATTGTGCAATAGGTCTATAAAGCACTGCTGTTCTTGGGCCCAAATACATTTCTGAGTTTTCTTTTGAAGCATAGCCCCTCAGGTCATCAGAGCCTTGGTTACTCAGTGTTCCCAGGACTGCAGAGGCTGCATTTACTTACCTTGCTTAGAAACAAACCCCAAAGATTTGGGGACATGAAGAAAAAATCTGACTAGTAAACATGTTTCTGTCAGGCTGTATCTATAGGTTGTTTACAATCTGGTTCTGTGATGCAATGCTTATAAGCTCACTCTTTGTTGTTTTCTTTTTGTCTTTCATCCGATGTCCAGCAAAGCTCCTTTGGCTGCTCTGTCCAAATAGAGTCAAGCTTACAGTAGGCATGTAGGAATTATGTTCACACAGATGTGGAGATTTAGACCAAAAATGTTATTTTTTATAATGTTAGGGTTTTTTTCTTTCGTTGCCTTATTTGCTGTGTTTCTGTAGCAGAGTCACAGCACCACCAATGGGGCTGGCATACATACTGAAGCTTTTTCGGTGGTGCTGCATGCACTCAGTTGGACATACATTTCTTTTTTTAATTGAAGTAATACCATTTTTGTTGTCACTAGGAAAGAGCCTATGTAAACTTGCTATGACTACAATCATTTTTTCTTTTATGTGGAGGGGTGAGAAGATCTATCTCTAACACTGAGGAAGAGGGAATCCTTAGCAGGTCGCCAGTCCATCATAGAGCAGAAAGATAAAATTCATAAGAAATTTAAAACTAGTGCGTCCAAGTCATGTTTTTTTAAATCATTAAAGTTGCATGTTCTTTTTTAATCTTTCCACATTGGAAAAGAGTTATTCATTGTCAAGCTTCACTAAAAATCTCAAATTAATGACACTCATGTCTGTGATGAGTGAATGGAAACTTCTGATAAGAACTGCAGAAATTGCATGGTTTCAAAAGCATGTTGTGGTTAAGAATACATAGACATACATGTGGTTAAGAATACATAAGAATACATTATTTCTATAATGTATTCTTAATTAAACTACAAGATTTCTTTCATTTGTGGTCAAGTTTTGAGGTAAGTTGGCTATAAAGTTTAAAGAACAGAAGGAAAATATAGCAAACTTAAATGATAGCAGAAAGAATCACAACTCTATTCAGCCCACTGCCTTGAAACAATGAATTAGTAAAGGTGAATAAATAAAAAATAGGCACAAAATGTTCTTGTGAGAAATAGGAATGAGTTAATTTTGCATAAGATAGACTTAGCCACAGTTAGAGGCAATCTTTGATAGAGCATCAGGCTTAATCTAAAAAACAGCTGTACAAAAACGTCTTGTTGCTACTATAATAAAGCGATCCGCTGTGTTGAAAAGAGTGAGATGAATAAAACAGCAAAATTTAGGTGTCTGGGTAAAAAAAAATCAGGTTAAAAGGGTTCATCCTTTTTCTGTTTGTCACTAGTTCCAATAAACTGTCATAACCGCTTCTGCCTTCACCCTGCACAGCTAGAGGGCACAGTACAAGCACACCAATGAGTCTGAGGCTATGCAGTAAAATATTTCTTTAGCACACAGTTTTATCAAACATATGCTGAGAAGATTTCATCAGAGGCCGGGGAAAATCTCCCCAACCTTAGCCTAAAAACGGGGATTTACTAACTGCTCTTGGAAGCGAGGGGAAAAATAAAATCTACTGAAAGGGGCTAACCTTACTGAACACAGCTTAAAGAGATCCATTTATAAGATTACAAGTTGAATGCTGGTGGGACACTCAGGTAAAATACTTTAATTTGTGTAATATGTGAATTAAATGTAACCTTCAATATGGTTTATGTGCAGCACGAGTTGTATGGGGTCATGATTCAACAGTTTATAGCTTTTTGTTAATATGATATTTTCAAATCACCCCTGACCAAAAAGACGTTCTTAGAATTAAGGCTGAGATATGAGCACATCTGCTATTTTTACTAATTTCTCTATTTCTTAACATACACAAATGCATCCCAATAAAACATACTGTTATTGCAAACTTAATTCATTACAGCATTTCATTTAAAAAAGTGACTCATTTGTTTGATGGATTTGTTACACACATTGCAACCTGTTTCAGGTGTTTATATTGGTGAATTTTTACGATTAAGACTTACAGCTAATGATAATCCAAAATTCATTACATGTGAAAAACAATTATTTCAATAGACAACGAAAACATGATTTATAGTGCAGAACTCTTTTTTTAATTATTTTTTTATTTTTTGTTTATTATTATTATTTTTTATTATTATGTAATTTTTTTATATATATATAGTGCAGAACTGTTTAGCCATGCGAACAAGAGGACTAGAGCTAAGTAACTAATACCCTTCACCTGAGGGTTAAGTAACAGAAAGTCGTTCTTGTGTTTGCTGCTCAAGGAAAAAAAGAAACATCAGAAGTATGCCCTTACTTAATTTCATAAGTTACCTTTTCAGTAAATTTTGATAACCAAACACCTCTCAGAGGAGCATAGTTATGCCGTATGCCTACATGAAAAAGAAGTAAATCATTTGATCTTGAAAGAAAAAATGATATACACCTGATACTGTTTTGATAGTTCTTTTTCAGCCTAAATAGAATTCCAGCACTGGGCCAGATGAGCTTGGCAGAGCCTCCTATCAGAACATAAAGGAAAAAGAAAATTACTGTTCCATACACAAACTATAGGTTGATTAATTAACCCTGGTTCTCTGAAACACAGTGAGGTCTCTCACCATGGGACATGCCCCAGTGCTGTCTCCATAAGTTCTATTACATTACGCCAATCTTGAATGGCCAGCAGAAGTGTTGTCTGCTACTGGAGGAGGGATTTTTTCCCTGTATTGTTGGGATCTGGAGATGTACCACCTTTCTCCAGCAGAGTGCGCTGTGGGTCTCCTGGGCTGGAGCCCTCCAGCACACCTGACGTTCATCAACCCATCAGGAGACCTGCCTTCATAAGCAGCAACCAGACCTTCCTTCGACGCCGCAGTGTTGACCTAGTTTGGAAACCTGTCTCAAGTCTGAAGCTCTGGATGAGCTTAACCTGCCTGCCAGCCCTGGTGAGCCAAACCTGAAGATTCCAATCTTGATTCCTCCTGCTGCTCTCAGAGAAGAGCTGGAAACTCTGATCAAGGTCTGCCAATCATAGTCAGAAGCTAGACGCTGCTGCTGCTTTGTGCACTCTGCTGAACCAACAGTCTCTGGACCCAACCGGTTCCCTCTCTCACAAGCAAAGCCTGGACTTCTTCAAGGTAGACTCTGAATTATCTAAAGACTCATTTAATCATCTGGCTAATCAAACTGTCCGTCTCTGCAGACATCAGTGAACCCAACCCGGACCAGTACCTGAACCAGTTCATGTCTTTGTGTGAAAACCTTTTTCAATAAACTCTGTTAAACTCTGTTTTACTCAGCCTCCGTTTGTGTTATGCATGTGGGTTTAGCCTTAAACCAATCATGACAGAACACTGCGGCCAAATACAAAACCCAGCAGATCACCTCCGGAGGAGGCTCGAGGAGCAGGATGCCCAAATCCAAGGACATGCGCACACCCTCTGTGAGTTAAACACTCAAATTGAACATCAGTACCAAGTTTTACGGGCATATGCTGGCTACATGAGGGAAGCTAATGCTACGCCAGCAGTACGTCCTGTTCCGGAACCACTTCCGCCTCTAAGGTCACCGGCAGTGACGTCATTTCCGGAATTCCGTCCGAGTCCTCCTGAACAATTTTCAGGTAATCAAAAGGATTGTAGAGGATTTTTGTTTCAATGTCGTTTGCTTTTTGAGCATTCCCCTGGCAGTTTCCCGAATGATAGGAAGAAAATCTCCTTCATTCTCTCTCAACTTACTGGACGAGCCCTTGAATGGGCAGAGGTAAGGTTCTCTTCTGAGTCCAGTTTTTTATGTACTTTTTCTGAGTTTATATCTGAATTTTCCCAAGTTTTCAATCATGACTCAGATAAAACAATTGATTCCCAAGCTCTGCTAAGTTTGAAGCAGGGAAATGCAACAGTGGCTGAGTTCTCCATTGACTTCCGGGTTAAAGCTGCAGCCTCAGGCTGGAATGAGTGTGCACTTAAGAGTGCTTATTTCAAGGCTTTAAATGAAAACATCAAAGACAAACTCGCAACAATCGACGAACCAGCTAGTCTGGAGGAATTAATCCGATTAACTATCAGACTGGATAATAGACTTCGATCTAGAAATAACTCTAAACACCGAGGCCCTAGTTTTTCTGTTTCTGCTCCTGCATTTAATAATGCTTCTGTTTTTTCTGGATCCCCAGAACCCAGTTCCAAGCCAAAGTCTAAGAATCAGACTTTTTCTGTGCCTGTCCAAGTCTCTCACGCAGATGGATCGGAGGTCGAACCCATGCAAATTGGACACACAAGGTTATCTCCCGAAGAAAGACAACGGAGATTTAGAGGAAAACTTTGTCTGTACTGCGGTGAGAACGGCCATTTCATTTCTTCATGGCCGGCTAAATCAAAAAGCCAGGGCACGTCAGTGGAATTGAGGAGTCTGATGGGCCATCCAAAATCTGAAAAGACTCCTCATTTATTGTTGCCTGCAACCCTCTTTTTCTCTAACCAGAACCTCACATTATCAGCATTCATCGACTCTGGGTGTGAGAGAAATCTCATTGATTCTGAACTGGTCCAGCAGTTAAGGATTGAGACTGTTCCTTTAACTAAGCCTCTCAGAGTATCAGCAATTGATGGAAAGAAGCTTCACCAAGTTACTCATCAGACACAACCTTTAGAACTTCTTATCTCAGGAAACCACCGTGAGACGCTAACATTTTTTGTTTTTCCCTCAGCATGCTCTCCTCTGGTGCTTGGTTTCGAGTGGTTGGAACGTCACAATCCCCATATAAACTGGGCTGAACGCCATATTGAATCTTGGTCTACTTCCTGTCACGAGTCATGCCTTCGTTCTGCGGCTCCTTCTATTCAGTCCCCTAGAGGTAGTGGGGAGATGGACTCTCCTTACCTTACTTCTGTTCCTCTCGAGTATCATGATCTGGCACCAGTCTTCAGTAAGGTCAGTGCGACGTCTCTTCCACCTCACAGACCATATGACTGAGCCATTGATTTACTACCAGGAGCCCCCCTTCCCAGCAGTAAACTATTTAACATCTCCAAACCAGAACGTGAAACTATGGAGAAGTATATCAATGAGTCTCTAGCTGCTGGAATTATTCGTCCATCTTCATCTCCTCTCGGTGCTGGTTTCTTTTTTGTGGGAAAAAAGGATGGTTCCCTCCGACCCTGTATTGACTACAGAGGCCTGAATCAGATAACCGTCAAAAATAAGTATCCCCTACCATTACTGGCATCAGCTTTTGAACCTGTTCAAGGTGCAACAGTGTTCACCAAACTCGATTTAAGAAACGCCTATCATCTCCTTAGAATAAGAGAAGGGGATGAATGGAAGACAGCATTTAAGACCCCCATAGGCCAGTTCGAATACCTGGTCATGCCTTTTGGTCTTACTAACGCTCCTGCTTGCTTCCAGGCTCTAGTCAATGATGTCCTCAGAGATTTTTTGAATGTTTTTGTTTTTGTATAAATCGATGACATTTTGATCTACTCCAAGAACCTCTCAGACCACAAGAAACATGTTCGACTAGTTCTTCAGAGACTATTGGAAAACAAAGTCTTTGTGAAAGCTGAAAAATGTGAATTTCACCAACCATCCTTCACCTTTCTAGGGTTTGTGCTCGAAGGCGGGCATGTGAAGCCATCCGAAGACAAAATTAAGCTAGTTTTGGACTGGCCGACACCTGAAAACCGTAAGCAACTCCAGAGGTTTCTTGGGTTTGCAAATTTCTACAGGCGTTTTATAAGAAATTATATTCAGACAGCTCTACCCCTCACAGCTCTGACTTCTGTGAAGAAAACAATCCAATGGACATCTGAAGCCGAAAATGCCTTTATTAAACTGAAGAATCTGTTTTCCAGGGCACCCATCCTCATCCAACCTGATCCCTCTAAACAGTTTGTTCTGGAGGTGGACACATCTGACTCCGGTGTTGGAGCAGTTCTATCTCAACAGTCTGACTCTGACCAGAAAATTCACCCTTGTGCCTTTTTTTCACATAGACTCTCCGGCAGAGCAAAATTATGATGTCGGAGACCGAGAACTTCTTGCCATCAAACTCGCCCTGGAGGAGTGGAGACATTGGCTCGAGGGGGCCGAGCATCCAGTATTGGTGTGGACAGACCACAAAAACCTGGCTTATCTTCAATCGGCTAAACGATCCAACCCACGTCATTCCAGATGGTCTCTCTTTTTCTCTCGCTTCAATCTTATCATTTCTTACAGACCTGGTTCCAAGAACGTCAAGCCCTACTCTCTCTCTTGTCTGTACTCCACTGATCAACCTGAGACACCTGAACCTGTTCTCCCTGCCTCATGCGCGATTGGAGTCGTTTCCTGGGAGATCACCGATCTCATCGATTCTGCCCTGGCCTCTGAACCTGACCCAGGTAACGGTCCTCCAAACAAGACTTATGTTCCATCTTCCGTCAGATCCCGCCTTATCCATTGGATGCATGCAGCAAAATTCTCAGCCCATCCTGGAGTGAGCAGAACCATAGCCCTCATCTCTAGACGTTTTTGGTGGCCGTCTCTTCACAAAGACGTAAAGGAATACGTTCTGGCATGTTCCATCTGCGCCAGAAATAAGACTTCCCATCAACCACCTTCAGGTCTGCTGCATCCTCTACCTATCCCTACCCGTCCTTGGTCCCACATCGCAGTTGATTTTGTCACCGGTCTCCCGATTTCCAGAGGTATGTCCACCATCCTAACCATTGTCGACCGTTTTTCCAAGGCCTGTCATTTAATTCCTCTCAGGAAATTACCCACTGCGTTCCAAACTGCCCAACTTCTCGTGAAGCATGTTTTCCGTCTCCATGGGATACCCCAAGAGATCCTCTCCGATCGTGGCCCACAGTTCATCTCACAGGTCTGGAAAGCCTTCTGTTCTGCTCTGAATTGCAAGTCCTCTCTCACCTCTGGTTATCACCCTCAGACTAATGGGCAGACGGAGAGGATGAACCAGGAACTCGAGTCCACTCTACGCTGCCTAACCTCTAACAATCCGACTGACTGGAGTCAGTTTCTGACATGGATTGAATACGCCCACAATTCCCTGAGATCTGCTTCTACCGGTTTGTCCCCTTTCCAAGTCTCCATAGGTTATCAGCCACCACTTTTCCCTGCAGACGAGAGAGAGATCACGGTTAGATCAGTCCATCACCACATCCGCCGTTGTCAGCGTGTCTGGAGGGACACCATCGCCACCCTCAACCGCTCATCTGCCACCACAAAAAGGTTTGCTGATTCCAAACGGCGCCCTGCACCTGACTATACCCTGGGCCAGGAGTTATGGCTTTCCACACGGGACATTCCTCTCAAAGCCATGTCTAGGAAGCTTTCACCTCGGTTCATTGGTCCATATATAATTGCTCAGATTATCAATCCCTCTGCTGTCCGCCTGCATCTGCCTCCGTCCCTTCGTATCCACCCCACGTTTCATGTTTCTCAGATAAAACCTGTCATCTCAAGCTCCTTGTGCCCACCATCCGACTCCCCTCCACCCGCCCTGGACATCGACGGCCATCCGGCCTACACAGTTCGCCGGATCGTGGACTCCCGTCGGCGAGGTCGCGGACGGTAGTACCTCGTTGACTGGGAGGGCTACGGTCTGGAGGACCGCACCTGGGTTCCTGGCTCATACATCCTCAATCCGGGACGGTTGCATCTTTGATGCATTTAAAAAAAACTTGGCTTTGGGAAGCCTTTTCCCATTATACCGAGAATGCAGTGGTCTCTGTGAAGGTTTCGGGCCATTCAATGCCTAGCTTTGCAGCCACTCTTCTACAGACATCGTTCAGGTTCACCATACTGGGTTTGAGTATTTTTTCACTGTGGATCTTTGACTTTTCTTTATTGTTTCCACATTTTGCCAGGGAGGTGTTAACTAGTCTTGCCCATATAGGCGACTTAATGTTTACCACATTAGCATATATGCAGTATAGTACCTCTGTTGGTTTTGTACTTTGTTTTTACTATTTAAAATACCAGACTGACACCAAAGGTTGAAAGACATCTAGCAGAGAGGAATATATATACAATATGAAAGACAAAATTTAGATAAAATAGGACCATACAAGATCAAAACAGGCTAACATCTGTAAAAGTTGCAGATGACACCACCCTCATTTGAATTATCTCTGGAGGGCTGAGACTGACTACAGTTGGGAGACTCACCATCTGGTGACCTGGCGCAGCAAGAACCGACTGCAGCCCAATGCTCAGAAAACAGTGGAGATATGGACATGGCCCTGGAGACAAACAGTCCCAGACTCTGGCAGGAGGTTTCAGTCCACCAGGACCAAAACCTCTTACCACAAAAACAGCATCTTCTCATCTATGTCTGGCCTCATTAACAAGGCCCAGGTCCCCAACTGACTGTTTCCTATCAGAAACAATACTAATATTTTAACAGGTGTTATAATTTTACGAGAAATAACTGAAAAAAACTGTTATTATTTTACTAAGAGTAAAATAATAACAGTTGTTGCTATTGTATATTCTTTAGATCTACCATAGTGTTTTTGCTCATCAAAATATTAAACTATTTTATCTATTTTAATTACATTCCTAAAAATATTGCAGTTTTTTTATTCCACATAATGTATTTCAACATTATATACATGTATTTATGCCAACTGTGTTTGTTTATGTATAGCTCCTTATGGCAAAAATAAATTACTTGTATGTGTAAAACACTTCTGGGATGTAAAGCTTTTTCTGATTCTGACTCACTAATCACTTTGTGATTCAAAAGGCTGCTAGAGTCCTAGTTTTAAGGGGTTAGTTTCCATGTTCATTCAGTCATGTAGAAGATATCAGTGATACTACATTTTCTACCTTCACACACAAACTGCCTTAAGATAAATCCTTTTTTTACTCCTTTCCATCCAGATAAAGATCATGAAACTTTTTTCTGAAGTAATTTCCTGATACAGTTCCACAAATGCGTGTCGTGTAAGTGAGGATTTAATAAATCCCTGTACTGGAGCAGAACACCTCTGCTCATGTTATGACTGAAGACGGCTAACCTGTATGTCTAGAATATTTGTTCTGCTGGAAGAGGAGCCAGTGACCAGTTTTTCTATTCGTGATAATGAAAAGCACTGCTACAGCTTAATGCCACCTTTACGTTTCATATGACATTGTTATGTAAAAAATTATAACCAGTTGTTTTTTGCTACACAAACCATTAGGCAGGCTGATGAGAAAAACCTAATCTTGACGCCACTCCAAATGCACAGATGCACTGCAATTTGCAGCTATGATGTGACAAAATACAAGATACTACATGATATCTGAATCCTTTTGCTAAACACTTTAACTGTTGTGAAGTTTTAGGACTTTATATTTTAAGTTTATCGAGGGTAAAAGGAGCTTCTTAAAAGGTCATGATTTAAAAGCATAAAGAAAATTCTCCTTTAATAAAGGTAAAACCTTTCTTTAGGATATTTTATCTTCATATAAAATCTAACTTAAAGCCACAGATGGCATTCTAAAACCAAATGTACATATTGCTTTAGCTCTGCAGTTTCTAGATTTTCCATGCTTAACACAGCCAGGATTTAAATTATTACACATCTGCCTTGTAGAGGCCGTCCATTTTGATTTCGAACCTGTGTGAAGAAAAAGAGCACCTACTATTGACTATGAAGATGGAGCAGATAAATCAGGAGTGCCACCATGCCACAGAGGAGACAGAACGATCTGTCTCTCACCACTGCTTGTTTCATAATCCTGATATTTGTCTGTCTACTAGACACCCAGCATGTCGCAGGACCAGGCCAAACAGATTGATCCAGGTAAGTATTTCCTGTGAATCGTGACGGCTACCCAAACACACACAAACACACCTCTCTTTTTATCTGCACCACGGTCTCAGGCTTATGAGGGGAGACCCCACTGTTTTAAAACACTACACGAAAGCCGTGAAAACTCTAAAGGTCTCCACTAATGGACATTTTATTATGTATTTGGATGATACTAACATTGTGTTTTAGGGTAAAACATTTCAGGTGAAACACACAGTACAGATAGTTAGAAGCCAGACATCATGCAATCAAATTTTTTTTTACTATTTAAAAAAAAGGAATTTCAGAAAAATAAAACATTTCAAGGAATTTTACTTATCGTGCTAATAACTGAATCAAAGCAAAAAATAAAAGTTCTTTTTAAGTCACGTTAAAAGGACAGATAAATGTAAAGAAGATGATTTTAAATTTCAAGGTTTGAGAAAGATTTCATCAGAGCTTAATCACCCCGCAACAGTAAGCAAGTGAAAAGTAAAGCCAACCAAATAAAGATTTCTGCTGCTGTTGAGAATTGAATTTCTGTGTCAATCAAAATAGCACAATAATATTAGGTAAGCTAAGGTTTTTTGTAAACCTCACCTAAAAAGTATTTCAATCCTGCAAAGCAGAAATTGTTGATGCTAGGAGAACAACAAGTCAGTTTTTTATATTAAAACCAGTCTATGTAAAACGTTGACTCTACACTGCAAAAAATGCAAATCTCAATAAGTAATTTTTTCTTGAATTAAGTGCATTTTTTCTTGAATTAAAGAGGTAAGTGAGACACTTTGCCAATGGAACAAGACAATTTACATTTAAAATAAGAAAAAAAAACTATTACATTATTTCAAGTGCATAATATCTAGTTAGAGTTAAAATACTCATTCCATTGGCAGATCATCTTATTTACCTACTCAAATTAAGGGTAAATACACTTAATTTTAGACTTTTTTTACTTATTTTTAAATCATTTTTGCAGTGTATCCATCAACATGGTCATCATAGTCACTAAATCTGGATTTTTATCCAGAAACTATATCAAAACATACTGATCAGCTGGACAACCAGACCAGCTTTTACAGTTTTGTGTCACAAAACCAGCAATGAAGAAAACAGGACATGATTAGAAATGTTGTGTTGCACTGCACAGTTCAAGAGGTCTATGAACCAACAAAACATAAAAAGTGGGCTTAAGTGAAAACTATCTGGAGAATGGTACCCCTCACCTATAAAATGTCCATTTCAAAAAGAGATGCCAAACATTTGAAAAGAGCAACAGCCAATTTAAAACCTGTATAACTATTCATGTATTAGTGGTTTACCTTCACCACAGAATCAGTAACAAACATGTTCAACAAGCAGGAACCACATTAATGTTTAAATATGGATAAAAAACAGGTCAACCTTTTAACAAATACATTAAGAAAGCAGATAACAAGCACTTTTCTTCAAGGAGGCATCTTAAAGCTGCAGTCTGTAACATTGAGAAGAGAGCAGACTTCGACTGAAAATTTGAAGAAAAACAGGTTTCACGCCACTCCCCCACCCTCTCTGCTTCACTCATGCCCCACCCCTCTCACAGCATCTGCGCGGCTACCGCATGCGACCAGAAGCGTCCAAGCAGCATACGCGGCATGGAGTGTGAACCGGTAAGAGCGATAACACTCACCTCCAAGCAGCTAGATATAAGATGCTGGTTATACCGAAGTTTGCCGTGTAAGCAGTTGTCAGCAGGGGCAGTAAGGGCAGTTTCTCTTTTGCTGGTGGCTGTCGCTCCGCCATGACTTCCACGCGCGTCCTCCTGACTGCGGCAGCTGGGCGCTGCGGCAGGTTAAGCGGGGGGGGGGGGGGGGGGGGGGGGGGGGGGGCATTCAGCGTGTGTGAGCTGTGATTGACACTTCATCAGACGCTCCTCTGGCTGTGATTGGTTGTTTTCACTCGTCCCGAATTATTCTTTCCAGATTGAAATACAGGCAGTATGCGGGACCAATTGCAGCAGTTTTTTTCACAGGTTACATATCACATGTACTGCTGTCTGGGCATAGGGACAGTTTTAGCCAATATGACAAAAAAGTGATTTTTAAAAACTTACAGACTTCAGCTTTAACGTAATGCTTCTGGAAAAGTATACTCATTGTCTCCAGCTGAATAAACTACAAGTTTAGCTTATTTTGTAACATTGAGCAGGTTAGATTAAATTTTAACACTTGCTAATATTATCATTCTCTTGTTGTGTCTGAGCCCTACAGCTGCAAATTGTTGCTAGTTTCACATCTTGGTCATCCCTAGTCTCAGCAGACAGGAAAAAGAAATATCCAATTTCAGGAGGACAGAGAGTGTGAGAATCCACCTGAGACACAGACAGGGCTGCAAAAGGTCAACTTGTGTGTATTTGACATGGCAGAGTGTTTGGGCACAGGAATGAGTAGGGGAAGGTGTAGGCACAGATGTAGATGTTGATTTTAGGTATCAATAAGTTTGAGCTTAAAATATTTCTTTTTAAGTGAGGAAATTAAAACACTTTATTCTTTGATTTTTCATTTATCATTCAACAAACAATAGTTGAAGTCTAGTATACAATGCATTCTTGTTTAAACTTGCAAACAACTGCTAAATTCTCAATTTCCTTAGACATGGCCATTAAGGTTTCCATATAAATCTAGTTGAGTTACAAGGCCAAATGGCCAAGGCAATGGCCATGCAGGATACTAATTTCAGACTATAGGTAGTACCATCCATTAAACAAATTAACTGAGAAATCAAACTAAAAGAAATTCAAAGAAACCCATGGGAATAGGTTTGGAGTGATTACCCCTCAGTCATTGCTGAACAAAAGTTTATCTTCCCTTATTCAATTTTCAAAACTCTATATTTTCCTGACAGCGCCTGGTGGCAGCGACCAGATACAGCTCTCAACAATTCCAGAAATATTTTAATTTTACTTTTTGTTTAACTATTGCAGAAAAATAAACAACATATGCAAAATATTCTTTAGTTATATTTTCCACCATAATTCTATACTAAAAGCTTAATTGTTCAGTTTCATTTGAGCCAATTCATATCGAGCCAATTTTAAACAAATGTTATCTCAAACAACTTTCCGAACAAGTCCTAAGAGACTCAAAATGGAATCCATTTGACTCAAACCAATACCAGACCACCTTATGTATCCTCATATGAGTTTACACAAGGTCAGAGTCAATAAAAAAAAAATAAAATACCCCTTTGGATCCTACTTATAATACAAAGATGTGAATCCTCGTTAAACAATGCTAAGTGGTAGAAAGTTATCAATTTAATTTTTATTAATTTAAGTTAATTGCAGCAGACAAGTTCATTTCTAGGGGTGCACAGATTTATCACCCTCTATTTCCTTCAATTTGGGAGATTCGTGGTCGGCCAATAGTTGGATATTAAACTAGTCTTTTCCACAGATCTTATCTACCTCTTTGATTTAAATTTGAGAGCAGTAATTTCAGAAGTTTTTAGTGTTTCATGAGTAATGATTAATCATTTTCAGTAAAATAAGAGTGTAATATTCAAGGGTTTTTTTGATCTTATAACAACTGAGAGTATCGGTTATTTTAAAACATATGTATTGATCAAAATTTGAATCGGCATGTCAGGCTTTTTAAAGATCGGGAACATTTGATTTTCCTGAGCCAATACCTTCAATCCCTCTTCCCAAGCATATGGTACCAGTAGAAAGAAAATGCTCTTATTAAACATGAATAAATAATCAGCAGAATCAAGCCGAATGGATACTGAAACAAACTAATAAAGTATGAAAACTCTGATCTACAAGTATACTGTTAAGGGAAAAAAACAAAAACAAAACAAAGGCAGCATTGGCATTATTATTAAATCAAATAGAGCAGCAAAACATGTTGAATCTTGATTATCTTTCAAAATTTGCAATAACCAATTTGCCCTTTTGGTATGATATGAAATTTAAAGTGCCATTAATTCAAACAGCCAAAAATGCATAGGACTATTGAATTTGTTTTACTGCGTTTGTATTGGCTGAAATGACAAAACTTATAACACAATTAAGGATACATTGTAATAATAAAAATGAAATAACATAATTGGAAATGACATTGAACTATTTCAAAATGGTGATAAAGAAATATAGATATGCGATGCATATGTTTGGTTGCTTTGATCTTGTCAGCATAAGAATCATCTTTTCACATTGTGCATTATCGTAAATTGGACAAAGCACTTTTACTTGATTTGTTTTGTGAATCACTAGTATATAGGATTTATTGAAAATATTAAAATGTATTTAGCCCCATTTGGATGTGTGTTTTAATTAATTTATTTGTCTGGTGTTTTTTTTCTTTTTGTTGTATTTTCTAATGAAAAACCAAAACAAATTTATGAAAAGGAAATCTTCCCTGCAATACTAAGTTGAAATCCTGCTAAACTAACAGCAACACCATCAACGTCAAGAAAATACTCTTGTACATTCCTCAATGAATATTGTTCATCTTTGTAAATGCTTGTTTGGACAAACGCTGCTTGTCAAATAATGGGCTGAAATTAAAAATAAAAGTGCCAGGCTGAGCAATAAACTATCTAGATTTCAATTAAGAATCTCATACATTATTAAATAAACATAAATCAAACTTAATGTAAGTCACACTTTTAACCACATCTTACTTTCATCCCACTTCTACTACTGCTGTTGGATTGTACGCAGGTTGGATAATACTGAACTCTGCTAATTGACTGCCTTTGTGATACAACTGACTGTTTACCCCGGTCAATGGGACAATAGCGGATTATGTGATGGATAAACAATTTATAATGACACAAAATTATATTTAAAAAGCAGTTTTTTGTCTGGCATGCGCACCTGGAGAGATTAAACTGATGCTGTCATGCAAAGGATAGCGAGGAAGGAGGGAAACCAACATTGGATTTCCCTGGATACGAGAATCATTTACAAATGTGAGCGGGGTAATTTTTTCTAACAAAAAAAAAATTAAAGACGTGTTTTCTACTTTCAAAATATTGGGTACAAGCAACCACATGAATCCACTTTGAGATTTCCACCATCTTCTCAAGGTTAAAAGTTGACTCTCTGCTAGTACAAGAATGAGACTACTTTGGACAAGAACACTACCTGAAATGAAGAAAGATGAAAAAAGAAAATATATCCTATTCTTTTGTGCTAATGTTACTGTGTCATATTAGTGTGCATAGAGAGGAACACATAATAACGTTCATCCTCCCGCCCTGTGACAGGCAACCTTCCACCCCTGGCCATGTACATCCTCCCTAGGCTCCCTCCATTAAATAAATTGTGCTGTAATAATCTCTTGGCTCCTAATATTGGTAGATGAGCACAGCAGCCTATTTTGATTACCCCACTTTCAGGCCCAGCCAGAACCATTTGTAATCCCCATGTTTTGCACTCGCTACATTAAAGAAGGAATTATTTAATGGAAACTGAAAAGGAAAGGGTGCAATTCATCCCCAGCTCCAAACTGCTTTTTTCTTCTTTCCTCCTTGTGTAAATCAGCATTGCATGGCAAGAAAATGTGGTTCATGCCAAAGATATTCTCTCTCAACCTGTCAATAAACTCATGCTGACCTATGATTAGTTCACCTTCAATCCTGCCACAACAAAAAAAGGAGAAAGGGATCATGATCGTTGCAATAGAGCATGTTGCTCTGTCAATGAAAAGCTTGTTCCCCCTGTGAACTAAACCAATCAATACCAAGACATATTCTCAAATCAACTGTAATCAACCTGGCTGAAACAGAGGATGCTGATCCCATTTGTTTACAAGCATAATCCACAATCACACAGAGGAAATATTCTAGTGCAGTAAGTGACTCAATCAATGTAGCTTTAAGTGATTTTAAATACTTCATCGAGTAAAGGTTTAGTGCAAAAAAAACATTACTAAACACTATGTTCTGATCACATCAATGCTTGCAGGTGCTCAGGCATTTTTCGGAATATGGGTTGTGACTGAATGAAGGAGATTAATTTGAGGCCAAAACATTCTCTAAAAAAGAAAGAAATTGAACTCCTGTCAAGGCTCCAAACACACAACTTTAACATTACTTTATTATCTTGTAGCCTTGATTTGGGAGTTCTTAATGCATGTTTTTTTATATCATGTCAAAAGAAATGTGTGATTGGTCAAAACATTAAAGTAAATACACTGACAAATGCTGCAAATTTGTGGACATATGACTTCCCAAGAGTTCACTTGTCCTGGTTACAGATTAAATGTAATGGAGTTTGTTAGTGAGAAGCTAGAGATGTCCCGATCCAACATTATCGGATATTGGTCTGATATTAGCCAAAAAACTAATATTGTATTCCATTGGCCGGCATCTAAAATCTCCTATATTTTCATGCTGATAGAAGTGCTCTGCTTCTGTTAAATGTTTCTCTAACTTATGAGGTAATTTTACATGATCAGTTTTTTTCAGACCTTTTGATGTTGATTTCTGTTCCTTGCTTTAGTAATATTACTTGATCAAGCGTTTCCTAGCATTCTGCACTATAAAATAAGTAGTAAAAGCTGTTATGATTTGTGCTAATATGGTATAGGGTCAATATCTTTATAGGCTGATTTTCAAAGCTACTATATCGGTATCGTAACGGAAATAAAAATTTGGACATCCTTTGCAACAACTATGGACAATAGGCAATGAAATAAACAGTTTATTTACACAACAAAAAACTTCTTCTTCCAAGCTCTTCTTCCATGATGATGGAGAGAAGAGACAGAAGAATAGAGTTAGTGTTGTTGGATCGGAGGAGCCTAGAGAGAAGTGAGCATATCCAAGGGACTGAGGTAGGTGAGTTGTGTGGAGAGAATTCTTGATTGTTTTAGTTTTCAAAGAGAAGGTGGAGATGATGGTGATGGTGGGGGAGACAGCTATGATTTAAGATGAGTGGAAGGAGAAGGGACCAGAGACGTGAGATTCAGAGTGCAGGGTTCCTTGCTGCAAGCAGGACACACAAAGTAAGCTTGGAGACATAAGTTAGGGTGTAACAGATAACAGGAGGCCTGATTACCTCTCTGGGAGTAAGAACAATCTGGCATCTGCCTCAAGGATCCATTCACCTTTACGCTCACCCTGACTGGCTTGAATGAGCTGCAGTTGCGGGGACACCTAACAGTCATATCCTGCAATCAAAGAAACCAAAGATCTCCCATTCCCTCATTGTCTCTAAATCTCCAGCAGTCCCCATTTTAACTAGTCTTCAGATAGTTTCAGTGTTCATAGGATGCTTAAAATTAATACAAACCAAGTATTAATGAAACAATCTTCTAGAGAGAAAAAGTATTTTCTAAAGCTCCTTTGGTGTGCTGCATTTAAACAGGATGGGGGGAACTAAGAGTATTTTAGCCAAGTTGCTTTATTTTGTCATTCTGATGAGCCCAAGCCCCTCGTTGAAAATGCAGGATTTTGAAAATATCACAATAAAGTATGAAGCACTGAACACGGAACACACATTTAACCACTCCAAACGGGTTCGTTTAAGATACCAAAACTGTTTTGTAATTGCATACTGTTATAATGTTGTCTTTCTTCTAAAGTAATTATCAATAAACTGCGTAAAAGCAGAAGTGATAACAAAGACTCAAATATAATTCTAATTATTACCAGTTAAAAAGTAAGAATCCATAAGGCTCCATGTATAGTGAGAGAAAATGGATGGATGGATGGATGGATGGATGGATGGATGGATGGATGGATGGATGGATGGATGGATGGATGGATGGATCTTTGTTAAATTATTTTGCTTTGTTGATATTGTTTTTATTTTACTAAAAAATAGATTTTGTTGCTCATAAATGGAGCAGAGAATTATTAAGGTGTTATTTATAGTTCTGAAACAGAAATAAAAATTAGCGTCACCTGGAATCGTCAGGTTAGAGTTACAAACTGTCTCTGTAAAATATGCCTTTTTCATATATATAGTTGTGAACAAAAGTAATAATTGGTTCTACAGGAAATAACCCTTTGATGTGAGAGAATAGAAAGGTTGCCTAGACATCTGTGAAGGATTTTCAATGACAGACAGGTGACAACAACATTAAATTTGATCAAGCCTTCTCTAGAAAAAAAACAAAGTTTGAACATGCAAAATCTTCGCTTCAATCTCCCTGGGGAAAACCAGAGGACTTTCTAGCAGATGTGTCCTCTGGGCTATGTATCACAAGATAATTAAAAGACTCTTCACGATTAGAGGGCTGCATCCTAATATTGGGCCACATCATTTGTCTACAAACTACACAAACCAGTTGATCTGACATAATCCACTCAAAAGGCTCTGTGCAAACAGGCAGGAAAATAACAATTACCTGCTTTTCATCATGAAGATATGCAGCCAGTCCTGCATGGATGACTATCGCTCTGTTAATCGCATAGTAAAATAATGATGGTAGTTATAGTAGCATTAGTCATTTTTTATATTACTGAATATTATTAGTATGATTATAATTACTACTATTACAATCAGTAGTTGTGACAGTAACAATAATTTCTTCTTGTTTATTTTGAGTCACTTCACTCCTACTGATATGATTATTGAGGATGTATGCAAACACAAACCACTAAAACATTCAACAGTACGAAGCTAAAAGCTGCAGGTCAGATCATATATTTGTGAGAGAGGTAAGGAGTTCAGGGACCAAATTTCTCATCCGGTCCCTTTATTCCTCTCAATGTTATTGGTTGCTGTAAAAGTGACCCTCTGTTTAACTGACCCCATCTGCTCACAGTAAGCAGTTCCTTAGGAGACCAGAGGAAGCAGTTCTGCTCTGAATCTGGAATCGACGCTGTAGATTAGATTATGATGCCATTTTTAATCTGCTTTTTTTTCCACAAGCAAGATATGAAGCCCCTCCCCTGCTTCTTAGCGTGGCACAAAACTTGACAAGAGCAGATTTTGCTTAAGTCCGCCGTACTGATGACTCTGTGATTCTTTGTGACAGTCTAATTTGGACTTATGGAGTTAGAACTCTAATACAGATGTGGAAGTAAAACTTTTCGGTGAGATCCTTCTCCTCTTGGGGTCAGCTTTTACTAACCACACGACTTTCCTGAAACTCTACTTCTATTTTTTGACCTATTTTACAGTTAAATTGGGCTGATTTTAGCACAGAAATATGTAATATTTCTTCATTTAAGTTTAATAGACATCAAACAAAATTCTAGCTTTAATTCTGCCATTGTTATGTAATTGCTTGAGCAAATTAAGGCTTTTTCCTCCCTTTAAAGTATATTTCATTGAGTTAATTCTTACTCAAAATTGGCCCTTACAACTACAGCTTTAGTTGTAAAAATGCATGATTTGAAAATACAGTGATAAGTGACTAAAATAGTCCATATCCAAGTGTAGTGATAAAGAATATCCACCTAGAGCAAAAATGGGACCAACTTTGTTGCTTTTGTAATGCTGTCTTCTCCTGCAGAGCATCACATATTAAATATTCTAGCATCTGTTTTAGTGAATGTTGTGCAAA
Source organism: Cyprinodon diabolis (assembly GCA_030533445.1). NCBI lineage: Eukaryota > Metazoa > Chordata > Actinopteri > Cyprinodontiformes > Cyprinodontidae > Cyprinodon > Cyprinodon diabolis. The sequence goes on along the minus strand of CM060065.1, from coordinate 41,348,307 downwards.
ACAAGGTCCTCTTCGGGCATGTTGCTCAAGGACACTTGAAATCCAAAAGTCGTCGCCAGATCTCTGACCTTTCAGTATCAGGAAAGTCTCCCCACACCCCTAATCGCCCTTCGTCATGACATTTAACATAGTGAGCAAAGGAACAGATGGGGACATAGAAGCCATACCCAGCTGGGAGGAGCTCTGGGAAATGGGCAGGAAAAAAATATGTTTTCTACTTCTTTGTTTCAGTTCGCAACAAACACTTTGTAGTGAATGCTTGCATTTAAAACTAAATATTAAATGCTCTTGAGAGGCTGGAGCTTGTTTATCAGAGATGAGCTTAAAGGAGCACAGGACAAACATGACCGAATAGCTGCTGTGAAACTGACTGGACATTTTTTTTATCTTTCAAAGAAAGAGTGCAAATAACTCTGGAGATGACTTGAAGTCTTAGGGTGTGATGAAATGGTCTTCTTATTGTGGATCCATATCCAAACAGTTCTTCTGTTTTATCAGTTTATTTTTTTTAAATGTCCTACAAATGCCCCTTGAACCTTTTACACTTTTTGTAGGGTAACAACCACAAATTTGTATGTGTTTTCTGTAAAACACACCAACACCGCTAAAGTAATTCGCTTGAGGAACACGTTTTGGAGGGGTCGAAACTTCTCCCAAATTTTCTTTGCAAAGTAGCTCGAGCTCAGTGGAATGGGTAGAGAGCATCTGCAAACAGCTTCATGGCTTGCCAAAAAGTCTCAGCTGGATTTAGATCAGCACGTTAAGTCGATCTTATACTTTCAATCTGAACCGTTTCCTTGTAGCCCTGGTAGAACTTTAACGGTCACTGGTCTGCTGAATGGTTCATCTCCTGCACCCTCCAAATGGTTTTTCTCCTGCAGTTAGCTCCATCTATCTTCCCATTAGCAATGAACAGTTTCCCTGTCACTGCCAAAGAAATGCATCCCCACAGCATGAGGTTGCCACCACCATGTTTAACTATGGGGATAGTAAATTTAAGGTTTTGGTTTTCTGTAACACCTGGCATTTGCATGAAATGGGTGTATCTGAGAAGACCTTACAGTTCTACACAAAAAAAGACCCAAGAGCCGAATCTAAAACAGGGACTTTCTTCGCACTAGCAACTAAACAACAGTGCAACAATAAAATAAAAAACTTAATTTACTAAATAAATAACTTCAGAAAGGAAATAAATATGGAGCAGTGATTGCTCAACCCAATTCTCAGTTTGTTACTTGTAAAAACTTTTAAAAACCATGTGGACAAATGTATCAAAGTAATCTCTTTCAATTGAGATGTTTGCTTTGTTTTTGTTTGTTTATTCTATGATATTAAAACATTGATTGTGATTGGCACATAAGAAAGAAATTGAAGGATATGAAAACATCTGTAAGGCTCTATACAGTCCTGTAAAGTAGTCTTCAAGTACATAAAAGCCGAATCCTCACCTTAGATTTGGATTGCCTTAGTCACTATTTAAAGGATGTTTTAGCAGAAAACATGTAAAGACGTCAGATAAACGGCCTCTTTTTTATTCTAAGAACAACATTATCTTGCCTTACTGAAAAAGTCACTACACACGTGATAAACTTTTATTCCTTGTAAGTTTAACAGTAGTTTAGAGCCGAGGTCCTCAACAGGGGGTCCGTGACCCTTAGGGGGTCCACAGAAGTACTGCATGGGGGTCGCAAAAGTTTTGGTTGATCACTTTTTTTTATATTCCCCCCTCCAATTTTTTCCACTAATTGAAATGTCTTTAAATACACATTAACATGATTTCAACACACTGTAGTAAACAAAAATGGAGGCAGAAGATGTCTTTCAGTCATCATTGCACACATTCAGCGACACGCAGGAGCTCTTTCAAGCTGGACACCGTTTCATACAGAACACCTGTCCCATCAACCAGGAATCAGAATCAGAAATACCTTAATAATGCCAGGGAAAATTACTTTCGTTACATGACTCCATATGTAATAGAGTGACTATAGGACCAGTTTGATATAACACAATTTCATACAATATATATAATTAGGGGGTCCCCGCTCCATCTCGCCTTCAATTTGGGGGTCCTTGGCCTGGAAAACGTTGAAGACCTCTGATTTAGAGGCAACACACATTTGATACACCTCATACCATCAGACATCAGTGTCCTGAAAAAGGATTATTAAATATTAAAGATAAAATGCATTACTATCAGAATTTACTGCATCTCCTTGATATGTGTTTGATTATAACAACTTAAATAGCAAGGGTGATCAGGCAATAAAATTATTGTTTTTTTATCTGTTTGTGTGAAATAAATAACTTCACCATTGAGTTAATAACCAAAACTAGGGGTGTAAATAATAATCGTTTTGTATCGATGCATCGATCCAAAAGCCGACGATCCGATGCATCGACACGTGGAATGGAGTATGGACCAGACAAACTATTATATTCTCCCTAAAATACCCGTTCTTCTTAGAAAATTAAAAATACTCCCAAAAACTACATCCCCAGATTACCTTTGAAACAATTCCCTTATATCTAGTTTATTTTTATTCCTGTCTAACTCTCTACACAACATCTCTCTTTCCTGAGTATATTTATTACATTCTAAAAAAATATGTTGGACAGTTTCTCTGGAGCCGAGGTATTGCATTGAACTCATTACACTGATATTGTGCAGTATTTTTGCAGTATTTTTGATGCAACTTTTCTACTTCTGTTATTTGGTGTTGTTTCTAAAGAAAATGCATAATGATATTACAGCTTTCATTGATTTATTTCAAACTTGAAACTTTGTTTAGCCTGTAAGGTGTAAAAAAAATAAATAATAATAATAATGAAAAAAAAATGTAACCGATTAATCGATTAATTGAATCGAACCGTGGTGTATTCTTGAGTATCGAAAATAATCGAACCGTTGAGTCAGGAAATCGATACTGAATCGAATCGCCTTGATGGATGTGATTTACACCCCTAACCAAAACCATCATTATTTACGTTGCTAACTCAATATACTCTAAATACATACTTGTTTCCCCAAAATGTCTTTGGTTTTAAGAGAGAAAAAAAACCATCTGTTTCCCTTCAAAGCATAATGATTCTAGTTTTATTGACCTAAAAGAATTGTTCAATAATAATTGTTTTTTTTATTGGCATATTGTAAAAGATTTATATTCTTATATATTGAATGAATAAATAAATAAAATCTTGAAATCCAGGATTCAGTGCAAGTACTAAACTCCATACTGGGCAGAATAAGACTAACAATAAACTCAAGGACACTAAACAACAGAGAACAAACCCTGGAGCTTTTCCCTGACCTCTTCTGTTCAGGTTTGCAGAACAATTTGTTCTGAAGTGAAGATTAGTTTTTAAAGCTAAAATAATAAATAGAATAAATGAAATGTCAATGATTAGGTGTTATAAAACCAAGTCATTAATGAGAAATAATGAGAAAATGAATTTTATATATGATCCTTACTGAAGCAAAAAGGATTCCCAATTTATAAGAACACTGCCTAATTATTATTTATTCCCTGTTATCGAGGCAACTTTTAAAAGGTTTATTTTTCAGCATTTAAATATATTTAAACCTTAAATGTAATCCCAACTAGTCTGAAGAAGAAGCAAACATAAACACCTGGGCCTGTGCAGGGCAGCCTCATTTCTAACCTTTGCAAAGAAAAAAAAGAAAGAGAGAAATAAAGAAATGAGTCTGAAACGCACCTAAAATCGCTGTATGGGTGAATTATCCAGAATCCGGCCGATTTGACGCGCTCCTGTTCCCGTTCGACCGCCTTCTCACTTCCAAACATCCTCAGGGAGAACTTGTTGACCCCAGGCTGGAGCATCGCTCCCAGCTGCCTGTGGATGAACCCGGCTTGATATAATCCAGCGTCGTCCGGTAAAATCTGATCAATGCCTTCCAGCTTTATAAAACCCGCCTGTTGTTCCGGAGACTCGGCCGGGGCGCCGCCGCTGGCACCCTGTGCACCTTCATCCGGCTGCTCGTCGCCGATCGCCCCAGGGGGGCTCTCCTCGCTCGGGGTTACATCCCCCTCGGTGATGAGGCGTCTCGCCTCGGCCGAGTCTGAGTCGTGCACATGCCGACTAGTGATGGACGATAGGCTGCCTCTAAATCTCCGGCAGTCCCCATTTGAGCTGGTCTTCAGTGGTCTCCCCATGTCCGTCTCCATGATCACAGACTCTCCACTTTTGGTCTCCCCGATGCCTTTGCAGCTCACCCCAGAGGTCGGCGACGGCAGAGGCTTCATCCTGATGCTCTTCCTCCGGGTGTCCTTGTCTGCGTCTTCTCCTTCGCCCATTATGGATGCTTTCTCTCCAATGTGCTGTGGCAAACTGTAGAGCCTTTTACGCATGGATGAGTGCAACCTGTCCATTATGACATTGAGACACAGTGGGGGAAATTAGATAAATCCAGGGTGTAATGTAACGAACGCAGGTGTTAGTGAGAGTGATTAGGCTGGAGCTAATCTGAATCCCTGAAATCCCGCTACACATGACAAGAAACGCCGCGACTCCACTGAACCAGACGAGAGACACTCATTCTGATAGACTACCTGACTGCCCGCATATGTCCTCACGCACGATCTGGGCGGTCCGCCTGCCTGCTGCGTCCTCTGTGTACATCTTTGTGGCGCTCCGACACTGTGCGCAAAAGTGCCTGAAAGTCACCTCAGCGTGACATATGGAAGAGGTGGGATGGAGACAGGGGGAAAGGTCATGCACGACGAAGGAAGGATGCTCCTCTTTCCAAGCTGCCGCTTAGAAGAAGGCGAAAAATCACGCAAAAATACAGTAGAGCGTTCCAAGGAGCGCTGACATCACTCATCCATAGTCAGGATGCGTTTTGGTGAATTGTGAATATTCATGCTGCTGATCTATTGGGTTGCCATAGGAGCGAGAACTGCAAAAAAAAAAAAAAAAGGCTCAACCCACCTTGTTTAAAGGGGAAACGCTCTCCCCATTCTTAAAACCCAACCCTGTTAAGTATACAGGTAACAATTGGGGAGCCCTTTGTTGCAGCCAGCTGTGGGCTTCAATATGAGAACCAAAACACCCCTTCTTCATCTGTTTTTCTCTCTAATGTTTTGGGTGAATTTCTTTTGAAGTTGAGATAATCAGCAAACACTTGGAAACAAGCTCTAAGCAAATCCAAACATAAAAATGTTGGGGAAGCTATAGAGTAAAGCTTAAAATAACAGCATAAGTGAAGTTGGGTGAAAATAAGTGGAACTCCTGTAATTAAAGGTAATTATGGTATTTTAGAGCTATAAAATCTGTATGTATTGTAAATTTTGAACATAAACTAATTACAAATTGCCTGCTTTATTTTCTTACAAGCAGAAAAGGAATTTCAAAACCTGTTCAGTGGTGGTCCTAGTCAATAGTGTAATTATCAGCAGTTGCTTAGGGGCCCCCAACCTCTTTCCAAAGGGCCCCTGGTTGGCTCCCTACGCAACTGGGGTCTAGGATGACTCCTTGCAGAAGTAATTGTGCGAAAAAGTTCTTTATACCCACCTAATGCAAAACTGACAGACCGGACCATATTTATACACATGCCAGATTTCAACATGATGGTGAGCAGTTTACACCAATAGCAAAGCAGACAATGGTACTTTTAATCACTATGTTAATAACTGTGTATAGTTCATTAGACTGTTAATAAATGTAAAAAATACACTCATATATGTTTCAAACCACAATAAAGATCTTAAAAGAACGATGTAATTGAGTATTTTATTTTTTACACGACGGCTTGGAATTATGGGTAATACAGAGCGTAGATTAAAGTGGGGGAAGTACTTCATATGGGGGCCACCCAGATACTGTAATGTTGCTTAAGGGCCTATTGTTGTGTCATTGCACCATTGGTCCTAGTCCAGATTTACAAGGGACTCCAGGGTGGTGCTATATTTTTATGTGGCACAGAAAAGCATGAAACTATGGAAGCCCGTTTCCGCCACTCTGTAAAAAAAAAAAAAAAAAAAAAACTATCTCAATATAATGAGATAGTAACTCAATATAATGAGATAGTATCTCATTATAATGAGATAGTAACTCAATATAATCAGATAGTTTCTCATTATAATGAGATAGTATCTCAATATATTGAGATAGTTTCTCATTATAATGAGATAGTAACTCAATATAATGAGATACTATCTCAATATAATGAGATAGTATCTCATTATAATGAGATAGTAACTCAATATAATGAGATAGTATCTCATTATATTGAGATAGTTTTTCTTTTATTTTTTACCAATTTTTTAAGTTAAAATTGAGTATTTTTGGTCAATAGCTCCCAGGTCATGTGACCTATTGATGCAAAATCAGTGTGAAATTGTTCTAATAGTCTCTGTAGATGGGGCACACTCATTTGTTTTTCATTTTAACTCTTTTTTTATTTTTTAGCAATTTTTTAAGTTAAAATTGAGTATTTTTGGTCAATAGCTCCCAGGTCATGTGACCTATTGACCCAAAACCAGTGTGACTTGTTGTGTCCCCCCTTACATGGGCCCACCACCCGTGAGAGGGGCCATAAGGGTCGTATGCAATGTGTGTTGGCCGGGGGAGGGGACCCTGGTGGTCCGATCCTCGGCTGCAGAAGCTGGCTCTTGGGATGTGGAATGTCACCTCGCTGGTGGGAAGGGACTGGAGCTAGTGTGTGAGGCTGAGAGGTTCCGGCTAGAAATAGTCTGTCTCACCTCGACGTATGGTTCTGGTTCTGGAACCAGTCTCCTTGAGAGGGCCTGGACATACTTCCACTCTGGAGTTGCCCACAGTGAGAGGCGCTGGGCAGGAGTGGGCATACTTGTTGCCCCCCATTTCGGCGCCTGTACGTTGGGGTTCATCCCGGTGAACGAGAGGGCTCCTCCTAAGGGTGGGGGGACGGGTTCTGACTGTTGTCTGTGCTAACGGGCCGAAGAACAGTTCAGATTACCCACCCTTCTTGGAGTCCTTAGAGGGAGAACTGGAGGGTGCCCCTCCTGGGGACTCCCTTGTTCTGCTGGGAGACTTCAACGCTCACGTGGGCAATGACAGTGAGACCTGGAGGGGCATGGTTGGGAGGAATGGTCACCCCGATCTGAACTCGAGTGGTGTTCTGTTGTTGGACTTCTGTGCTCGTCATGGATTGTCCATAACGAACACCATGTTCAAGCATAAGGGTGTCCATATGTGGTAAAAAATAAAAAAAGAGTTAAAATGCAAAACAAATGAGTGTGCCCCATCTACAGAGACTAGTAGAACAATTTCCAAGTGATTTTGCCTCAATAGGTCACATGACCTGGGAGCTATTGACCAAAAATACTCAGTTTTAACTTAAAAAATTGCTAAAAAAATAAAAAAGAGTTAAAATGAAAAACAAATAAGTGTACCCCATCTACAGAGACTAGTAGAACAATTTCACACTGATTTTGGGTCAATAGGTCCCATGACCTGGGAGCTATTGACGAAAAATACTCAATTTTAACTTAAAAATTGGTAAAAAAAAATAAAAAAAGAGTTAAAATGAAAAATAAATGAGTGTGCCCCATCTACAGAGACTAGTAGAACAATTTCACACTGATTTTGGGTCAATAGGTCACATGACCTGGGAGCTATTGACCAAAAATACTCAATTTTAACTAAAAAAATTGGTAAAAAAATAAAAAATAGTTAAACTGCAAAACAAATGAGTGTGCCCCATCTACAGAGACTAGTAAAACAATTTCACACTGATTTTGGGTCAATAGGTCACATGACCTGGGAGCTATTGACCAAAAATACTCAATTTTAACTTAAAAAATTGGTAAAAAAAAAAAAAAAAACTATCTCAATATAATGAGATACTATCTCATTATATTGAGTTACTATCTCATTATAATGAGATACTATCTCATTATATTGAGATACTATCTCATTATATTGAGATACTATCTCATTATAATGAGATACTATCTCATTATAATGAGATACTATCTCATTATATTGAGTTACTATCTCATTATAATGAGATACTATCTCATTATATTGAGATAGTTATTTTTTTTTTTTTTACAGAGTGGCGGAAACGGGCTTCCATATGAAACAAAAAAAAGGGCAAAATCATTTAATATATATTAATAGTGTCGCATGAAGTGAATTTTTTTTTTATGTCATTTGGTTTAATTAAAAAGGCTGATTTTTCCAATTGTTTTTTTTTATTTTTTTTGGTTGGAAAATTTTAATTAATGAGTTAAAAATGAAAATTTGCAGTTTTATTCCAATCAGAATTAGTAATTAAGAAAAGCTGAAATAAAACTGATAAATTCAGCTGTAAAATATTTTTACATACATTTTACATATACATTTAAATACATTTTAAATTTCAATACAAAAAAAATTACAACAAAAAAACAGGCTAATAGATTAAAACTGAGATCCTATCTCAATTAGAATTTCTTTTTAAAAATCATAATCAAAATAGAATTGTAAAAATTTTTTTTTTTTTAAATGAAATGGGTCCAAGTGACCTTTGTGTTCCAGCACAAGTCATTAGAATTGTTTTTAGTATTATGTCTTTGATACAGGGGCCACAATAGGGGCCAAGACCAGTTCTACAGGAGCACTGTCCCCTGTAGGCCCCTGTCTAGACCCACCCATGCCTTTATTTGTATTCTTAAAATAATTTAAGATTAGTCTTTTTTTAAACTGCTTTACTCCTAAGTTAAAAGCCAAATCATTTCTAAAAGATTTTTTGTGAATAGGCTTAATAGATTTTAATGATTTCTCCTTCTTCTTATTATTTAAAGACAAATCTGGAGAAGAGTGCCTGACAAACATTATTAGCTTTGAATATTCTGAAATTTGTTGTGGCTTTGTTATTATGAAGTGGGAAAATCAAATTAACATCAATACAGTATGGGTGCCCAACTAGATCTACATTATATGATACACATCCCCCACGAAAATCATCCAATGCAAAAGTGTATATAAGGCCTTTAGGTTGAGTGGCCATGCAGACAGAAGTCACCTCTCACTAAGATTAAGAAGTCAATTCCAATTTTACAAAAAAGGCTTTTTAAATACTGTCCAACCCAAAGTATTTGTTTTAATTAAACCAAAATGCAACATTTTGACAGTCCTTTGGAGGAACACAAGGCTTACTATCTGCAACACACAATTACTGCTGTCAAGATTGGTGATGCTGTAGAAAAGATGTTTTGGAACCTGACAGCTATACTCTGCATAAAGGGTTAAATGTATTCTCATTAGGGGGAGTGGCGGTCTTGTGATTAGGGCATAGCGCTTAGAATCCAGAGGTCCTGAGCCCCACTTCCACAGCCTGCACTCTGGGTCCCTGAGCAAGACCCTTAACCCCACACTGCTCCCTGGGCGCTGCACAATGGCTGCCCACTGCTCCCCAAGGGGATGGGTTAAATGCAGAGAGTTAATTTCGTTGCACTGTACTTGTGTCAGTGTGATGATAATAAAAGCTGGGGATATATATATATAATGAGTGTCTATAATCAGTAACTTCCTAACAAGAGATACTCTGTTCAAAGCTTTGTCAGACCAAGTATAACACCTCAGTATCCCCTGAACTAAGCCCTTCCTTCTTCCTCTGAATGTGTTTTCAGGGTCATGTTCTGTTGGAAGGTGAACCTCTGCTTTTCATCAGATCAGATTAGGTCTTATAAAATATTTTACTTCAGGGTTGCCTTTTACTCGGGTTGATTTATTATGCCAGCAGTTATGACCAGCTTTCTTGTCCCACTGAAAAAGTAAGCTTGATAACCTAAGAATGATGCCGCCACCACTATGTTTCATGGTGGAGAAATGGAGCCTAGCGAGAAGTTCAACTGAATAAACTGATTACTCGCCTTCATCCGCCTACGGCACAGCCAATCGTCATCCAAAGTTCATCTTAAAAGGCCTCCGATCCGTAACTCTTCTGCTACCTAGTGGGCAGGCGGTGGTTGCACTGTGCCTGACTTTATTCAGAAGACCCCGTTTCAATCCACCTCCAGCCCCTCGTCCACCATCGTAGCTAAAACTTCTTTAGAGTTTCATTCCTCACAGACACTAACCATTCCGCATCTCATTTCAGCCGGTCTGGCAGAAGACCGCCATGTTGAGCCTGGTTCTGCCAGAGGTTCCTTCCCAGCGGGGAGTTTTTCCTCTCCACTGTCGCTTCATGCTTGGTCATTTTGACAGGTTTTCTCAACCTGTGTTATCCAAGCTGGACTTCCATCTTCGAGGTCCCTGAGTGAAGCTCTAGCATCAGCTTATACAGTCCACTGGATCTCCCCATAAAGCTTAGCATACCGTCTCGCTAACCAGCAGTCTACAGACTGACCAACTTCATCTATCTATCTACCACCAGTTTCAGGCCTGGGGGGGAAACAGCCCTAATCTTTCCTCCTGTTCATGCAAATAAATCAAAATGCAGCGCTATGTTTTCCTGCCGAGGTCTAAGCGCCAAAGTCTAAAGTAATTGCATCAATAAATTTCTTCTATTTGTCTTTTCTCTCCGTGTGAGTTTTTCAGATTGAACAAATTTTACCCACGGTTTTCCCCTTGCCTATGAGTTCCTCTCGGTGTTGATTTTATTCAGCACATAAAGCTTCCCCCAAAAATTTGCTGTTTGTGATTTTGATTATATATAATACTTTTTCCCCAGAATTTTTTAAAAAGTCATTTTAATTTAACTGAGTGCACAAATGAATGACTAAAAAAAAGAATTACAGCCATGAATATATATTGTATATTTTGATTAATTAACACAAAAATATACCTACAAGGTTTGTAATGAGCAAAATGTTTAATTAAGAGATAAAGTTGTATATTTTTTAAGGAAAAAACATAAGATGTACTGCTGAATTACAGTCAAGGAACATGACAAATGTCAATGGATAAAAACAGGAAAAATGCAGTGAAAAATGAAAAAAATATGTCTGTAATGAAGATATATAATAATATATAAATACATATATAAACATGAATATATATAAACTATTGTCAACATTCTTTTAATAATATTTGTCAATGTATCTTTTATTGTATATTGGTCCTTTGAATTTTATGTCGTTTAAGCGCCAAAAAGTGTGGGAGAAGACACGCCCCCCAAAATACTCTCTTCTGAAGAATGGCACCTAGTCTAACCTCGACTTTAAGACGCTTTGGGCGCTTTGTACCTAATAAAGGACCAAAATCATGGAAGGTAACCTAATTTTGTTTAATTTAAACTTAGCAGTACGTGGCTAAAAGGAAAAAACTTTAGATTCAAGCTAGCTAAAGTTGAGTTAGCATTATACGCTTACTATGCTAACAGCTGCAGATGCTAACATTTAATATCTTGTTTAATTTATTATTCTTGCTGTACTGTAGGTTCACCTAGAATAATAATCTATTGATATGACCACTCAACATTTTAGACTTTAGAGAAGTATATTTTTTGCTCAAGATAAAGCTTACTTAAATGTTAAAGCAAATCTGAAGAAATGTGGAAGTTTTTCATATTATATGTTTAATTTGGATTTTTATGAAGAGCTGATAAAATAACTGCGGATGTAATTATTTAGAGAAATATATGAATATTTTTTGGTCATAGTTTAAAACTTTGACCGTAAAATATTCATTTTTTTTATGTTTTCGATACATTCATATTTTACTTTTTCTACAAAATCAGTCTAGCAAATTTTGGACACTTTAAAGATGGACTGATTCTTTTTTTGTTTTTTATTTTGTTTTTCTAGTCCGATACCCAAACAGATTTTTTTTTTTTTTTTGCACCAGTTAAACTGATCCCCCATACACCTTTTTTCCCTCTATATACATGATAATAAACTTTAGGGTTGTAATAATTAATTGGATTAATTGTGTTGAATCAATTATTGAAATAATTGTAACCTAATTTAGTAATGAATCGTTAACTGGAGTACAAAAAAAACATAAAATTTCACATTTATGATAAAAAAAAAAACCTTTTTGTCTGTCAATATGCTCTATCCAGAACTTCTCTAGTGGAAAAGCTTTAGTTTCACCTGGTTTACGTTCATGAAAATCTTTAAGGGACATTTGGCTATCCAATGATTAATCCATTAAAAGAAAAGAAGAATCGACAAATTATTCAATTTGCAAAAAATCATTAGTTGTTATATATGTGAAGATACAAATCCTGCAAGAAAATAGGGGGCTCATGAACAAAAATACATGAAACATGACTGGAAAAGCTGATTAGATTAGAATGAAATTTAGAAGATCATAAGGAAATAAATAGTGACTTAAATAAATTATCACCTGGAAATCAGACTTTTTTCTTGTCAGTGTAGTGTTGATCATATGGAAGAGGATTAGGACCACTGGAAAAAAAAGTTAACCGAGTTTTAAATTTTATTTCAATATAATAGTCAGAATTCTGACTTTTTTCTCAGAATTCTGACTTTTTTCCCATATTATACTAAAAAAATAAAAAAACTGTTACCTTTTTCTTATGATCAAGAGAGCACAATTTTTGTTCTCCTTGCGATGGTACATCATAACACCACTGCACTTCATATTGTAATATTATTTATTTCAGCTACAGTCTCATTCATGTAAGCTGTATGCAACAGAATTTCCTTCTTTATGCAGTCTGTGCATACAAAATGACAATAAAGTTTGTCTATGTCTAAGTTTAAATATTTACGTCATCATGGAAGGAAGCTAACATTAGCCTACATTAGTATCACCACTCCTGTTGTGAGTGACTACATCAGTCAGGGACTCACCTGCATACCTGAAATGTTGCTTCCTGTGGACATTTTTACATATTGTGTGAAAGATCAGGAAACCGACTTTAAAAAAATTCAGACAAACTGCTAATGTTGCTAATGCTACATCCACATGAATGTTCATACACACAATTTAAATTGCGAAATGAATTCCATTAGAGTAGTTTTCATAAGCTGTACGTCATAATGATAATAAATAAAACAGAAGTAACAAACAATGTATCAAAAGCCCTATTGAATCCATACAATATATAAGGTTCTGTATAAAATATAACATTATACAAGTAATAAAATTCCTTTTTCTGTCTTATTCTGATTAATTTATATGTATTGATAATAGAAGTAGAATCAACTTTGGCTTAAGCAGATACAGTCTAGTCATTTAGCCCGGACCTGGATCAATTCACATGTGGTCTAATTAATTTCAACTCATACAAAATGTATCATATACTTCACAAAAATACCTATATATAAAAGCATGTATAAGCTGTTTTATGATGATCACCTTTGATGATATAAGAGCTGTTTTTTATCCCTAAAACTACATACGGAGAAAAAAGAAATAGTATTTTGCTTCCGTTTACTGACAAAAATGTAGATACATTTTTTTGTTCATATTTATACCCAAATATGGTTGGAGTACTTTCTGATATCCAAGTTTTCTGAAGCATTGTAATGCTAGAAAAATCTGCAGAAATGAAGATCCAGTTTCGCAGGCAGAGAAAAGCAACTCTGGCCACCTGTAGAGATAAAGAAGGGGCAGGCAATTTAAAAATGTATAATTTATTTACCTGCTGTTTTTTCTTGTGCAGGTTTTTGAGAAAAAAGCCAGTGGACCTCCAATTATCATGACCATGTTTGAATCTGGTCATCTGCTTGTGCTGCGAGGGCAAGAGACCTTGGTAAGTAAAGTTGTAATCACTAACACTAACCAAACCCCCCACCCCATCACAGAGGAACGAGGGACCTACCCGCTCCAGCCGGTGAACAATACCTCCTTAACGACCGACTCTTAACAATCATAGACAGGTTTCAGGTATTACAGGAGACAACCCCCCCTTTAACTTATCCTTAGAATCATAGACAAGTTTCAGATATTACAGGCTAACGATGGAACCAAACGACCCATTCATCGGTTACCATTTGCATGTTTCCAAGCGATACAAGGCTTTGTCTATATAAGACTAAAACTCACTGCGGATCCAAACATTTGAATTGAGAAAGCTTCCTGGAGAGGTGGTGAAACGTCTTCAAATCTTGGAAACCAAGTCCAGTGGATATTTTTTTGAATTTTTACGGAATCACTAACAGTCCTAGTTCAAAATGTGAAGAAAACATGCAGCGGTAATATGAATACATGAATTAATCCACATTGTTTGCACCCATTGAAAGCTCAGGAAAGTTGTTCAGAGCAGCTCTCCTTGAGCTTTAATTGGTTTATAAAATCTCTATAAGGTGGCTGCATTAAGGCCAATCAGAGTGCATCATTCTGACCAAAGACATCATCCCCATACATTATAACCCCACTAATATATATATTTATATGATCCAGTTAACATCTCTGTATAGTTGTATACATGTATATAGTGTTTATATTCATTTACAGCCTCAATCACTGTTCATTGCTGATTACTATCAATGCTGTTATACTGTTTATACATACATTTTATAGTCTATTTATACATACCCTCTGTACACTTGTAAATGCATATTTATATCCTGTATAGCACTTCTGGATAGATGCTAACTGCATTTCGTTGCTTGTACTTGTGACAGTGCAATGACAATAAAGTTGAATTCTATTCTATTCTATTCTATTCTATCTAAACTCATAGTACTTGGAAACTCAATGGCCTTCTAGGCAGTGCATCAAAACAGTGTATTGCGACTGCTACCAAAGCTGAAAAAAAAACTTCCTCTTTCTAAGATTTAGGGCCGGATTTATCAAGATCCAATTTTGCGTGCAGTAATTTGCGCTCGCAAACTGGAATTTTGCGCGAGGGGCTGAACCATGGTTTGCGAGTGATTTAACAAGAGTGACTGCGTAACTGGTGGCAGGTGCAAAACTGTTGGAGACACCCTATTTAAATGATGGTTTTGCGCGTTTTGTGGTTTGCGGCAAAGTAGTTTGTAGTTTGTACAAACTAGTGCATTAAGAAATTTAAATCTTACAGTGACACCCCCACCCCCTCCAAAAATATAAAATAAATATATATATATATATAAAACTTTGGCAATCTTTATTCCCTAAGGTGGTATGTGGCTGAATTTCTACTTCACTGCAGTAAAAAAAAAAACAAAAAAAAAAAAAACAGGTGTTTTGTGTTGGCCTGTAGAAAAATGCATATACCAAATGACTCACAAGAAGTGACTGTGGATGAGATTACTGCGCGTACGCATCCCCGCAGCATTGGCATGTTGCTCCACAGGTGCAGGGGGGAGGTCGGGGTTCTCCGGTAGGGCGTCAGGGCGACATGGCATTTAGAACGTCGGACAGCACTTCTGAAAAACGAGATTGGGAGATCCCAGCTCTAGCTGCAACCGTACGCTGGGATGACCCAGATGCAAAAAAGTGCAATGTTGCAAGGAGTTTTGTGATATCTGGTATTGCGTGGGTCCTCCTTGTGGCTGGCTCCAAATCCATTCGGAGTTCCCCCAACAGCTCCAAAATGGCAATGCTGAATAAACGATATGTTTTGATGATCGTTTCCTCGTTCATTCCAAAAATATTCACACGGAGTGAAAAAATGCGTTCTCTGCGTCTCATTGCTTCATTTCAGTGTCTCCTTCTTGCGACAATAACCGCTGCCATGTGTGCGCAATTACGCATACAGACCATTTGCACCTTCTTTTGAAACATGTTAAATATAGAGTTAGATACGGTTAGCAAAATTGCTTTCAGGTTTAATAAATCACTTTGCGAGTGCTAAATTAATATATTTACATGTTCTTCTCCCACAAGACGCACTTTTGCGTGTAAACGCCCCATATTGCATATTCATTGCAGAAAAAGTACTAAATGGATAAGAGGCGCTATTTAGCACATTTTAATGACCAAATCCTTTTAGCACGCTGTTGATAGATCAGTTTGTACATGTTTTAGCATGCGCAGTGAAATAGCTCACGTTTTTATACATGCAAACCTTTGATAGATCCGGCCCTTAGTGCTTAATTGTCTTTTTAATTATGGTTAGTTTGTGTTTTAAATTATGATTCTTTAAAATAGCCTCTTGAACTTTAAGAAAAGATTAAGTAATTTAATTTATTGCATTAAAGCTCACATCAGAAATAGCCATCGATCTAACTTTGCTAATTTCTCTGACTAGACTTAGACTTTAGACTTAGACAGATTTATTTTGTCATTTTGTATACACAAATGTAAACAAAAAGACAGTTGCATTTCTTTTTAGTGCAGCCTTGAAAACAGTAAAACAGTAATATAAACATATGACTGTATATTTACAGTTCTAACATTTCAGTTTTTTTTTGTTTGTTTTTTTTTTTTATTAATAAATATAATAAAATACAATAAAATAACCCATTTACATAACATTCAGCAGTCTAATGGCAGTGGAGAAGAAACAGTTCTGGAATCTGCTGGACCTGCATCGGATGCTTCAAAGTCTCTTCTGAGAGGGCAGCAGGGAGAACAGTCCATAGTGGGAGTGTGAGGGGTCATTTATGATATTATTGCTTCAATCATAAGTCGATTTCTTTGGTGTAATGAAATATTTTTTTTAAATGCTTTTATATGCTTTAGTGTGTAGAATTTCTCTAAAGAGAAATCACATGCATTTTTACACTGTGGCACAAAGCAGTTAAAACTGCAGACATTGAATTTCTTCTTTGCATGACATTAGACAAAAGCTGCAGGGAATTTATTTAAGGCTCCAGCTGTGAACCACATACTTGTCTCTGATTTCGTGTTTTAAGTAAAGCTTGGAAGCAAAGTTCCAAATTCTGCTCCTCTCGTCCCCTTGCACTGGATATAAATATTAATTAGTTTTTTTATATGAAATATTCTGCTGAAGAGTGTGACATTTCTGCTCAAATCTGTTGGGATTTGACTGTTTCAGATGGGCAAAGCCAAATATTCTGTTTGGGTTCAAGAACAGTACAGAGAAATATGTCATTTTTAGACAAAAGGTATCATTCTAGGCACATTTTTTGCATAAATGCATGTAACTTTATCGACTTTAATATTTGGAGGATTTTGTTCTTGAGGTCTTCCAGATTTAAAAATCCCTCCGAGCTATGAGTGATTCTTTGTTTGTATAAACAATCTCTCCACTATTTTTGGTCGAGTTTTGTCTCGCCTTGGGGGAGAACATTTCCTCTGACCTACAGATAACAGTTGAGGTACAACTCAGTCTGATTTATAATGTTCTGGCAGGAGACACAGCTTTCTTGCTGTGCTAGGTTGACAAGTCATACATATTTTCAGGTCAGGCTGCAGAGAGCATTCATTGAGGATGATAGAGTGCTCTATTATAGACTCCTGCAGTTAATCCTTAGGGATATTACATACAGAGAAGTTAAACCTTTGGCTCTGAAAAGATCTTAAAGGAAATGTGATATTTAGTTGGAAAACAGAATACCAGGGGATTTGAATTTTTACTTTAAATTTGAATACTTCTGTAATGAAATATCGCCACAGTCTGATTGGATAGTTTCTAGTTTTGTAATTCAGGAGAGTGAATTAAAAAGGAGATGCTCTAAAAAAACTCATTGGATCTACCTCAAAATAGCATACTGTAAAGTTAATGTTTTTCATTTTAACTCAGGGGTTTAATGATTAAATCCAACTATGGAGCTTTGATGTTACTGAGTAAACAGAGACCCCTGCAGACAGTTTTGGGAAACATCCTTCTTTGTCTCTTTTTGTACTAACATTAAGACAAATAAACATTTTAATTTGTCCACAATATCTCACTGAAAAATAATAACCTATCCAAATAAAAAAATATATATTTAATTCTGTTTGTAAATATATTTTTATTACTTTAATTTTCAGGGTACAATCTCTTTGAATGGGGGCTCCAATTCTCTTAAAGTGCAGCACAAAAATGATAACCTGATGTTTCGATTTACAGTGAAGGTAAGCAAAAAAAGTATTAATAATCAGTATACAATTAAAATTGTATTAATTGTATTAAAATTGTATTTGTATTTTTTTGTTGTATGAATGCACCAACTTTAGAATATTTTGTTTTTATTTTTTGCAAAGCTAGAGATTAAGAAAATAAAAGATGCAAACCTTAGATGTTTTCCTTCGATGACTGATTGATGGAGACACACTGTGGGCAAATATGTTGTCTTCTGCAGGGGGAGAACTGCATGATGAGGATGCAGTTTGCTGGGAGCAGCACAGCAGAGGCCCTAAATCAGTGTTCAAGGGCTGTGGAAAAGTTGATGGAGTATGTTCCTGTCACCGCTGTGGAAGTTTCTGCTACACATCCAAATCAGCCCCCCACTGAGGACCCACCAGCTGCACAGGTTACTCACCTTACATGTCAGTAAATCTAAATAAACAGGGCCATTCAAATCCAAAAAACAAGGGAAATGCAGTGATGTTGACCACAAGGTTGGAGTTAAGAAAAAAAACATGGCTGGCATGCTCACACTACTAACATGATATGGTCCCTTTTATTTTATTTGGGAAAACTTCCCTTTTGCAAACTCTTAACTATAGATGCTCACTACATTAGAGGTGGAAGCTTTCCAATAAACAGTAGCAGAATGTATTCACTAGGAGGAGCTGTTTACTACAGTGTCTTAAATTTAGGGCTGACATTCACTGGGACAGTATATGTGCAAAAATTACTGAATAATCCCAGATTTTGTGTGCAATTAAGTTAAAACCCACCCAACACTGACAGTAGGAAAACTTCTTTTAATGGAGTTATTTGACTGAACATGACTATAAAATGTGTTTTCGGTTATTAAAATAAATATCAGCCGTATATTTAAACCCCAGTCACTTATTTCATCCAGCATATTCATTGTTAAAGGAAATGCCTGTGCTCAACAATACATTTTTAAGTGGCATTAAAAATTTGATTAAGAACAATTTGGCTTCAAATGAAAACACCAAGCTTTTCTTTGCTCTGAGTCATTAAACATGAAGGATTAAGAGAGAAACGGACTCGGCCATGGTGCTGCAATTGACCTTTTTGGGTATACAGTGCAGAAGTTTGTGGAGAGGATGAAAGGACTTGGTTCCACTGGGTGGAAAATTTTCAATTAGTAATGAGGTCATTGATTGGTCTCCCTACTCTGCTCTGTTGCGCTGTTTCTGTCAAATCGTTTTTTCTTTAATGTTCTTTCTGTTATCTTCTGGCAGCAGTCGCGTCAAGAAGAAACTGGGCAGGGAGAGGCTGGAGCTGTCCAAGGTGCTGTGTCCATCAGGCGTCTAACCCAGGTGTGAAATCTTAAAACTTTGGCACATTAATCTTTAACCGTCTCATGTTACCGGTTATCACATCTAATTCATATTTTTTTTCAGCATTCTACGTATTTAACATTTGGATTACATTAATAAAATACATAATTCAGTTTCTCAGAACATTTGCATTGTACATAAACACAACCAAGTAATCACTGCAGTGAATCAGGTGCTCACCTATCTGAATACTTTTATCTTAAGAGAAAAAAAATACTACAGCAGCACTTACATGACATGAAGGCTTTGGTCTGTCGTTCTGAACAGGCGTTTGATTTAATAGCTTTCTTTACCTTATCTCTGTTGCAGATGAAGTATAACAGTTGTAGTCACTTGAAAAGGAGGAGTTTGGTTCATGGCATGACTGTTTAGTTACTTTTCTTTTTTGTCTAGCTATGATGCAATGCATTTAATTTCCCTGGTTTGGAGTGGAGTAACCCTGGGAATGCAGCAGTTGTGCACATGGTCTTGCTCCTCCAAACCTTTAAGAGACTGTGTCACGATCAGCCAAACATTTTTCCACTTTGCATTCTCATGATGATTGGATACAGCTCTCTGTAAATAGCTCTTTTAGCAGACTCCTATTAAGGCTTTTGTGGAGCAAATATGGACAGTATGAAAAGTCTTCCTGATGATTGTGAAAGTAAACATTTCTGGATTATCAGCATTGCCTGTACTCCACAATTGTTTATTGAATCTTTAAATGAGCTTCACTTTATTAATGGAATTACTGAATTTTTGTAAATAATTTTTAGATGCAGCCGTAGATTCTGACCTTTGGATTGACTTAAATATCTCTCCTTGCATCCCACAGCACTTCATGGGAGAAGCTCCTCTGTCTCTGCCCAACATATATAGTCACAATTCATTTGCATTAGTTGATATGGAGGCCTTCCTGCGTGTGTGCCTGCTGGATCCCAGCTTCCCTGCATTTGTAGAGAAGGTGCAGGAGGAACTGGAGAAACTGCTGGAAGACTGAGAAATCTCTTACCACCAGCTGATGGCAGGAAGTTAAAGCAAGTTCCAGTGTTTGATGTTCTAAACTTTGTCTAGTTAGTCTGTGTCGTCAGTTCAATCCTCTTGACCGTTCTACTTGTTAAATTAAAATATAATTACAAAGCTATAATTCCAAGTTTATGTTTTTTAGCACAGATAATACATTTCCCTTTGGGTATATTGAAATTAAAATAAAAGACAGTTTTTGTTTTATATTATTTTTATTAAGAAAAAAAATATTGGTCACTCATATGTTTGATCGTGGCTATATGCTCTGGTCCCTCAGTTCACATCCCATAATCCAGGTCCTTTTCCACCGCAACACACATGGATACATCGTATTGAAAGAGGAGTCATGCAGCTACAGCAGTGAATCTATGCCAGCTTTCAAGTGATCCCACAAGATTAAAGCTTCACTGAGTAAAACAAACTGCCCTCCATATATCTATTTAAGAATACATATTGCATAGGATTATAGCCATGCTATACAGTTAAAGAGAGAAAAACAAAATAGAAAGTAAAAATCAATGAGTTGAAATTGGGAATTATAAAAAAAATATCTTTTTTTTACAGATTTCCTATCATTTGAACACTCATACTTCAACATATACAAGACACCTAAGTTACTCTGGAAAGAAAATAGAAATAATACATATATCCTTTTTGTTAAGATAGTTAAACACACAGTAGTAATTTTCTGTAAGCACTCTCAATTAAATTTAAATACTGCCTGACGTTGAAGCCCTTGCTTCACAATAAAAGTTCTGTTAAAAGTAGACTTCTTTTCACAAATCATATAATTTAATGACAATGATATGCTGTACAAATCTCAATAAAAACATATATATATATATATATATATATATATATATATATATGAGGATGACTCCATAAAAAACATGTGGTTTGGATGCAAAAAAAGCCACACGAGGGATAACAACAGAAAAAGTCTATTCTGAGTATCCTATTGCGTTATAATCTTGCATGCAGTGTACATGATATGTAATACAAAAGGGATCACCTCGGTTGAGGACATGTTCAAATTAATAAAGGAGACATCAACAGCACATTGGAAATGCGTACACCTTTGTGGCGCATTAGTCAATATTCATCATCCTGAAATTGCCATCTAAGACTGGATAAGGCATGCTTAAGACAGCCATTACTGTAAGTTCTTATTGTTGCCAGTGTTACGCTGATATTGTTGCTCATAGAATGAGACAGGATATGGGTTATTTTTCCACACTGCCTGGAGTTTTGTCAACCTCTGATACTTGCATGTGGTCAAAAAATGCAGTTAAGCCGTCTCATCTGTGGGGAGAAAATCATGGTTAGGGGTTTATCCTCTACAAATAGTACACTTAGCCCCTACTAAAAATCACTTTCAACACAGTCTTACTTGGGTAAATTGCTTATTTTGTATTCCTCTGGCGTATGTTTTTGTCCTTGTGGTTGTTTGTTGAGTTTGTTTTCCTTGGATGAAAGCAGTTTTATTAGTAACTTAACCGTAACAAATCAAAGATCATGCAGTAGGTTTAGACAAATCTAATTCACAGTATAGCTATTATTTACTTACGCTGGTCCGACTGGTTCATCGTCTGTGACATGGGAAGAAAGGAGACAAAAACACAATGTCATAGTGGGAGAAAAAAATAGAACAGAAAAACAATACCTGCAGAAAATGACTTCAAATGTTATTTTTTGTGTTTGTTTTTTTAGTCAAGTTTTCGAAGGCTGGAAAAAGGATGTAAATAAAACTTTTGTGCATTCAGTATGTTGCATTTTCTACAGAACCAGGACTAGAAATAAAAAAAAACTATCTTGCATGCCAAAGATTATAATCTTAACCTTACATAACATCTAAATCTCATGGGATTCTTGTTTATTTCCAATAGACATTGTGTAGGAGTGCTACAGATGGCTCACTTAAAGCCATCTTTCAATTACATTAAGTATATTTTAAATAGACTTGGGACTTATTTCCGTGTTGATAGTTAACATTTATTTGTATAAAGTAACAATCTAAGTTGTCAAAGACCTAACCTATAACTGTGTACTAAAATAGGGAAATAAGTGATGTTCATACAGTGTTTCAGGAAAACAAAAAAACAAGATGCTGGAAGTTGGTGGTTTTCAAAAAGAAGAAAAAAAATGGTTTCCCACCCTTCAGTCTTGGGTTATGTAGGGTTGTTGGTGTTTTGCAAACAAATGAAATGTGTCAGCAGGTTAACTATTTTCCATGCAGTTATTAGTCAGGGATAAGCAGCATTAGCAGCATTCCATTGTATTAAAATGGAGCAGATTATGGCTGTTATAATGTTAGACCAAAACAAGAAAATATGGTTCTGTCAAGAGGAGGAAAATCTGTCGGCTTATGCAGCTTTATCACACTTCAGATGGGTAGTGTACGACACAAATTCACTGTTATGCCTTTGCAAGCGCACTAACAACAGCGTTTACTGTGTGATATTAGTGGTCCAACTACAGATCTGTAAAACATCAATTGTGATTTCACTTTATCAAATAAAACATTTTGGTGTCCTACTAAATAGTAGATTCATCACACAGCAAAATTTTTAATTTTAGCAGCTGATACAGAAACATCAGCCTCTGCATCAAAGCCAGGCATCCCCAAAGTCGGTCCTCGAGGGCCGCTGTCCTGCAGGTTTTAGAGGGTTCCCTGCTTTAGCACAGCTGATTATGATGATTGCATTTGAGCAAAAGCCTGTTAATCAACTTTCAATTAAAATCAGCTATGCCGGAGCAAGGGAACCTCTAAAACCGGCAGGACAGCGGCCCTCGACTACCGACTTTGGAGATGCCTGCCTTAGACTGGAGTTAAACAAAAAGTGTTCCAACACAGCTAAGCCATCAAGAGACCTGAAATTATGTGCACGCTAAAAAGAGATTTGAGGAAGGCTGTGAGCTGGGATTCAGCCTGATTTGAATGACTTAAACATGGCAAATATAATCTACCTTAATCACTTCAGTTTTCAGTTGACTAAAAACCTTGTGGAGCTCATGAAGGCTGACTCTTTGTAAATATATTTATACATACAAAAACTATATAGGGATAGTGGTTAGGATAACCAATAAATAAAAAAAAGCTTTTATTTATTAGGAGAAAAAGAGCTATTCAGGGGTTTAAACCTACATATTTAGTTTGCCACGTAAAATTTGCCGGTCTAAAAATTGTCTTAGCTTTGAGTTTTAAATTCAAAAGGTCAGCATAAAAATGATGCTTCATTTGATTTAGGATCATATACTATGTTAAATAAAATTCAGTCATGTTGCAGTAATCATACCAATGCATTGAAAATACTGTATTTTTAAGATGTAGTCAAAAAATGTAAAAATTTATAGTAAATATGAAAATGAATTTCTGTTTTTGGGTGATTCTCTAACTATAAAACTAGTTTTGTCCCAGGCAGAAATAAGAAAAAACATGTTTGTCATTTTTTTATCCATGCTGCCGGACCTGTCCTGGAAACAAAGACAAATTTACAAAAAATTATGAAAGATGTATTACTATTTGTATTATTAAAAATTATGTTTTATATTGAGTGCTTTTGCTATTTGCCCATTGGTCAGGTTTTGGACTCTCTGTCCCTTATAAAACTGAAATGAAATTTGATTCAGCATGGCCTTTATTGACAATGGCACAGAAATACCTTATTTCAATGAATAAATAGCATGTTTTTAAAGATATATTAGTATTTGCTATATTTTTCATAAAAAGAACACATGACCCTCGGGATCACTGTCATTTGTACCATGAAACTGTAGCTTTTAATTTTTTTTTAACCTTTGCGTACTTCCAACCACAATAGAGGTTGGAAGTACGCAGAGGTTGTCTTGTGAGAGGAAAGCTAATAGCAGGATAGCAGCATTAGCTCCATGTAGAGAAGGGGAATAAGAAACAAAATTAAGGAAAGTTTTGCAAAACCAAGAGTAGGTTTATTGGTCATCAATACCAAACATTGCATATTCTTTTTCCCTATTTGCTCATATTCCTTTAAATGTACAAATGACAAAGATACCATTTAATTTAGAGTATTTTGAGTGTATTTTAACTGTAAAACAGAGATTAGCATGCTAATATGTCATGAGATTTTAAAGAAAATGCTAAACATTGTAATTTCCACAACAGTCATTTACATATCTATATATATAATATTTGTACATAATATACATTATATAATATTCATGTAATTACATTGCAACCACTGTCAGTTACTGTTTCTATGCATTTTGATGAATTAGAACAAATCAAAATATTTCTAATAATATGCTTCGGTTTTTCTGAAAAAAAGCCATGAGCAAATATGACTGTAGCTTGAGAATCACCCTTTTACACTGTGCTGATATGTTTAGAAAAAGCCATTTCAGTCTAAAGTGTTGTTAAACAATCAGCTGCACTGCACGCTGACACCAAGGCGCTTACTGGAGGAACGGATTAGTTTCTACCAGTGGGAGAGAAATTGTTAGGAAGATAAATAGGAGTTGAATTTGTGTAAAGAAAATATTATATAATAGAAAATGTTTTTTGTTTTTTTTTAATGTAGAACACAAACAATCTTGACTTTATACTCTAACTGTGTTTCAAATTATATTTGTGACAAAGCGAGTTACAACTGGAGCACAGATTTAGTATCTGAGAGGATATTGGTTTAAGATGGACTGGAGCTTGTTTTTCTTTAGTTTTTATTGGATAAAATAATCTCCACTAAGCAGTTCAATGTTTAGAGTTCTCATAAATGTCTAAAATGTTCACTGCTAAACCAAAGATTTATAACACTTACTCTATGTGATGTGAACCATTTAAACAAGCTTATAGATACTTTCAAGTACAAAATATATGGGATGATTTGAAGCTAAAAAACACTGGATCAAAGATCACAAAGGCTCGTGTGACGTTTTGAAAGGAAAGCCATCTTGATAATTACCAATGTTTTTGGTAAAATATTGACAAGATGAAAATGGAAGGTGTATACTTTTCTCCTAAAAGTAACATGACATTCCAGAAAACAATTGTTAAACAAGATGGTAGTCGTGTGGTTCAATGCTCCAAGATGCATCTAACTTCCAGTGGATTGTTTCCCTAGAGAGCTTTTTTCAAAGAATCTCAACAGTGTGCTGCAGCTACAGTTTGCTTAAAAATGTATTTCGGGCTTTCTGCATCCTCTAAAAAAAGTTTAATAGCAAAGTCAGCAACATTCAGAAAAAGTGAGCTAGTTAGGTGCAGAAAAGATTGGTTTTACAGCTTTGGTGGAAAACAGGTACCAGGCTTAGGTTTCTGCTTCCAGATACAAGCACAGTTGTCACAACTTATAGGCATATGAATGCAAATTATTTTAATTAGACAGTTGTACTTACTTTCAGGTTAAACTATGAAATGGATTAACATTTTTTGTTCTACTTAGTGATCCTACTTGATCAATATTTTGAATAAGGTTACCAAAAAAAGTACAGATAATAGGTTAACTCTTATCAAGGTAGATAATCCTGTTAATTTCACAGAGGTTTGGCATTTTAAATAGTTCTGCCTTTTTAGATTTACTAATCCAAAATCTACTAATCTAGAATAACCATTTACGAATTGTGCTTGGACAACGGGAGGTAACATCTGTCTTAACTGTTACAAATTCAACTTAGTTTGGAGATAAATTCACTACAGCTTAAACGATTAATCGTGATCAGTCGATTATTGAAATAATCCTCATTTAATTTTTTAATCGATTAATTGTTAACTGGAGTAGAGAATCTCTAAAACATGCCTTTAGCTGACAGAGCAACTTAGAGCAGCAATTATACCAACATTGTAAAAAAAAAAAAAAAGTAACACTTGGCATTTAAGAAAAACTTTTTTTTTCATCTGTCAATATGGTCGATACAAACTCCTCAAGTGGAAACATTTTTATTTTTACTTGGTTTAGTTTTGTAAATAGTCTTCTTTGAGGAACATTTTTGCGATCCGATTATTATTGGATTAATTGAAAAAATAATCGACAGATTAATCGATTTGCAATATAATCGTTAGTTGTAGTGCTAAAATTCACATTTAAAATCTTGGAAATCTTTGAATTTTTTTTTACAGAAAATTCCTTCAATAGTATAGTGTCTGGTTAAAATCATATCTGGATTATATCACAGTCAAAGAACAGCTTTCAAAATATTGACCTATTATATTACATTAACAGTGAATAAATGGATAAGATTGTCATCTGGTCATTGTCACAGAAATGGAAATGTCAGTTTAGAATCAAAGCTTTTTCTCATCAGAGATAATAAAGATCGTAAATGGGCTGGAGGCTGATAAGGAAAAAAAAACAAACATACAAACTGACAACAGATCTTCATAACCATGCAGGATCTCTCACTTACCACCCATTTAGTATATGGTTCCATATGAAAGGAAAGGGAAAGGGGAGAAGAATAGTGACCAATTAAGTTACATATTGGGACTACATGTGCTGACAATTATTCCGTCTGTCTTCTAACTGCTGCTAGTTCTCTACACAAACAGCAACTCAATCCAGGGTGAGCTTGGCCTCATTTCCAACTCTAAATGATATTGGTCACATTTGCATGCATTTAAGATGTGACCTAAATGAACAGTCCATTGGGTCTCCTTTGTTACTTCTAAAAACAAAAAAGAAAAACAGAGGAGGAATATCATTTGAAAGTCATCTGATCTCTCCAGATCTCCAGAGTCCGCACCTCTAAGCCGGTTTCTACGGCACACCTAACAGAGTCTACTGGAAAAAACCAAAGAGTTTTTCTCCAGCTAAAACACCTAAAACAATAACTGATTCGATTTGAAAACTCCCCTTTCAGGTTATTGTTTAAAACTTCAGAATGCTTTGCAACAGAAGAGATTTTCTTACCATCAATAATGTCATCTGGCCTCTTGCGTTTCTCATACACGACGATGATAACTACAAGGATGATAATTTCCGCAAGCACCCCCAGAAAAGGCCAAAGTGGTGCAAGATGGCTGCGCACTCGTAGTATCGTGGTTTCTGCAGTGTTCCCAATGGCGTTGGATGCGTTGCATTCATATATTCCAGGATCAGTAGTTAGATCTAGGTCCAGTATGTTGATCTCCGTATAGTTGGTTCTGCTTGTGATAAAGAAGCGCCCTGTGGAGTTGTCAATGTCCTGAAAAATAATGACCATTTACAAAGTCACATTCCTTGAGTTTAAGAATCTGTAAGCATGTTTAATGTCATAATCATTCAAAGTTAACCTTGTAGGAATTTCCGTCAACCTTTCGCCATGTCCAAGTTGGATGTGGGTAACCGACAGATTTGCAGTACATCATTGCATTTTCCCCCTCGTTTTTATTTTCACTTCGCTTGTGGCCGGTGATGTGGGGCTTTGCTAGAGAAAACAGGAGTGAGATAAACTATTATCTAGAGAGAAAAGGCCATAGGGAGAAAGATTTTAATTCCAGCCATAGGTTAAAATATCCTCATAAAATGCCTTCACCTCAAACTGTTCCTTTGTATGTACTTTGTTTCTCTTTAAATTTTTTATTTTACTTTAAGATGTGGATGCAGCACAGGCTAAGTGAATACTGCAGATATATCCGTTATCTCTTGTCTGTTAATTTTAAAGTCTGCTAAAATGAATGTCCTACAAAAACATAGCAAGTTGTTTGATGAAGGAATACTAATTAAGCTTTCAAACTCTCAACAAAGGAGGAAAGGTCACAGTTCAAAAGCAATAGTGGAAGAGGAATTATAAAGCACATCCTTTCTTAGTCCTCTTGGAAAATGTGAGGCTCCTGAGGATGTGGAGACAGAGCTCTGACGAAGGAGCCAGTATGAATGGGAAAACAGTATAATGTGTTTCACTATAACATGGCTGCCTCTCTGCTCAGCTTTCAGACTTCAGATGCACTCAGTTCTTTTCAGGCTCTGTATCTCCCTCAGCTGCTGCAGCAACAGCTTTGCAAGGTGACTCCTTGTGATCACTTTCCCATATTTCTTTGCCAGTAATGTGTGCTGCCTTAAAAAACGTATTTACACCCCCAAACATTTTTACATGTTATGTTACAACCACAAGGGCAACATTAACCATAGAAGCTCAGAGATCTGCAGCTCAAATGGGAGAAATTTCTGATCAAAAATAAAACTTTCAGTAATGGACACTTTTAACACACCATACAATTGGTGAAATGTGATGCTGGAAAAATACCAAGGAAGTTAGATATAGTTAAATACTGGAAAAAAGCTTTTGAAGGTTGCAGAAAACCAGAAGGTTGCAGAGCCAATGTAGAGGTACACATTTTGTCAGGTCAGAAAACCCAAATCATGCAGCCAGAGCTGCAATTTAACAGACATGCATCGATCCTGTTTTTTCTGATCCAATACTGATACCTGTGCTGACCAGATTGGCAGATATCTGATACGATCCGATTTAGCTGTTGAATGAATACAAAATATAACATGCCATGTGAGTGAAGGCTTTAGCCTTCATATAAACAGTGTTAAAAAAGGTAACTTTAACACAGATCTAAATTTACGTTATATTATTTATTAACAAATAAGCAGCAGAAATAAATAAATAACTGTTCCATGTTAAGTGCACTGGAATGGACCTTTGATATCCGATATTGGCGATATCTGATCTGGCTAATTAGCAACTTTTTGAGCAGATTTCCAGTTCAGGTATTGGATCGGTGCATCTCTACAGTTTAATACTAAAAGCCAAGTCAAATTCTAGCCCTATATATACTTAATAACATGTGGCTTGGATTTACTGCCCATCCAAAGTAAATAAGCTTTAGCCTTCCAGGACAGAACGATGGGGAAAAATTATCAGTTTCTAAATGTGTTAAGCAATTAAGAGTCAAGAAAATGTAAAAAGAAGAAATGCTTTTTGTTTCAATCCACTACCAAGCACATTTTGTGTTAACATTTTCTTTAAAATCTCATTAAAATATGCTGTGAACTGTAGTTGTAATACAACAACTTTAATTTTTCATATGCCTATACCACTGATTCCCTACCGAAAAAAAGCAGAAATGTTTCTGCAAATGATACCCAGCTATATCTGTCTATAAATCCAGATGAAGCTAACCCATTACATAGATCACAGGCATGTCTTGAAGACATAAAAACCTGGATGACTCTTAACTTTCTTCTTCTGAATGCAGACAAAACAGAAGTTATTGTCTTTGGACCAGAGTCTCTGAAAAAGAAGCTGATTAGTCATTCATTTCATTTGGATGGGATCATGATTTCAGATAATAAAGTAAAAAATCTTGGTGGTGTTTTTGATCAAGACCTGACATTTAAATCCCATATCAAAGAGGTTTCTAGAATGTCCTTCTTTCATCTGCGGAATGTTGCAATATTTAGAAATATCCTGTCCAGGGGTGATGCTGAGTAAATAGTCCATGCATTTGTTACTTCAAGGCTGGACTTTGGTAATTTTGTACTATCAGGAAGTCCACAAACTGTAGTTAAAAGTCTTAAACTGATACAAAATGCTGCAGCCAGAGTTCTGATGAAAATTTGAAAGATAGATCATATCTCTCCTATCGTAGCTGCTTTTTATTGGCTTCCTGTTAAATCAAGAATATAATCTAAAATCCTCCATTTGTAAGAGCACTTGGCTCACAATCTGCAGGTTTACTAGTGGTTCCTAGAATTTCTAAAAGTAGAATGGGAGGCAGATCTTTTAGTTATCAGGCTCCTCTCCTGTGGAACCAACTACCAGTTTTAGTCTGTGAGGCAGACACCCTGTCTACTTTTAAGGGTAGGCTTAAAACTTTCCTTTTTTATAAAGCTTATAGTTAGAATGGCTCAGGTTATCCTAAACTATCTCTATAGTTACAGTATGCTGCTATATGCTTAGACTTCTGGAGGACATAGGGACCCTTATTTTATCATTCTGCTTCATTCTATCTCTATTCTTCCACTCTGCAGAATCTATTAGTTCAATCTCTAACGTTCTGCTCTCTCTGCTTTTTCTCATAGTAGCTTCCCCTCGTCTGTTCCTGTTTGGCTGTGACACCATCATGGAGAGAAATATCAGCTGTGCTGCTGCCATCAACACCTTTGTTTATAGATGTTGGAGATCGGCCTGTTTTTCGTTGTAGTCCTGTTTCTCTGACCGTGACTGAGTGGATGTGCTCTCTTTGTCCTGGAAGCTGCCTTGGAGCTCGTCTGCCTGGCTGTGTGTTTCCTGGACGGGGCCGCCTTTTACAGCTGCTTTTTGTATCTCTGCTTCTGTCTCCTTGAACCCCAGTTGGCCTGGGCAGATGGCCGCTCACACTGAGCCTGGTTCTGCTGGAGATTTCTTCCTATTAAAATTGAGTTTTTCCTCTCCACTGTTGCTACAAGCATGCTTAGTGTGAGGGATTGCATTCGAGTCATTGAGTCGATGCAATCAACTGGTTTTCCTTAGATAGAAAACTTTGAATCAATTTGACTGTATGATCTGGTGAACTGCAAAGTGCCTTGAGATGACATGTGTTGTGAGTTGGTGCTACATAAATAAACTGAATTGAATTGAATTTCTTTCCTCCAATGAACTAGTGGATTTCGTGTTTGTCTACATATGTGAAGCTTAGACTGCAGATATTTACTTTCCATAAACAGTCACCCTTTTCCAACTAATTATTTTATGAAGGTACTGTACATATACCCCCAGCTAAACGTAGGGGATGTTGTTGCACAGAATAAAAAGAGTTTTAATACAATTGAAATTAGGTCATGTGTGGGGGCAGGGTTGCAGCAGGGCTATATGAGAGTTTCCAGATGTTCACTTTCAGAGTATCATTCTCACAAATAGATTTTTTTTTTTCACAAAAAAAAAACATAAATTGGCTCCTGGTAAAAACAATAGACTGCTTATGAGGATAATAACTTATCTAGAGAAAAGCCGTAATAATCTCTCAGTAGAACATTCTGTGCCAAAATTTATACACCTTATTGAAGGAATAGAATAAAAATAACTCTCTAATGTTTGACATCACCATAACTGGGGGAGAAGGTTTTAACAGTGCATGGAGGTAAGGAGGGCAGTGTGCACTTTGGTGACATCACTCTTCTCTAATTATGGTGCACACGTGCTCCCTGGGCAGGGGAGTGGCCACGAGTATTCATGCATTATCCTCGCTGTGACATCTCTGTGACTGACAGCCCACAGACAGCCTTCTGAGTGGTGCTAAAACAGACAGAAACCTCCATTTCACACTCATGACTGATTGTTAATTTCCATGAGCCTCACTGTGGGAAAATGGGATAAATCTGAGTGGGATGAGTGAGAGGAAGCCAGGTCAAATGTGTCAGGAAGCCTGTTTTACTTACCCACATATTAAAAAATAATGTGCTACTTTAAATAAAACAAAACATAATTTATCCTTTTTATATTTTGTATTGCCATGGATAGGTATTTTGCCCTAAAATAAGACTTGATTCGCATGACAGGACCAACTATGTATCAGCAGTAAGCTTCCTATCACAGACAATCAAGTCCACTCATGCCACAGAGAAGGTTGGGACTGTATTCAGAGCCTTAATCCTACAACATCACAGAACCCTCCATCTGTTGCCTCTGAGCTGTGTCCTGCAAGGATGAGTGTGCCAAGGACACTGTAGGCGAGGGATCTCAGTGAACTGCTGCCAGGAGGGCTGCGGAAAGCTGGCATGCTTAAAAGTGGGCTTGCTTACCTGGGTCATATAGGATCTAAACCACAACTACAAAATTACAAGAGTTTAGCGACAGACGAAAAAAGGATTTTCATTAGTTCCAGCAGTTGTACCTGCTTATGGCAACATTAGTCTGTTTTAGTTTGTTTCTTTTCTGTCAATGTCATTAGAAAGTGCTTCACTGACACTTCAAATACTAAAACTTCCCACTGGGTACAGATAGCAAGACTCAACGGTCAAACCACAGCAGAAATAACAGAATGGTGACTGGTGCTGTCATCTGACAATACAGTGAAAGCAACATGCACAGCCATCATCCATGTTACGCAATCAGGCATCGCTACAAGACAGCCGTGAAGAAGAAAGCAGGGCCGGGCTCAGTATGCACTACAGCCATGCCGCTGCAAATTGGCTTAAGCACTACCCAGGCAATCCTCTCTTGAAGAGAGTTTGACCTGCCTTTTCTCACAGAGGACTCCTTATTTAGGTTGAAGGCATCAGTGTCAGCTTGAATGAAAACATGGCTTGAGGTGACGTGTTTTCGTCCTTGTTAAACAGAGTGCACAGGTTCAAATCCTGCTAGTTTAATCATGGATATTATAACCTGACATGCAATATTTTAAAGGAGATATATGCGAAAAATTAAAGAGAACTTGTGAGCATTTTTTATATTTTGTCTCATTCCAACCACAGAAGCTTGTAATGTATCCTAATTATACTTGATAAATCAAAACAAATAATATAAAGTTAAAGGAAATTCATAAACGATTTATTTATATTTTATTCTTTTTGCTGTATTCATATGGAGGCCATTTTACCTTAACACACTTAAAGGTATTGTGGAGGATTTTTTATCAGACCTCCCTGTTGGGATCCCGAGGCTTGCCCACCAGAGGGCGCCGAGGATCCTCTTCTGTTTTTATTTGTTTTCTGTAAGGTCTGGAATTGCTGTTAGGATCTGGAGGGTTACCATCTGTCTCCAGCAGAG
Source organism: Cyprinodon diabolis (assembly GCA_030533445.1). Taxonomy (NCBI): domain Eukaryota; kingdom Metazoa; phylum Chordata; class Actinopteri; order Cyprinodontiformes; family Cyprinodontidae; genus Cyprinodon; species Cyprinodon diabolis. Next base: position 41,315,463 of record CM060065.1, on the reverse strand, counting down.
AGCGCTGTGGGTCTCTTGGGCTGGAGCTTCCAGCACACCTGAAGTTCATCAGCCCATCAGGAGACTTTCCTTCATAAGCAGCAGTCAGACCTTCCTTCGACGCCGCAGTGTTGACCAAGTTTGAAAGCCTGACTGAAGTCTGAAGCTCTGGATGAGCTTTACCTGGAAACCTGCCTGCCTGCCTGCCCAAGGAAGCCAAACCTGAAGGTCTTAGTCTGGATTCCTCCTTCAGCTCTCAGGGGAGAGCTAGGAAGTTGAACCTGAACATTTCAGTCTGGATTCCTCCCTCAGCTCTCAGGGAAGAGCTAGTAACCAAACCCACGTCTGAGGCTCACTAGCCAGAAGCTAGACGCTGCTGCTGCTGACCTCTCTGTTACTTCCTCAATCTCTGGACCCAATCGGTTCCCCATCTCAAGGATCTGTCAGAACCTCTTCAAGGTACATTCAGAAACTACCCACTCTTCAATCCATCTAACTTCCTGGCTAACCAAACTCTCCATCTGTCCAGATATCAGTAATCCCAGACCCGGACCTGTACCAGAACCAGTCCATGTTTCTCTGTGTATCTCCTGTTAATAAACATTGTTAACTTTTCCTCTGTCTCCAGTCTGGTGTTCTGCATGTGGGTTAATTCCTTTAGCCAATCATGACACTCCCCTCTTCACTTTAAAAAAAATGCACATGCAAGAGCATGAACGAGCCCATTTCTCCTTGTGCACGCCCTGTTTAAAATGTGCTGTTCTCATAGCTCATACAAGCTTACTGTATCCACATACAGCCGGGAGTATATAGTGGACCTTATAGCAAACTCAGTTAACTGACCATTCAGACAGATGATCACTGCTTTTTATTCCGTTGGTCACGTAACCCCCTCTTTCACCGTGCGGTGCCTACACCATCTTTGTTAGTAGTCACCGCTGTTAGGTGGCGACAGCCTATGGTGACAGTGGGCCGCTGTGACAGCAAATCCCATAATGCTTTGCAAGGAGAGCTCTCCACACAAAGCATTCTGGGATATATCTTGCTCTTCTGAAGCCTCTATTTTTTTCTCATACACTTCTTATACACTTTTTTCTTACGCCCCTCGGCCATTTTTAAAGAACCGTGGTGAAGAAGGTGAGTTTCAATGACTGTTTGAAACCATAGCTCACCACACATATGCGGCTGAAAGTGCGCATGCGAAGAAAAACACAGATAACTGGATAAGCATGAAGGACGGCCTTAAATAAACATATCACCAGAATGATTGACAACTACAGTAGGAGGACCACTAATTTAGATGATCCACCCGGAAATAAAAGATTGTCCTCTATACCTTTAAAGGTCCTTAAAGTCTTTTAAAGGACATTAAGCAATAAACATTATTTTTGTAGAGTAGCAGTCCAGATTGATTAGAGATTAAATTGTGGAAATATTTGAAATAAATACTGTTATAAAACAATATTTGAGGCTTTAAACATCCCAAGGAGCTCTGCTCAATCCATCCCTGAGAAGCAGCAGTGAGAAGCACAACTGTGCATGAAAAACTATTTTATGGAACATTTTAAAGAGGTTAAAATGTCACTTTTTAATTAAATATTTTCATGTGTTTTGTTAAATGATCAATACAGCCAGAACTTTCTTATGTCCTTGTCAAGGTAGGTAGTTGTATAGGCCCACAACAGCTGACTTGTTTATCGAAAATATCCCAACATCTCATGGAGCAATAAGTGCTGTCCACGTAAATTTACAAGAACATTAATCACAGTAGTAGAGGAAATGCCAGTGCTCACTGTCTGGCAACGGAGACCTAAAGTTAAATTGGAATAATCTCAATGGGAAAACTGTCACTCCAAAAATCTTTTATGAAAGTTTTAGAAAGGCCCATTTTTGAAAGTACTCCACAAAAAATATAAGGGGATTAGTAATGATATAAAGAAGGTGTTCCAAGCAGATGAGGTTAAAAAAAATCCTAATTTTTTCATGCAAAATGCAGAAGATCATGTCTAAAGGAAAAAAACATTTCTCTGTTCACCTAACACACCACACCAAAGTAGGGAATGCTCACTTCAGCGTTCAAACACTGTTCATCCAGTCTGAATAAGCTTAAGCTGTATGGTAAGGAGACTGGACAAAAAGCAGATGTCCTTTAGTAGCTAGATGATACAAAAGACCTGCAGCTGTAATTGTAGCAGAAGGTGATTTTACAAGCAAACAAACCACACTTTATGTAAACGTATGTATCAAGAACTTCAAACTTAGCAGTTCACAGAAGTGATGTAATAATTTAAGGAACTGATTTGGGCTGAAATAACTAATCGGATTAATCATAATTTATTGATTACTGAAATAATCATCAATTAATTTAGTAATCCATTAATCATTAACTGGAGTATGGAGAGTGCAGAGCTGATGGTTAGCTGACAGAGCAATCCAGTTAGAGCAGCATGTATATCAAAATTGTAAAAAAAAAACAAAAAAAAACTTATATACATTTTGCATTTAAGATAAAAAAAAAAATGTTTTTGTCTGTTACCCGCTCTATCCAGAACTCCTCAAGTGGAAAAGTTGTAGTTTTACCTGGCTTAATTTAGTAAAATTTCTTCTTTGATTGAAAAAAATAATTTGCAAAATAATCGTTAGTTGCAGCCCTAAAATTGCTAGTTGAGTTTTGTTTCCTCTAAAACACCAGCATAATTCTTCTTCTGCACCTCTACAAGGAATGCTTACACATTTCTTTTTTATGAACAATTCAGTCCAAGTCATGTGTTGCATTGCTACAGGTTATTCAAACAAAGCAACAGCAAATGGATGTATCATGAAAGTTACCTGTTCTACAAGCCACAACCATTTGTATTTCCTGTCCTCTTTAAACCATAACACTCGGTTCTTGGGTCACAGCTCCTATGAAATTCTCCTTGTAGATCTTGTTCTTTGCATATTTTAGAGAGCATGTGCACTCCCTGTCCATTTTGCTTGCATGTTGTCTCAGTTAAGCCAAGAGTGACAACAGCCTCAGGTGATCTCTCTGTCATCACTGCACTGACTGGATTCAAACATCGTTGTCAAGCAGGACTCTCTTCACACAGCTTTAGGTTGGCAGTTTTCCTTTATGACTTGAATCTAACTACATGTTGGCATTTTTTGCATACAGTTCAGCACTCTGGGGAGTAAATAACAGTGCATTTTTTTAACACATTGGCTGTTTAGTTTGGGAAAGAACTTACCTTTAACTTCAATTGTTGCATTTGCATTCGGTGCTTTCTCGAATGTATAAACACACATGTATTCCCCTGAATCATCGGCTCGAGGTTTAGAGATTCTGCAAGAAATGAAAAAAAAAAAAGAATGACTTCAGAATTTTTATTTGCACTGCAAGCGGTCCACTAAAATTGAGACATCTAAATTCAACTTTACAGCATGTGATTAGCTCTGACTAAATCATTGAAAACCTAAAGGACTCACAAGGACACAAGAGCAAAAATCTTGGCCTTTTACTTGGATATTACAAAACAGCAGCCCTCTATTCTGCAGGGAAGGGAGCTACAGGCGTTTTAGCTGTAATGTTCAGAGTCACTGATGTGGTGTGACAAGGAAGTGACCAATTGGTCTTATCTTCTGGGTAGACAGAATCTGTGGTATGTCTATGGGGGCCGACAGTAGCTCTATGCTACAATGATTATAGAATGTGACAGCGAGAACTATTACTTCACGCAAATGACAGTATGGGGTTGTTTATCTTTATTTTAAGATTGATCCACAGGTATTATGAAGACTCAATACATTTTGAGAATGGTGTTGTGATTTTAAATTAAATGTAAACCACCTATACCTTTGAATAGGAACTGATTTTAAAAACATCTTTCTTACAAAACAGATTAATTAAATGTAGATTTTTGGCTGTGCTTGTGCATAGTAATTTCCATGTAGCTTCTAGTTAAAACCAACACATCACACTGTGGTCCCTATAATAGGTTAAAAAGAGGTTTGTGTCCCACTTATTTTTTTTAAAGTTCATACCTTCTATTAACCAAGCAGAAAAACAACCCCAAGTTAGCATGCATGCAGCTGTGTTTACCTCTCTCACCTCCAGCTGAGAACTAATCAGTATACTGTAATGTTTCTATGCAAGGTCTTGATCCCAAAGAATGCCTTCCCACCCTGCTGAGACAGAGATTACCTCTGCTCCTTCATTGCTTGCACAGTGGTCTTATTTGATCTGAAAGTGCTGCAGTAACTGTGGGGGATTTGGGAACAGTAAAAAGTGCATTCAAAGGATTATGGTTACTTGAACGATGTAAACGATGTCCCTTGGTCTGCCCGTGTGTTTGGGATCTCGTTCCCATTCTTCATCCAGAAGCTGTCCTTGTGTTGGGTATGGGCAGCAGTAAGATTACAATGAAGAGTAACAGGTTTGATTGTTGCATCCAGTGGCAGGATGATCTGATCAGAGGCATTGATCTTTGGTTCTGGAAAACAGAGAGAAAGTCAAATCTTATACCAGAACTCAGGCTTGAAGATGTTCTAATTCTTCCTCCCATGCTGTGGTGCGGTAGCTGTAGGCTGTGTGCTGTTTTTAAATGATCTGTGTAGGAGGGAGACTATGAAGTGAAGTCAAACCTACAAATAAACAAAAGGCATAGTTAAGTGCATGTATTCTTCAGATTTACATTTACTTTTTAAAACAGAAATGCGGTACCTTGAATAATGCATATTTATTAGAACAGGACTTTTTGGCAGATAAAAGAGATGTCTGCTCTTCTAATAATTTAAATGGATGGGTTGTTTAAGAGATTATTTTATAATATTCTTTTATAAAGAGTGTTTGAAATTGGATTGGCTATAGAAAGAGTAGGAGTGAACGGAGTCTTCTCCAGAGTAAAGTCTATACCGTGGTGGCCCCTGCTTCTGCTATTGCTTCACACTGCTGGTCAGCTGGCTCACAAAAGGCTAGGATGCATTTATGTTTCTTACGAGGAAGTAACATTTTTTTAAATAAGCAGCTGAAAGCACACTCTTTTGAAGTGAATGTAGTGATAATTGATATTCTGCTTTAAATACAGTAAAGTGGTTCATTTTAAATATTACTTGTTAAAGAACAGTTTGATAATCTGTTTAGTGATTAAGCACCACTTGTAATTTTAAAATTAAATAATAGGTAGCATTTCAAGAGCTAGAACTTTTCTTTTTAGCCACATGTCCAATTTCATTTTAGTTTACAACTGTATGCTTTTACCTTCTTTGAAAAACATAAGTCTGAGCGCCACTGTGCCTTTTTTAGGAAATGCAGCTGAGCTCATCTGCACCGCTGAAAATTAGCATCTGTGATGCATCAAGAGCTGCTGCAGCTTTTTTATGTTGCATCCACCTAAAAATGTTTCATTAGGTTTTGCATTGGCCACTTATTGATACTGACTGTTATGATGTGGATGGTGACTAACTAAATCTGATTTTTTGGCTGAATATAATTTACATGGGGTTATGTAAACAAGGTCCTTTGGTATATGATGGATTTTAAATTTAACATAAAGATGAAATAACAGTACTGCTATTCAGGCTGCTTATGAAACATAACCAGGGTTTATCACATACGTAAAGGGTGTCATCTGACAGCAAGGTGCCCTTTGCTCTGCCTTGAGTTGTGAGCAGGAGGCCTCCTCCGCATTGTCCCTCCCCCTTTCTTTAGGGCGGGCCAACCATGGCAACAACGGAGCTCCCGAGAGGAGGAGCAGAGAGGAGAAGCATCATAATCCTACAACTGCCTGCTGCTGCAGAGCCACAAGCAAAGCAAAAGGGAACTAATGGGAGGCTACAGCAGGAACTAGCTGACTGACAATTGACTTCTTTTAGCAATCACCTAACCCTCTTCCAATACATTTGGATTTTAAGTAGCTAAGGGGATATGTGCCCCCCCTCCCATTACTCTCCTTTACAAAGCAGAGCAACATGTGCTATTAATAGCATCTTTGAGACATGGGTACAAACACAACGTGAGGTACATAAATTAACATTTAGCAACATGGCACAGCGGTCCACTGGCAATTTGGATGGAAGGTTACATTGTTTGAGCAAAAAGTGTGATAATTTTCCAATGCCTGCACTGGAATATAAATTCCAATAGTTTTCTTATACACTCACCAGCCAGTTTATTGTATACCTCTCAGCAGTTAGTTGCACAACCTACAAATCTGCCAATGGCATGGTAGCAAAGTTGGGAAGATCCCTGTTCAAGTATATCGAGAATGGTTAAAAAAATGCTTGGTCAGTGTCAAAGGAGGAATTGTCTGACTGGTTCGAAAAGATAGAAAGGCATCAGAAAAGAAGCTACTATAACCAGTCATTTCAGTCAAGATATTTTATAATACTAACTCTACACACATGCTAGACCTCAGGAGATGGGCTGCAGAAGCCAAACTGACTCCTTCTCCGGTCAGCAACAAACATTAAATCAGGCTAGGTTTCATACAAATTCATTAAAGTTTGGAAATAACAGAAAGAACAAAGTGGCCTGATCCGTTTAATATAGATTTAAGCCGAGAAATTCAAAAATGTAAGTTTTTTGGTGAGCAGTATGGGGTTAAGGGTCTGTGCTCAGAGAACCAGTAGTGGCAGTCTGTGGGAGTGGGGCACTGATTACATTTAGCCTACCTTCACTTTGGGGCCACATGCATTATTGTACATTTTTCTGTTGCATTGAACTCTAATAATATTAATACTCTTTTATATTGTTTTACATTTTTAATGCCCACGTAATTTCATGTTTTGTTGACTAAAATAGTATTTTGTTTTACACATGTTGTGTTAACAGCATTGTATGTATGTTTCTCAGAAGTTTCAGGTTTGTGCTTTAAAATTTTATGAGAATGTCAAGTCATATTTGTCATATTTTCTCACTAAAAATATTTTGAAAGCAAACCATGCAGATAACAACATGAAGAAAGTAATTCTTGCAGATATAATTCATGCATGCATAAAGAAGAATTATGTTTACTTGAAAATTAAAGGTACACTTTTAGTCATTACTAACATTTGGGGGTTTATATATGTATCCGTAATTTATTTGTGCTATTGAGCTGTTCATATTCACTCAGCAATAGGATGAAAATACATACACAAAAGAGACATCCTGTGTTAATCAAGTCCTCCAAGCTGCAAACTATACATATATAGAACTATTATTATGTATAGCCTGTAAAACACATGCAATAAGTTGCATATTGCATGTATATTCAAACATTTTTTTTCAGTAATGACAAAACCCTGTGAGGGAGTACATTTGGAATAGAGAGGGATTATATAATATGTAAATGAGACCGTTGGAGTTGCATTGGCCAGACAGTTAATAGCACAGCACTCACAAAAAAAACAATATATAAAATAAATAAATAAATTTTGCCCAATCACCAAATTCAGCAAAGACCAGAGTTCTCTAAACTTCTCAAAGCTTTACTATGACTAACAACATTCCACATTTCCCTGTGCTCCAGTGGGCAGAGCACTGGAGCATGCACAGATTAGAAGGGTCCAGTTGAATATGTGTGTGTATGTAGCGCTAAAGGTTAGGGATATAATGTCATTACTGATTCACACTCACACACTTAATGGCTGAGAAGGCACAAGGTAACAAACTGCACCGACAGCTCCAAAGAGGGTGTTACGTTGAAGTAAAAATTTAATCTTCAGACGCTCCAGGCACCCATGTGGTTTTGTCCTTTATTGGATTACCACACATAAATTTGAAAGCAGTAAGTGTCTGCTTTTATCAGGAAGAAGTTGAGAGCAGGAATCACTGTTTCACACCCGAATAGATCCCCTCCTTGTGTCTTCTTATAGTCCCATTTACACCATGCCCAGAATGAAAAAGCTAAATCAAAAGCACTATTACTTCAAAGCAACACTAGGTTTCCAAAGCATTTAGCTAGCAGGCAGGGCTTTGAAGCAAATAAAACAATCAACACAACAAAAGAGGCACAGCATGATGAGAAAGCAGGATCATAAACGAATCTAGGAACAGTAAACAGGATGAAATTGAGATACAGAGAAAAAAATCTGATAACAAGGATTTAAAAGTACACATGGATGAGGGAACACAAAGATTTGGTAAGAGAGGGAACAGAAACCAGATAAAAACTAGAGAAGGATTCCTAGGTTTGTGGTCATCTATGTCATTTTCAGGAGGGATTAAGGGAAATCACAAGCAGAAACATTAGGATGTACCCAAAGATTAAATGAAAACACTGGCATAACATTACTCTCGAACAGTGGCTTCTGGGTGTTGGTAGGGATCTTATACGGTTGGGTAGGATTTGTAAATGTTCTACAGCAAATAGACCACTCACTCTGTAGCACTGATATGGTGGCCTGGGCGCGGATCCAGGTAATGGCAGGATTTTGTCGGAGGTCATTGCGCCTTGGGTCGTTGCTCGCTCGACACTCATAGGTCCCCGAGTCCTCCAATGTGAGACGAGTGATGCCGAGCACACTGACCCCATTGGTGCCGTAGGCCGTGTTGATGGACACCCGGCGTTTGCGAGCTCCGTCCCACAGCTGCTTGAAGGACTCGGCTCGGTTGACTTCTGAGTACCACCACTGGATCTCTGGAGTGGGGTTACCGACCACCTCGCAGTACAGCTCAAAGGTGTCCCCAGTAAGCTTAGTCTCAGACAGTGGCGACTTCACAAACCCAGCTGGAGAGGAGAGGTGTTTCAAGATCAGAATCAGATTAGAATCAGCTTCATTTGCCTGGTTCGTGCATACAAACAAGAAATTTGACTTTGGTTCCACTTTGCTCTCAATGAAGACATTGTAACATAGACAAAAAAAAAACGATTATAGAAATGTTGGTCGTGAAGGAAAGGGTTAAAGAAGATTAGAGAAGAGGGAAGGCATGGAGAGACAAAGGGAAAGAGACGGTTATTAAATAGGGTTAAAGCACATAAAATGAAAGAACGGTTAAAGGTAAATAATAAAGAAGCATGCCTCAACGTCATTGATAGGAGAAAAAAGAAAAGGTTAGTTAGTGTTAAAGTTCAAATCAAACATGTATTTTTTTTTAAATAGTAACAGTAGTACTTTCTTGTTCACCACAATTTCTCTGCTTTTTCTCCTCCCATTTAAAATTACACTTTGGTTTAACAAGACAGAGCTGTATGTCAAAGGTCAACAGATAAATAAACAGTATGTAGCAGTAAACAACTTCATCTTTCCAGTCCTCTAAATGAGATGCTAAAGAAAATTCAGAAATGAAACGAGCTTTTTTTCCAACTTTTTAAAACAGAAAGGAGTTCTACATCCCCCCAACCGTGCTGTTAAGGATCACGTGTGGCTGGAATATGTCCCAGAACACACCAGGTGAGAGGTGAGTTACAGTGTAGACATGTTTCCAGTCTGTCACAGAGCTGATATGTATAGACAGACAAACACCTTCACACCTACTTTCACACTTTAAGGCAATTTGGAGTCAGAGACTCATACAGCACACATGCCAATGAACTGTGGAAGGACACTGGAGGTTGAACACATTAATTCATGGCCATGGTCTTATTTGACCCATTATCAATTCAACAATCAGCACCATAAAACATTTTGGTTCATTGAAGTATATTTGATCCGAAGAAAAAAGATGGTTTCCATTTTTTTTTTCCATTTTTCATTTTTTTGTTTTTTCCTACCGAAAGCTTTGAAACACTTATCAAAGCTGTTCCCAGATACTGCAATATAATTGTATAAGCTCACTGTAATCTCATTTTGTCCATATCAGAGTGTGACAGCAACGGTAGAAATTAGGTCAACCAGATTATATTTTGGATAAGCTGGACTTTAGGAGTGGGGGTTTCATAACTAATAGATAGTCATTGATGCACAATAGTAAAGAAACCCACAGATGCATTAAATCTTGTTTTTTGACTCTCATCTAGTGAGAAATAGAAATGAGTGAATATTTGTAATTGCTGTGAATTAAATAAAAGCATCCATAACCCTTCTATGAAATCAATATGCAATATCAACAGTATTGCCAAACCCATCCTTGGTCGATGCCTGATTCATGACCCTTTTCCACATCAGTGCTTGGCCCAACAACACACTGCCAGCCTCAATGAACCTCATCTGATGACAAATCACCTGCACCACAGACAGTCTCCTCCACCCGCTCTGCAGCCTCTCAGCTGTGACCACATGTGCTTAGGTAAATCAGAAAAGTATAGCGCCTTAACTCTGGCCTGAATTGCTCTAGAGAAAATTGGAACAAAGAGCTTGTGGTCCCAAGCGGGTCAGTCTCTGCATTGTGTCTCAATACAGCAGCTTACCGGCACTCTTCCATCTGTTAGCACTGCACACAGTAATGCATCATAAACAAAGCAACAGATAAGCTTGTGGACTCACAACTGCTAAGGGCTGCTAGAGTTATGTACCACAGTAAGAATGCTGCCACTGGTTCTCATAATTAATAACACTACGTTTAAAAATTCATCAAAATCAATATATTTTTGTCACCATACTTTTCTAAATCTGGTTTGATTTTCGAATCTTTACAATACCAACTTTTTTCAAATCAATTTTTTGTTTTTTTTGCATATCGTAAACTGCCTAGGGGACTAAAGTTTAGGAATAATTAAAGTCCAATAAAGACAAAGGGTTTTGATGCCCCACAAGGTTTTATGAGCTCATGCTAAAACTGTACATGTCTACGTTGATTGAGACATACCTGTGCAAACGTTTAGAGAACAATCTGGACTCATCAGATTGAGACTCTGCCAGCAGGTTAAGGTTCTTACTTTTTGTTGTCGACTGTATCAATTTTGCTTTTACACTTTCAGAGTTCATTAAATTGTGGTTATTATAATAATATTACATTGTATAAGACTTAAATGGAATGCAATTGATACACTATAATGCTAAAAGTTTTGGGTTATATAACCCAATCAATTAACTTAGATGATGGATTGAAAGATGAATTGATGTTATAACTGCTTCTTTCGCTGCATGTTTAGAAATTTTGGTATTGAAAAAACTGAATGAGTTTTAGTTTTCAGTTTATATTACCCTATAATCTTAGGTAAGTTTTAAATAAATGATTTAAATGACTGTAATAAAATCTTATATTAATAAAGATAATGATTGATATTGATAAATATTTATAGGCAATACTATTGTGTTTAATATCTATCTATCTGTCTGTCTGTCCATCCGTCCTTCTGTCTGAATATGAATATATTAAATAACTAGAACTGGGAGTTATAGTTAATTAATAGGTAATTAAAATAACTAGTTATTTAATATCAGTTGAATGATTATAACTGTATTTTGCTTACTTACCAGGGGTTTTAGCCTCTTAACTAAAGGGTTTGACTCCTGAATCCGGCTGTTGTCTTTCATCAATTTAGTAATTTAGGCCATGGCTATGAGCAACGTTATAAATCACCAACTAAATAAATATGTCTCTGTTCATTCGGATTCTTCTATAAGAAGAGTGAATCCAGCCTGAGTGATAAATTGTTTACTGCGTAAAATGAACACGAAAGACCACGGGTTAAAATACAATGGTACCTTTATTAACTAAAATCACACGGTATTATACCTAATAACTAAGCAAACACTAAACACTAGGGATGGGACGATTTATGAAAACCGTTCCGTTCGACTGTCTCAGTTCGATTCGCATGTGTTTAGTTCGGTTCATGCGCTGCTCCTTTTTCTCATAGGCGAAGCGTTTACACTCCAGAGCAGAAGGTGGCGGTACTGCGACCAAAGCCAAACACAAGAAGAAGAAGAAGCGAAGCAGCGTAGCCGGGTGTAGCAGGGAAAAAATCAGTTGTTGTGGAGAATTGTGTCGGACTGGGGAGTGGGAAAGAACAGGAGTTGGAAGACGCGCCAGCAGCAGTTTATAGGTCTGCTGTATGGGACCGCTTTGCATTTAGAGTGACCTACGATGACAGCGGAAAGAAAGTTGTGGATAAAAGTGCAACAGTGTGCAAGCATTGTGCAACACGTTTTGTTTATGCTAACAGCAACATGACCAACATGTCATGCTAACCCCGAAATCCCTCATACTCCGTCAGCAACCCCCGCTCCGCCCCGCTGCGCTCCAGACCGGCTGCTCAAAGCAAAGCATACAGCCCATACTGTGGCTCCCGTCCGCTCCCCTCTGAGTCCCTTGGAGATGGTAGAGAGCATGCGTGAGATGATTAAATTCAAAGCAGCAAAATATACGGAAATGATCCAGGGTTTCCGCGGATCATTTAAAATAATTACAATCTATTATTTTTGGGGGGATTTTTTCATTAATTTCATAAATTTTTATGGGATTTCGGTGTAACAATCAACATATATCGAACCGAACCGAAAACCGTGACCACGAAACCATGAATCGAACCGAACCGTGGATTTTGTGAACCGTTCCACCCCTACTAAACACTACTGAAAATTAAAGAAATGAAAGGGGAAGAGGGGTTTAACAGTCCGTTCAAAGTCTGTGGGGTGTTCGAAATTTAAGGCTTAATGCATTTGAAAGTGTCCTTTATAAAAGCAGCAGATAAAATGTGAATAAACCCTGACACAGAAATGTAATTGCAGTCAAAACTGATTCAGTTTCTGGTGAAAAATGAATAATGACTCAGGAATGCATTAAACGATTATGACCCGTTAGCTTAGCTGGCCCCAGGGGTTCTGGTTCAACTGAAACAAAGACAGGGTTAGTTCACGATGTAGCAGTTAGCTTAGGCAACACGTGACTCGTTCGGTCTGTAGTAAGTATTAGCGTTCAGTTAAACTCTTAAACCATCAACAGTTGAATCAGCAGCTTATTTCAAATAAAAACAACATCATGACTATCTATTCTACCTAGTTAACCCAAGCAGAGCACTTATTAAGCCTCGGATGTAAAGGAGGGGGAGGGATGATGTTATTGTTTTGGTGCGGTGGAGTGAAGGCATTCGGCGTGGTCCGGTGTTCTGCAGACCCCGTAGTGGCACAGTCCGTTTGTTCAACAGCAACTCAAAGAGACTTGGATCAATCCGCAACTATATCAAGATCAAGATGCAACAATAAAAGGCGATTTACAAGGGGGTTCATTTTATAACTTTTTTTATATCATTTTTTTTCTCACCATCATCAAGTACTTAAACTGTTCTTCACCTGCATGTATAGCTTGATGTAGGGCTGGGCGATATAGAAAAAAAGCTTATCGATAAAAAAAATGCATATTGATCGATATTGATAATTATTGAAAAGATTTGAAACCATATTTTATGTGCAGCTCTGCCTGGACCTTTTATAATATTGCTAAATGATTTAATTTTAATAAAAAACACAAACACAGACTTTGAATTAAATCTTTATTTAACTAACTTTTTTAACCATAACATAATTGTTTTAAAGAAAAATAACTTAAGAGACCTGGGTTATGTTATTAAATATTGACAAAGAATAAACTAAAGTGACCAGAAAAGTGACCAAAATAAATATAACAAATAAATAAATGCCCCCCCCACCGCCGCCGCCGCCCCCGTTTCCTGCTAAAACCTGAGTTTTTACTTTAAAGTTGCTGGCCCCTCAGCATTTTTCTCTCAATTGTTAGAACTACGTGGGAAACTGCCCAGAACTGAAAATATATATATATTTTCCCGAAGATTCCTCGGAGGAGAGCCGCGTCGGGGCCTACATAGCTTGTACTCCTGCGGCTGTGAGCGGCTGAGATGATAAAAAAAAAAAGTTGGTTGTGTTATCAGACTTGGTTTTCACTGGTTCCCTACACATTTTACAGATGACTGTGGTTTGTTTTTTGTCCGACTTGCCATGACCGAAATACTGCCAGACTGCCGAACTACAAAAACCCTTCTTTGAAACAATTTCCTCCGCCTCTCCTTGCAGCGACATCTTCATGTACTCTGTGTTGTGGTTTGAGAGGGCGGCGCTTGGTGACGGCGTGCCTGGGTCCACGATTGTGATTGGTTGGGAGGAAGCAGTGACTAGCATAAACATACATGCTAGGCTACAATGAGAAGGAAGGAAAACTGCGTTTCTTTTTTATCGAACTTTTATCGACCCTCTTTTTTTCTAATGCGCCACAAGTCTATCGATCGATATATATCGTTATTGAATAATCGCCCAGCCCTAGCTTGATGTGCTCCTCTTCCAGTGACTGACGGACTCCCTAACGGCATCTGTGGGCATCATGTGGCAGTTACCACAGCGACAGTACGTGTTGACTGTGCACGTATGCAGGTATGCCGAGATCCTTGAGCTTCTTTTTTTTTTTTGCATTTTATTAGATAGTCGTATTACTCTTGGCTCTTAAAGTCATGGGGAAGCGACTGGTCCAACCGTTGCATTTGTAAATACTCCCAAGTGGTCCATGACTTTACACTAGTAAATAAAGTGAATGTGATTGGTCGTTTATCAAGAGGGCGGGGTTGTTGTGGCGGATGACGGTCTCCTCCGTCATACATTTTTTTTTTAGAGGAGGAAAACAGGGACGAAGATAGTGTGGAAGAGGACACGAGGGCGGCAGAACTTGGTATTGTGTAGAAGGCTTACAGCCGTACATGTTTGAGCCCTTGCCTCACAATGTTGCCAGTTCTATTAGCTCTACACCCAGATCATCTTCCTACATTTAGTTTCAGTGTAGTTTATTTTTACAGTTTATATATATATGACAGTTCAGGCAAAATATAAACACAAAAATACAGAGGACATGACCTCTGTGTCCTCAATGATAGTTACGACCCTGAAGTAAGGAAAGCTTTATAATAATAAAGAAAACACATCTGCTGCACTGCAACGGATTTGTAAAACTTCAATTAAGGACAGGAAAGAAAAATTATTAAGATAGATTAGAGAAGATACATTTCTAGGTATGAGATGAATCTAGGAGAGCGGCATTAGTTGCTTACAATGTGGGCTTCTATGTGCATTGCCTGGAGGTATGGGTAGTAATTAGCATTTCTTTCTTTTCTGCACTAACATCTGGGCCTATCAAGCCCACCACACAGCCCTGTAGGGCAAATACAAGCCTTCCCACCTACACAGTTAAAAAACAGCTTCACTTCCACTAAGAATTTACTACAGAACTATTTGCAATGATTACAGCAAAAGAAAAAGCCATGTTGTGACACTTAGCACAGTAATGTGTCATTGAGGCCTAATAATTACAATATTATCGCTAATCAAAAGAGGTCAGGAACGTCCTCTCAGATGAAGTCAAATTAGATGAGAGAAAAAGTCAACAGATGACTTAATTCAAATTCAGGCTAAGAAAGACTCTAGAGCGGCGGTTTTCAAAGTGTGAGGCGCGCCTCCCCTGCGGGGCGCCAGACAATCTTAGGGGAGGCGCGGTGCGAGGGTAAAAAATAAATATGGATTTAGGACAAAGTTGGAACTGTGGGGTGCGCGTGTGGAGCGGGGATCAGTGGAAATGTTTCCCACCTTAGAGGATGTTTTGGCCAGAGCGGGGCTGAAGGTGGAGTTTTTACAGCAGGCTGTCTGCGCTAGAGACTGACACGGGAGTGTATTTTCACTCCTGTCCCGTCCCACTCCCACAGAAAAAAATGGTGTCCCGTCCCGATCCCGGGCCAGAGTAGAAATCTAAATCCTGTCCCGTCCCACTCCTGGTGAAATTACTCCCACTCCCATCCTGCTCCCATTCAGAATGACTCCCGCTCCTGCACCACTCCCATTCTTGTTGTTTTTGAGCGCGGGTGAAAAACTCAGAGCGGAAGTTACTATTGGTTTGCTCCCGCTCCCGTCTGCTCCCGTTAATGTTTAATCCTGTACCGTCCCAATCCCGTGATCGTTACTAATACTGACTCCCATCCCACGGGAATCCCACGGGAATCCCGTGACCGTGGGATTCCCAAAAAAATGTCAGTCTCTAGTCTGCGCGCATTTAGAGGGGATGCGCGAGCAGTTTGGAGAGTATTTTGGAGAGGAGACAATGACAAACCAGTGGGTGAGAAACCCATTTTCCTTCCCCATGACACTCAAAGATGGACTTTCAGCAGGAGAGGAAGGGGCTCTGGCTGAGCTGTGACCTGGACTTGAAACAGAGGATGAGTGACATGTCACATGCGCACTTTTGGCTGTCAGTAGGGACTGAATTTCCACAGCTCTCAATGAAGATCTGATCAAAATGTTTTTGTTAAGATGTGAAAACACTGTTGGTATCTCAAACATTAAACTCAGAATCTCAGATGTAACGTTTGTTTGAGAAAACAGTTAAAAAGTGAGCTTGGGGTTGTTCTTATCATTAGAAAAATGAAAAAAGGGCGTATTTGCCATACAAAGGCCCCGATAAAATAATTAAAATAGGAGGAAATGTTTTAAAATGTTCCTGTGTTAAATTTCATTCAGATAAAGTGTCATTTTAAAAGATGAGATGGTTCTAAAATAAAAGCAATTACAAGGTGTTTTGTAGTGGCGTTTGTTTGTCGGGGGGGGGGGGGCTTTCATACTTTGAAAACCCCTGCTCTAGAGTAATACAAGCTATGCAAACGGCAGACAGCACCAAGCCAGCGAGCGGACCAATTTCTGTGCTGTTTAAACAGGGAGCTTGCACAGACAGTGAAAACAAAACACAAAGCAGCCAGCCGGTGCTCGTTCATTTCAGAATCGTTATGGGAGAAGCAACGTGACAGAAGATGGTGCAGTGGAGCATTTGGACAGATCTCTGTAACTTATGGACAGGAGAGAAGTAAACTCAGCCTGTCTTAACCAGAGATGCTGTCAGCTGACAAACAGATGTGTTTGTCTCTGTTTTGTTTGTTCCAAACAAGTTTTAACTCTATTTTTTGGGGGTTAGAGTTAAGTATGAATTTTCTAACCCTCTCTTACCAAAAGATGTATATTGGATTACTTAAAGCTACAGTGTGTAATAATTACAGGGATATACAGTCAGAAATGTAATATATTATACATAACTATGTTATTTATCATCATCTACGAGCTCAGCCTCTTAACCTTAATATTTGCGTTGCCTTAGAATTCGTTATTTATAATTACATAGGAGCGGGTCTCGCAGCCATGGAGGCAGACATCTTTGTGCTACGGCAGCGCAGAGCCAACAAACTAGCGATTGCGAGATCGCCCATTGCGCTCGAAAGTAACTACGGCAAGTTGAGAGAGATGAACTGAGACGGTACTGAACACACAGACTAATGAAATACTATCTGTAAAATTATCTATGTAAACAAACCTCATCACTTGAGAAGGTAGGTGATGCGGACGTCGTGGAAGACATTTTGTCCCGTAACGCTCGCCGTACTGTTGGGGGGGAGAAGCGGTGGGGGGGAGATGTTCATGTTGCTGCGGTCTGTAGTCTGGAGGTTAGATGTCGCTGAAAATTACACACTGTAGCTTTAACAAAAAATAAATGGGGGAAATAATAAAGGAAAAGGAGCATGAAACATGAAAAGATGCAACTGTAAATTTTTGATTGGAAAACTTAGGTGAATTATGAGAAGTGTTGGGAGCGTTACTTAAAATAATTAACTAGTTATAGTAGTTAGTTACTGCTCAATCAAAGTAACTAGCTACTAAAAAATATAAATATGCAGTTTTATGAGCTAAAATGTTGAAGAATTGGCATAACTTCCTTGTTATTGGAACTTTAAACACAACTATTGGTTCAATTATAGAATATAAGGTGTTTGTTATTAGTTATTAAATTAAATAATTAATTAAAAGGATTACATGTCTTCAAAAATGTAAAACTGATTATAATATTTTCGAGTGTGTGTTAGATAATAGAGTTGTAATATCATTATGTAGATGTGATTGATGTTTTTGTTTAGAATAAAAGTAATAATAATAATAAGATATTCTAGAATTTTGTATTTTTTGCACATTAATACCCTTTAATTGGCTTTAAAACGGGAATGAGGTGGAAAAAAACAGGGTTACACTATTTAAAAAAAAACCCTAGCAGGACTGCATCTCCGACTGTATGATCTCAATATTTTTTTGTGAAAAAAATTGAAACAATGCAAGTAAAATCAGTGGAGCACTGAGATTATAAAGAATATATATATATATTTTTTATAGGCAGCCTGCTGTTAGTCAGTGTTGAGGTAACAGAATAGCTTGGAACCAGACAGCAAGGCTGTGATGTTAAATGAATATCAAATTCCAGATACTTTTTAACCACCAAATTAAAAGAACATGCAGAATTACTTAAAACTCGTGCAGCTTATTAAAAGAACGTTTAACCGGAGGACTAGTTTGACCTAAAAATTAGTCCATCTTCATATTTGTAGTCAATCTATGTCTATTCATGACGCCATATCTGCCCTAACACATTCACTCCACTCCCATTTAAGTTGTGCACAGTAATTTTACAAAATAGAACTGCCGTCTGAAGGCGGATGAAAGTCATAGACAGTCCAGACTCACCCCACCCCCCCTTCCAAACCCCCACCCTACCCTCTGTGTAAGTAGAGTAGAGAGCTCCCCTGAGGTCTGACAACAAGCCACACACCATCACCAAACAGCCTCTGGGTGAGTCAGCTGCCTGCTTACAACCTGGATGTCCGTCCCCAGTCCTACTCTCACACACACAGAAAGCAGAGGGCAGGAAACCCCCTAGGGTGGATGAACTGAAATATGGGGCCTGCTTCGTGTTGAATATGGGTGCTTCTTTGCTATACCTGCATGTTGTTGACACATACTATTTTGTTTGTTTTTTGTGCAATTTTTTTTTTTTTTTGTAGTTTTATGGATGGTTATTCTATTTAATTCAACCATTCTTACTAAAAAAAAAGAAGGTATATTTGCTTTTCAAGCTCTCACAACTTTTTCTCAATATCTAAAAAAAACCCTTTTAACAAGTTTTTCTTTTCTTTGTGTTTTTAAATCCGCAGTGATAACGAATTTCTCGGTTCTTCTAAACAGTCACTGGACTGGTTTTGACGCTGTAATTCTGTTAGGTCAAATCCACTCAGGAACAGACTTAGTCCACGTTAACAGGATTAAAGGACGGACTTAAAAAGGGGTGCTTCACATCTAAATTGTGTCTTCAACTTATTGCAATGTCTGATAAAAGAAACGGCCTCTTTAACTTCTTAAAACAAATTTCTATGTGGCATGAAGCTAGTAACAGAGTCTCAGGGGAAACATAACAGTGTTTTGACCCTTTAACCTTCTTGCCTTTACAAGAAAACCCCCAATAAATGGGGCATTTTAAAGACATAAAACAGTAGCAAAGACTTTAATCTTTTAAGTTTGCTTAAAGAATAAATCAATAAATACAAATTTTTGGAATAGTATGTTTCACTTAGTACATTTATAAAAATGTTTTATGAAAATCCACGACAGATTTGAATTATACAAAGATTTGCAAATTAATAGTGTTAAAAAGGCCTACTGATATTCTAAATACAAAATGAATTTGAGTCAATATCTACACCTGAAAGTCTCACTTTCAGGTGTAGAGAAATGAGAACTTGTGCGACGTTGCAGCAGTTATTTAAATAAAGAAAAAATAAGAAAATATACATCTGTAACTAGCATTTAAAAGCAGTAAAAGTACCTTATTACAGTACTCACTGAACAAGATTAAAACGTATTGCATGCGCTGCAAGAAGAGATAACGTTTTTCTTGTTCTAGAGGTGGCAAGTATATTATTAAATACTATATTAACTATATTTTAATTTGACAAACCAGATCTTCTCGCCGTTCTTTTTCCTGTTTGGTGCGATTGCAATAGCTGATCTTGACCTGGCTGGAGCGGAGCATGAACATTTAGAATATGTTTTGCTCAACCTGCTGCTGTGAAGCAGGATTTTTGACCATGAACAGAATCAAAAAATAAATATGGGTCCAGGCTCAAAATGAGCCCCTTGATATGTGCTTTAGAATGGATTTGTCTCCATTCAAACCCAGGTTTAAAGCCTTGCAGGGCAGCCTAAAGCCCACAGCTCTCATTAAGCCAGAAAAAAAAAAAAGTCAGTTCAGGTGTTTTAAAAAATATGTGAATCAGGAAATTGTCTATATACCAAACTTAAACAGTTGTCACTCTCTACTTCAAAAAACGCTTTAGATTTTAAAATGAAAAATTTTTTCTTTTTTTTTTATATAAAAATTTAATGTATAACATGAATGCATAAAAACCTTATCTTATTTCAGTGTTAAGTTCTGTTTAAAGTATTAAAAATGTCTCTGGACCTTTACTGGTTGATGATTTTCTTTATCGGACCCTGCTGATTTTTAATTGGTGACCCCTGACCTACAGCATCATCCTGGTGGAAGGAAGCTTGCATAGCCAAGGATTGAGCTGGGGCGACAGTGGTGTCGGAATCAGGAATTTGCCTCGTAAACCTTTAAAATTTATCAAAGGACAGCAAATGATTATATATCTCAGATATTTTATTACAGTTCACACATAGTAACTGGTAATCCTAACTGACCTGAAACAGACAAAGTTTAGCCCATATTAAAGGTATAATGGAAGATTTTCTGGGTGGATCATCTAAATAAGTGGTCCTCCTAATTGTCAATCATTCTGGTGATATATTTACATAATATCGTCCTTGGTGCTCGTCCCCATTTTCACTCACTCAAAAATTGAAAATCTTCTTTTGGAAAGTAAGCCTGCATGAAATGTGCTCGTGCACACGTTTAATATGCGTTCCCTCTTTGGAGTGGATATTCGCTACTTTTTTGAAAAAAAGTGGAGGATTAAAATCCTCCACTATACCTTTAATATCTAACAGGAACTCAAATATTGCTCTCTTTTTTTCTTTGAGAGGAACAGTTACCCTATTGTTTATTATGTGATCCCTGGTAGTGAACACTGTCCCTGAGCATTGTTGCTGCTCAAAATAATACACTTCCGAAATTTTGCAACTTGCCATGAACTATGCCTACACTGCTTTAAAGCTACAGTGTGTAACTTTTAGCGACATCTAGCGGTCAGACTGCAGACTGCAGCAACATGAACATCTCCCCCCCAACAGTACGGCGAGCGTTACGGGACAAAATGTCTTCCACGACGTCCGCATCACCTACCTTCTCAAGTGATGAGGTTTGTTTATATAGATAATTTTACAGATAGTATTTCATTAGTCTGTGTAGGGTATAGATTTCATGTAGACTTAAGATAATAAATATACCCGTTATTTTTTCGACATCGTTGTGACATTTTGGCGATCTCGCAATCGCTAGTTTGTTGGCTCTGCACTGCCGTAGCGCAAAGATGTCTGCCTCCATGGCTGCGAGACCCGCTCCTATGTAATTATAAATAACGAATTCTAAGGCAACGCAAATATTAAGGTTAAGAGGCTGAGCTCGTAGATGATGATAAAATAACATAGTTATGTATAATATATTACATTTCTGACTGTATATCCCTGTAATTATTACACACTGTAGCTTTAAACAGCATAAAGGACATGATCACAACAATCAATCATTTATTTTTATGAAAAGGAGGAACAACAGAAAAATAAGAAAGACAGTGAAATGTAGAAGAAAAATAAATGTGAGTTATAAAGTTAGATTGGCCCTATGAATTAAAGTCCAAAGTCGTAGACAAGTATATTTTTCATATCCTTTACCAAAGGGTTTCATTGGTCTAAAAATTTGCAAGAGGCCGAATCAGGTTGATTAAGCAGTGCTTTTGATAGGACATGCAGCGATCTTTGGTGTGTGAGAAATTTGATTTTAGTAGACTGCCCTCTGTGTGTTTGGAAAATACTGTATCAGCTTCAGAATTAGTATAAATGCCAGAACTGTTGCTCAGATGCAGCTTGTGCAACACCTCAGAGAGCAACTTTTACTCAGCCTTTAATCAGCTATGAATAGTATTGTGATTGTGAGCTATGTTAAGTCAGAGGAAGCTCTGAGTTTTAATAACTACTAAAAAGAAACTGTAAACTACCTGTGACACTTTTAAACATGTTCTAGGTTGATTAAGGCTGCAAGAGAGGAAGCAAGAACAGCTTTAAGTAGATGTCAGGAATTCTAACCTAGCCTAAACCAGATTGATGCATGTAGTTAAATTTGAATTATACACGTATCCATCTGTAAAGCCTTATGTAGAGAGTGTTCGCAAAAGGGAGGGCCATTTAGTACAATTCTTCGAGCTGATTATGCACATGCCAAATCTTCTTCTTGTTTGCAAGGTAAAGAATATCTGACTTTTCTACAGAAGATTGGATCTTTTCAAACTTTCAGCATCTATCAGAAAGCATTCAGTATTGAAACTGTTGGCACCGTTCTTTCTTAGAACACAGAAATAATGGATTTTTTTTAATGATGGTAATCTCAGCTAATCACTAATATAACTAGGTTAAACAAATTTAAATCTCTATCCCGCTCACATGTGGAATACATGAACAATTTTAATTAAATGTGTTTTGTTTAATATACTAACTTCAAACACATCAGTATCTGCATGACAAAGCTTTAAATGAAAGGGAGAATGGCCACAACATGTAAACAATTGCTACAAAAACTGATAGCTGTCAGTAATCCATAAAACTGAGGAAAGAGAAGCAATAGCAGCTGTTTGGCAATTTAAAGAGAATTATTTAAATGTAAAAAAGAATTTTAACTATTAGATTTTTTTTACATCCAATGAGGAAAAATAGTGTAATTGGCTTATGAAAAACCTTCAGTATAGTTGCTTGTTTCAATTTAAATACATTCCTCTTAGTTTACTTTGCATGTTAATAGTGCAAAACGTAGACCAATTGCATGATATCAATAAGCTACAGCTGAAACCAGACTGTAGATATGACGTTAACTTTTAAACTTGATGGCACTGATATGAGAAAACTCAAGAAAACGAGAGAATAACTAAACACCACAAGCCACGGTGGAAAGCATCTTATTGCTGATAGCTCCTTTTTTTACTAGAAAAAGTCATCAGATAGAAGCAGCACAACTCTGTATACAAAAAAAACAAACAAAAAAAAAACTGCTCAAATGTTGAAATTAAAGTTATTGCACACTTTATTGGCAAGGGCATATTACCAGCTGGTATCATGCGTCCTCAAGGATAATGCTTTAATTTCAATAAGTCAGCGCATGTCCAGATGGTGTCATGGTTCACTGATGCATGTAGAAGCCAGTGACTGACTCATGTGGAGGTTAATGCTGGTTGTGATGGAAAGATGTCAGAATATATCGCACACCTCAGTTGGCTGCGTTGAAGGCTGCACTGCTGCAGGCTGTCCATGCAGAACCCTGTCTACTGCCTACTGTAGCACCAAATGCAGAACCCTGTCTACTGCCTACTGTAGCACCAATAATAGGCATACGAGAATCCTAACTGGCTAACAGTGTGGTAGAAGAATGGTGTCTGATCTAATAAATATAGTTTTCTTTAGGAAAACATGGATGGCTCGGTTGGTGTGCATTGCATATCTGCAATTCTGAATGCATGGTGGAAGGGTTAGGTTTTTAGGGAAAGTTCTCCTGGCAAAGTTCTCCTGGTTAACCTCATTGCACCAATTTGCACACACGACCTCTCTGTTTTGATTTTAAGAAAAAACAATTCATGATGAGTGAACAAAATGTTCCAAAAATGTTCCTTTGAGGAACAAAATGTTCCAAACCAAAGTGAGTGGTGTGTTCTTTATTGGATACACTAAACAACCTCTCCAAAAAAAAAAAGGGTCAGCTCCTCAGGATAAGAATCAGCTGTGCACCTAAACCTTAATAATAGAGGACACTTTTCAGGAGCAAAATGTCCATATTTTGAATAGAGCAGATAGATGGTTTGAGAGAAAAGTAAACAAAGTAATTTACATCCAATTAGACTATAAACAGAGGTGGAGGCATAAAGGTGCATTCAGACCCAACACAGTGTCGGCAGCAAGTACCGTATTTTCACGACTATAAGGCGCACATAAACGTCTTTTTTCCCTCAAAATGTGCGGTGCGCCCTTTGGTGCCACTCGAGTTCAGGTCAGGTGGGCCATTCCTTCCAGCCACACCTCCCCAGGTCTCACTCTTATTCCCCACGTGAGTGTTGAAGTCCCCCAGAAGAACAAGGACGTCCCGAGGAGTGGCACTCTCCAGTAGCCCCCCCCTAAAGACTCCAAAAAGTGTGGGCAATCTGAACTGCTCTTTGGCACATAAGCACAAACGACAGTCAGAACCCGTCCCCCCACAGGTATGCGGAGGGAGGAAACCCTCTCGTAAATAAAATATCAGATCCTAATTCTAAATAGTGTCCGTGCCTTGTCAGAAAATGACCAATTTTGCAGTGTTATAAAGTACCTGGTCTGATTAGTGTCTTAACATTATAATCTCAGATTAGAGACATGTCACCATGAAACTGTTGAATATTCAATATTTATTCTTCAATATTCATTCTTCGTTATTTCTTGTTCAATAGATGCTGGACAAGCCAGCTAATTATTAGAAATCTTTTAAAGAAGGTTCAGAAACTACAATTACAGCAACACACAACACAGTTATGTTTGTTTTTTTAAGACCTTATGGGGAAATTTAACAAAGCAGGAATTAAACTCCTTCCTGTAATAAAGCCAATGCAGTATGATATCTGTAAAGTGGTGATCCAAATAGGTACTCTCAAAGTAGTGTCAGTTATTCCCTGGTAAAAATTATATTTCTTTTAATTCCTTTTAATCATTTCTCTGCTTTAATAGAAGTCGAGGATTTGTTTTCCACACCTTGTTCTACTTGTATTTCTAGTTAATTATTCATAATTAAAATTCTTTAATTTATGTTTTTTATATCTAATTTATCTCTGATGTTTATTGTGGTTTTTGGAGTCCCTGTCTCACGTTTACAGATCTTCTGTGCGCCATATGTTGCTGCGTGTGTCTCAGCCATATGTTTACCTCTCCGGAAATGTAATCACAAACTGGAGAGTTACGGACCCATTTATTGTGTGTAATTGTTTGGTCCCATTAGCTTCTAAAATATGCAATGAAAAGAACCTGTCTGACACTAATAAAGAGTACAAAACTAACCAAAAGTGCAAAAAGACCAAGAAGAGTCTTTATGATAATAAGTTGATATATAAAGATGTATAGAGAGAGAGAGAGAGAGACACATTGATCGTTTTTACTTTTCCCCCCCAAAAAAAAACACTTTTATTACATGATTGTCCTTAAATACAAGGGCCCAGCCTCTCAGTTTAAGCTAAGACAATATTTGCATAATTAAGAGGGGTCACTTCTTTAGTTGATTCATTATTAACCAAATAAGAAAATGTGTTAGCTAAATTTTGCAGTATTTGCAAAACTTAAATCTGTCACTACCTCCACACGTGCAGTATGAGTATTGATTATTTGTATACAGGGGTGGGGGGTTCCAAAGATAAAGACAGGTTCTAAGGTACTAGAAAACACAGAGGTTTCCATTATGATAGTTTGTTTTCAGTTGTTTTTATGCTAAGTTATCTTAGAAATCCATCAAATAATTTTGAAAATCATTTTGATAGCTCCATTGTAAAGCCGCCTGACAACTTTGTTGGATTACATTCGCATATAACAAACCATTCTGGAGTTTGCTAAAGGTCCTGATATGATTAATTGAACTTGCACCATCTGCCAATTTCTGTATTTATATCTACAAAAAGGAATGGACTGCATACCTGGTGTGAAAATACCATCAGACACATCAGTTTTGGCTTTGAAGTTAACTAACCTGGTTGGGTTATTATGCCCTATTTACACTAGCCCTCTGAAAATTATCTGTGCCTAGTTCGGACCGAGCTTGAATTAGTTACCGTGCCAAGCTTGGTTCTTATGACACGTCATGCTAGCAGTATTGTAGACCTCCTATTGGTGGTCTACAATACTGCAGCTCTCAATTTACACAAACAAAAATGGCGGCACCCATAACATTCAGAAACTTATGTGCCTGGATAGCATCCTCTGCCCAAATGTCAATGACAGCCTCAATCTCAGCATCATCCCAGATCGCACCATGCTCTTTTGATGCCATTTATTGTTAAAAAGCTGAGAAGTTTGTGTTGTGAACAGGTGAAGAGATCCGTGAATTGCAAAGCCGGATACACCGGAAGAACCTGCGAAATTAAGAGAGGACGCAGTCTGTCCATGTGCTCTTTGTAATCAGAGAACCAAGCCATAGAGGAACCATGTTGAGGCCTACTGATGAACTAGTACTAGATTTAGCACCGTTTGGTTGTGTCTGGCACGGTGCAGTTTAGTTGCCTTCCGTTTACACTCAACTGTTATCTCGATTACCGCGCTCGGACTGTTCTCTGCATGTTTTCAAAAGCCTAGTGTAAATTGGGTATTAGAGTGTCAAAAAATATGAGTTCGAAAGAAAATCTGGCTACCCTACATAGAAAAGCTGGAAAGGGCTATTGTGACCAAAAGACAGAACCCCTGGAAATCTGCTGGACCAGATTCTGTCTCTCTAACCACCTTGAAGCACTGTCCTGATCAGCTTTCTCCAGTGTTCACAGTAATATTTAACACCTTAATGGAGACATGTCATGTGCCAACCTGCTTCCTCTATTATCCCTGATCCCAAGATGCCAGGGTTAGGGCATGTATTGTTCAAAAATTTTTGGTTCCGGTACCAATACCGATACCTTCACTTCGATACCGGTTCCTGAACGATATTTTTTTCGATACCAGTTTTATAATATCAATTCAAAGAAAATTACACAACATAAAAAAGTACAAATCTTGAGTTTTATTTTAAGCTCTTATTTTTCCATTTACATTTTCCTCTTACATAAAAAAAGAAATTCAGTGTCTAATATTCACTGTTACATTGTGAGGACCTTTTTACTTAGCAGTTTTCCTTTAGAAAAATTACCATGTCTGACAAACAAGCCCGTTGAATGGGATCCTACTGACAGCGCACCGCTGGTATTGGAAGGCAGGATGAACTGACTGCACTGATTAAGTTTTCAGGTGGATTTTCCCCATTAAAAACATAATAAAACTACTTTATTCCCACTGATCACAGCAAATATAGCTGCAAGGCAAATAAAGGATAGAGTAGCTCCGCCCAACGCGCGTCAGAGCCACTTTTCGACCGCGCAGCCAGAACAGCAAAGATTCTTCAGCCGCGCGTCAGAAGCTGGTACATGCAGCAAAAAAGGAAGCAGCAGACGTGATTTTGCTGCTCTTGCTGCGTCCAGTTTGAAAGCAGCATGATTCACTCCGCTCTGGCTTTGCTCCGCCCACGGGCTGCTGAGAGGAGGATGGTCGCGCTGGCTGCGGTCCGCTCTTCTTGCAGTCAAACACCGAGCAACTTTCTGCTCTTAAATTGTTTCCGTGCACGATGTTTTGCATTGCGCACTATTGGCACCAGTCTTAATAAAGTGAAGCCGCATTTTAGACCTGGGGGGCATTTTAAAGGGGTTCCATGACGCTCGCAACCAGTTCACAACAGATACACATGAACCCTGGCTGTAGGCGTGACCACCTGTGTATTTTTCCTGGATGACGCAACCACGTTAAGTGTTACAGCCAATCACCGAAACTTGGTACCGAAAGACGAGGCATGTTTCGATACTCTGTAGAACCGAAGCATTTCGGTCGGTACCATAAAAGAACCGAAGTTCGGTACCCAGCCCTAGCCAGGGTCTACAGGACTTAATGACTTTAGACCCGTCGCCCTGACCTCTGTGGTTAGGAAGTCCTTTGTGTACCTTGTGCACCTGAAAGAAATCACTGACCCCCTCCTGGACCCCCTACAGTTTTGCTACAGAGCCAACAGGTCTGCAGACAACGCTGTCAACTCGGCCCTTCACTACATCCTCCAGCACCTGGATTCCGCAGGTACCTACACCAAGATCCTGTTTTTTTGGATTTCAGCTCTGCTTTCAATACAATCATCCCAGCTCTGTTTCAGGAGTAACTCTCCCAGCTGAGTGTGCCTGACTCCACCTGCAGGTGGATCACAGACTTCCTGTTTGACAGGAAGAAGCATGTGAAGCTGAGAAAACATGTCCCTGAGCTCATCAGCTCTGGTTCCCTTCTTGGCTGTGATGCAATTTTCCATCTCTCCAGGATCTGTATGCATCCAGGACTCTGAGGCGTGCAGGGAAGATTGTGGCTGATCTCTCGCACCCTGCCACAAACTATTTCAGTCACTTCCCTCTGGCAGGCGGCTGTGGCCCATTCAAGACCAAAACCTCACACCACAAGAACAGTTTCTTCCCATCCGCTACCAGCCTTATCATGACACATACACTGCTTCTCTCCCTCCCCGTTTCAGGACCTAGATGCTATACAAACGTAGCATCTCCAGACCTCCTGCATTACATTAATGCACAGTCTACTCTGTATATGGTATATAGATATGTACTATATATTGTATGTTTTATATTGTATATAGCTATAGATTCTGTATATATATCTACTTTGTCTGAACCATCAACACCAAGTCAAATTCATTTTAAGTGCAAACCTACTTGGCAATAAATCTGATTCTGATTCTATCTGTTCACCAATAAATGTATATATTACTGTCAACATAACACCCTGGCAATTAACAAAGAGATGGATCAATATGACACTATGGGTATATATGTTTGCAATGGAATAAACCTTAGGTTAAACAGCATTTCACTAAAATTGGTATAGTTAATGATGATCAGGTGCAAAACCAACAAAAGTGCTGCATCTTTGCTCTCCATCTGCTAGAAAGACATGATCTCAAGTTATGTAACTTGAAAATAAGCTTGTTTTCTTTCCATTCACACGTTTTATATTTTCATCAACTCCATTATAACACTTCTTGGGTTTTTTTTGTCAAGACTTGAATTTTCTCCTTGTAATCTTCTCAGTTGCGGCAGTTCTATCACCCAAGTTACACATTCTTGCAAACCCATACTGACATAACTTAAAAGGAAATAAAATCAGCAAAATGTGATCAATATAGCACTGCATTAATTGAGAATTTTTTTAATACAAAACATGACAATGACAATCATTTTCCTTCATGGGTGTAAAAATTTTAATGAATAATTCTATGTACCATAGTCTTTATTTTTGATTGATTCAGTAAAGAGATTTACTGAATTTACTTTTAATGTACTGGAAGAATTAAATTTTATGTACTGGAATTTACAGTAATGGGGCTATCTATATCCATAAAGGTATACAAACATTAGTGTGTACATTCTCAGTCACATTCAGAAACCCTGGTTGCCTCTGATTTAAGCCTGTTTTATGAAAGTTATATAAATTTCTTAAAAAAAAAAAAATTGATAACAGCTTAATTGCTCTGTTATACCACTGCTATGGTCTGAAATGCTTTTAATCAGACACCAGAGCAGCTACTGGAGTTTCTTTGTTGTGTTTTTTTGCTGTATATATCAAACATTGACATAATGTCCCCCCGTTGCTGCACACAGCTGATCAGCTGACAAAAATACGGCTCCCATGCTTTTCTTTTTAAAACAACATAGACGGATTTAGCTGTAAGAAACCAACAGAGTCCAACCATAGAAGTCATGGATGGCTGGGTTGGTAAGCTTAGAAGTAGTGGGGAAACTAACTGCAGGCTATTCCCGAGCAGATAGCCTTACTAATTAACCAGCCATTATCAGCTTGGATAATATTCTACAAAAAGGATAATATTCTTAAGAAAAAGCTCTAGAAAACCTTTCTGATAATGTAACAGATCTTCTTTTTAGGCATGTTTGCTTTAAGTTATGCAGTTATGTGTTTTTTAACAAAAAAGAAATCATTATCAGTTTTTTTATATAAAACAATAAGATAAAACTCTACCTTTTTGCTATAAATATATTCACAT
The DNA here is from genome assembly GCA_030533445.1 of Cyprinodon diabolis. Lineage (NCBI taxonomy): Eukaryota > Metazoa > Chordata > Actinopteri > Cyprinodontiformes > Cyprinodontidae > Cyprinodon > Cyprinodon diabolis. The sequence goes on along the minus strand of CM060065.1, from coordinate 41,285,771 downwards.
GGTAATGAACTGCTGTTTTTACTGAGGTTTATCATGAAGGAATTCCATAAAGCTCATAGCTTCTTCAGAAGCAGAACAGCAAACAGTTCTGATATTCTGATCGATAAGCTGTTTGTTTTGAATTTTTGCTGATGTTCAAGCATGAAAATCAATGAAATGAATGCAATAGGTTATATGGTTACAGCTGTGTTATTTCTTTCTCTCAGATTTTTTATGTAAATGCTGTAACTCTGTGAAATTCTGTGGAGTCCATACTGTCCCATTCACAGTTAAAACAAAAGGATGCCTCCAAACTGGAGTTTTCTGAGAAAGGTCCAATGGGGCTAAGCTGTTCTGTTTCATCTTTTTTTTTTACCTGGTATTTAGATAGTGACATGGAAGGATGTGGTTTAATGAGATTTTAATCCAAATAACCCCAGAGAAGGTTAGAAATATCCTAACCTCATCTTCCTAGTTCTATTTTCTAGGTCAAAGTGAGATGTTCAGCAAATTATTGCCAAAACTCTAGAGCTAAGACAGATGGATCACTGGGAATGTACAAGCATAAAAAAATAACTGCATTTAGACAGGTAAAGGATTTTTTTCCTCTCTAAATGTACTATTAGGAATCAATATTTGTGTATAAGTACAACACTGATGCACCGGATGTCATAGTAGGTAAAAACAGCCACCTGCTACTGTGTATCGCAAGATTAAATGCCAAGCACGACAAAAATGAAAATGAACCTCCTGAGTCCTTGTAGAGGTCATCTCTGTCCCAGCAGAGCAGCCTTAGCTGTAATGCGTTTAGCTATATCAATATGAAGAAGGTTGAATAGGGAAAGAAAGAACAATAAACCCTAACAAAAAAAAGACAATTACACAAATGACTGTTTTTCTTTAGTGGGTAATATGTATTCGGTGCTTCTGCTCCTAATCAGTGCAGGCAGTATCAGATTTCGCAGTGGGCAGCCATGACTCAGTGTAAGAGTTTGGCTCGGCTTCTACAGCCTGTTTTCCAGACTCAGATAAATCTTTGTCGATGGCCTGCATGAAACATGATAATAGACATTCTGCTGCACTGTATAGGTATATTGATTGGATACTACATGGTGGTAAAATGTTGTCCTTTGTAGATGCTAATACATTCCTGGCAGTACAGCAAAAAAATGCTTTACTTTTGGGGGGGTGGCTCAAAAGGAGATTTATTCATTGAATGTTAAACCTTGGAGGATAATCTCTCTTAAAGACTCAGTCTGATATATACTATTAACTTTACTGTAGCCAAATGATAAAAATAGTTTATTTGATGGACAAATTATAAATGAGATGCTTGCTTTATTTTCTGGCAGCAATGGCACCTATCCCCACTGCCAATAAATTCATAGTAGGACTACTTGACTTACCAATAAGCTGACTAGACATAAACCCCAGAGACAAACTATAGGTATTTCCAAAGGAACAGGAGCAGCACCAGAACAATGCAAATAAGCTTAAAGCGTTAATGAAGCCGCTGGACTTTATTAACACCTCTGCTGTGTCACAAGTTAACAGTTTCTGTGCTAAAGTCCACCACTGCAAACAATAGATCCCTGAGCTATTAATATTAACATATACTGTAGATTAGGATAATATTTCTGCTTTAAAATCATTTTCTAACAGATCTTACACACCCTCTAATTTTCTATTAGCCTTAATTAAGGTGTTTCATCAGCTGTAAGTGATCACAATCAAGATGAACCAAAAAATGTTTGAAGTATATCTTATATTTACTATATAAATAATGGAAATGTATTTTTAAAAGAAGTTATCAAATAAACAACAACAATTTTTTGATACTGTAGTTTCCTAAGTTACATCTTTATGATTAACCTTTAAATCAGGGCTGAAAAATGAATCACCATTAATCTATTATTAAAATAACTGTTACATAATAACAGTAGTCGTTAACAGGAGTGCACAGATTCTTAAAAAATGCTGTTTCTTTAAAGACATGTTCACAATACAGTAATTTAGTACAGAAAAATATGCATTTTGCATTTGGGATGTAAAACAGATGCAGGAGTCTGCCCTACAACCAAAGGGTTGTTGGTTCAAGTATCTTTGTGTCCTCAGGAAAGACACTTCACCTGCATTGCCTATTAATGGTGGTCAGAGGGCCCAGTGGCAACAGTGTACAGCAGCTTTACTTCCGCTGTGGCTACAATGCAGCTTACAACCATTAGAGTGGGTGAATGAGTGAATGACTGAATGAAGTGTAAAGTGCTTTGGTCAAATCTGCTGACTTGGAAAAAAAAAGAAAAAGCACCATGTATGTACAAGCCATTCAAATTACTAAATTTTTTGAAAAAAAAAATAAATAAATAAATCTCTGATAATCAGCTGTTGCTGACAGATCATTAATCTGTTCTACAAAAAAATTGTTGATAGAATATTAGATTCATAAATATTAGCTGCAGCACTAATATCTATTGATGCCACCGAGTTCCTTAATATTTTTTAAAAGTATAAAATTTTGTGTAATTAAAAATTATTTTTTTTGGAACTTGCAGCTATATTTTGTCAACAGCTTTGCACTTTACTAGTTGTATCTGGCAGGACTCTGATGGATTTCAACTCAGACCAATCCGTCACCTTGTCCTATTTCCAGCCTCAAAGAAGTATTTTTATGAAATGTTTCACACTATGCATAGAAATAATGCAAACCTGAAACGGCAAAATCTGTCAACAAATCAAAATGCAGCCTTTTACCCATCAACATTTCAAACCTGAAAAAAAAAACAATCATGACGGAAATTCTTCCAGCTGTCATTTTAATGTGGGCTACACATTGACTCACAGAGACAAGGAGAGCACAAAAGCATGCAGAGTAGGCTGCATCCTTCGTAGGGAGAAATTATGTAACTCTGAAGGTACTACTCTGGGTCAGCACCAGCTGTTTTCTTAACACTGTTTAGTATTTTTGTGCATAAATATCACATAATTTCTTATCCTAAATAGTTCACATCCACCCGTTGAGTCTTTAGAGAGCCTTGCAGCTGTGCACGGGGAGGCCATCCATTAAGAGTTAATGGATTCAATTTCACAAAAGGACCTTAAAGCCACAGTTCTCAGAGCTCAGTCTCTGTGGTAAAAATAGAAACGCTGCAGAAGGGACGGATGCAATTCACAGTCTTCCAAATATCTGTCGCACAACCTGGCTGCCTATAGTGGGCCTACTTTTTCCTGAAAATGAAGAGGCAACTGGCACAAATTCCCTCAGCTTCCCAGACACAGTGATTAAATCTCATGCACTTATAATTATTATTGTCCCCACTTCACTGCCTGAATGCTGTCATATCACAGCAAAACCTCACATTGCGTAAGAGGTGGCACAGCGATTACCCTTAATCTGAACTGGGAGAGAGAAATGAAATGGTCCATCATGCAAGGTGAGCAATTATTGGAGAAATTTCTTTGGTTCTCCACATTAGCTGGAGTTTATCACTTCACCACTGGAGGCTGACATTAATGAAGTATCGATTCACTTAATGAAATCTTCCTCTGTGTAAGAAGAGACAAAACATTAACAGATCTGGTGACTTTATGTATTTATGAATGCATGCAATCCCATTGTGCAAACTGGACCACAGAGAGTGGAAACCAGAACCACATGACACCTATTTTACTTCCATACGCTTAAAGCTCTTCACTGAAATTAATAAGGAATGGGGAAAGAAATTAAAGCGAGAGTATGCATGTTTTGTTATATTACTGCTGTTTAAATCTTTACAATATTGAGAATAGATGTTGCAATTTTGTTGATGATCCATCTTCTGTCCATTACGCTTGTTAGTTCCTTGTCTTTTACTAGGATAATCATTTAAATTGAAGCAGTAGTGCATCTGTTAGAATGAAAGAATACCTGCAAATTAAATACCCAAATCTCCTCAAACCTGTCATCAAAATCTGTCCTATGACGTTTTGATTCCGTCGTGAGGTGTTGCAATTAAAACTTTTTAAACGTGGCAACAATTCTGAGCAGTCCACTTTGATTTCATGAATGGCTGCTGATTGGTGTGCATGGCCCAGAGGGTGGTGTGATTCAACAGAATTCTAAGTAAGGACATGCTGTATCAGAGAAGGACAGCCTGGAATACCCAACAGCATGTTGCTGATATTTTGTCATGTCAAATCTCCCATCCTTTGCTATGATTAATGCACAGGGAACTTCTGGTGATCATAAGCAGCCACTCTTTACAGGGACACTCTGGAAAGTTTCAAAACCCCTGTTTACTAAAAGTGTAAGAAAAGGAAAAATTAGACACTCTAAAGAAGTGAGTGAAATCCTGTGACTTTTACATGCACTAGCTGGACGAGGAAGGTCCACGCAGAGCAAATAAGAGAAGTTACTGGCTCGGTTATTCACCCTCTCAAACAGGTTATTCTCCCAACACTATCCTATATAAACTATTGTGAACAAAAACAAGCATGTTTGCCACAGATAATAAAACTAAAGTTACAAAGTTCAAATAACTATTTTAAATAGCTTATATTCAAATATGAAAAGCATGATCTTTAATTAATCTCAAGTAGTACTTGTAATTGAAAGAGGGGAAAAAAGGTACATGGTTCTTAAAAGTTGTTTGTTTTTTATGCTAATTTAAATGTGAAAAGTATGGTGTGAATGTGCAAAAGCCTTCTGCTCCCTCTGGGTCAATGCTTAGTAAAACTAATTTCAAATAATATTCCGGCTCCATATCTTTCGAGTTACATCTCTACCAGAGGCTGGCATTTCTTCCGTGAACTAGCCCCGTCTCATTAGAATGGTTGAAGAATATCTGGGACCAGTAATATTATTTTTTTAATCACCTCCTTCTATCCTCCCAATTATAATCGCTTTCTGTCCATGCAAAAGAAAAAAATCTTCTCTGCATCATGCTGCCACCACCGTGTCCTACCATGGTGACTATGAAAAAAAAGTTTCATCTAAAATACAGAAGGAGGTGTGTAAGAAGACTTGTGACAAACTTCTACACAGGCTTTCATGTTGCACCTTTCCCACAATGGACAGATTTGTAGAGTTATTATGGTTGAATCTCGATAAGATTGCAACTGTGCAATCTTACCAGTCTGCCTGGCTGTGTGTTTCCTGGAAGGGGCCGCCTTTTACAGTTGCTTTTTGTATCTCTGCTTCTGTCTCCTTGAACCCCAGTGGGCCTCGGCAGATGGCCGCTCACACTGAGCCTGGTTCTGCTGGAGGTTTCTTCCTGTCAAAAGGGAGTTTTTCCTCTCCACTGTCACTACAAGCATGCTTAGTGTGAGGGATTGCATTGGAGTCAATGAGTCAATGCAATCAACTGGTTTTCCTTAGATAGAAAACTTTGAATTAATTTGACTGTATGATCTGGTGAACTGGAAAGTGCCTTGAGATGACATGTGTTGTGAATTGGCGCTATAGAAATAAACAGAATTGAAATAGCAATATTCTTTACATTTTTTTGTTTGTTTTAGATTTAAGCTTCAGTGTTCCCCATCCTGCTTATGCAGTTTTTTACTCATGTTTAACAAATTTCTGAAGCTGTCTGAGAAGAGTTTTTATTTTATATAATTTACATTTAACACCGGTGGACTCTATTTATCTGTAAGCTTATTCCTCATAGCTTATTATCATACTTCTTATTTTAATCTCATCCACACCTCTTTGCTATCTGAGTAACAGAAATATACAAAGCCGATGCTTTTATATTTTTATCTGTACAAATTAAAATCATATAAATTTCGCTTTGTAGTTATGCAGTAGTTTGTGCTCATGCAGGTTTAGGGTTAATAGTATGAATATATGTGACTGGTATTGGGAAATAACACAGGTGCAGAGCTTAAAAACTTGTTCCCATCCATCTTCACCATGTTTTTTTCTATTTTCTAACATTTAAACTCTGATCAAGAAATATAGGGAGAAAAGAAAACTGTCACACCTCTTCTAATTTCTCCTGAACTTTGATTAGTCAGTCACACAAATCAAGCGTAGTAACTGGCCTTGTTGTGGAGGAGCGTGAAATTGGAGGCTTAACGCCGTCGAAATCAAATCCTCTTTAGAACATTTTACTCGGGCGTCCTCAAGGCAGGAGAAATCACTTTCCCTGTGTGTCTGAACATTCCTCCCAGGGTCAAAACTGTGTCCTTACCGTTTTGAGCCGAGCAAAAGGGCAGCATCAAGTTGCGCAGAAGGACCACCGCCAGCATCAACGCGTTCGGATGCATCATTAGGGCTCGGTGAGGGTCTCTGTCGGACGAATGTGGGAGGAGAGATGGTGCAGGCTATTGATCACGAGATTTACAGAGATGGGCCCAGCATATCACCGGGTTCTTCAAAAACAGTCTGATGAGGAGATCTAAAAAATAAAAAAAAATCCCGAGATGCCTCCTTGATTCAAAGACCTTTTGGAGGGCAGCCGTGGGTGAAAGGTCCGGGACGAGGCCAGCCGACTTTATCAGCGGCCATAGGCATCGAAGAAGCCTTGCTGGGATTGCAGGGAAGATGTCTTTGGATGTCAGGGGGATTGTCCACGGCGAGGTTCCAAAGATTCAGAGATGCGCAAAACGTTGCGCATTTGCGCTCCCACCGGTCACGGTTCGGTGATTAAGATGAGAGTGGCGCGCAAAACGATTCCCGACGGCGGGTGTTGAAGCCGAAACATAAGTCTGTTATCAGCACCGGTCTATTTTTAATACCAACGGAGGAACAGATGCTGGTAGGGAACCAACGGCAGCGACGGAAAGCCGCGCGTGCCCAGTGCGCTCATGTCTGGAGATGAACAGAGAGTCTCACCAGCGGCGCGCGCGCGCACTGCAGCCGCGCACCTATGCAAAGGATGTTTGTGAACTCAGTTTTATGCCTCCGTCTTTCCCCCCCCCCTTATTTGTAGATTGTAGGAGTTGATATTTTTCTCAGTTTCGGGACTTTTTTGTTGTTTAGTTTCCATTTTAATATATATTTCGAACAACACGGAACAAATAGCCGAAGGATGTTTGAGATAAAAGAAAATAAAATAAACTGTAGAGCAAAATCAAAATCCCTAAATAATAAAAAAGCAAATGATACTTAGAATGCTGGGATTTTAACTAAGTTTTATTCAAACACACGATTCGGGTTTCCTCGCAACGAGATTATGAGGATAATCTGGAGCTCTCCAAGAGGATCTTTTGTAAATTATATCATCACTTGCATGTTTTCAACATATACATTTTGCATTCCTTTTTAAAATGAACATGGCCTCCTGTAATCCTCCTCAATCCCTAATCTGTTCTGCTACACCTGCGCCCTCATGCGGCCAGTTAGAGTAAATCTCTAACAGCCGTCTCTTGTGTAATGATCTATCTTCTAAATTATTTAATTGAATAGACCGGCAGTAGTTTAACACTTGATTTATTTATAATGTGTAATTTTATAACGGATTCCCTACCTGTCGAGTCTAAAAAAGTATATAATTAAATTGTAATATATATTTTTAGACATTTTTAAGGATAGATAATAAGATTTTAAAAATTCTTGTTATTCCCCATTCCATCCATTCATGTGAAGTAGAGTCAGATACAGTAAGTCAAAAGATCTGGCAATAATCCGACAAAGGGCATGACTTTGGTAAGATCCCATGGCAAAGCTCCAACTAACCCTTGCTTTTCAGATGAAGGTCAACACAGCAATTTTATAACAAAAAATGGAAGCTCCAAAGACTTATCACCAAATTTTGCACCTCATTCTTTTTCACATGTCCACACATCCATCTGCAGGTTCCTAAAGTCTTCTTAAATTTTCTAGGTGTGTAGAACAAGTTCTTTTTTTATTCAGAGCCAGAGACAATGAATTACATTGTCGAGGGCCAGTGACTTTATTTGTTTAGGTCTGTATTTTATAGTAATTAGTTTGATATTTCATATTTTTCATGTTAAAAGCCTAGCCACTCAAGATAAAATGTAATAATTGGAATATCTTTTTAGACTTAATTTGGCTATGCTTAGAATCAGTCATGAACATTTAGAAACAAAACAGAAGTGTACAAGAGATGATGAGTATAGGAATGAAAGTATCCATCCATCCATCCATCCATCCATCCATCCATCCAGAAAGGCTGACATCACTTAATATACCTAATATATAATAATATATATAATTTCATAGCTAACTATTATTTTAAATATTCAAATGGGCTTAAAAGGACAGAAGAAAAAAATAATTGATGCCATGTATGTCTGAAAATTTTTATTTTGACAATCTGTTGGAATTCTAATATTAAAACTTTGTTTTCTTTAGAAAACATTTCAGCATCCCCTTTAACAACAAAGTTTGTGCACTCAAACATGAAACGTGACTCTGGCTCTAGTTTGCTGTCAAGGAAAAGTCTTTATTAACATTGTTATTCTTTATTTTCATTTTTCCTTTTTTCCTTTAAGCTGTATTTTGATGTCCTTAACCTATAGTTTGCTTCTAGGTTAATAAGTACATTTCTGGCATGATTATTTGCACGACTGTTTAAAAAAACATTTGTTTACGCCACTACAGAACAAACTTCCCTCCACTTTACAGCCCTTCCTCCCTTATCTACGGAAGACCATATTTAAAATGTAACCCCACCTGAAATCTCACAGAGACCAATGAGCTAGAGAAAGGTCAGAGCACACGGCACACCCTCCTTTGTTCAAAGCCAATCAGAGTGGAAGTGTGGCATTTTGCCTCAGGGTAAAACTTACCCCTAGATAGATTAATTACGCATCACTAAGACTGCCAATGTGTTCACAACGGGGGACTATCTTTTGGGCTTTTGGAGCGGTTGACTTCATTCTTGACTCAGTTTAGTATGGAAAGCAGACAACAATGGCTTAGCAGGCTGAAAAATGAACTTAGCAACAGCCCTCTGGTATCAAATGTGGCTTTTGGGTTCATCCTCATGGGACTAGAGAAGCTCGTGGAGCTGGAGTTTGAGTGCCCTTGCAACCCTACGTGGAATGGAGCTTTTTCCTCAGCATTCTTCATCATTCCTGCTGTCATGGCCTTCACCTTGATGCAAATTGTCCAAGGATGCAGGTGCAGCGCATGGTGCAGGGAAATGGTTTCCCTCTCCAGTTTTGTTCCCGTCGTCATTTGGCTGATTTTGTTGTTCCTGGATGGTCAGTACTTTGCCTGCGCTATGACAGACTGGGAGGGAAGATTTGTGCTTGTGGACAAGGCAGCTCCACAGAAATGGTGTGAACCAATTAGAGAGGGAGATGTCACCACACAGGAATTAATGCTCCGCTCACAGCGGCTGTTTGTGTTTTCTCAGGTGAGTTGAATATGCACAGATTGTTGACGTATTGAGAGTGGAAGGAACATTTTTTGGTTCCAAAGTAATTACTATATTAGACATGTCTGTCATCATAACACAATGAAAGCTCTTTATGCAGCTTCATTTGTGTGTTTGTTGGCTAATCCTACTTGTCTCTTTCTAGGTAATAGGAATAATCCTCCTCATTTTCATCTGTGTGGGTCTGGTTGTGTATGTAATCAGAGAAAGCTGCAAACAGGAGGTGGACATGCAGGATACAGATGTAGCCGAGCTCACTGTGCTCAGGATGAGCTCACTAAGGACCAGAACATCCTGAGCAGACTTAACCTCTCCTTGATGGACACTGTAAATACCAAGAAAACTCTTGACAGGATCCCCCATCCCGATAGTTTGGGACATTTCAAATTTATTTTTGTCTGGAAATTCTCCATCATCCAGGTCTTAGTCATTATATGTACATCAACTTTTAGCAACTGGACTTATTTTCTTTGTTTCAGAAAAATGCAAAACATAATATAGATAAACAGTGTGTTTGATGATCATTGAGGATATATAATTATTTTCAAAGATAATTTTTGGGGATTTTTTTTTTTTTTTATTAACCAGGAATAAGGATAATCAAATATCCTTTCCTGAGGTTTCCCTTCCTGTTTCATCAGTGCAGGACCCTCCTTTTAAATCAAGCTGTGGATTGATATGTTTGGTGCTTCTCTTTTCTTTATATATATTTTTTTTTGTTTTATTTTTTTGCTGTAGAATAGAATAGAAAATCTCTTTATTTTCCCACAATGGGAAATTCTGGACATTTTTTTTTCTTTTTGCTGTAATTGAAATGACACCAAATAGCTCTGTTTGAAAATTGCACATGAAAAAAGTATTTCCACCCAGCTGTTTGGTCAGGTTAAAAGCACAAATGTTAAAAAGTAGAAGGAAAGTAATATAATTAAAGATGTGAAAAAATTGCTAGGTTTTTTGTACTCATCCTCCATGATCTTTGAAAATCTAGCCATCTGTTTAATATCCATCCTTTAGCTCTGTCCTTGCTGAAGAAAGGAATCAATTAAATGGGTTTAGTTACCTCTGTGATTGGCTATGAAAACAATTAAAAAAGGTGAGTTCTTATTCCATCTGATCAGAACATTCAACTGCATATGATCGTATCTCGGTAAGGTTATAAAAATAAAAGTCATCCAGGGAATTGTTCTACAATTCTAGATGATAACTTCCTTATAATTAATTTTCTTAGTTTTTTAATTAATGGTAACAGAGGCAAATTTAACATTGCATCATCTTGAAAAACAATCTATTTTGGTATGTGGCAAACAAAAAGTTGCCGCAGTACTGAGTTGAACCACAAAGATATTAATGGTCTTGGTGAGACAAATCATTTTGATGTTTTTTTTTTTTTTTTTTTTTAACAGTCCATAACGAATATGAGATTAAATGAAACAAATCTAAAAAGTCTATTTTTAAGGAGAACAAAGAGATAATTTCAAAAAATATAAAAAGTTGTCCAAAAAATTATTCCTCCAGTAAAGAATAGAAAGCAAACATTTTAATTTAAGTAAGGAAACAAAGTATTTGTACTTTGTTACTGTACTTGACACCTTTGGTTTTAAGCCATACTATCTCTGTGTGTGTACCTCTGATGACAGACCATAATCCTTGGTCTTCCTAAAGATTGATGATCTCTAACAAAGTATCTTCAAAGAAGAGCTGTATCTATACTAAAATCAAGTTACACAAAAGTACATCACATTTGCTTAATTATTTAAGTGACTGCAGAAGGCAACCACTTCACTGGATTCCATTTAGCGGTACCATAGTGTTTGAGGTTGAATACAAATTAATAACTGTGTCCATTTCCATTGTTTCCTTTTATTTTGTATTTAGTGCTGATATAAATGAATAAAAAAACATTATATAATATACTGATGTTATAGTTGTAAAATCTTAAATACTTGGGAAAAATCTAAAGAGGTATACATACCCTCTGCAATACAAATTCATATAAATTCCAGAAACTGTGGGAAAGAAGTTGCATTCATGAAGAAAAGCCTCACTGTATACCTGCCCAAATACAAAAAGTGTTATTGTTGTTTTGGTTTTGTTGTTGTTTTTATGTTTAGAGATCATTTTTGTTAGTTGTAGAAACAAAAGGAGAACAAATGATTTTTTTTGTGAAATGGCAGATCATTCCCCATCTTAGGATAACAAACACAATAACTGACAGTTTTTATAAAATTTTATAAATGCTGCACATATTTTTGTTTTTTAAAATTGTCTATTTATCAAGTTTTTTTTTTCTGAACATATGTAGCTATATATGTGTGATTAAATTACAGTCAAACTGGGTCATTTTTCAGAAAATCCAACGTATTTTTGGAGATGTTTATATTTGTTCCTACTTTGTCAAAGTGTATAGAAACATTAACTGATAGTGGTTATAATGAAATCACATAAATATTATATTATATATAAATATATATAATGATGGAAATTACTGTTGTGGATTGAAAATGACCATGTTTAGGATGTTAAAGTGTCATGACATATTAGCATGCTAATCTTTAGCATAAGATATACCCAAAATAGACAATATAAAATGATATTTTCTTATTTTTTTCCTTATTTGTACATTCAAAGAAAATATGAGGTCTCTGGAAATGATTACCAGTAAACCTACTAACTATACCTTCCTTTTCTTTTCCCGTTTCCCGTCCCTCCATGGAGCTAACGCTGCTATCCTGCCTGTACATTTAAGATGACATTCCCCTTTTTTAATTGTTCTGCAACAGTAGAACATTACATTTTTTACATTAAAGCGAAGCAGAATAATCAACGGATTGAATGAGTCTTGAGATGTGAAGCAAAAAAACAAAACAAAGTAGATTATTGAAAATGATGGATTGCTTAATTTGTTTATCTGGTTGACTTTTACAGCTCAGTATCTATTAAGTCTTGTTTGGCTCAAAAGAAGAAGGCTTTAATTTGCATTGTACGAGACTTTTGACAAACCAACATCCTCCCCATGTCGGCTGCTTTTCATCTCTTAACTGTAGGAGGGTCTAAAACTTACCCGACTGATAAAATAAATAAATGAAATATCAGAATTATTTTAAGAATTGCATACCAAATTAGCATAAATGTTCTCTTACCCAAATAATATTCTTTAAAAAGTGTAGCTTAAAGGAAAAAAAGGCCACTAAATTGTCTTTTTAAAGCATTTTATTCTGTATGTTCTTGTTTTCAACAGATACCACATGCAGATTACTTCCTTGAATTCAGAGAAGGCCATTTTCATGTCTATTTTTAATGCAACATTGAGACTTTCTGCATAATTTTGCAGAAGTTGTTGTCTCTATGCTTTGTGTTGCCCTCACTTTCTGACTACGCAGAGTTTTTTTGTTACAGCCACAAAATAATTTCAGAGTTTCAATGAGGGATTTTATTCCTTTTTGGTTGATTAACCCTAACCCCACCATTGGAATCACTCTTAAAGGCTTTTAGATCTAATTTAATGCAGCTTTGAGAGACAGAATCACATTTTTTAAATCAAATTTAATGGTGAAAAATTAGTATTTCTTTTAGGAAAAAGCAAATATTTACAGCATGTTGTGTCTCAACCTATTGTTCTTCAATTTGTAGATTATTTTGTTGACAGTTGATGATTTGTCATCAGCTAAAAGTCATTTTAGTTACTTAAAGTTTTTCTCATCAAGTTTTTTTTTTTTTACTGACAATACTGTGTGCACTGTCCCTGAAACCTGCTGGTGCACCTTTCAGAGTGAATAAAAAAGTCCTGAGTAAAGCACAAAAGAAATAAACATTTTCTTTATGATAAAATATTTGTGTTGCTTTTTTGTGTGTGTGAATATTTTTGTCAACAATGTGCTGCTAATTCTTAATATTGTACAAGAAGAATAATCTTTTATTATTCATGGGGGTTATCTATGGTATTCCATAAAAATTCATCTTTTAAAACGACCTATGAGGTAAAGAGAAACAACAAAACAAAACTGTTTTTAAGATGGTTTAGGAAAAGAAGGTAATTTATTCAGACCAGACCAGGTTTCTTCAAATCATTTGAAAAAAAAAAAAAAAAAGTTCCATTAAAAACAAAAATGACATAACCTAGGTCATTATGATTAAACTCTGTAATTCTAAATTTAAAATTATTTCGTTCGGTCTGATTATTATTTAACTGCACTTCTTATCATTCTTGTTTCTTCTTTTTTTTCTGACATAAATTCCAAATAGATTTTAGTAGAACTACAAAGATACCAAAACTAACCAGCACAGCCCCCCCTAAGGTCAACATCACATCTATACAGTGGTAGGAGTACCAGGGCAGTCTGAAGGACTCAGTTCTCAAGTGAGCAGCACCCTTGTGCCTTATAACAAACTCTATCCACCAAACTGCTGTGTCCAGTGGTCCCATTAGTTGATCCCTGTGCAGACTGGACAGTTTCTGCATGTTCAACCTGTAGGAGGGTTCACTTAGGACCTCCTGTATACCCTGCAAGAAAGTGTCTTCATTCAGAGTAGAGAGTGGAATATTCTTCCCAGCTCCTCTAACTTCGATTCTGAACAGATTATCAAGTTGGTCAAAAATCAAAGGAATGCCCAATATAGGAACTCCGTGATAAAGAGCCTCCTGAACACCATTTGTTCCACCGTGAGCCACAAACAGCTTAATCTTAGGATGTCCTAGAAGGTCGTTCTGCGGCATCCAGTCCACCAGTAAAGTGTTGTTTCCCAGATTGTCCGGCCTGGAGCCTTTATACCTCCAAATGACTTTCTGAGGTAATTTTGCAAAGACTTTGGCAATCACTTCAATTAAATCACGTGGTAAATCTTCTATTAAAGTCCCCAGAGACATGATGAGGACTCCATGCTCTCCAGAGCTCTGAACAAACTCCTCCAAGTGTTGAGGCAGAGGTTTTGCAGGTTTACACTGGAACCCGCCCATATAGATTACATTTGGCATGGTGGGACGAGGAAACTCAAACACAAAGTCCACTCTCATGAGCCACAGGTCTGCAGCTTGAAACATGGATATGTAATCTACATCTGAATCCAAGTACTTTGCAATTAAGGCTTCATAATGTGGTATAATAGTCCATGCAGAGAGGCATTCATTTAAAGCAAATGCCATTACATTTAAGACTCTCTCAATAAAGGACATTTTATCTGAAAACTCTGTGCCAAACATTGGAATATAAGAGAGAGGAGAAGGTGCAATTGCAAAGTGGCCTTCATTGTGACTGGTCCATCTCGCATTAAAAACAAGAGGCAGTTTGAGGTAATGAGCAAGTATGACGCCTGTCGGAAAAGCAGGATCTGTAAGAACTAGGTCATAGTTTCCTTCTTGTAGTGACTTTATCAGCCCTTTGGTCTCAAAAACTTGCTCAAGACCTTTGGAAGATTGTACATGAAACTGTGAGACCCACTGGGCTTGTTCCAGTTCCAGTTTAAAACGAGTCCAGGCAGACTTTCCCTCTCGCTGGATTTTCAGCAGCTTTGTCACAAATGATGTTATGAAGTCTTCATCAAATCCAGACTTAATGTTGACATTAATTGAAGTGTAGAGTGAAGAGGATTCCTCAATATACCAGCTGTCTACCTGTCGCACAACAGCAATCTGGTGTCCCCTTGAATGCAGATCTTTAAGTATGACTTTCATGTTCACCCAGTGGCTCCCGTCAACCGGGAAGACCAGCACTTTCCCACTATGAACCACCAGTGGACAGAACCAGATTAGACTAATCCAGATCCAATTCATGTTTTTCTCTAAAGCTGCAAAAACATAAAACATCCCACAATTTAGCATATACTTGCATTTGAACTTTCCAAAACTAAAAATCAATATATAAAAAATAATTTGTGATTCATGACAATGTTTAAGAATTGCAATTTTTAACAAAGTCTTTACTGCTCTATTACTCTTGCTGCAAAATATTAACTCAGTTGTTGCTCAGATGTCTCAGTTCAGCAGTCTGATTCACTTCGAATCAACTAGAATATGTCACTTAAAGTTAGCAAAAGTATACTCACAAAGATGAAAAAGTTTACCTACTTGGCTGCCCGTGAAAATGTATTTTTCAAAATACAGCTTTTGTACTGGAGCTCGTCGTTTCAGGTCCAAGAACGAAAAGGACTCTCTGTGCAGGTCTATTTATAGGTTCTTTACAGGTTCATGTGTAAGTGATAAGACAGTTCAAAGTTGACCAAACTAAATACATTGTCTATGTCACTAATGGAATAGAACAGAGGCCCTCGTTCGCTCAAAGTTTCTATAATACCAACTTCAAAGTTGGTCTACATTCTACAAAAAACAAAAATTTTGCTTTCTGTCTTTTTTCTTAGATAATATAATTATTCCCAAACTGTACATAATGGTATGAGCTGTGTCTTATATTTTGTTAGTTGCATGATTTAAAACACAATCTGACAAAAGGCAGACAAAAAAGAAATGCCTAACAGTTATATTTCTTGTTATGCACACGTGTGCAAAATTGTTGGTACTCTCAACTATTGAAAGAAAACCAACAATTGTCAAAGAAATTACTTGACTCTGACAAAAGTAAGGATAAATATAAATTCTATTAAAATGAACAAATGAAACTCAGACATTGCTTTTCAACTTTGCTTCAACAGAATTATAAAAAAAAAAAAATCTAATGAAACAGGCCTGGATAGAAATGACAGTACCCCTAGAAAACACTGAAAATAATGTCTCCAAAGGGACATGTCAAATCAAGGTTTGTCCACTAGAAATCGTAGGTCTCTAGAATCCTATAATCAGTCAGTGGGACTAAATTCAGTAGTCACTGTGCTGTTTGGTGACATGGTGTGTACCACACTAAACATGGATTGGAGGAAGCGAAGGAAAGTGTTGTCTCAGGAGATTAGAAATAAGATATGGACTAGCATGATAAAGATCAAACTGCATCTCCAAGAAGCTTGATGTTCCTGTGACCTGTTGCACATATTATTTAGAAATATAAGGTCTAAAGGTCTGCAACCAACCAGCCTGGACGTGGGAGCAGGAGGAAATATGAACAGAAATAGAAGAGACAGATAACATGAATGGTAATGAAGAGATTAAAGGTGAACTTCAAGCTAAAGGAACATTTCTGTCAGATCTCACCATCCGTCGTTGTTTGAGCAAACGTGGACATAATTGAAGACAACCAAAGAATTTGCAAAACTACATGTTGATAAGCCATGATGCTTCTGGTAGAATATCCTATGGCCGAATGAGATAAAAAAAGAAACCTTTTGCCAAGACAAAAAGCTCTACGTTCACAGCTGAAAAAATGAAGCATATCAAGAAAAGAATAGAGCCCCTGCTGTGAAACATGAACAAGGTTCTGTTATGTTCTGTGGTTGCTTTGCTTCATCTGGTAAAGGGTGTCTTCAATCTCAGGAGTGGTCACTGAAATCTCCAGACTATCAATGGATTCCAGAGAGAAATGTGCTGCCCAGTGTCAGAAAGCGTTGTCTCAGTGGCAGGTCAGCAGGATAATGACTCTAAACACACAGCTAAAAACATCCATGAATGTCTAAGAGGAAAACATTGAACTAATACAAGGTGGCCTTCTATGAGCCCTGACCTAAAGCCTACTGAGCATCTTTGCAAAGAGCATTTGATTGCAGTTATTGCCCCAAAAGGTTGTTTAATATAATATTAAGTTAAGGGTTTCGTAATTTTTGCCAGGGCTGTTTCGTGAGTTTAATCTTAAAACCATTCTGTTGAAGCATGGTAAAAAAGAAATGTCTGATACCAACAATTTTTTTCAAAGTACTTGAATTTAAATACAACTACTAACAGTATCAAAAACAGATGGGTTGGTAAAGAGCACCACCTACTGGCATATTAGCTACCTTGAACCATGACCCTGCAGCTAATGTAACCTTTACTAATAATTTCACATTTGAATTTCATGGTCAAATAGAATGAGCATTCATTCATATTAAAGACAGACTTTGTCCTGCAGTGTAATTTTATTGCACCCGATAGCCAAGCTAATAAACACAAATGTATGTTGGTCAACACATTGCAGTAAAACATAAGATAAGACAAGAATAAGCAGATACATACAATAATCAGACATACTATCATGGCCAGCTGCCTAATACTTTGAACCCCTGAAGGTGTGCCCTGATGTCGTCCCCTAAAATGTTACCGGTAGATCTTCTCAGTCCTCTAAATTGTGTGGTAGGGCCACCATGTTTGGATTTGTCTGTCTAGCACATTCACAATTATTGAACAGGGATCATGGGAATTTACAGACCAGGGTAATACCACTAACTAATTGTTGTGCTCCTCATGCCCTTTCTGAACCACTTTCAGTTTTTAACATGATGCGGTGGGCTTCTGGAAGAAACCAAAGCCATTAGAGAGTACTGCTTCTTTATGAATGTCTGAGGCAGCAAACTTTGATGCCATGGGGATTCTGACACCTCTCTATATGAAAACACTAGTTCCAAATGTGAGATCTTTTGAGTAATAATCAGTTGTTTCCACAAATGTAACAGAGAGATGTAATTTTACAGTGAGGTGGTAGATAAGTTAGGACATCTTATAGCACACAAAGATTGTTAAGCTAAGACATTAACAACAAAATAAACAACTGTCTCTTATTAAGGTTCATACATTTATTATCTCTTATATACAGTTGTATTCTACATATATTGACATTTACAGTTGGAAATCAGCCAAAACAAGCGAAAAATTTTTCCATTGACATATTTGTTTTTTCTCAAAACTCTGTGTAAAACAATATGACATCTTCAGAGTGGTGGGAGTAGTAGGGCATTCTGTAGGACTCTGTGTTGAGGTGCAGAGCACCTTGGTGTCACACAAACAGCCATAATTTTTTTTTTGTTTTTTCTTAAAACTCTGAGTGAGTTGAAATCTGTCTGTACTACAGGTAAGGTAACTTTTGATAATAACAGCTCCATGTAGAAGTTCAAACCTTATACTACAGCAGTAACTCATCCCCTATACCCACGTATATTTGCACATGCATCTTTGAGCCTTAGCTGGCCACAGTCTTGACATCAGTTCAGTGTAGTTCTTTAATTTGATCATTTGTAACAGATGGAGCCAGATAATATAACTGAGCCTACAAGTCAACTTCACATTCATACATGCTACAACTGATCCTAGGCTTAACCACCCAATCAACGTTACCATTTCACGTAAAGAAGTTTTTCATAAAGAAAACTGACCTCAGGTGATAACACTTAATACAGGCTTATCTTGGAAAATGCTTGGTTCTTTTAAATCACATTTTAAAAAGAACTAGAGGGTATAGAACCAGTCATTTGACAAAATGTTATGCCTAATTGGCAGAGATGGATTTAGGAAATTTGGGGCCCTAGGCAAAGACAGGCAGGAGGCCCTTAAATTGAGACGACAACACATAATGTTGTCTTCTCACATGTTCTGCGTTTTGTCCCTCTCTTCTTGTCCCTTTTCTTGTTGTTTTCCTCTCTACTTTTTGTATTCAGCTGACTTTTCATGCTGTCTCAAAAGGAACAAAAGATTTTGTTTCAAGCACTAAGCTCACTTAGCTGATTGCTCCTTCCTGTGTTTCCAAAAAGGTGATTGCAAAAGTAAATAACCCAGTCCTTCTTTTCACTGTAGACAAGACATGATCTGCTGATATGTTCTCCATTTTCCATTAGGATTAAATAATAGCTGCATTAATCATTGCAGCAGATAAAATAGAGGAGAGCATGAGGCGGGGTTACGTATCTACTTGCTCTGGAGAGCATAGTTCTGCGCTTTTATATGTTGTTGCCAAAGTCTCCAGTAGCAGAAAAAAGTTACTAGATTTTGCACTAGGCACTTTTTTGAAATATAAGTGCAAGAGGGGTCTGAAAAGTCACTAATTATAGTGAATGAAAGCCCTAAGTTGGCAACACCGTTTGTTTTTGAATAGTTTGCTGCTATGTGTTTGGTTGGACCTTTCTGAGGTGGGGGGGGGCACACACTAAATATTGTAAGCCTTCTGCTGGCATTTTAGCGAAAGGATTTTTTAAATCAAAAACATAATTAATGTTCACAATAAGGAATAGTTGTATTAACTAGTGTTGCGCCGATGCCATTTTTTGGCCCTGATACCGATACCCGATACCTGGCTGTGCAGTATCAGCCGATACCGATACCATAATAATGTAAAATAATTGCCATCATGGCTTTGTCAAGCTGCTGCCTACCTTTGTGAAGCAGGAAAAAATCTAATACAAAGTGAATCCAGTAGAATTTTTTATTGCCTACCAGGAGTGGGTGACAATAGTTGAATAAACTTATGGCTCTCAAAATGGTATCGGAGCCCTATTTGTTGGTACTCGCCGATACCGATACCACCATTTTAGGGCAGTATCGGGGCCCCGTCCGATACTGGTATCGGTGCAACACTAGTATTAACCTTACATGTAAACAGAGTTGTATGCCCCCCCAGGAACTTGGTGCCCCTAGGCAACTGCCTAGTTTTGCCTCATTTTAAATCCCCCCTGGTGATATGTGCCCTACTCAGTCAGATTTCACTTTTCTTTTACAATATAACATGAAGCAGTGCCTCAACAACCAAGAGAAAACCAACAACACAAGTAGAGAAATTGCTATCAAAAACAATAAGACATCTACAGAGTAGTAGGAGTACCAGGGCATTCTGTAGGACTCTGTTCTGAGGTGCGGAGCACCTTTGTGTCTCATGACAAACTCAATCCAAAAGATGGCTCGATCCAATGGCTTCACCTGCTGATCTCTGTGTAGTTCAGATAATCTCTGCATGTTCATCCTGTAAGATGGCTCATTCAGAACTTCCTGCACGGTTTTCTTAAATATTTCTGTATTTAAATCCGACACATCCAAAATCTTAGCAACTCCCTTAGCTTTGAGTCTTGAGAGATTGTCAGCTTGATCGAACACAAAAGGAATGCCCACGATTGGAACCCCATGATAGATAGCCTCGTATATTCCATTTGTTCCTCCATGACTTACAAAAAGTTTAGTGTTCGGATGCCCTAAGAGATCATTCTGTGGCATCCAGTCTACCATTACTGTATTATTCCCTAAAGAGGGTGGTTTGGTACCTTTATACCTCCAGATAACTTTTTGGGGTAAATTTGCAAAGCCAGCAGCAATTTCATCTGCCAAGTCATGGGGAAGCTCTCCAATTAAAGTCCCCAGAGACATGATGATGACTCCTTCCTCCCCTGAACTTTGCACAAACTCCTCCAAGTGCTGAGGCAGAGGTCTTGCAGGTTTACATTGGAACCCTCCCATATAGACAACATTTGGCATGGTTGGACGAGGGAACTCAAACACAAAGTCCACTCTCATGAGCCACAGGTCTGCAGCTTGGAATAGAGAGAAGTAGTTCACATCTGGGCCAAAATAGCGCTTAGACAAAGGAGAATAATGTGGTGCAGTCACCTGCTTGTACAGATGCATCCTCATGTTGTAGAAAATCATGTTTTTCACCCTTTCAAAGAAAGTCATTTGATCTGTAAGCTCTGATGGTGGAAGAGGAACATAGGAAAGAGGAGAAGGCGCAATAGCAAAATGTGCCTCACCATGAACAGTCCAGCGGGCATTGAACACCATCGGCAGGCCAAGGTAGCGAGCCAGAAACACACCTCCTCCATTTACAGGATCGGTTAAAACTGCGTCATATTTGGCTTCCTGAAGAGTCTTCATCAACTCTTTATTTTCAAAAATATGAACGAGCATCTCGCATACCTTTTTGTGTAATTCAAAGAACCTGTCTTTCAACTCCATGTCTAAAGCTAAACGGGTCCATGCAGACCCATTGCTTCTTTTAATTCTTATAACTTCAGAGACAAAGAGACGATAAAAATCCTCGTTTCCCCCAGCCTCGACATTCACTGTGATGGCCTTGTAATGTGGAGATGTTTCACTGATGTACCAGCTGTCTGCAGCCCGGATGACGGTCACATGATGTCCTCTTGAATGCAGCTCCTCCACAAGTACCTTCATGTTCACCCAGTGGCTGCCATCATGTGGGAAAACCAGAACTTTGCCAGCATATGTAATTTTAGGGATCACATAGAACAGATAAACGAAGGAAGCCAGCTGGAAATACATCCTGAAATCTTCTAAAATCAACGCAACCTAAAAGGAAAGAAAACAGAGGAACAAAAATTACAGATCTGTTGTTATCCCTGGAAATTTGAGCAAAAATGTCCTGCAGTTTCACTGAATAGCCTTTATTTGTACTGGGGAGTTCTCTTGGACAACCTTTAAGTGTACGTATGTAGCACATGGAGCCTCTCACAGCATTCCTTGCTGAGCCAAGAAGGAAGATTGCAGCATGCCTTAGTCGAATGGGGTCAGTGCCCTTCTTCTCACCCTGTGCGTCTTTAGCCTGGGATCTACTGCTCCGGTTCACTGATCACCTACATATATGCAGGGCTGTGACTGCCAGAAGCATCTGCAGCAATTTCCACTTGACCTTTGCTTGTTCTGGGGTACTATTTTAGCAGGCTTTCTGTTCTCATAAACCTAACAAATGTAAAGCCCTAAGTGAGAAACCTATCCATTCAACACAAACCCATTTACTGTGACATTTACAGAACCCCAAATCACAAATGGTCAATTTGTCACTTTGATATCAGATAGAGTCTTAATCTAATAAAGTCAATAGGATTCCAACTTTTTGTATTTTTGTAGAACTAAATAATTTGGCACATGTGATAAAGCCTTTTTTTAATATATGATGCGCAGAAACTATAAAAACAAACTTACAAAAAAAGAAAAAAGCCCTGCAACAGATGTGTGCCATGAAAAAAATAAATTTAAATCCTTGTGAAGTGCTTTGCTACATAATGCTAAAGTAGCTTTTAAAATGTTTGTCCGAGGACACCGTTTGCACATTAGTCAAACATTTAACTATGTCAGGAGTTTGTTTCCATACGAAAACATGTTGGGACAAAAAAGCACCTTTTAGAAGATTTCAAACGTGAAGCTGGAACAAAACTTTTGTTGTATTTGACTTTAGTCCAATCCAAAGGATTTTGCATCAGATTTGAGAATTAAACAAGACGATACAAGCTGTAATGCACTGCAGTCAAACAAACACCACTGCATAATACTTCCCTGTTACCCCACACTCATTAACTTTATGTTGACATATTCAAGTTATTCCAGGGAACATTAGTCACGGCAGAGCACTGGGACTATGCTGTCCCATCCTGTTTTTACTTTGCACAGTCAGTGAAGCAGTCTACATGCAATTTTAAGTTTAAACATGCTGGAGCATAGGAATGTTCTTCCATAACACTGCACGGCATGTGACATAAGGAATGCAAATGTGAACAGCTGCCTATGTTTAATAGTTTAACAGTTCAAACACTAGCGCTGAATAGAAACACTCCGTAAAAACACTGATCATAAATGTACTGCATGATGCAGAGCAGAGAATACACTGAGCTTCATGATATTTCATACTTAAGCTACACAATGCAAGAAAAAGTCAAAACTTACAGTCAAAACGTCAGTAATTCAGCTTGAGTCATGGCATAGGACATGGCTGTGAAGGATAACATTCACACCAGCAGGTCAGAAAAAAAGACTTCCTTTGTCTGAGCATGAGTTGTAATATAAAGTTCCTGCCTCTTAAAGGGAAGTACGTTCAGACAGGAAAACCTCAAGGCAGTAGCTGTAACTACTAATTTCAGTTGTAGGCAGGCAAACATTCATGGCAGCAACAGATGTAGAAATATCTGAAGAATAAGCAGAACTCACCCAGCCAGCTTTTTAAATGATAAACAGGAAAAAAAAGCAAAAGGTGCCATGCTGAACACCTATTGAGACCTATTGAGGCTTAGTTGTAAGGAACCAGCATTATCTAAGGTCACTGTAAATGATGGTACCCAAACAGGTCTGGTCATACCCTAAACAATGAATCTCCACCTCTCATGTTTATATATTCAGGTGAGTCATGCTAAAAGAAGTCACTGCCTAACAGCAGGAACTGTCCTATCAGTGTCTCAATATAGAAACTCTGTAAGAAAATGTATTTATAATATTTCAAAAGAAAAATGTAAGCAGTCTCTGAGACACTTTTTTATTTTACAAATGTAACGTAAATGTCAAAAATGTAATGTAATGTAAAAAATATGTTCATAATTTGCTCCAGTAATGGCTTTGAATTCTTTTAATAGTGTATCTGTTGCTGCCCTTCTTTCAGAAGC
Organism: Cyprinodon diabolis; assembly: GCA_030533445.1. Taxonomy (NCBI): domain Eukaryota; kingdom Metazoa; phylum Chordata; class Actinopteri; order Cyprinodontiformes; family Cyprinodontidae; genus Cyprinodon; species Cyprinodon diabolis. The sequence continues at coordinate 41,262,252 of CM060065.1, read as the reverse complement.
TTCCTGTTAATTTAACACTGCTGTTTACAGTTACCAAAACCAGATAGAAGGGTTTTTTAAACCACATACTCCCACACACACAGAAAAAATTGTTGCATGCACCAACTTCGCATCTAGAAAATGAAAGAATAAAATAACTATCTTTTTCTGTTTGTTTTTTTATTCAGAGCTACAAATTATTAAAAATCCTTTAAGCTGTATCTCCATAAAGTAGAACCAATATTACTAGAAGTGCATTTATTTCATAAATGTAATTAGAAGGTTAAACATATACTATAAAAGTAACCAAACAGAGAGACATCAAGACATTATTTGTGTTACTTTTGATGATTGTGACTGATAAAGATCTCAGATCCGTTTATTAGAAAATTAAAACAAACCAATAAAACTGGAATTATTTTCTATTTAAAAAAAAATGTTATATTATGGCCTGCACAGTCAAAAGGAAGATTGCTGAATACACAGTTGTCTAGCAAACATTCACGCTTGACAACTCAGACAGGCCACAAAAGTTCATAGTTAAAAAAACCTTTCTTGTTCCCAAACCATGTATTCAACTGAGAGTTGACAGAAAGTTTATCATTTTCAGTAATGCTTCAATTGCCAAGTTTGACTTTGACAAATTTCAGAAACCTATTTGTTGTTGAGGTGTTACACATAGAGCAGGGGGGGATTTACCATTAGGCAATACTAGGCAGTTGCCTAGGGCCCCAAGTTCCTGGGGGCCCCATAAAACTCTGTTTACATGTATTGTTAATACAACTATTGTCATGATCTGGCCTGTTTGCTCTCCCCTAATTAGTAATTCCTCTCACCTGCCCTCTTCCTTCCCAGCCTCAATTATAATTTATTCCTCTCACCTGTTTCCTCTGGTTTATATTCAGTTCAGCCTGAGCATTCAGTGCCAGATCATTGCTTGTCTTTCTGTCAGTCTTTCTGTTCAGTTTTTATTTGGTTCATGTCCTGGATCCTAGCTGCCAGTGGAAAGAGGGTTTTAGTGTTTGTCTTGTCTCCTGACCCCTTGCTCACACTGGCTCCGGTGCGGTTACCGAGCCGACGGAGAATGCAACTTCCGCACACCCCCTCTCACACCACCCTTTTGACTATGGTGCGGTGCGGCTCTGGCAACAGGTCCGGAGATTTAACAGAAGTTCACTTGAGTTCACGTAACTTCACGCGATAACACGGCCCAAATAAGGATATTTGCGAGAGCTTGTTGCGGAGGGCTCCAGCACGCCGCAAGGATAGCTTTCTTGCGGAATTTTCTGCAGCGCCGGAGTGTCTCGGTAACCGCAGCCGGACAGCTCAGCAGCCGGTGAGAGAGGTTTACGTCTTTTTAATGACTTGGAATCACTGCGACGCCGCACCCACCGCACCGCAACGGTAAGACTGGAGTCGGTGTGAGCCAGGGGTGATCGTCCACTGTTCCTCCCCTGCGGAGTCCTCTGGGTTTTTGGCTCATTATGGGGGGAGGTTCAGTTTTTATCAAAGTAAGCCTGGCTCCAGGGTGGAGACCAGTTTAAAGTCTGCTTCAAGTTCCGGTTCCTACGTCCTGTCTCGGCTATCCTCTTCCACTGTGCCTGCCTGTCTGCACCTGATCCTGTCTGCTCCTGTGCGTGACCACCTGGTCCGCGAGCCACAGCTCCGCTTTTGTTTTGTTTTTATTTTATTAAATCTTTTGAACTTTCCTACTGACTGTCTCTCCTGAATACTGGGTCCATCTGTCCTCGGGTCTTGACAGAATGATCTGGCCACAACAGGACCCATCGGGGGACAGTCAGTAGGATAAGGTTGGTTTTTCTTTTTGGATTAGTTTTTCGTCCCGGTTCTGACATGCGGGAGCTTCTGTTTCTAGTCTGTGTTTTGGGTCTGTGTCTCCCGATGTCAGAAGCCTGCATTTTTTTTTTTCTTGTTTTTTTGATCTGTGTCCGGTCTTGACCCCCCCCCCACCCGCCCTGCTTGGTTTACTTTTTTCGTGTTATTTGGTTCTGGTTTGGGCGTCTGGAATCCGCCCTTGAGGGGGGGGCTCTGTCATGATCTGGCCTGTTTGCTCTCCCCTAATTAGTATTTCCTCTCACCTGCCCTCTTCCTTCCCAGCCTCAATCATAATTTATTCCTCTCACCTGTTTCCTCTGGTTTATATTCAGTTCAGCCTGAGCATTCAGTGCCAGATCATTACTTGTCTTTCTGTCAGTCTTTCTGTTCAGTTTTTATTTGGTTCATGTCCTGGATCCTAGCTGCCAGTGGAAAGAGGGTTTTAGTGTTTGTCTTGTCTCCTGATCGTCCACTGTTCCTCCCCTGCGGAGTCCTCTGGGTTTTTGGCTCATTATGGGGGGAGGTTCAGTTTTTACCAAAGTAAGCCTGGCTCCAGGGAGGAGACCAGTTTAAAGTCCAGCTTCAAGTTCCGGTTCCTACGTCCTCTCTCGTCTACCCTCTTCCACTGTGCCTGCCTGTCTGCACCTGATCCTGTCTGCTCCTGTGCGTGACCACCTGGTCATGCTCCTGGTCCCAGTCTGACTTTGAACCCTCCTGTAATCCTGTGCATGTCTGGAAGTCTGGATCCTGCCACCTGTCTCTGTTCCTGCCTGATCTGGATCCTGCCTGTTCCTGTCTGTTCTGGATCCCTCACCAGGATCAGCTTCCAGCATCACCCCTGGGACTGCAGCACTGGGGACACTCGTGGTCTGGACTGTTAAACCAGGTAAGTGACCAACCCAGATAATCATACATCAGTTTATTGTGGTCACGTACCTGTGTTTCTCCCCCAGAGTGTCTGAGATTGGGCGGTGCCCCGCCCCCCCACCTGCAGTGCCTGCGAGCCACAGCTCCGCTTTTGTTTTGTTTTTATTTTATTAAATCTTTTGAACTTTCCTACTGACTGTCTCTCCTGAATACTGGGTCCATCTGTCCTCGGGTCTTGACAACTATTCCTTATTTGTGCACATTAATTATGTTTTTGATAAAAATCCTTCGGCTAAAATGCCATCAGAACGCTGATAAATAGAGAGGAAAAAGGGACAAGAAGAGAGGGACAAAACCTACAGTAGAACAAATAATGGATGTCTATTCTATTAACATTTCTCTATCTGTAGAATGGGTCTGTTTTATGGGTTTTCTTCTCAGGGGGCCCCCTGCCTGTCTTTGTCTAGGGCCCCAAATTTCCTAAATCCACCCCTGACATAGAGTTGTGTTGAAAGTTTAAAAGTACATTCAGACAGAAAAAAAATCAACTGCCAGAATAAATTGTGACATTCACATTGTTCATCCTCAGGATACCAATCACAATGCCCTAACCACTAGGCCGCCACTCCCCTCCTCTAGGCTGCCACTCCCCTCCACTTTATATATATATAATAAATATAGACAGGTAAAATTTATTCAAAAACTTTATGAATAAATCTTACTTGACTATATTTCATTAGATGCACATTATTAATACATCAAGCTATATTTCTGTGTATTGGCTAGGTCCCCAAATCTGTGCTCACCCTTGTCATCAATGTAATGCTGTGTCAAGATGAGGTAAATTATTCACCTAGTGGGTACTCCAGTAGTCCCAGGACCAGGCACCGGTGCTGCCGGGTCCTCGGTCCTGGGAATATTGGATGTGAATGTTATGTGTGAATGTGCATCCATGCTTTTTTTTTTTTTTTTTTTTTTTTTTTTTTTTGAAGAGTCTGTTTGTTTCGAGTGGGAGCACAAGGGTGGGAAGGCATGACTGAGACTGTATTTTAATGTTTTTTTTTGTTTGTTTTTTTGTCAGGTTTGGTTCTGAACTGCTCCCTCTCCCAAGAGCATCTCAAGTGTCTACTAAGTGTGGAGCCCATTGCCCCCATCCTGCTCCTGGCTGGCGCTTTGGCCCGCTGGTGCATTGGTGGTGCTCGGTGTTTGGGGGGGTGGGGGTGCCCGGGCTGGTGCTGGCCTGTTCCTGACTGCTGCCCCCGGGCCCAGTCGGGACTCCCACCGGGGGGGCGGGGGGCTTTCGGTTGCCTGCCGGGGCTCCGGCATTGTGGCAGCTGGGGGAATTCCTCGGTGCTCTCCTCTTCCCTAGGTGGGGGGCGGATTTCCTGGGTTGGCTCCTCCTAGGTGCCTTTGCTCTGGGGATCCCTCTGGGCGCTTGGGCGCTGGAGGACCCAAAACCTAGCCTTGTAATAGCCACTAATTACCAAAAGCCTTCTGTCCCTACAGACAAAAAAGGTGAGAATGTTCACAAATATGTGAGCATGATAGTGTGTGGCTGTCTGTGTTTAGAAAACTTTTGAAACTGATCTGCAGAAGCTCACAGCCTGAATGAGGGCAATTGCACAAGCCAGTCATGTTTTGTAATGCCAACACAAAGTATGTTTCAGGCAAATCAGGTTTGTTTGTATTACACAACCTTGTAAGCTCACAGTTCAACATATTGTACTTGAACAGAGCATAAGAACAGAGAAAAATTAAATATAATAGCAGGTAGAAAAGAGTTAGACAACAATCATAGCAATGTTCTCTCTGAATATTGTTTACATAGAGCAGTCTAGTAACTCCAAACAAATAAAGTAGTTGTTTTTTTTTTATCTTGATTTAAAACCAAGAACCTTTTTGCTGCAAGGCAACAATATTCTAAACTACACCACCATGCAGCCAACAATTTCTGACCTAAACATGGTCAAGTAAGCAAATTCAGTTCAATTCAGTTTATCTATAAAGCACCGAATCACAACACATGTCATCTCAAGGCACTTTACAGTTCACCAGATCGTACAGTCAAATTGATTCAACATTTTCTATCTAAGAAAAAAACAGTTGATTGCATCGACTCATTGACTCGGATGCAATCCCTCACAATAAGCATGCTTGTAGCAACAGTGGAGAGGAAAAACTCCCGTTTAACAGGAAGCAACCTCCAGCATAACCAGGCTCAGTGTGAGCAGCCATCTGCCGAGGCCGACTGGGGTTCAAGGAGACATAAGCAGAGATACAAAAAGCAACTGTAAAAGGCGGCCCCATCCAGGAAACACACAGCCAGGCAGACAAGCAGACAAGCTCTGAATCAACTCCCATGTAAGAGGGAGAAGAGAGCACATCCCGTCAGTCACAGTCAAAAAAAAACAGGGCTACACTGGAAAAACAGGCTGATCTCCAACATCTATAAACAAAGGTGTTGACAGCAGCACAGCTGATATTTCTCTCCAGGATGGTGTCACAGCCAAATAGGAACAGATGAGGCGAAGCTACTATGAGAAAAAGCAGAGAGAGTATAATGTTAGAGATTGAACTAACAGATTCTGCAGAGTGGACGAATAGACATAGATTGAAACAGAATGATGAAATAGGGGTCCCTATGTCCTCCAGCAGTCTAAGCCCATAGCAGCATAACTATAGAGATAGCTCAGGATAACCTGAGCCTCTTTAACTATAAGCTTTATAAAAAAGGAAAGTTTTAAGCTTTCCAAAGAAATGTCAAGTTTACTCCTAATATCAAAGTACATTTTACTTATCTGTTAAGTTAGGAACTTATTTAAATTGCTTTGTTAATACTATTTGGTAAGATTTATCAAATTTACTTGTCTCTCTGTGGATAAAGAATTACAAATGAATTCTAAGTAACACGTTAAATAAAAGGTGTCATTTTGCAGAAAAGTATAAAGAAAAACCAAAGTGATATTTACAGGACCGAAAAGTCCCTTTTTTTCAGTGCAGCAGATATGACTATTTTGCAAAATGTAAAAATAAAGCCAATAAATATTTACTCTGAATAATATTGGCAGGTCTTGAAATACAGGAACCTTTTTAAGAAAAGCTTTTAAAAATAACTAAAAAGGAAGGGGGAGGGCTTGTTGTGCGCTGCAGATAAAAACTTGGTGCTAAAACGTATGCACATAGGGACTGACCTTTAAAGAATCCAAATATGGAGTGCTAAACTGCATGTAAGCACCTGCAATGAGTGGGTGTGTTGTGGGTGATCTGCAAGGATTGAATGTGCAATGGATAAGATGTGCAAAACCGGTTTATCCACCCTATTTAAAGAGTAAGTTGTGGCTGTTGGCAGTTTGGTCGAAGCTGTATAAAGGTCACAATTCTAAGTAATGTATTTTGAGATGATAATCAGGGTCACGTTTCTGGTCATGTTTAAAAAAAAATGTGCAAATCATAATGGACATGTGTAAGTTCTTAGTCATCCGAGTCATGTCAACCACAAACAGGTTCAAATTGGAAGGCAATGAGCTTTTCGCTCAATTTTTTGAAGATGTTTCGACACTGACTTAGCAGTTTTGTTGGCTCGCACCAGAGCAATCTGTATTTTGAGCGCTGATGTAAACTGCTTGGAGGTCTATTCTCCTGCACACATTCCAAGTCAGAAGTAAATCAAATTGGCACCCTTTGTTCTTTTGGATAGTTGAAGCCTTTCGTTCTACATGGGCTATTTTACTGCCATATTTTTTGGTTTACATGTTTTATTTTGTATTATGCAAATTTTTTGTTATTATGAGTCTTATTTTGAAAGGCTTCTTTAGGAAGTGTGGAATCTAGCATGTTCGCTGAAAAACTAGAAGAAAAGGATGCACACAGCATGAAGGCATGACATTTGCAAGAAGTTTTACAGAGAAATTTAAGTTTAAGAAGTCCTTTATTTCTCATTTCTACCTCAAAAGGAAGGGTCAGCCAGCGAGGTATGTTTATATGTATTTATATTATTTTTTATGTCATTTTGTACTCATGAAACCATCTCATTTAAGTTTATGTTGTATTTTAGTTCGACGGTGGTTTTGGTGTCAGTGGAAAAGAAATTATAAGAAGAATTTTAATAAAGCTGACTTCACACCAGCAGTACCGAACTCTTTATTGCCGTCAAGAAGAGGTGGAAGTGATAGTCGAACTCGGAGCTGCATGATTCCCGGCCCTCTGGTGGACACATCGCGTCATTGCACCAAAGACCAAGCTGCTGCAAAGTTAATGGACACACGTTCATCTGTTGCTTCTTCATAAAGACGTGCAGAAGCCAGACATTTAAGTTAATGTTTGGAAAGCAACAGAAAGAGGGAGTGACAACAAGGAACCGTGTGAAGCCTGACAACAACAGCACAACAAGGTAACGGGAAGGGAAATAATGCAACAAGTTCAGAGTGAATTTAAGTCAAGTTAAAAGGAGATTTTCACCAAGTAAAAATCCATAACATTCCAAGTAAAACAAAATGTCAGAAACAAATGAAACAGAAATACTTGCTGATGCAGAAAAGGCTGCCGTAGGTGAGCAAGTAGATGAAACCTTTTTAATGCAATCTGGGCAAGAAGAGCTGCGTAGAAGTGAAAGACCTCGCATGCTAACAGGAAAAGGAAGAGAATTCCATAAAGAAAAACTACAGGTGTTGCAACGTCACTTTGAAAGCACTTATGACAGATGGAAAGCATTAATTAAAGTTGCTAAAAAATCTGTTATTAAAGGAGATCCTGTTGACATTCTTGAAGATCACATGGACATTGTGCAAAGAGAACTAGCTGCTCTTAATGGTATTTATGACCAATACAGAGCAAAGGATGGACCACCTCATAACATGCGTTCCAAGTTAGACAAATGTACATCAGTGACTAAAGTAGTTTTGCAAAACATCCAGTGCCATGTTGAGGGAACAAATAAGGAGGAGATTGTTTGGCCTGATGCCAGTTCTGTATTTACATCTTCTAGCTCAGCTAGTGTCTCAGTTCATAGTCTGTTTAAAGCATGTTCAGCTGTTTCTAATGGCTCCTCCGCCAAAAGACAAGAAGCTGCAGCGGAGTATGAAGCCACAAAGGCTGTGCTTAAGATAATGACTGAACAAGAGAAATTCAGAGAAAAAATCCAAACCATAGAAGAAGAAGACAAACGCATAACTACAGAACAAGAAGCTGCTGTGATGTCACAACTCCAGCTAGAGGAAAGAGAGGAATCAGAACGCAAGTTAAAAAGAGAAAAAGAAAAGGCAGCTGTGATAAAGAGACAACAAGAGGAAAGTGCTGCAAGGAGAAAGTCAGTCGAGGACTTAAAAAGAGAAATTCAAAGACTGGAAAATCTGAAAGGACTCAATGCAGCAAAAGCAAAATTACAAGTTTATGAAGAGGACTACTTTTCAGTAAAGCAAGAAAGCATCACTCCAAGTCCTGCAAACATACAGGTAACTGAGTTCAAGAACACTGCTAATCAATCCACACAGCCACCACAACAGTTAAATGTCATCCACGAGAGCACAGGTGAGCTTGTAAAGGTTTTAGCAGAAGCTATATCAGCTAATAGGCTACCTATTCCAGAACCCTCAGTATTTAGTGGGGATCCACTTAAGTTTAAACATTGGAAAGCATCTTTTCAGACTCTAATAGAGAGAAAGAACATTCCCATTGCAGAAAAGATATTTTTCCTACAGAAGTATGTAGGTGGATGTGTTAAAGAAGCCTTACAAGGCTATTTTCTGATTGGCTCTGAAGATTCCTATATAGCAGCATGGAATATGCTCAATGAACGTTATGGAGAGCCTTTTGTCATCGCTAAGGCATTTAGGGACAAGTTGCACACATGGCCAAGGCTCCAAGTTAAAGATAGTGCAGAGTTGAGAAAGTTTGTGGATTTTTTACAAAGCTGTCAATCTGCAATGACTACTAATGAGAATCTGAACGTCCTCAATGATGGGATAGAGAATCAAAGACTTGCTGCTAAACTGCCAGACTGGTTGAGCAACAGATGGAACCGAAAGGCTACAGAGTACCAGCTGGAGCACAGACAGTTCCCCCGTTTCAGTTACTTTGTAACATTCCTGTCAATGGAGGCAAGTATTGCATGTAATCCCATTACATCATATCAAGCTATAAGACAAAGTGAATTTGACAAACCAAAGACGAAACCTCAAATTACACCCATTCACAAGAAACAAGATACAGCAAAAATCTTCACAACTAACTCTACAGAAAGAAGCATGGGTTATTGTGTGTTTTGTAAAAGAGCAGGACACAGCTTATACAAATGTCGTAAGTTTACTGAGAAACCAGTTACTGAGAGAATCAAGTTCATTCAAGGTGAAAAACTATGTTTTGGCTGTTTAAATAGTGGTCATTTCTCCAAGAACTGCAGCAACCGAATGACATGCAACACATGCTCCAAACGACATCCCACATGTCTGCATGAAGAAAGACAAAGACAAGAGACAAAGAAAGAACAACCGAAAGACCAAGAAGCAGCTGAACGGAAGGAAATTCAGCAACAGGTAACACAGTCACAAGACGCAGTTAACGAAATTACATCTAACAGAGTGACTCATGAAAGTAGAAACACACAGACATCTGCAATAGTACCTGTTTATGTATCCACACAAAATGAGCCAAGCAAAGAAATACTTACCTATGCTCTGCTGGACACACAGAGTGATTCATCTTTTATTCTCAATGAAGTAGCAAACAATCTGGACACAGTTAAAACCCAGGTTAAGCTAAAATTATCTACGATGTCATCCAAGAAAACAATTGTACCATGTACAAAGCTTGAAGCTCTGCAAATAAGAGGATTGTTTTCCAAAAAGAAACTCACTGTGCCAATTGCTTACACACGTGATTTTATACCCGCCAATCGTAGCCATATTCCTACTCCAGACACGGCAAGGTCATGGCCACATTTGGAACATCTCTCTGAATACATTGCTCCACCATTGGACTGTGAGATAGGACTCCTGTTAGGCTACAACTGCACACAAGCTTTAATGCCCAGAGAAGTCGTATGTGGTGAAGAAAACCAACCTTATGCCCAGAAAACAGATTTGGGCTGGAGCATCATAAGTTACTGTGATTTGGTTGATGCAGGCAGTGATGTTATTGGAGTAAGCCATCGCATCACTGTAAAGCAAGTAATACCAGATACTGAGCCAACCATTAAGCTAAAGAATAAGGTTCATTACATCTGCAAGACACAAGTAAAAGAAGTAACAGGACCAGATGTAATCAAAGCTCTTGAAGCAGATTTTACAGAGAAAGCAGTGGAAGAAACAAGCATTTCACAAGAAGATGTCTGCTTCATAAGAAAGCTACAAAAAGGAATAAAACAAAAGCAGGATGGACATTTTGAAATGCCCCTGCCTTTCAAAAACGACAGACCAAATCTTCCCAACAACACGTCATGTGCAATGCAACGCTTAAGCAGTCTCAAACGCAGATTCATAAGGGATCAAAGGTACTACTCTGATTATGTAAGGTTCATGGAGGACATTATTGCACGTGGTGACGCAGAGAAAGTGCCGCAGAAAGAACTCTGTAATTCCCCTGCCTGGTATATTCCCCACCATGGGGTATACCACCCTCAAAAGCCTGGCAAGATTCGTGTAGTTTTTGACTGCTCTGCACAATATCAAGACACTTCGCTAAATGAACACCTGCTTACAGGGCCTGACCTCACAAACACTTTGGTGGGAGTACTCTGTAGGTTCAGGAAAGGATCAGTGGCTGTAATGTGCGACGTGGAACGTATGTTTCACCAGTTCCATGTAACGCCCCAAGACCAGGATTATTTACGCTTCCTATGGTGGGAGCATGGTGATCTAAGTGTTCCCCCCTCAGTCTATCGCATGAAGGTTCACCTGTTTGGTGCAGCTTCTTCACCGGGTTGTGCCAATTTTGGTTTAAAACATCTAGCCACACAAGGTGAGGGAAAGTTCTCTCCAAACACAGTGAAGTTCATTCAAAGAAATTTTTATGTAGATGATGGACTTGTAAGTGTTAAATCTGAAGCAGAAGCAATCAAATTAGTAAAAGAAGCAAGAGAGCTGTGTAGCACAGGCAAATTAAGATTACACAAATTTGTTTCAAACAGTGACAATGTGTTAAAGTCGCTGCCCAGAGAGGAGTGTGCTGACAGTGTTAAAGATTTGGATCTAGCATTTGGAGAGCCACTGATGGAAAGAGCACTTGGTGTTATGTGGTGCATCTCTTCTGATGAGTTTCAGTTCAGGATAACAGTCAAAGAGCACCCAATGACAAGAAGAGGAATCCTGTGCATAGTAGCATCAGTGTTTGATCCACTGGGATTTGTGGCACCCTTCATCCTTAAAGGAAAACAAATCCTGCAACAGCTATGTCAAGAAAAGGTTGGATGGGATGAGCCTCTTTCGGATCAACTCTACAGAGAGTGGGAATCCTGGCTCCTAGATCTTCAAAACTTGTCAAAGGTGAGAATCCAAAGATGCATACTACCTGAAAACACAGACATCACACAGTGTGATTTACATCATTTTTCAGACGCCAGTTTGACAGGCTATGGACAATGTAGTTACTTAAGAACAGTCACATCCAAAGGAGATGTTCACTGTGTGCTAGTCATGGGAAAGGCACGCGTTGCTTCAACCAAAGTCACCACTGTCCCTAGACTTGAGTTAACAGCTGCAGTAGTTGCAGCAAGAACAAGTGTAATGCTAAGAAGGGAACTGGAGATCAGCAATCTTCAAGAACATTTCTGGACAGATTCTAAAGTGGTGTTAGGATATGTGAATAATGATGCCAAAAGATTTCATGTGTTTGTGGCAAATAGGATTCAAATAATAAAATCACTCACAGACCCACAGCAGTGGCATCATGTACCATCTGAGAATAATCCTGCAGACCATGCATCAAGAGGATTAAGTGTCCAACAGCTTCTCAAATCTAACTGGTTTAAAGGACCAGAGTTTTTGTGGCAAAATGAAATACCCATTGAAACTGTCAAGATAAGTGAAGTTGTTTCTAATGACCCAGAACTGAAAGCCGTACATGTGCTCAAAACAGAAGTACAAGAAAAGAGAACAATACTTGATCGTCTCAACAAATTTTCTGATTGGAGAAGAGCTGTTAAAGCTATTGCTCGTTTAAGGAAATTTGTAAAAGATTTTAAAGGAGACACACAAACAAAAGGTGGAAGCACATGTGTTGAGGACAGACGAGAAGCAGAACTGTTCATAATAAAACTTGCACAAGGAAACACTTTCAGCAAGGAAATCAAGGACTTAACTCAAGGAAAGGACATTCAACTCAAGGATAAGACACACAGGCTGTATAGCTTAAACCCATTTGTTGATGAGCAAGGAGTACTCAGGGTGGGAGGACGTTTAACAAGAGCAAGTCTGCACCCATACATCAAACATCCTGCCATTATTCCCAAATCAAGTCATGTGTCATCTTTACTGATTAAACACTTCCATGAGAAGGTGCAGCATCAAGGAAAAGGAATTACTGTAAATGAGCTGCGTTCCAATGGACTGTGGATCACAGGGTGCAGCAGTGCAGTTGCTTCACACATCTTCAAGTGCACAACCTGCAGGAAGTACAGGAGGCATACCCAAGATCAACAGATGTCAAACTTATAGAGGACAGAATGGAAACAACACCCCCATTCTCTTACTGTGGTGTTGACTGTTTTGGACCTTTTTATGTAAAAGAAGGCAGAAAGGAACTTAAAATGTATGGTCTTTTGTTTACATGTATGTGTTCCAGGGCAATACATATTGAAATGTTAGATGACCTTACTGCTGATGCTTTTATTAATGCATTGCGTTGTTTTATTTCTATTCGTGGACATGTAAGACAGATCAGGTGTGATCAAGGGACTAATTTTGTTGGTGCTAAAGGAGAATTTTTGAATGCACTGAAGGACTGTGACACAGAACAGTTGAAACAATATGGATGTGAGTTTGTTCTGAACACCCCATCTTCAAGCCACATGGGAGGTGTTTGGGAGAGGCAGATTAGGACCATTAGAAGTGTTTTAACTGCTATTCTTGATAAAACTTCTAAGAGACTTGATAGTTCTTCCCTCAGAACGTTTTTGTATGAGGTGATGGCTATTGTGAATAGCAGGCCGCTAACAGTAGAAAACCTAAGTGATCCAAGTTTATAGCCTCTTACACCAAATCATATTCTCATGATGAAGTCTGGTGTTATTATGCCCCCTCCTGGTGAATTTGTGAGCCAGGACTTGTACTATAGAAAGAGGTGGCGCCAAGTTCAGTTTTTAGCCAATGAATTCTGGACAAGGTGGAAGAAAGAATATCTTCTTAATCTTCAGCAGAGACAAATCTGGCAAAGAGACAAAAGAAATGCAAAGGTGAATGACATTGTTATTCTTCAAGAGGACAATTTTCCAAGGACCAAGTGGAAACTTGCAAGAGTAACAGATGTATATCCAAGCGCAGATGGAAGGATCAGGAAGGTGAAACTGTTGTTAGGTGATTCGACCTTGGATAAGAATGGACTAAGGACTGTCAAGCCAGTGTATCTTGATAGACCAGTTCATAAAACTGTGTTGTTGCTGGAAGCACAGTAAATGTTAAAATGTAAATATATTCCTATTGCAATGTTACATGTTTGAAGTTAAATCACTATAGGTTAGTGATTTGGTGGGAGTTTTACTGCCATATTTTTTGGTTTACATGTTTTATTTTGTATTATGCAAATTTTTTGTTATTATGAGTCTTATTTTGAAAGGCTTCTTTAGGAAGTGTGGAATCTAGCATGTTCGCTGAAAAACTAGAAGAAAAGGATGCACACAGCATGAAGGCATGACATTTGCAAGAAGTTTTACAGAGAAATTTAAGTTTAAGAAGTCCTTTATTTCTCATTTCTACCTCAAAAGGAAGGGTCAGCCAGCGAGGTATGTTTATATGTATTTATATTATTTTTTATGTCATTTTGTACTCATGAAACCATCTCATTTAAGTTTATGTTGTATTTTAGTTCGACGGTGGTTTTGGTGTCAGTGGAAAAGAAATTATAAGAAGAATTTTAATAAAGCTGACTTCACACCAGCAGTACCGAACTCTTTATTGCCGTCAAGAAGAGGTGGAAGTGATAGGCTATATGCTTGGTCTTTTAAATCATATTGGGAGTGCTTTTGTAATTTTCTTGGAATGAATTTCATGTTGGAAGCTGAAACCGTAATCCTCCCCCTTCTCTCCTCTTTTAATAAAGAAGGCCGTTTTCACTCCTCTTTCAAACTGTTTGTCCTCTCTGTCCAAAATCTGAACACTTTGGTGTTTAAAAGTGTGTCCCAGAGTTTCTTGCTCTTCCATGCTGTGCCATGTATTGTCATTGTTTGGCTTCTTCAATCTAGGAGGCTGAACAGTGCTCAATGCATTGGATGGCATAAAAAAATCAGCTCAGTTTAGGTTTGGCAGTCCTGTTTTTAAAATTAACCATTTTTTTGTGTGTTGTTGTGTTTGAAATTGACTGGTATGTTTTGTTTGGATAAAATCCTTCTAAATTGCTCAGAAATTTTGCTATTTCTTTTTTTGACTGAAATTTCCTAACATGTTTATGTTCTTTTCATCTTTTTTTCCCCGTTTTTTTTTTAGAACTTTATTCAAATTTAGGCCAGTTTATTAAAATTTGGATGGCACCCACTTCCTCTGTAATTTAGGGCATATTGTCAGCCTGGTAACTCACAGTTCTGATAACATGAAGTTTATGCTACAGCAGATGAGGCGAGTCAAAATGAAGGTATCTCCTGTATGTGTAGGTTTTCAGTAAATATCAAGTCAAGTCAGCTTTTATTGTCACTTTCTTCATATGTACAAGACATACAAGGGAAATGAAATTACGTTTACTCTCTACCGGTAAAACACCCTAAGCGCGCACCCAGACATGCTGGAGAGTCTCTTGATGACTCCTGAACATCTCGGGCTATCCCAACACTCACAAAAATATTTCTTCAAAATTAGAACATTTATGGGATTTTATTACAAAACAAATTGCCATTTACGTTTTTAAAGATAATTCTAACATAAAATCTATTAAACAAACTTTACTTAATGCAAGTTTATGTATTTCACATTAATAACGTATACTTACTCAAAATGAATACTAATGAATGCATTTATTTTGAATACAAAAAGTTTGTCTGAATTGCTTGAAGATAACCCTGGTTATTTGCGATGCAGAGGAGTCGGAAGTGGAAGCCGTGCAGGAATTATTATAGCAGTAGGATTTGCTAATATGTGTGGAGAGTTGTGAGTCTGTATCTCAGTTTGTATGTGAGCAGACACTCTTACTTTTTATGATTATAATTTGACAGTATATAAATAAGTGAATCATTATGATTCACTGTAAGGTTAGCCTTTAATATCGTTCACTATTTAAGAGAAACAAACTTGCCCCCATATCTATTATAAAAGGCAAACATCATTCATACCTGAAACGTTTAAATTCTAATTACAAAAACTACAAACACTGTTTTAAGAAGATGCTAAAACTTTCAATTGATAAAGTATTCAAGGATATTTCGATGCCATCATAATCATCATCAGTTGGTGTCTGGTAACTTTTTAAATTCCTAGAAAACAAAGGAATGTGTCCCGTTTTTCACATGCTACTTCAGATAACATGATAAATATGACTTCATAGAATTTTTATTTAAGCCTGATTATATAGCACATTGCTTGCTTAATATGAACCCATTTACAGGACTCTATGATAATGGATTAGATTTAGTATTTTTGAGATACTAAATGTTTAAAAATGCCCAAAATAAAACCTTTTTTTTCTCTTTTTTGTTGTTGTTTACCAACGGGAGTTACGAAAATCCTTTTTTCAAAGGCAATTCCTTTTTTCATTATAATTTATTTCTTAACCAGTGATGGGACTAACGGCGTTGAAAGTAACGGCGTTACTAACGCCGTTACCTTGTTTTAGTAACGAGTAATCTAACTAATTACTTTGACTGTAACTATAACGCAGTTACCATTGCTGACACCCCGTTACTGCGCGTTACTCAGGTCGCACAATGAACCTTTTTTCATGATAGGACTCGTGCGCAGCTGCGTGAAGCTGACACCCCACCCACGTCAAAAAACTCTGCAAATAGACTGAATGGTTAGTGCAACGTTAGTGCAGATTTGTGCAGAAAAAATATTGTTTGTGCTACTTTTGTTTAAGAGATATTAAAGATTATTTTTAGGTCATCCAGAGGTGCGCGCCTTGTCATGAGAGAGAGGAGGATGAGAATGGCTGATGTACAGTGAGATTCCGCCTGTCAGTTGGGTAGGTGGGTGTTTCCGCTGGCGGGTGTTAACGTACAGCACACACAGAGAGATGGAGAGTGAGGATGACTCCAGCAGCAAAACAGCGTTTTCCACATGGAAATACCGGTGTTACGTCGAGCTGCGTTTCCCCACCACATAACGGTTTCCTCTGCATCTTCGCACAGCGCAGGCGGCAAGAGTCACCGCGCAAGCGACAGGAAACGCGCATGCTCGCTAAAGGCGCGCCACAGTCGCCCTGTGCTCGCGCCACAGGAGAACTATGTAGAGCGTGAACGATCAAATGATAGCCTATATGAAGAAAGGGAGAAATCTGGATGGATGGATGGATGGATGGATGGATACTCTGACTTTTCAACCTACTGTATTTTTTATTTTAAACATTATTTGATGGCCTTTGTGGCAGGGATGGAGATCCATATTTTATGTCACACACAGAGTATACATCTAGATAGATAGATGTTGCAGTATCTATAACAACCCAAACACACAGGATTTCAGAATTAGACATCCCCAGTTATTAATTTCATATACTCACCAGATCTGAATACCCTGTTAAAAAACTTCACATTGCGTTCCCCCCTGATGTAATTTACATTTAGTTACAAGAAATGCAAAACTCTCTGCAGGTTCTTGTCTTTGTCGTCCACTCTATTCAGCTGGCTTTGGAAACACACGGCGAGAAGGTGGGGGCTGGGTGGTGAGGTTTACGGGGGCGAGAAACGCAAAAGTAACACAATAGTTACTTTTACTAGTAACTAGTTACTTTTATTGTGGAGTAACTCAGTTAGTAACTCAGTTACTTTTTGGGAGAAGTAACTAGTAACTATAACTAATTACTTTTTCAAAGTAACGTGCCCAACACTGTTCTTAACTGATTTAAATAAGTAAATATTGACTAAATTGGTATATTGGCTAAATTCCTTAGAAAGTATGCCTTATTAAAATAAAGAAAATGTGAGTGATGGACAGGAGCTCTTAAAGTGTTAGATAAACAATGCTACTGTAGATAAAACAGGACTAGGACTGAGCTTTTACCTTTTGTGTTGTGATATAATCTATCCAGAGGAGAGCAGTATTGAGCTGATTGTTTTATTAGCTTTAGGGGCAGTTTGGAGAGTCACTGCATGTTCAGGGTAGGGTGGATCCTTTAGTTACTGCTTCTTGCATAACTTTAGGTGTTTCCTTATTGTCTAATATGTCATTCTGTATTTTGTAGGCACAACTTAATGACAAACTAACTGACAAAATAGGGTAAACTCACTATTTGGATCCCTCAAATGCATTTTTAAAATCAGCTACTATTATCATCTTATCTAACTATTGTTATAGATCATTTTTTCATTCATTTGTGTATATTTGTCCAGAAGTTTTGAAATGTTTAAGCTTATTTGAAATGACCATTTTCTATTTCCATGTAGGCTCTTGTTCAGAACGACCATAAAATCTCATAATAAACAGCTCCTGCTCTTTACCCCCATGATTGCCATAAAATACGGATAACCCCTATGCAAAGAACAAAGCCTACTCATTGACAGGACCGAATATTTTATCGATGCATCTCTCTTTACAAGTTGAAAGTAAGTCTACCTGCCTGCTGGGCTTCAAAATGACATTTCCATCAGCTTTTCCAGTTGCATTTCATTTTTATCCAAATGAATGCAACTGTAGCACTACGGGGGCAAATATGTAGAGCACTTGTTAGCTCAGTGTAATTATCACTAACATTAGAGGCCCTGAAATTTCAAAGGAAAAGGAAGCAACATCCTGTCTGGCCTCTCGTGAGCTCGTCCAGGCACTAAGCCAGTGACATCACTTTAAAGCTCTTATGACTCTGTTTAAGGATTACTTTTATCATCCTTATGCTAACTAAAGAATTATCTAAGTGAAAATTATGAGGAAGCAGTTTTCTTAATTCATGTTTGTAAGCAAGTGGAAGGAAAACTTTACATTGTTAGAATACCAGTAATTTAACTTTTAAAGTCTCAGTGACTTACATTTACACAGCTTTACATTGTTTTGTGTGTTTATTGCTAAAAGGTAAACAGTATCTGGAGAAGACTATTTAATGTGACTAGTGTTTAATGAGTTTATCTGTTTATTTTGCCCAAAATAACAAAAATTATTCATTATTTGAACTCCAGCATAATTAACTTTGAACCTAAGTTTGCTTAGAATTAAATTGCTGCCTATTAAAAAGGATTCAAGGATAACCATTTCAATGAACATGTTGTACTTCATATAATGATGTGTTCTGCAAGCTTAAAGCATTCTGTACTTTTAAAGTAAACCATCTACCTGTGCATGTAAACAAGACAGCAACAATCTTGAAATCTTCTTAAGGTAGAAACCAACCTCTGATCAGAAGGAAGAGGTTTTTTGCCTTTTCTTTTTTTATTCATAGAAGCTTACTGTCGTCTTGGTTGCTTCGACTGCAAACCACTCTGGAGGTTAACAAAAGGTCAACAGATCCCCATAAAGCACATCAGTCTCATTGGAACATGTTTTATTTTGCTGAGTATGCTTGTACATTAGTGACCGTATTGAGATTAAACACATAATGCACAAATTTACCACATATTTCTCAGTATGCTTTGATAACTGTTGCATTGATAACTTGTATAACTGTGTATGGCAATCCCTTTAAAAACATGCATGATTTGCAGATTTGAAAGTTTGTAAATTGAACATTACCAAAAGGATCCTCACTTGATTGAAGGGTGTTTCTATTTACAATATAAATGAAAAAAAAAAAAACAATTAGTGTGTTTGAATATTTTTAGAACAAAAGCCAAATTTGAATTACAAAGTTCAAAATATTCCTTTATGTTGAGCTTTACCTATAGGCAACATCTTTATACATACATTTCCTTACTCCTTAGTCAGCTTTAACTTTACGTCTACAGACAGCTTTCCATAAACACCTGATAAACATGACAGTAGCTGTGAGCATGAGCAGCACTGCTGCTGTCAGGAAGAGGACTATGTCTGCAGAGTGGTAGATATACCAGGGCATTCTGTAGGATTGAGCTTTCAGGTGAGCAGCACCTTTGTGTCTCATTACAAACTCCATCCAGAAGATGGCGGTTTCAATGGGCTTCATCGGCTGATCTCTGTGCAGCCTGGAGAGTCTCTGCATGTTCAGCCTGTAGGAAGGTTCATTCAGGACTTCCTGTATCGCTTTCAGGAAGTTGTCATCTTTATCTACTGTACTCAGTGTAAGAATTTTAGCCGCTCCTTTTACTTTGAGGCGGAGCAGATTGTCATATTGATCAAAAACCATTGGTAAACCCACCAATGGAACTCCATGACACAGCGCCTCCTGGACTCCATTTGTTCCTCCATGAGCCACAAAAAGCTTTACTTTAGGATGTCCTAAGAGGTCTTTTTGTGGCATCCAGTCGACAACTAAAGTGTTGTTACCCAGGGTGGACGGTTTGGTGCCTTTATAGCTCCACATGACTTTCTGCGGGAGCTTAGAAAAAGCTGCAGCAATCTCATTTACCAGATCTTCTGGAAGTTCTTCCACGAATGTTGAGAGAGACATAATTATGACTCCATGATCTCCAGAACTCTGCACAAACTCCTCCATATAGTCAGGAAGTGGCTCTGCAGGTTTACAGTGGAACCCTCCCATGTAGACAACATTCGGCATTGTGGGACGAGGGTAATCGAACACAAACTCGCTTCTCATCAGCCAAATATCAGCATCATTCCTTATCATATCAAAGTCACAATCAGGTCCGAGGTATTTTTCACAAAGGGGCTGGTATACTCCCTTAGTGATCTGCCTGCTTTGCATATATGTCATTAAATAAAGAATTGTGTTTTTAACTCTCTGAAAAAAGGTCATTATATCAGTGTTGCCAGATCCTGTGGTTGGAATGTAGGATAAGGGGGAAGGAGCAATGGCAAAATGAGCTTCTTCTGGCATTAACCAGCGAACATTATAAACTAAAGGGAGGTTCATATATTTGGCCAAAATGGCTCCATTACCCCAGCATGGGTCAGTTAGAACCAGATCAAACTTGGTCTCATTTAATTTCCTCATCAGCTCTGTGTCATCCAGCAGGGTTGAAACAAATGTGCTAATAGAAGTGTGAATTTCAATAATTTTGTCAAGAATGCCTAGATTGATGTAGAGAAAACTGATGAAAGATAAGTCCCCACGCTCAAATTTGATGAACTCATTAAAGATTTTTTTTGAAAACTCCTTATCTATTAAGCTCTTTTCCAGTGGGACTGATATTGTGCTGTAATATAAGGAGTTCTCCTTGATGTACCAGCTTTTGCTGGGATATAAAATAGTGACATTGTGTCCTTTGGAGTGTAGAGCTTGCAGAAGGATTTCCATGTTTATCCAGTGGCTTCCTTCAGTAGGAAAGACCAAGATGTTGCCACCCTCACAACTGCAGGGAAGGAGGACGAGCAAGAGCAACGCCCCGAAGCAACACACTGCATTCATCTGAAATGAGAACATGGGAAATATAAATAAAATTAAAAATAAAAAGAACCTGTTAGCTAGTTAATACTGCATTACTCTTTGCTTCACTGAAGTAGCACAATGTAAGTTTGACCCCTAGTATCAGCTTAATTTGAGATATATCAAATGATTCTTCAGGTCAGTGTGGAGACCCTGGCAAGTAACTTCAGAGGGTTGGATCCATCATTGAATGAGATATATACACTTTAAACAGTCTAAGGTCAACTTAGATGTTGTTAGGCAACAAAACATAGTACGATACCTGATCAGATGTTTTTGTTGTTTTTTTTAAATGTGGGATTTAATCTAGAGAGGTGAACGTGGCATTTTCTTTAACTCCATGAACTCAATTCAAAGGTGTCTGCTATGAGATTCAAACAAAAGGATGGCAAACAGTTTCATTTTGCAACAGTGCAGAGCTGCCAGCAGTGGTCAGGGTCCAGCTAACCAGGGTTTATGTTTATTTTATGTAAAGAAACAAAGTAATTTGATTACGTTATTAATCGATCATTAATGGGTGATCTCTGCATCTGATCATCTGACTTGAATAAAATGCATGAGCTGTAAATCCTAGTTTGTTTGTCACCATTATAAGTATATTTATAGAAATGTTGAGGTTTGCATGCAAGCACTATAACAGAGCTTCTGAGTTTAAACAGAAGGTAATTCACAACCGTTACTACATGTAACTGAGGCTAAACTTTGCATTCAGGCTTCACATGGTGCTTACATTCCATAGCAGCTGGTCTTAAGTGGTAGAGACTTGGTTTAAATCCCATCTTCACCCATGACAAGATTTTCTAGTTTCATGATATCCTTTTAAAAATAGGTGAAATCTAACGGTTTACTGAAGATTATAGAAAATGGTTTACTGTCTCAATTTATCAGCTTTTGTCATGAATAGGGTAAGACATTATTGAGCAAATAAACAAGTATAATTATCAAAGAAGCAAGGTAATTACTCTAATTCTCTTAGATAAAAAACTACATATACACTTTTTTGTAACTTAAAGTTAGCCTGAGGAAGACAGGCTAGATTACTTGTAGATTACTTGTTTTTTTTTTTTTTTTATAACTTCAGTGTTCCGGTCAGCAAGGACCTGAGGAAGAGCGGCTGCTGACGTCACTCTGCTGCGCCCGCCGCTGTGAATGCTTTTTCATTTTCGAGTTACGAACAGTACTTTGCAGGCAGACCATGAAAACGAAAAAGCAATGTCCGCCGTGTTTTCTCTTTGTTTATGGCATAAATTGTGCAGTCTTAAAGAAGAAAATACATATGCAAATCGGATGATTGATTACTAATTTAATTTATGAGTCAAACAATGCAGCCACATTCTTAAAATGAAAAAGCATTTCTGTAAATGCTTTTTCATTTTCAAATTTTACATTTAAAATTGAATTTTAGTATGTATTTGCTGGGGTACATTTTGAAAAATAAATCTCAAATGTCTTTTTCATTTTAATTAAGTAAAATGATGAGCAGTGTTGAAGAAGAAAATGAAAATGCAAACAGGATTATTGATTACTAATTTAATTTATGAGTCAAACAATGCAGCCACATTCTTACAATGAAAAAGCATTTCTGAAAATGCTTTTTCATGCTTTTTAAATATGGTAACGATTTGCTTCCATACATAAGCAACTGCAGTCTCTGCTTCCCGATATTTACGCCATTGCTTGGGACTTCTTCAGCAGTGACCAGGTGCGGAAACACATGTTGACACATAACTGGGTTTGGCACTGCACGGATCAGTTCTAACATGCATGGCTGTTAGGCAGGAAGGGGATCTGCACATGCTCGATAACGTTTTCCTGGTTCTATGCAGTATATACAAATATAAGATAAATAGATACTTACATTTAGTCTTGTTTGTCCGGATCAAATTAAAGTTGTCACCAGTGTGCTACATCAAAATTCTCGTTAAATACATAAGGAAGACTTCTTTAAGTCTTTATTCCAGTCACTTTCTAGAAAGCATAACCCTGTGTGTGACAGCAACAGCACTAACAGATCCAGGGATGTGACAATTAACAGACTCCTGTCGAATTTAGGAAGGTAATCTGTTTTAAGAGATTTGTTTTAAAATATCCGTTCGGTCCAACAAGTCAATGAAACGTGTACATGCAACGAAAGAAGAACAGCAGATAAATTGGGAGAAAGTTTAGGATCTTTGCACCAGTTCCTGCTGAGGAGCGATAATACTGCGTTCCATGGCGACACCTAGTGTCCGAGAAAAGAAGTGCAGCAATGATTGCACAACTGTGCAAGAGTTTAACACAGTTAGGGGCGGATAAAACTGCAGGACGCGCCTTAATTTAGCGAGATTGTGAATATTTTACAAAAAAGGGAAAAACATTTCAGTGGAAATAAGCTGGGGATATTTGTTGCATATTCATATGCATTAGTTTAACATGCCACAAGAATTTCTTTTTGATTATTTAATTATTCAGTGAGATTTATGTGATCATTGGTAAAATGCATTCCATCCAATAGCTACAAAAACTAGGAGCCCAATTTATGCAGTTTAATAATACAGAGCAATGTTTCTTCTTAAATTACTTTACAAATAGGTGCATATGATTAAATAGAATTCAATCTGTACCGAATACAGTTCATATCAACCAGATTTATTACAACCCAATTGGTTCTGATTAACTGATCATCATTCGAATTCACTGCTTACCGTACAATGCAGGACAGCTAAAGTCAGCTGAGCTTTTAAAGCCAGTTAGATGAAAATCCCCTATTTAAAAAAGCTCAGCTGATTACTTCAACTTTGACTTTGGAGCGTTTCCTGTACTCGAGCAAAGGTGTAGTAGCTGTTTTAAGATAAGGTAATCTGTTGTCACTTAAATGATTGGGTGCAAAACTTATTTTATGGCAGCCCAGTGAATAATTAGACAAGGCCAGCTGGAAAAGATTGTTTTGTCCTCTTATAAAACAATTATAAATTATAATTTATTAGTAATACTGTCACTCTGTTTTGACTTACTAAAATGGGTATTTTCAAAGGTTGAATCTGACTTTGGCTGTCAATCTGTTTCCTTGCTCTCTCAGACAAATATGTAGCTCTGCCTTCCCTTGTTCTGTGGTTTTAGCAGAAATATAATCAGGCCTTTACTCTAATTAGCTCCAATTTTTTTGTAATTTTTCTTCTACTTCATAATTATGCATTACTTTGTGTTGACATATCAATTTAAATGCATTTGAAAAAAATGTACATAATGTGAAAAAATTGTAAAAAGCTTAGGGAAAGCCTACAAATTTGCATCTCATTGTTAATCTGGTACAGATTTATTAAATACATTTCTAATGCAAATGAAAAAAGAATAAACACTGCCCAAATTAAAATGTGATGGGTGACATTCATAACCTGCACATAATGACTAAATAAGTACATAGTAAAATATATTTTTCTGTGCTAAACATTTTTGATTACTATTGAGCTACAGATGATCAATGCAGTTTGTTTTAAAAACAAATAAAAAAAGCAGCTTAGGATGTATTATATAAATAGCTAAACATGTTTATTGGACAAAATAATTAATAACTTCCATGAAATAAATACAGATTCAGTGTGTGGCATTTTAGATTACAATAAGCAAATTTAAAAAGGTACATTTTCTTATTTACCAATATATGACCAAAACCAGGTTGCAGTAGAGTTTATGTGTATGAGCATGAAATAATGCTTGTAAAGTGTAAAAAAAAATTATAAAAAAAATAGTGATTGGAACGCTACCTCTACATAGAGTAAATACTTAGTCAGCTTTAACTTTACGTCTACAGACAGCTTTCCATAAACACCTAATAAACATGACAGTAGCTGTGAGCATGAGCAGCACTGCTGCTGTCAGGAAGAGGACTATGTCTGCAGAGTGGTAGATATACCAGGGCATTCTGTAGGATTGAGCTTTCAGGTGAGCAGCACTTTTGTGTCTCATTACAAACTCCATCCAGAAGATGGCGGTTTCAATGGGCTTCATCGGCTGATCTCTGTGCAGCCTGGAGAGTCTCTGCATGTTCAGCCTATAGGAAGGTTCATTCAGGACTTCCTGTATCGCTTTCAGGAAGTTGTCATCTTTGTCTACTGTACTCAGCATAAGAATTTTAGCCGCTCCTTTTACTTCCAGGCGGAGCAGATTGTCATATTGATCAAAAAACAAGGGTAAACCCACTACTGGGACACCATGATAAATGGCTTCTAGGAGTCCGTTTGTTCCTCCATGAGCCACAAAAAGCTTTACTTTAGGATGTCCTAAGAGGTCTTTTTGTGGCATCCAGTCGACAACTAAAGTGTTGTTAGCCAGAGTGGACCGTTTGGTGCCTCCAGATGACTTTCTGCGGGAGCTTAGAAAAAGCTGCAGCAATTTCATTTGCCAGATCTTCTGGAAGCTCAGGCACAAAAGTCCCTAAAGACATGATTATGACTCCATGATCTCCAGAACTCTGCACAAACTCCTCCATAGAGACAGGGAGGGGCTCTGCAGGTTTGCACTGGAACCCTCCTATGTACACAACATTGGGCATTGTGGGACGAGGGTAATCGAACACAAAGTCGGTTCTCATCAGGCAAATATCAGCATTTATCTTCAAAATATCAAAATCACAATCGGGTCCAAGATATTTCTCACAAAGGGGCTGGTATACTCGCTTAGTGATCGACAGATTGTTCATTCGGACGATAGAATATAAAATGTTGTTTTTAACTCTCTGAAAGAAGGTCATCTTATCAGTGTTTCCAGATCCTGTGATGGGAACATACGATAATGGAGAAGGAGCAATGCCAAAATGACCTTCTTCAGATATTATCCAGCGAACATTAAAGACTAAAGGGAGGCTCAAATATTTGGCCAAAATGGCTCCACTGCCCCAGCATGGGTCAGTTAGAACCACATCATACTTGGTGTTGTTCAGGGTTCTGATCAACTCTGCATCATCCAGCATGGCTGAAACAAATTCACTCACAGCCCTGTGAATCTCCAGGGCTGTGCTGATCATGCCAAACGAAGCACCAAAGAAGCTGGTCAAAGGTAAAGCTCCCCGCTCAAACTGGATGATGTCAAATATGATTTTGGTGATGAACTCCTGATAAAAGCTCCTCTTCACAGGAACTGTGAAGGTGCTGTAATAGGATGAGTTTTCTCTGATGTACCAGCTGTTGCTGGGGCACATAACAGTCAGGTTGTGTCCTCTGGAGTGCAGAGACTTTATTAAAAACTCCATGTTTATCCAGTGGCTGCCCTCGATAGGAAGGACCAAGATGTTTCCTCCTTTGCAGGAGCTGGGAGCGAGGATGAGGAGGAGCAAAACCCCGCAGCAGCAGATCAGCTTCATCTGAAAAAAACAGGCAACTGATCAGAGCAGATCAAACACATACCACAATTTTTCTAATAAGAGCGCACTAGTTTTAGCAAACCACAGCCCCACAGCCCCCTTCATTGCACCACGCGTTACAGTTCACGATTCAAGACAACATATATATATATATATATATATATATATATATATATATATATATGAAAATATATATATATATATATATAACATATATATATATATATATATATATATATATATATATATATGAAAATATATATATATATATATAACATATATATATATATATATATATATATATATATATATATATATATATATATATATATATATATATATATATATATATATATATATGAAAATATTAACTGTAAACTGTGAAAGCATGTGTAACAAATACCGATTTAATAATTTACATCGTTTTCAGTCTTACTTTCTTTGACAGAAACGATCAATTTGAATTAGGCCAGGATAGAAGAGCATCAAATAATCCGATGTTTATTTAAATCGAGCGCTGCCGTAAAGTTCTCCGCCGTCTCGCCATTGCGCGCACAGAAGACGTTTAATGGCCACGGTAAACAACATTGTGGTGCATTCAAAGACAGCTCGTTCACTAAATAACAAAGTTGAAGTAAAAATATAGTTGGAAATTCCAACTGTATTTTTCCAACTTGGAATGTATGTAGATATTAGTGCTTGTTGATATTAATTGTTTGCAGAATGTTTATTGATACAAGTAGGTAAGTTTTTTATTTTATTTTATTTTATTTTACCTTTACAGGTGCTGGTCATAAAATTAGAATATCATGAAAAAGTAGATTGATTTCAGTAATTCCATTTAAAAAGTGAAACTTGTATATTATATTCATACATTACATACAAACTCATATATTTCAGATGTTTATTTTGTTTAATTTTGATGATTACAAATGACAACAAATGAAAATCTCAAATTCATCATATCAGAAAATTAGAATATTACTGAAGACCAATAAAAACAAAGGATTTATAGAAATGTTGGCCAACTGAAAAGTATGAACATGAAAAGTATGAGCATGTACAGCACTCAGTATTTAGTTGGGCCTCCTTTGGCCTGTATTACTGCAGCAATGCGGCGTGGCATGGAGTCGATCAGTCTGTGGCACTGCTCAGGTGTTATGATAGCCCAGGTTGCTCTAATAGTGGCTTTTAGCTCTTCTGAATTGTTGGGTCTGGTGTATTGCATCTTCTTCACAATACCCCATAGATTTTCTATGGGGTTAAGGTCAGGAGAGTTTGCTGGCCAATTAAGAACAGGGATACCATGGTCCTTCAACCAGGTACTGGTAGCTTTGGCACTGTGTGCAGGTGCCAAGTCCTGTTGGAAAATGAAATCTGCATCTCCAAAAAGTTGGTCAGCTGCAGGAAGCATGAAGTGCTCT
This sequence comes from Cyprinodon diabolis, assembly GCA_030533445.1. Taxonomy (NCBI): domain Eukaryota; kingdom Metazoa; phylum Chordata; class Actinopteri; order Cyprinodontiformes; family Cyprinodontidae; genus Cyprinodon; species Cyprinodon diabolis. Next base: position 41,235,012 of record CM060065.1, on the reverse strand, counting down.
AAAACTTCCTGGTATGTGGCTGCGTTGACCCTGGACCTCAGAAAACACAATGGACCAACACCAGCAGATGACATGGCACCCCAAACCATCACTGACTGTGGAAACTTTACACTGGACTTCAAGCAACGTGGATGAAGTGCCTCTCTTCTTTTCCTCCAGACTCTGGGACCTTGATTTCCAAAGGAAATGCAAAATTTACTTTCATCAGAGAACATGACTTTGGACCACTCACCAGCAGTCCAGTCCTGTTTCTCTTTAGCCCAGGCAAGACGCTTCTGACGCTGTCTGTGGTTCAAGAGTGGCTTGACACAAGGAATGCGACAGCAGAAACCCATGTCTTTCATACGTCTGTGTGTGGTGGTTCTTGAAGCACTCACTCCAGCTGCAGTCCACTCTTTGTGAATCTCCCCCACATTTTTGAATGGGTTTTGTTTCACAATCCTCTCCAGGGTGCGGTTATCTCTCTTGCTTGTACACTTTTTTCGACCACATCTTTTCCTTCCCTTCGCCTCTCTAATAATGTGCTTGGACACTGAGCTCTGTGAACAGCCAGCCTCTTTAGCGATGACCTTTTGTGTCTTGCCCTCCTTGTGCAAGGTGTCGATGGTCGTCTTTTGGACAACTGTCAAGTCAGCAGTCTTCCCCATGATTGTGTAGCCTATAGAACTAGACTGAAAGACCATTTAAAGGCTTTTGCAGGTGGTTTGAGTTAATTAGCTGATTAGAGTGTGGCACCAGGGGCCATCAATTTTGAACCTTTTCACAATATTCTAATTTTCTGATATGATGAATTTGAGATTTTCATTTGTTGTCATTTGTAATCATCAAAATTAAACAAAATAAACATCTGAAATATATGAGTTTGTATGTAATGTATGAATATAATATACAAGTTTCACTTTTTAAATGGAATTACTGAAATCAATCTACTTTTTCATGATATTCTAATTTTATGACCAGCACCTGTATTTTACCAGGAAGTCCCTTGAGATGAAATCTCTTTTTCGAGGGAGACCTGGCCAAGAGGCAGCAGTACATTAAGAACAGTAAGTAATGAAAATGGAAAAGATTTACACCCAGGAACTCAAAACTGAGTTTTATCCATTATACCTTTTATCTAGAAATTAAAGATGTTTAAATATATGTATCTATATATTAGCAAAGGCTTTAGGAACGTATACTTAGTCTTCATTTAGAAAATATGGATGTTTTGCACGTTAATTTTCCTGTTGGAACAGTGTAGACTGACCCTGAGGTTCTGGTGCCTATCCGCTTTCAGCTCCCCCTCAGTATACATTGGTTATTGTCTGGCCATCCCTTTAAAACATTTCTGGCTACGCCTCTGCCACAATGGTCAGGGACGCAGCAGCAGAGCCCAAAGGCGCTACCCAATTAGTGAATGTCACCGTGTCAATTGATTTTTAAGTCAAATATATCTTTCACATCTTTTTTAGTAAAACTTAATAGAATGCCATAAAACCAAATGTAAACAAGCAGTTTTGTTTTAGTCAAGTGATGCTTGAGGTATTTCCAATAATTATTTTATTTCAAAAATGTTTTATTCAAATACAGAATATTATTTATTAAATCATTTAGCTTCCCTTTTGCAGTGAAATATATTTTATTATTAAACTTAATCTTAAAGTATACTGTAAGACTTGAATGCATCACCTTGATGGATTCCGACCGTAATCCTTAGAGTAGAAGTGCAAAGGTGGATCTGTGTAGAGCAGGTTTCTGAAAAGATTGCAATTCATTGGACAAAATGAAGAAGATTGTTTTATTTTGTAACTAATGCTTTTTCAATCTCAAAATAAAATTAAACATCTCTCTTTTTTTGTTTCCTCTTCATTGACTTTTTGTCAGTTTGGATGCACAACTTCCGTCAAAAAGAGTTTCTTAAAAATGAGTAAAATAAAACCATAATAACCTATTAGACTAAAGAAATTTGGTTCTATTTTATGCCGACCACATCATTATTATTTAAATTGGAAAAGGATTAGTTAAAAAGCATGATATGTGTCTTTTAATGTAGCATGGGAGAGGAAATCAGCTTGTGGCACTCCTGTACTACTGACCAAGCCCAGGCTGCCTTAAAAGCATCAATGGCTCTGATATCTCTCATCTTCTTGACAAAACCTATAGTCTCTCCATGGGGTTTGGGTCATGCAAATTTTCTGTCCTTTGTAGCACAGATACCCTGAATATTTTTGCAGGTTTTGGTAGTTTTGGTAGTCTGGGCAGGTGCCAAGTTCTAATGGAGAAGGATATTAGCATCTCTCTATAGCTTGGTAGCTGAAGAAAGTAGGAATTGCCCGATTGTGCCACATGTCATCACTTCCCATCACCAAATGTGAAAACTTCATGCAGGAACTCAAGCAGTCCACTCTCCCTCCAGACTGGAAACTTGATTTCAAGGTGGGATTACACTTTTTACTTTAATCTGAAAAAAAAAAAAAAAGGATTTTGGCTTGTTAAAAACCAGCCCTGTAAATTTCCCAAATCAGACAAGAAATCTCTGGGTTGTTCCTCCAGAGGGACTTAACTTAAAGAACATGATCAGTCATGTTGGAAACCAATCACTGTCCTGGAAGCTTTAAATCCAACTGTACCTTTAAAGGCTGCTTTTAGCCCTTTTCTTTGTGCCTTTTTCTGCCACACTTTGTCTTTCCATTCAATGTTCATTGATATGTGAGACACATCCAGTTCTTTGTGGGCAGCCAGGGTCATTAACAATGGCAGTTTGTGTGTCAGTGACAGTCCACTGGGCAAATAAGTCAGCAGTCTCCACCTGATATAAACAAAACATCCATAGTACATTCAGCTTTAAGACTTTTTTGGGATTTTAATGTAACTATAAACCATAATCATCAAAAATAATTGAATAATTCACTGTTTATATAAGAAATATATGTAAATTACAGTATAGGTTCCACTGAATTTCTAAATACATGTCCACCGTAGTCTACTTGTTTTTAGATGCACTACAAGGCAATTGTACTGTGAAGTTAGTATAGGCTAAATAGGCCAGCATTAGTCACCATCTTTTGTAGATCCATAACAGTTTCATTCAGTCGTTGCCTAACAACCAAGTCTCCCTTCATACATACGCCACATAAAGATGATCATTACAGGTTTCTCTAATAGGGTTTATAACATCGTGAAAGGCTGTAATTTGCATATCCACCAGTTTTTCTTTGTTTCATTAAAAATACAGAATATGTCAATTTTCTCCAACGTATGTCTTGCTATCTTCACACATGCATACAGAAATGTGAAGCACAGCTAGCCGTTTGCTGCTCTAGTTTAGGCAGCAGGGAGAGTGAATTCAGAGGATGGTTTTTACAGCCTGTGATGATGAGTGGCTGGATTTCTAAGAGGAAGAGGAAGAGAGGGGATGGGGAAGACTCTGAGGAGGGAGAGAAAGAAAGAGGAGGGGTAAGAGATGATGAGGATGTGCACAACTGGATGCAGCCAAGAGTGCAGCAGTGCCGGTGGGAGGCAAGAAAAAGACCCTGTCTGGAATGGAGGAGAGCAATGCAGCACAGCTGCTTTTGTCAGAGTCCCTCCACCTTTCATCCTCTGCCACCCTGGATTCTGTGTCAGTAAGGAAGAGCCAGAGCAGGTAGGCACACAGCTTTTGCATGCTGCAATGAGAACTCAATTTATCACACAAGGTGAAGGTTGAGGGTATTTTTTAAGGGGCGGTGCACCTAAATTAAGTGCTATCAGTTCAGTAGTTAATAGGATATGCATTTTTTTAAAATATAATTTTAAGGTTATTCCTAACAGATAAATAAAACAAAATAGCTTATTATCTCTTACTATTTAACAGTTCTGGGATGCCGAAGAGACCTGCTGCGTGTGTTCAACTTTGAGATGATGCTTAGAGCCGGAGGGGGAGCCACTTTCCATGTACTGCTGCTGATTCTGCTTCCATGGCTGTGCTTGTTTCAACTGTGCCACTCTCTTTGTGAGTATCTAATGGATGAAAAGGCTTTCATTTCAATTAATCTATAGAAAAAAATGTGAATCTGTTTTTCTTTATGTTGGCTATGTGTTTTTAAATGATAAACAAATACAACAGATTTTTTTTTTCTGTGGATGATTCAGCAGTCTCTGTTGAAAACGGTTCTCCTTTGGTAAATAAGGCTGAATCGTTCACAAAGGATTGGGTCACTAAAAAGAATTAGCCTCTGTGGATGAAACAGGAATAGCATGTCAGTGATTTGGACACAGTAGAAACCTTTTCTGGCCCCAGAGGTCTAGTTAAATCGGGCTTTTGAAAAAATCTTCCAGGAGGAAAAGTGCAGCAAGCTGTCACTATTATTTCCTGGTGTCAGAAAAAAAAACCAACATAAAAATATATTATAAACATCTACATAAAAACATGTGATCAATTATTGTAGACACTCTTAAGTGTCTACAACCTATTTCAAAGTATTTTATTTCATATAAAATATGGATTAAAACTGAATGTAAATTTTGGGGTTTTTACTTCCTGTAGTGTATTTCATGCATTGCTCTGTACATGAGCATTATCTTAACACTATTTGTTTGTGCTTTTGATTAAATTAATTTCCCTGTTGTTATACGTCTGGCATGAAAATTATGTTCATCATTAATAAATTAGAGGTTCTTGTAGAGGAGTTTTGGCCACCTTGCTATTATATTTGGGCAGTAGTCCAAATGTGATAACACCAGGGCTTCAGTTGTTCATTTTCTTGAATAACCTGTTAATCTGGTACGTCTTCTAATACTAGACAGCCCAAGACCCATTTTTATGATAACTTTCACGTGTTTCTTCGAAGATAATGTGTTGTCTGAAATAGTTCCTAATAGTTTTGCTTCTTCCACCTGCGACACTGGATTAAAATCTACCATCAGGTCTAAAACTGGATTGGTCTTTATTTGTGATTTTAAGCTGAGCACCATTGGTTTTGTTTTAGTTACATTCAGAATTGATTTGTTTGAAATGGTTCATTAAACAGTGACTGTTAAGTCCTTACCTAACTAAGCTTTTAATTCATCTTATGTTGCAGCTGCTAAATACACTGGGGAGCCATCTACATACATAGATAGACCTGCTTTTTTAAGTAAACTGGGTAAATAATTTGTGTAGATTGTGTATAGTATAGAACCCAGATAGGTACCTTGAGGCACCCCTTGGAAAGTCATATATTTTTTGTATTCTTATCATCATTAGTAATTGATTTATAAACATACCTTGACATTTATTTATGTGATTGGAGAATCTGGTTCAGTTTTAAGTAATTACTTTCTAAAATAATTGAACTGAATTAAATATGGGGAAAAGAAAACATAATCTAACTAAGGACTGCACTGAAGAGAAATTGATTGTTAGGTGTTGAATGATAAAATACATATTGCCAAAGCAATATGACATTTTAAGGATGTTATAAACAGGAATATAAACAAGAAGAAACGTGGCTGTGAGTGTTATGTTCATTTTCCATTCCATAATGAGCTCTATGTGAGTCCCAACATTTTGGCTTTCATTAACTTTAGCCAGAAATGATCAAATACTCAACAATGTTCCAAATGTAAAGGGAATAGATTAATGCTACCTTTAGCACTTTTTTTTTGCAGCTATTTCCATGTCTATATGCTTATGCTTGTCTAGGTTAAAGTTGAATGTGTTTATTTTATTTCTAAACTACAAAAGAAAATATATTGTTGCTATGAATTATAATAAAAAATAGATAAAATGTAATTGTTGATACTGTTTCGTTCAGGTTTTATGGCCCTTGATCAGTTTTGTTTAGCTGTACCCAGGAGCCAAAACCCCTCTTTGGCTTGCAAACTTTACAGAAACCTGCAATAGTGTCTTCTCTTTAGATGCTTTGCACTTGTATTGCAACCCTATGCCTTCATCAAAAATCTACTATCAGTGAAGATCTCCACATCTGTATTATGAGCCAATCACCGGTTTATATATTTCATGCCCACTTAAATCAATCTTTTCTCGTTTATCGATTGTTCAGCCCAAGACAGACAAAAAACAATTAATCAAAATCCAAGAGGTAACATGAATTCTGATCTACAGCAGATGCCAGTTCTGACAGATTAAGCTCCACTTATATTTTAATATTTTTTCTATTTTCCTGACAGCAAATACAGTATGCCTCAGGCTAAAAAAGCAATATTCCTGAGAATATGACAGCCTATCTCATCATGGGATGGCAGATGTATGTTGTAGGACTAGTCTGTATTGTCAATGACAGAGCAACATATATATGTGCGGCCATTGTTGCTGATTTTCAGATACAGCAGTTGATATCCTTATGATTTTTTTTTTACCCTACAGCAGCAAAGTGCAGTACATTTGATTGGCTTGTAATTAAAAGTAGGATATTTTGTATTGTATTATATATATAGAGGATACCCTTGAGTCAATATATTGTCGAAGAATCTTAGGACACTCTGGTTGTTGAATTTCTCTACAAGCCTTGCACATTTATAGGCTGAATGATTTCAAACTAAGCCACAGTATGGATGTTGGAAGTCTTAGCATAGTTCTCAACTGGAGGCATGGAAGGAATACTTCTAAACCATTCCACCAACGCTCTGATTGTATTTTAGAGCTGTCCCTCTGGAAATAAACATTCATCTACTGTAAATCTCTGGTCTTTAAGAGCCACTAACAGATTTTCCTCCAGGACTGCCTTACCTTTTGCACTCTTCCTATTACCGAGCAAAAAAGGTGGGAATCAGGGAAGATACAACCTGTATTTTTTCTGTATCTGTGAAAGATATCGCCTCTTTTCAGGGATCCAACGTCCAAATAATATATCTGTCTGTGAAAGGATTTTTGACAGATCAGATCTGTCTAAATTTGTCTGGATAGTTTACAGAATCTGAAAGATCCGTATCTTCCAGGATACCAACCCTTTTTGTCTACTGCAAAAAGGGTTGCAGTAGACAAAAATTTTGTCTTTCAAATTTGAAAAGCTTTCCTGTACTTACTCTACTGAAAAAAGAAACATTTCTGCAGCATGATTCAGCCTCCATATTGTTTTAAACATGGTAAAATATGGTGTCTTGTCCTGTCCCGTCCCATCCTGTCCTTTCCTGTCTGCTCTGTCCCAACATTTCCTTTCCTGTCTGCTCTGTCAAATCCCATCCTGCCCAGTCCTGTAATGTCTGTCCTGTCCTCTCTTTCCTGTTCCATCCTGTCTTATCCTGTCCTTTCCTGTCTGTCCTGTCCCGTCCTGTCCCGACCTGCCCTGTCCTGTCCTCTCCCGTGCTGAACTTTCCTGTCCTACCAAACAGTTTCATATCATGCATGTTTTTAAATTAGCAGTATTACTTTTCCACCACACATACTTAATTTTGGTCAAAGAGTGAAATTTTAATATTATCTGACAACAACATGGTTTTATTTTTCACATCATTTATAGTAAAGCTGGAAATGGATTCCTTTCAACAATAGTATTATCTTGCCACTTTGCCATAACAACTAGATTTGTGGAATGCACAACTCTCACCCTTTCTCTGATGATTGTACTCCTCACCAACCTGTCCGTTATGGTAGACTGTCCTGAGACACTCTTTTAAAACCTTTTAGACCTCGAAAGTAAATCCAGGATGTTTTATTGTGTACTGAAGCTCTGAACCGTATTTTCTACCTTTTCTCTGATCTCAGGGGTTCCAAATATCTCTTCCTATGCAAAAGCAGAGGACAAACTGTTCAAATATCTCTTCAGAAATTACCAGAAATGGGTTCGCCCTGTGGAGTACCTAAACCAGACCATCCGCGTGAGGTTTGGGTTGGCTATCTCCCAGCTGGTTGATGTGGTAACTTCTATTTTTACTAATTTTCAATGGTTCTGAAAACTCAAGCTTTAGTGGATAATTTGTTTTTCATTTATTTCCCATTCTAGGATGAAAAGAACCAGCTGATGACAACTAATGTCTGGATAAAACAGGCAGGTCCTTTATATGATTGACTGATTTTGTATGTCATTTATTCATATACAGACATTCAGGTAAACCTGTTTGATAGTCAAAAGCTAGATTGTGTATCAAAGTATTTTCTGGCCTAGTAAGCTTTTTTTAATCAGATGTGGTGGCATTTCACTGACAGCTCTCATCTATTAGACCTGATTAGACCCTGATTAGACCTACTTCCACACACCCAGTCCATCCCCTTCCTCATCCTGTCAGCTATATAAATGGAGTCTATGTCAGGTCTTATACATTATTTAACCAAACTCCTTTCTGCTCGGATATATAAATTCCTTCATTCCAAAAAAAGACGATGGGCAGAAGCCATTGTGGTGAGCTATCATTCCCAATTTAATCACAAGCGGAATACAAAGCTGTTTTTATTTTTAGCCATTGATAGTTAAATTACAATGTGTATCAACATAAGAGTAAAGATATAAAAATATGCCCAACTTAGCTAAAAAGCTCTGTAGTTCTGGGACAAATGTAAACATGGCATCATGTATACAACTGATCCCAGAGGTTCTGAGTTTATGCCCCACTCCCACGGACTGCCACTCTGGGTCCCTGAGCAAGACCCTTAACCCTGCACTGATCCCCGGGTGCCGCACAATGGCAGTTCACTGCTCCCCAAAGGGATGGGTTGAATACGGAGAGGGAATTTCATTGCTCTGTACTTGTGACACTGTAATGACAATAAAGTTGAATTCTATTCTATCCTAATGAGATGTACAACACACGATTACATGCCAAGAATATTTATATACTAAACATATTTTGTAGCAAAAAGAGCATGATAATTCTAAAAATAAACAAGCAATAAGAATGGGATGCAGAGCAACAGATTTGGCAGATACATGGTGCCACGGATAGAGCGTTAAGAGAAATTAAATATATTCATTAAAAACATCTAGACCTATGAAAACTACAGAGTTATTATTTAAAAACATGATCTATTATGAAAAAGGAAGAAAACAAACAAACAGAAAACAAAGAAAATACAAAAAACATAAAAACTTTATTGAGCAGCTGTATAGAAAATACACATAATGTTTGCTTTTAAAGCTATTGGAATAAGTTTTATGTTTTGTCCTTCAGAAAGAAAAGCAAATATATTTTTGTTTTCTTCTCTCTGCAAGTTGTTGCAAAATGTTTTTTTTTTTACAGATTTTTTTCCCCCCTGTTGTGTAGGAATGGGTTGATATGAAACTGAGATGGAGCCCTGAAGACTTTCTGGGCATCACAACCATCCGGGTTCCATCAGACAGGATCTGGCGTCCTGATGTTGTGCTTTATGACAAGTATGTAGCATGATGTGGTGTGTGATAACTGATTTATGATACTGACACTATATAGGTAACACTATACTTCAAGGGTTTTAGAGAACTGTAGTCATATAGTTGTGTTCCTTCAGAGAGAGGGTAGCTAATGTATAGAAGCGACTGTCTACTGTTGCAACAGGCTCATGCATAGGAGTATAAGCTCCAAGGCAATGGCTTAGTCCAATATGATGGTTTTTTCTAAGTAGAAATGTTTTGTTTTTTTTACTCAGACTGTATCATTTGAATAAACTGACTTTAGAGGGCCTTAAGACCATGTGTTGTGAATTGGTGCTATAGGACAATAAAATTAATTGAACTGATTGAGTTTAGAAAGGAGAACAGCCAACAATTTTTATTCTGTAGATGTGTTACCTTGGTAGAGCCAAAAATCCTGCAGTAGCTGTTAGAATTTGTAGAAGTTTTTAGATGGACCGAAAATACAGAAGCAGGGGCAGAGATGGGTTATTGCATATTTACTGTGATGATGGCAGCAGCATTAATCCAAAGGAAAAGAGGCAAGCATCGCAGGGACCAGAGCAGAATAACATGGGAGGAACATAGGAGGTGACTAACAGGATGGCTGAGGCCCAAACCGGACCTAAACACTAACCCTTCGTTTTATATTAATGACCGTCCCAAAGCCTGTAGTGGGTAAGTCGAGTGAACCATTCAGCCCTTAAATAGTGAGTCTATTTAAGGGGCAAATGTTTGACGTCATGTCAACCTAGGCCACAGAGCAACAGCCACGAACATGGGGTGTCACTTTGTTGCTATAGAAATGAAAGCTTTCCTTATCCGTTGGAGGGAATAGGCCATCCCATTCTCGTTTATACCCCCCTTTCTTCAATCAAGGTACCCTCCACAGCTCTGAGTGTGACTTCATTGGGAGGAACACTTAATAATTAAGGGGTAGTTCCCACAGAGGCTTCACCACATTAAGGGCTTTCCTAAACCCTGTAGTGAGTAGGGAGAGGAGACCGTTCAGCCCTAAAATAAAGGATTTTATCATTGCAGGCTGGCTGGAATTGGTGGCAGTGGGTGTAAAAAACTAATAGTGAAGGAAACATTGGCATTCAGTAAGGGACTAGAGATATCTTAGGATAACTATAATGTCATCATCTAAAGATATTTGTAAACAATGAATCATGCAAAACACAGAGTAACATAAATCAAAGCGTGACTGATTGACAAAAGACCAAAACTGAACAGAACTAAAAATCAAGAGCAACCGAACTTGACAGTATCAATTGCTTTGAATGGAGCCAATTTGAAATCTACCCCACATTTTACAGTTTCAGATTTAAAAAACAAGCATAATTTACCTTCCACTTTGGAAACTACATACACATACACTATATTGCCAAAAGTATTTGCTCACCTGCCTTGACTCACATATGAGCTTAAGTGACATCCCGTTCCTAATCCATAGGGTTCAATATGACGTCGGTCCACCCTTTGCAGCTAGAACAGCTTCAACTCTTCTGGGAAGGCTGTCCACAAGGTTTAGGAGTGTGTTTATGGGAATTTTTGACCATTCTTCCAGAAGCGCATTTGTGAGGTCGCACACTGATGTTGGACGAGAAGGCCTGGCTCTCAGTCTCCGCTCTAATTCATCCCAAAGGTGTTCTATCGGGTTGAGGTCAGGACTCTGTGCAGGCCAGTCAAGTTCATCCACACCAGACTCTGTCATCCATGTCTTTATGGACCTTGCTTTGTGCACTGGTGCACAGTCATGTTGGAAGAGGAAGGGGCCAGCTCCAAACTGTTCCCACAAAGTTGGGAGCATGGAATTGTCCAAAATGTCTTGGTATGCTGAAGCATTCAGAGTTCCTTTCACTGGAACTAAGGGGCCAAGCCCAGCTCCTGAAAAACAACCCCACACCATAATCCCCCCTCCACCAAACTTTACACTTGGCACAATGCAGTCAGACAAGTACCGTTCTCCTGGCAACCGCCAAACCCAGACCCGTCCATCAGATTGCCAGATGGAGAAGCGCGATTCGTCACTCCAGAGAACGCGTCTCCACTGCTCTAGAGTCCAGTGGCGGCGTGCTTTACACCACCGCATCCGACGCTTTGCATTGCACTTGGTTATGTATGGCTTGGATGCAGCTGCTCGACCATGGAAACCCATTCCATGAAGCTCTCTGCGCACTGTTCTTGAGCTAATCTGAAGGCCACATGAAGTTTGGAGGTCTGTAGTGATTGACTCTGCAGAAAGTTGGCGACCTCTTCGCACTATGCGCTTCAGCATCCGCTGACCCCGCTCCGTCAGTTTACGTGGCCTACCACTTCGTGGCTGAGTTGCTGTCGTTCCCAAACACTTCCATTTTCTTATAATACAGCTGACAGTTGACTGTGGAATATTTAGGAGCGAGGAAATTTCACGACTGGATTTGTTGCACAGGTGGCATCCTATCACAGTTCCACGCTGGAATTCACTGAGCTCCTGAGAGCGACCCATTCTTTCACAAATGTTTGTAAAAACAGTCTGCATGCCTAGGTGCTTGAATTTATACACCTGTGGCCATGGAAGTGATTGGAACACCTGATTCCAATAATTTGGATGGGTGAGCAAATACTTTTGGCAATATAGTGTAGCTGCTGCTATGAAATAATTATTATTTTGTTAGAATCCACAATTTCATATTTTAAAGAGGAACTGTAAGAGCATTACACATGTAAATTATGGTTTGTAGAGTCAGCTCTAGTGATTATGTTTAAAATAGTCTTACACATCTTGTAACAGATGACGATGATGCTTAATGGATTCAGGTATTTTAAATTCTAGTGACTATTTCTATGAGTTTATACTTGGACATTCTTTTCTCAATAGTTCAGACGGACGTTTCGAGGGGACTGTCACTAAGGCAGTTGTTAAGTATGATGGAACCATTTCATGGAATCCACCAGCCAATTACAAGTCAGCATGCACCATAGATGTCACCTTCTTCCCCTTTGACCTCCAGAACTGCTCCATGAAGTTTGGATCTTGGACCTATGATGGCTCACAGGTGAGTCTTTATAACATTGAATGTGTCCTGAGTGATGATTTCTTACTAATTTCATGGTATTTTGATAGGTGGATGTTCTACTGGATGACTTCCATGTGGACAAGCAGGATTATTTTGACAATGGGGAATGGGAGATAGTGAAAGCCACAGGCAGCCGTGGTCTGAGAACTGATGGCAGCAGTTCCTATCCTACCATCACCTACTTCTTTATCATCCGTAGGCTTCCTCTTTTCTACACCCTCTTTCTCATCATTCCTTGCATTGGACTGTCCTTTCTCACTATCCTCGTCTTCTATTTACCCTCAAACGGAGGTGAAAAGATCTCTCTATGTACCTCCGTGCTGGTGTCACTCACAGTCTTCCTCTTGGTCATTGAAGAGATCATCCCTTCCTCTTCTAAGGCAATCCCTCTTATTGGGGAATACCTGGTCTTCACCATGATCTTTGTCACACTCTCAATCGTCATCACCGTTTTTGCCATCAACATCCACCATCGCTCCTCATCGACACATCATGGCATGGCACCGTGGGTGAGAAGGATTTTCCTACACCGACTGCCAAAGCTGCTGTGCATGCGCAGCCATGTGGACCGCTATGCTTCAGATGGAGAGCCTGAAATGGGAAGAAATGTTGGAATAGAAAAGCTAAATATCCCCACCCCTGAGCTCAGCCCTCCTCTGTACACCCATCACAACCTCCAAGCAGCTTTGGAGTCTATTCGCTATATCACCATGCATGTGGTTAAAGAAAACCAGGTCAGAGAGGTAAGTTTTAGTAAATTGCTTTACATCAAAAAAGGCTAATAAATAATAACAGCATGATATTCAGTGAAAGTCCAAATTTTCTTTGTTTTTAGCAATTAAACACATTTTAAGAGATTACTTCTTTTTTTTTTTTTTGTAGGTGGTGCGAGACTGGAAGTTTGCTGCCCAGGTTCTGGATCGAATGTTTCTATGGGCCTTCCTCCTGGTGTCAGTTCTTGGCTCTGCTATCCTTTTCATTCCAGTCATTCACAAATGGGCCAGCATCATCGTCCCTACTCATCCTGGCAGTACTCTCTAGAGGCATCCGATTTATTCCATTGCTGATGAAAGAAAAGCACATTAGCTGTTCTACGACACTATTTGACATTTGAATGACTGAAAGGACCATTTAACAACATTCCTTTGCATTAGATTTTGGAGATGCTATTGTGCCAGAAATAATTCCAACTGGAGATAAATACATGTTGATTTTATAACTTTATTGTAAGCTTGTTTCCAGTTTGCAACTTGACGAGCAACAACAGAAAAAATCAATACAGATACTCCATGACAATTTCTATGGTAAATGAAACCAAAAAATGCAAAAGGGTTTCTAATTTTATTTTTATTTTATTTGGAGGTCGTCTACATTCTATGTCTTTAGATACACATGTGGTTCCTGTTTGGAAAATGATCATAGAGGAAGAACATATCATTTGAGTAAAACATGGCATTTTTATGCTGCTTTTTTGTTTTTTATTTTTGTTCTTTTTCAGATTCTTTTCCTACAGAATAAGTGACCCTTTGGAACTATAAAGAGGGATTCTAAAAAAACATTTTCTTAAGATAAAACAAGAGCCTTTTTGCAGTTTTCGTGCAAACATTCTTGTCAGGATTTGTAGTTACCAGCAATCTGCTTCTTTTCAGAGCAAATATCCTGAATTCCTGTGATGGGCTGGGTTGCATTTAAAATAACAGAGATGTTTAGACACTGTTCTTGGATGTTTTGCATCTATAAAGATTTTCTTATGTTGCCTAGATTCTTTTTACAGATTACCGATTGCCTTTTTTGTTAGAATTTAAAATTCACATTACTCCTTTTAGCCAGGGACAGACTCTTTGCTCTTGGAAGGCTATCAGAAGATTATAGATGAGCTCAGTAACATGTAAAGGAAGATGTTGACACACCAGCATGTGTTGCTATCAAACATAATGTAATCAAGACTATATAATCAACGTTCAACATTTCTAAAAAAAAAAACAATGCTTGGTCCCAAATGCTGGGAGGAGCCACAAGCATTTAGCAATGCATTTGTTGCCTCTCTGTGGCTACAGATCCAAAGTACAACTACAGGGAACTGCAACACAACATCAGTCTATTGTGTAAGACAGCAGAAACTGAGAGATTTATTTTTCTAAAAAGTAAAAATATCAATCAGGAATAAACATGTGAAATCTTAATATCTGGAAGAAATGGTGTAAAAAAAAATGGGTAAACTAACTTATTCTATTGAGGATACTCACTTGAGCTTCTTGTATCTATAATCTGGCTCTTTTGGGTATGATTTATATTTCATGACCGTAGCTCAGGGTCAGAACACATACTGACTGGTAAATCACAAACCTGTTCACCCCCTCCTCCAAAAGGAGCTGCAAGCTATCCATCACTCGTCTCTGCTTTCCCCTTGAGCAAGAAATCAAAGACTTTACACTGATTGTCTGAAGCATAGAGCGGCCCTTAACCTAGAGGGAGCAGTCCATCACTTTCAGGTTGGGAACCAGGACTTCGGAGTAAATGGAGGTGACTACTTACTGAAAATAATTTGATATTGACTTTAATCACTGCATATTTCCTTTTCTGATTTTTAGAATCTATATCCATACATTTGATTATAATTTGCATTATTCCAATCTGTACAGAGTGAAAAAAACATCCAGTATCAACTAGGAACATGGACTTTTATATTGATAAATACGCCCCAAGCCTTTCCTTAGGGTTTGATCCGTTTTCATCTTGTCACTTTTGAGGCCTGATAAATTATTCCAAAAGTGCTTATGTAATTTTTACTCCTGAACGTTATAGTGAGGATGAGAAATGATGAGTCAAACACCAAAAAAGAGCTCAGGTTGTAAAAACAAGGTTTAATTCAAAGCAGGCCTTTTGTACATTGCAGATTAAACAAAGAGGCCCCTTCTTTGGGGGAAAAGTCCCTCCCCCGAAGAAAAGCGGATCTATAATCGTTCCATGCAAGCTGTTCTGGAATTTGGAATGCACTTATGCAGAGTCCAAGATGTTTCACACTTAGAAAATAAGGACCTCATAGGACCAAGTTCAGCAGGTATGTGATTGTTGGTGTAAGATATATATATATATATATATATATATATATATATATATATGCACAAAATTTCTTAACAGTTTCAGTATTCTGTGTAATTCTTTTTTTTTTTTTCTTCAAGGTTTAAGATGACATTTAGGGGAAATGCCACAGCATATATTCTCTTGTTATTTGCTGCATTTCTTTTGTGGAGACCTGGCCATGGAGGAAGGATTTTGGCTTTTCCTTTAGAGGGAAGCCACTGGGTGAATATGGAAATTATGGTTCAAGCTCTCTACTCTGAAGGACACTCTATTGATGTAGTTAAAACCAACAAAAGCTGGTATATCAAGGATGACTCTCCGAGCTACAAAAGCATCGCAGTCCCAGTTGCAAGAGCCTTTAATCATGATTTCATCAACCCAATCCTGAGGAAGATTTTTGAATTAGAGAGAGGAAAGAGCTCCATCATGAGCTTCATTAGTTTGCAGTTTGAAATGTTTAATGCTATGTCCGACATGCATGGAATGATGTGCAAGATGGCTAGCAGTATGTTGGAAGATAAAAGGTTTATGAATAGTTTAAAGGCAAGGAAGTATGACCTGGTACTGACTGATCCTGCATGGGGAGCAGGTATAATACTAGCTCATGCTCTCAAACTGCCTCTAGTCTATAATGTAAGATGGGTTACCAGTGGGGAGGGCCACTTAGCTCTTGCACCTTCTCCTTTATCTTATATCCCAATGACTGGCTCAGGACTGACAGACAAAATGACTTTCATACAGAGAGTCAAAAATGTCCTTTTCTATGCTATCTGGGAATTTCAGGACACCTTTTTGATCAGTCCCCAGTATCAGGCCGTCTGTGATAAACTATTTGGCCCAGAAATTAGATACAAAGACTTGTTACGAGGAGCAGACCTGTGGCTCATGAGAGTGGACTTTGTTTTTGAGTTTCCTCGCCCCACCATGCCAAACGTTATCTACATAGGCGGCTTTCAATGTGAACCCCCTAAGCCTCTTCCTGAGAACTTGGAGGAGTTTGTACAGAGCTCTGGAGAGCATGGAGTCATCATCATGTCTCTTGGAACCTTTGTAAGTGAACTTCCTTTAGAAGTGACTAACAAGATCGCTGAAGCCTTTGCTCAGTTACCCCAGAAAGTAATCTGGAGGTATAATGGTATCAAACCTGCCACTTTGGGAAAAAACACTTTACTGCTTGACTGGATGCCTCAAAAAGATCTTTTAGGTCATCCAAAGGTGAAAGTATTTGTCGCTCATGGAGGAACAAATGGAGTCCAAGAGGCCATTTATCATGCAGTACCAGTAGTGGGGTTACCCGTGTTTTATGACCAGTACGACAATTTGGTCCGTCTACAAGAGAGAGGAGCAGCTAAGATCATTACGTTAGCCAATGTGGACAAAGAGGACACATTCCTGAAAGCTGTCAAAGAAGTTCTGACTGATCCCTCTTACAGGATGAATATGCAGAGACTCTCCAGACTGCACAGGGATCAACCAATCAAGCCCATCGATACTGCCCTCTTCTGGATAGAGTTTGTAATGAGACACAAAGGCGCTGCTCACCTGAAAACTGAGTCCTACAAACTACCTTGGTATTCCTATTACTCTGTAGATGTTGTCCTTTTCTTACTGTTTGCTGTTGCATTGATTATGTTTTTAATAGCTAGGGCTTTCAGGTTGATCTTTCCTCCAAAATGCAGGAAAGAGAAAACAAATAAAAGGAAGAAAACATGACATGTTTCAGCTTTGGCCACTGAATTATACTTACCTGCAGAGTGGATGTTGGTTTTGTCCAGTTTCTACATTATTTTAAATAGCTACACTCTTTTAAATTGACCATGTAATAACTGAATGTTTATATATTTCAAAAATATCTCTTGTTTTTGTTTTATTAAGTCATTATTTAGGCTACAGCTACATTTGATTACATAAATCATGTTGGAATCTTAATACCCTCTCAATATCAGTAGTGTGTTTTACAAGCTTTTTGTGGGGTTTGTCCAATCAGGTTTTGTACATTTTATATTATTGCAGTTAAATAGCGACACCGACTGTTTAGTCTTAAAACAAAAACCACCACCGAAAAAATTAGATGCAAAAGTATTCATACTACTTTACTTTACATTCTG
The DNA here is from genome assembly GCA_030533445.1 of Cyprinodon diabolis. Taxonomy (NCBI): domain Eukaryota; kingdom Metazoa; phylum Chordata; class Actinopteri; order Cyprinodontiformes; family Cyprinodontidae; genus Cyprinodon; species Cyprinodon diabolis. The sequence goes on along the minus strand of CM060065.1, from coordinate 41,217,495 downwards.
TCATGAAACACCTTCAAACTGCCATGTAATTTATAAGTTTTATGCAATACAATGAGGATTGTTTATAAGTAAGCTGAAATAAAACTAAAATACATTTAACTGTTTTTTTTTCTTCAGAAATTTAAATCTAATAAGTGTGACATGACTTTGTGTTTTTACACCCTTACTCTGATCATTAGAAATAAAAAAACAGTACATCCAACTTTATTTCTGTAGTCATTTTCAGTAAGTATATTCCACATGTGTGTAATTTAACTTTTGGTCTCCAACACAGATCCAGAAGACATTCACAGGAGATTTGTGTTACTTACAGTAGGCCAGGTTTCTAGTCTAATTCAACGACTGATCCATCATTCTAAAATGGAAGAATGATGGTGAAAAAGGTCAGGATGTAACAGAAAGGCACCTGAGAGATCTAAAATAACTCTGGAGAAGATTAGCTGGAAGACTATTAATAGAGCAATAGTCTCTTAATGATACAGGAGTTGAGAGATGATGCTTTGGGAAAAGTATACTATACTTAAATGGTTTAAAACAGCCTTGTAGAAACATATATATATATATGGTTGGTCTGCTCATCTTGACAACCAAACCTGACTTACTTTCAGTTGAAAAATTGTATACAACGGACACAGAGACAGAAAGAGGGGTGAGAATGGAAGAGAGGATAAGACAAATAAGGGGAGATAGAAAGAGATAGAGTCAGGGCAGGGTGCATGAAATGATAAAAGAAAACAGCAAAAATAGACATAAGAAAACCTAAGAGAACCAAAGTTATCATTAAAATAAGCTTCAAGAGCAGCAAGTATCCTCTAGAGATCCATGTGTGTCATGGCAAAACCTATTATTATTCAGGGTATTATTCAGGATGGTATATATTTGTAGCTGCAGCTTAATATTTAGTAGAGGATTTACAAAGTTTCTTCAAAAGAATATATCCTTTAAAGCAGGTGTGGGGGGGCCTAGACTAGCCCTACAGCGCACAGGACAGTAAATCTATCAGGTCAACACTGTCACACTATTTAGGGTTTTCACATAAGCAAAATAAACAAAATGTATCCAGGTGCTGGATTTTTGCAACAGATTCTGGCGTAGACCTTCAACGTCAGTTTTTGCTTTCATCTTCAGAGAGAGACATCTTGTTTGTCACACATGCATAACTTGGGCCTGAAGGAGGATCATCTGTGGTTAAAAAAAAAAAAAAAAAAAGCGAGCAGTCAGAACCTTTCTATGCTCACTTCTTTTTTTAACACTTTTGTATTTGTGCTTTTTTCCGAGATACACTTAGCACCCAAGAGGAAATAACAATGTGACATAAAAGTTTTTTTTAATCACCCCCTGGGGGCAATTTATTAATGTCTTTGAATGTCTTACATTTCATATAAGTGATATAAACCCAACACCAACCTGTAGGGAGTTTATCTTTTTTTATTTTGTTTTATCAAATAATAAACTTTCACCATAAGCATGATATACTGCAAAGGTTTGTAAATTTGTTTTAAAAGTGTAGATTAAGTAGATTAAGGGTTGTTGTATGACCATGTCTTTTGTGACTGTAAAAGTATTTTTATTTGTAATGTGATTTCGTGAAGCACTTTGTGACCACTATGTCTGTGAAAGGTGCTATATAAATAAACATTACTTACTTATTTACATATTGATAATGTCCTACCTGGAATGTGGTAAATTCTTTCACAAGAGGAGTAGATTTCATCCCCAGCAGCCTGAACCTCACTCTGATTCCTGATGAAGACATTTATTCAGGTTTAAATACAGAAACTGTTTTATATTTCTGGAAAAAAAAAACAAACACATGGCAGTTTCAAACTAAACGTTCATTTCCTTTTAACAGTTTCACTTTTTGTCACTGTACAACTTTAAAGGGGACGAACAAAAAAGTCATTTTTGTTGCAAATAGAAACAAAGAGATGTTTTATTAAGCTGTCTTGGTTTATATGTTTTCAGAATAACGATTAGATGGAGTTTCAGCAGGTATGTCTCTACTGTGCTGTGACATTTTATTTGGGTTTTCTTTTCAACATAACTTAAAATTAGTTTATTTGAATTAGATTTGGATTTTTTATCATTCTGACCCATGGATCCTTGCATTTAGAAGTAAAAGCTCTACTCCTATCAGTTTTCTATCAGGATTGAACTGCATTTAGCTCAAAGTTTCTTATCACTGTGAAGCTTTCCATAGTTACAAAAGATACATCTCACTATTCTCGTGTGGTTAATGGAAAACTTCAAATGCACCAGATCCTCTTTTGACATTAGTTTCTTTCTTACACTTCTTTATAAAAGGTCATAATTGCGGACATTGTCCGTCGATGTCAAGGTAGGTTTGCAGTTTTACCACATACAGATAATAGACTGAGCAGTAATCTGTGAAACATTCAACCTTCAAAACCTTTTCCTCACTCTAACTTCTCCCTAGCCTTTCGGCTTAGTTGCGGTCTTTTTAATGCTGCATCTTTTACTAATGTTCTCTGGTTAAACCTCTGAGGCTTTCATAGAAAAATTGCAATCATCCGGAGAATAGCTACGCATGCTTTAACTATAAATGCTAAATTGCAACATCACAAGGCTGCAAGCTTTGACTAGATCTTAGGGGTATCAGGGTAAAAAAGGGTAGCATATCCCTGCATGCCACACATGTTGATAAGGAATTTCATTTAATATAAAAAAAAAACATCCTAACCACACAGCTTGTAGAGATAGATGTGCATACTTACTGTTCTTCATTCTCCACGCTGAAAGAGTCATCTTCCCCATCTGCTTAAAAGGTTTTTGTTTAATGGATACAAGCATCGTTAAGCTATTTGTTATCCATATCAATTTATCTTTTTCTTGTTTCTTTTAAATAAATATTTATGCATGAAAGAACTGTTGAAATCAGTTAGACAGCATTACAGTAGACTTTCTACTCAGCATTTTAAAGTTTGAAATAAAGAGAAAATCATATATTTTCCACTCTTCTATATTAAAATAGACATGTAATTTAAAAAAGAGGGGAAATATTTACAGTTTTTAAATCATACGCTACTTTAAATATGCATTTTCTAAAGCATCTCTTTATGGTGATTTAATTACCTTCATGGGGTTCATCATTCATTGGCTCCAATTTTTCTGTGTTCCGCTCCTCACGATCAGAGCTGACAATCCTAAAGAAAGGAAATTTGTCCATTATATCATCCTCTATTAATATCTTCTTCCAGTAGGGGGTATAACTAATCCAAAGCTTACCATGGCATAAATGAAGCTTTGAAGCTGGTTTTGTGATAGATCCATCGCAGAAAGAGACCAAAAAGAACTATAAAGACTATTAATCCACAAAACAAAGCTCCCCAGGAGATGGATTCCTCTGAAACATAAATCACATTTTATGACGTGAGATGTTATAAGGTGAAATAAATTCTGAAAATAAAGAATATGAGCTGTAAAATCCCACCTTTGACATCCAGAAACGCCTCATTCATTCCCTGTAGCTCCTTCCATTTTGTCTGATAGCATTTAGATGGCAGTAAGAGGCAGCTGTAATGACCTGAATCCCTCCCGACTGCACCTTCAATGACGAAATAGGCCTCCATCCGAGAAACATCAAATACTTGCAACTGAAGGAACGTTTTATTCTTCTTCAGGGAGCAGTAGATGAATTGACAGTTACTGATGGTGTGCAGGGTTCTAGAAAAGCTGCATTTAAACTCAATACGGTTTCCCTCATGAACCGAGGCGGGCCCAGCTACAGAAAGGACTGCAGGGATGAAATGGGCTGCAAAGAAGTGAGAAAACATCAGCATAGAGAACCCCCCCCCAAAATTGTGCGATAAATATATAAATAAATGCTTACCTATAACTAGAATCTCAACATCATCCTGTCCCGTTCCAGCTACTGCAGTAAGGTTGTGACTTTCAGTTGAATAAAAGCAGCTGTAATTTCCGCTGTGATCAAGACTAACATTAGATATTTTAAAGGTAACATCATTTAGATTTTGCTTCATTGTCATTTGCAGAAATCCTTTTCCATTTTTCAGTAAATAGGCAAAATCAGAGGGTTTAGCCTTTTGCCCATAAATGCTGCAGGTTACATAAAGATCACTGCCCTCGCTTATAGTCCTCTGCCGGACCAGGATCTTTAAAGGAAAAAAATCTACACAAAAGAAACAGACAAATATAGCATTATTTTCTCTTAAAATTCAGCTAATAAATACCGAATCAACTGGTTCTCACCATTGGTTTGGCCAGATACCAGAATTAGGAAAATGCCTTGAAGACAAGAAAGTGTCGAATCACATTAATTTTGAATCTGCAAACATAATTGAAACATAGATTCTGTTTTGGTTTGCTGTCAGTTTACTTACAGAAAACAGCAGGTATGATAATCATCTTCAGCAGCGATCTGACTCTCTCAGACAGCTTCTGTTCGGACACTTTCCTACTCCCCCAGATCAAGTGGGCAGAAACTGTACAACACTTCCTGGTTCTTCTTCTGTGTTTTATATTTCAGTGCTTTTTTCCAATAAAGCAAGTCATGAAACACATATGATTTATAAAAGAAGGCACAACTCCCAACACAATCATTGCATTAAAGATGCAGAGTTTTCCCTTCCTTATCAAGTTTATGCTCTGCACTAACTAAAAAGGCTGCAACATTAAATGGTCAAAGGGACAGGGGCCTTTAATATCACCATGATTGTGTGACAAATCGACAGCTTATTTTTAAAGTGTTGCATATATTTGTGTTTATTAATACTTTCTAAAATCAAATTTTTGCTGCAGTTCTTATAGACTTAAACAGTTCTCAAACTTGCTGGGGTGAATCTGTGAACCTCTATTTCCAGTCCTGCCATCCATAGATTCTCCCATTAGACTTAGCCCTGGACTTTGACTGGGCCGTTTGGACATAAACATGAGCTTTGATCTAAATAATCCACAGAGACCCTCGCTGTTCTGTTCACTGTTGCCGTGAGAACGTTTTTTTCAGGCCAGAGGAGCATGCACTCTTAATTTTCTGCCACAAATAGGGTTTGGCTGGTTGGTCAAAGAGCAGAATATATTTTCCCTTATATGACTTGTGACAAACTGTAATATGGACTTTTATGTTGTTATGTTTTTCTTTCAAAAAATCATGTTCCTCTTGCCACTCTTCCATAAATGCATGATTTTGGAGAATCCAACTAATAGGAGGAAGAGTTTTCCTCATAGTTACCTTAGATTGTCTTGCCTGCTACCCTGTGGTCCCTCTTTGCTTGGCATGTCAGTTAAGGTGAATAGTTCTTTTCCCCTGGATTCTGTTTAGAAGTATAAGGGTAAAAAGACCTGGACACATAAAGTAAACACACTACATATTTGTATTTTTAAAACATGTGACTTAACAATTCTGCACAATTTTATGTCTGTCTGTCACATAAAATCTCATTAGAATTTTATTTCAGGTTACTGGTTGTAATTTGACAATGCAGAGGGTCCTATAGGTGTATAGATACTTTTCTCAGGCCCTATTTTGACCATTATCTTGATTCATATCTTTAGCTCTAAGCTTTTTTTTAGGTAACATTTATGAGGGTAACGAGAAACCCATTCTAACAGTGTCTTTACGGGATCGCCCACAGAGCAGCTATACAAGCACTGAGAGGATTTGAATCTGAATTGACTGAGTCAAGCTTGTCTCTCCCATGTTTCATCACACAGTGGCCACACAAACACACTTACCCAAAAAAACAGCCACCCACATGCACAAACAGCAAGATAATCAGTGACCACAAACATGACTGTCACACGTAACTTTGAAATTCCTTTGTAGTAGCACAACAGGAAACAAAGCTCATCATAATTTCAAAAGAAGACTCTTAGACCCATTGGGTTACTCTGTCAAGAGTTCAAAGATTAAAATAGTTAGCAGATAAAAACCACAATCATTATTGCATCTGATTTGCTCCTTTTTTTCATTTTAGAGATAAAATAATTTTAAAAAAATGCTGCAAAAAAAATCTAAACTTTCATTTTCAAAGAAGATTTATTTACCATATCATTTTAAATAATCAGTTTTTAAATTGTGGGTTTGCTTGTAAGAAGTTTCTGTAATGAAATGTTACCATTGCAACCAACCAAGACACTGCCAATAGGTAAAACCTGCAATAACACAACATGGCCACATGATGTCGCTCTTTGAAATGGTTTATATCATTACTTGGATTCTCATGAAGACATTTCATCCTTGACAGAATGAAAATATTTGTGTTTTTAATTATTGTTTTTTTTTCTTCTGCTTTTTAAAACAAACAGTTTGTTTTTCATAGCCTTGTTTTTCATCTTAATAGATTTTAAAAAACTTTGAGAAGTTTTTACTTGCTCACTATTACCAAAGATTTATTAAAAATTTATATTCTAGGCCTAATATAAATGATTTTTTCTCTTACTCATTTTTTTGTGTGATTTTGACTAACTTTTATACAGAAAAGTAAAAATAGATGATCTGACAAGTTAAGTTCTCACAGTAATATGTTAAATATGATCACTGTTTTGTCAGTAAGATCATGGCGAGATAAATCAAAGAAAGAATGTTTACAATAATCAATGATGATTATTTACCTCTTCTTTCATTTTTTTGTTACATGCTATTTTCTAAAATGGATTTTCCTGCAGTTTTGGCCCAGAGTGCCGCCATATAAAGGCAGCATCAGAAGGTTACCTGTTAGTTTTACCCCTTATTATCCTTCCTTTCTTTCTTTGTGTGTCAGATAATCCCCCAACAAAAAGATCTATATCAAAGTATAGAAGAAGGAAGGAGCAGGTGACCCACATACAGATGTTTCACTCTTTGATGCAATCATCCCAGTTTTATAGTCCCTGTCCTGTGACTTTTGTCACGTCTTCGCCATCCCCTTCAACCATATTTTCTGTCTGCAAAACAATAGATGTAGCTGTATACCAGGAGTAGCTAAAAAGTTTGAAGTCACTGTAGGAATCAGGGTTAGAAAGGAGGGCTACAGTTGATTTAGAAGATTCTGGATTAGATTTTAGAAGCTTTTTCTCCAAATCTTAAATTTGAAAAAACAGTTTCTTCACTCTGTAGGGAGGGAGGTATACCTCTGAGGGAACCTTTTGATGGAAACTGTTTGCATATATACAAAATATGAACCTATCAGAGTTTAAAACTATTCAAGAGTAAATGCTGATGATTTAAAAAAATCTAGAAAATAAAGACTGTAATGATGAACATCTTTTAAAAATTAAAAAATTTTTTTTTAAAGCAAAATAACAATACTTTAATTTCTATAAAATAAAGAAACTTTTTTCAAAGAAAGAAGGAGTATAAAGTTAAAAGAGGAACTAAACTCTAAAGATGCTGTCAGTGAGAACATCTTAAAAATAGTGGGCATTTTCATTCTCATGAATAAAAAGAGTTTAAATTAAAATTTTAATTAGATAAATTAAAAAGTAAAAACAAATCATTTTAGAATAGTAAACAATATACTTTATTTGAATAAAAAAGAATTAGATGTAAATTAACGCTAAAAAGTAATGGATTTGCAAAATATATAGTATATATATATAGTTAATTAATTAGGTTATTTGCTTTTTTTGTTTTTTGTTTTGCATTAAGAAAACTTGTTTTAGTTTTATTTATTATCACAATACCAAAAGAAATTGTTTAAACAGTTAAAAAACAATATCTGACATTAATTTAAAGCGAAAGGAGAATAAAAACATACTGTATATCTCTACCTACTCCTTTTAAACACGGAAGAACAAAATGTAATATGATACATCACGCAGATGTTTAAAATATACTTTCACCAAAATGCTAAACCAACTCTATGATGGCCAATCTAATTTAAAACAACATAAATTAACAAATAGTTGAGCTTAAAGCTCCCTCTTAAGCTATTTAAGATAGAATCTGTTCACCCAGTCAAATAAATTCAATAAATTAATGTTTTTACTGTTTAAAGCAAAACATTATACATTTAAAACATTTCCCTTAAAAAGAGTGAGATTATGCAGTGTGTGAATATTTACAACATCATTCTGGTTTAACTGCAGCAGATTTCTCCAGCTGTTCTTACTCCATGTAGAACATAACAGCTTAACAGTCAGCATTACTATTCCTTGATATTTACCAGAGATGGCAAAAGTACTCACTTTCCGTACTTGAGTAAAAGTACAGATACTTGTGTTAAAAAATACTCTGGTAAAAGTGGAAGTACTGATTAAACTTCTTTACTCAAGTAAAAGTAACAAAGTAAAGGCTTGTAAATTTACTTAAAGTATAAAAGTCACAATAGAAACCACTTTTTTCATGCCGTTGCCTACATTTTAAATGGGTGTCTGCCAATAGGACTAGATCACTGTTGTGTTCATTTTCAATCATCTCGTCGTCCATGCTACTATGCTAACGCCACCGCCACCAAGCTGCAATGATTTGCCGCCAATGAATACCGCCGAATCTGTCGATTCATCTTGTAGTGGTGCGTCAAATGCAACGTAGATTCCCATCCAATTAGATTGAATTTGGTATTGATGACGTGAAAAATAATAACGGTAACTCCATTGAAATGATTCAAAACTAAAGTAATGAGCCAATTTTTTTAAATGTAAGGAGTAGAAAGTACAGATATTTGTGTAAAAAAGTAAGGAGTAGAAGTAAAAAGTCGCCATGATAATAAGTAGTAAAGTAAAGTAAAAATATCAAAAAAATCTACTTGAGTACAGTAACAAAGTATTTGTACTTCGTTACTTCCCATCTCTGATATTTACTAACATATGTCCTAGTGGTTGGTTAACATTTACATTTTATTATTTCATCGTCAGATTTCTGTGAGGTTAGAGGGCAGGTTGAAGAAAATGAAACCAGAATAGTGTGTCACAGATTTATTAGATTTATTATATAATCAAGACAATGTCAAACAAATAGAATAGTAAACACAAAATCCTATGCATTTTCTCTCTTCGACTTTGTGCCTTTTGTTTTTTTTTCACCTTTCAAATAGAAGCCACAGTCTCATATGTGTGGGTTAATAGTTTTTTTAAATTCAATCAAATATCATCCCCGAGTAATAGAGGCTGGAGGAAGAGGCCAGCTGTCCCCAGGATACAGACAAGGACAAAAACCCAGAGGAAGATCCTATCGATAACCATGGCAACATACTTCCAGTCATCCTGAACCTGTGGGACCACAACAACAAAAAAATGGTTATAGTTTCATTTTAAAGAGCATTCTATGATAGATTTTTTTCATGCTATACGAACTTCTTACCTCTTTCGCTTCATTCTGTAGTTTCATGTTCTCTGCTATGTATTTAACACTTTCAATTGCCTCTCTGACTTCAGGAGACAGAGGCAAAACTGACAAAGCTCCTCCATCCAGAGACTCTGAACTGGAGCAATGACTGTCTTGTCTGGTCCCAACACCAGTGCTCCCGGTCAGCGCTCCAAGGCTTCCCAGTCCACCACCCCCACCCACTGAGTCTGACGGCAGTCTGCCAGATCTCTTCTGCCAGCAACAGTTACAGCGGCCTTCACAACACAGGACACCAGAACCAGCACATTTGTCTTCGCTCAGGTTGTTCATGTCAGAGAGCTCTGTGTTGTTAAAAAGCCGCTGGCGGTTCGTCAAGCTCGACACCACACTGGATGCCAAAGCCTGGGGCTTATGTTGCTTTTGCAGGGTGCTGGAAGAGTGAACAGTGCAGGATCTCAGATGCATTGTCTCGACACTGCCAGACACTGTCACCTTCTGCGAGTCCCTATCCGGCCTGGTCATAAACATCACTCTGGGCAGAAGACCCAGAAACACGCGACGCACCCAACAGGGCATAGTGTGAGTCTTAGGCGTGCGGTAGTGGACATTCAAGACAAAAACGGTGATGACAATGGAGAGGGTGATGAATATCATGGTGAAGAGGAGGTACTCGCCAATTAGAGGTATGACAAGTGAGGTGGAGGGAATGGTTTCTGTTATGACGAGGAGGAAGACAGTCAAAGAAAGCAGGACGGAGATGCACAATGTGACTTTCTCACCACAGTCGGATGGCAGGTAGAAGACAAGCACAGTTAGGAAGGAGATGAGGAGACATGGGATTATCATGTTGATGGTGTAGAAAAGAGGCAAGCGGCGGATGTACAAAGAGTAAGTGATATCAGTGTAGATCTCCTCGCAGCAGTTGTACTTGATGTCGTGCTTGTAGCCAGGCGCGTCAATGATAATCCACTCGCCTGTCTCCCAGAAGTCCTTGAGATTTATAGTTGAACCAATCAGTACCAAGTCAATCTTGGCCTTGTCGTAAGTCCAGGAACCAAACTTCATGGTGCAGTTTTGGTAGTCGAAGGGGAAATATGTGACATCGATTTTGCAGGAGCTTTTAAATATAGCCGGAGGGATCCAGGTGACGTCACCATTGTAGCGAAGCAGAGCCTTTGTTTTATCGTCTACCTGGAAATCGCCAACTGCACTGTGAACAACATAAGAGTAAAACTGATGAAAATGGGCAATGCGGGGTTAAATACGACTATTAACTAATGATTTGGTCTGAGAAGAGGCTTATGCACAGAAGGGAAAATAATAAACTTAATTGATTTGTTAGTAAAAATAAATGTTATTGTTGACATTAAATCCAAAATGGATTTCCTTAACACACAAGTAATGCAAAAAAAAACAACAACAACAAAAAAAAGCTGTCATATGTGGACGCACTGTATACAGGTGCTGGTCATAAAATTAGAATATCATGAAAAAGTAGATTGATTTCAGTAATTCCATTTAAAAAGTGAAACTTGTATATTATATTCATACATTACATACAAACTCATATATTTCAGATGTTTATTTTGTTTAATTTTGATGATTACAAATGACAACAAATGAAAATCTCAAATTCATCATATCAGAAAATTAGAATATTACTGAAGACCAATAAAAACAAAGGATTTATAGAAATGTTGGCCAACTGAAAAGTATGAACATGAAAAGTATGAGCATGTACAGCACTCAGTATTTAGTTGGGCCTCCTTTGGCCTGTATTACTGCAGCAATGCGGCGTGGCATGGAGTCGATCAGTCTGTGGCACTGCTCAGGTGTTATGATAGCCCAGGTTGCTCTAATAGTGGCTTTTAGCTCTTCTGAATTGTTGGGTCTGGTGTATTGCATCTTCTTCTTCACAATACCCCATAGATTTTCTATGGGGTTAAGGTCAGGAGAGTTTGCTGGCCAATTAAGAACAGGGATACCATGGTCCTTCAACCAGGTACTGGTAGCTTTGGCACTGTGTGCAGGTGCCAAGTCCTGTTGGAAAATGAAATCTGCATCTCCAAAAAGTTGGTCAGCTGCAGGAAGCATGAAGTGCTCTAAAACTTCCTGGTATGTGGCTGCGTTGACCCTGCACCTCAGAAAACACAATGGACCAACACCAGCAGATGACATGGCACCCCAAACCATCACTGACTGTGGAAACTTTACACTGGACTTCAAGCAACGTGGATGAAGTGCCTCTCTTCTTTTCCTCCAGACTCTGGGACCTTGATTTCCAAAGGAAATGCAAAATTTACTTTCATCAGAGAACATGACTTTGGACCACTCACCAGCAGTCCAGTCCTGTTTCTCTTTAGCCCAGGCAAGACGCTTCTGACGCTGTCTGTGGTTCAAGAGTGGCTTGACACAAGGAATGCGACAGCAGAAACCCATGTCTTTCATACGTCTGTGTGTGGTGGTTCTTGAAGCACTCACTCCAGCTGCAGTCCACTCTTTGTGAATCTCCCCCACATTTTTGAATGGGTTTTGTTTCACAATCCTCTCCAGGGTGCGGTTATCTCTCTTGCTTGTACACTTTTTTCGACCACATCTTTTCCTTCCCTTCGCCTCTCTATTAATGTGCTTGGACACTGAGCTCTGTGAACAGCCAGCCTCTTTAGCGATGACCTTTTGTGTCTTGCCCTCCTTGTGCAAGGTGTCGATGGTCGTCTTTTGGACAACTGTCAAGTCAGCAGTCTTCCCCATGATTGTGTAGCCTATAGAACTAGACTGAAAGACCATTTAAAGGCTTTTGCAGGTGGTTTGAGTTAATTAGCTGATTAGAGTGTGGCACCAGGGGCCATCAATTTTGAACCTTTTCACAATATTCTAATTTTCTGATATGATGAATTTGAGATTTTCATTTGTTGTCATTTGTAATCATCAAAATTAAACAAAATAAACATCTGAAATATATGAGTTTGTATGTAATGTATGAATATAATATACAAGTTTCACTTTTTAAATGGAATTACTGAAATCAATCTACTTTTTCATGATATTCTAATTTTATGACCAGCACCTGTATACTGTATATATCCCATCCACCTTTTCTTCCTTTGGAGCTGATTTAAAGACTACACTTCTCAACTGTGACATGAATAAACTCTCAATCAATCAATCAATCAATCAATCAATCAATCAATCAATCAATCAATCAATCAATCAATCAATCAATCAATCAATCAATCAATCAATCAATCAATCAGTACACACATGTAAATCCTTTAAAAACCAAAAAAGAAGGAATGACAAGTAATGGGTATCAAACACATAAAAAAAGAGGTTTAAAAAGGCATAAATAGCCAAGAAATGTGCTGAAATCTGCCACTATTTAGAAAGCAGTCCTAGTCATTATCAGTGCAAGATAGATATTGTGTTGTTTAATCCTAATTGATGATTTATAAAACCATTACCATGGTCTCACAGAGTATTCTCTGATAGTCACAAGCAAATGGCCCTCTGCAGACCTTTGAAACATTGTGGCATATATAAAAAAATTGTATTTTATTTTTTTACTTCTTCTCAATCCTGTTTTCCCTGTGAGCATTTTCAAGATTTTAAACTATTTGTGTAGAAGAACAACAACCAATAACACAGCCAAAAAACACGTTCAACTTGCTTCTTCAAACAGGCGACATTTTAAAGTTATTACCCAAAAAAATGCTTTAATATTTTTTTTAAAACAAAATATAGTGAGAGTGTTTAACACTTATTCCCTGTCTTCCCAATATCCTTCATTTGGATTTATTTGTATTTGTGGATCACTTTGCTATTGGCTGGTTGTTCTGGTGTGAGAGAATACATTCATATAACGTTGCCTTGTTCAATACTTATTTTCCCAACTGTGGTTTGCTAAAGATGCACCAAAATAAATATAGAAAAAAAAGCCAACTTACTTGTTGTAGAGAACAATGTCCGGCTTCCAAATTTTGTTTGATGGAACTCGTATAAACTCTACTCCACCAAACTCTTTAGGATCCCATTTGAGTTTATAGTCATTCCAAATCTGACAAAAGGAAACAATTATTAATACACAACTCAAGCAACATCATAATGACATTTAAACACCTGGAACAGCTTTAAATAAAATCTGAAATTTTTGTTTACATCCAGTAACTTTACTAGTAAATCCAATTAAACTTGATGCAACATCGAAGCATCTGATGGGTTTGAACCAAAAGCCATCATCTTTCTGCAGATGGTTCTTCACAGTAATTGGCAGCAGGGGAAATCAAGAGTCAGACTCTGTTTTATTGGACAAATAGGGTAAAACACAATAATATAAACTGTCTGTATTCAAGGGGGATCACTTGAAATCATCCTTTGAGAGACCGTATGCTCTCTGTTCTGTTGAACAATGCTAGTCAAACTTAACTTTAGCTTTTAAGAAGTCACTACAATTAGTGCTGCAAAATAAAACAAACTTGTTCGATTTGGAAACTGATTCTTTTTGATTTAAAAAAACACCATATGTTATGTGGTCCTGAGGTTCTGAGTTCAAGGCCCACTCCCACAGACTGCCACACTGGTCTCTGAGCAAGACCCTTAACCCCACACTGCTCCCCGGGCGCCCCATGATGGCAGCCCACTGCTCGTCAAGTGGATGAGTTAAATGCAGAGGTAAATTTCTCCAATGTGAGATCAATGAATATCTATTATTAGTAGTATTATTATACTGTAAATCACTTTTGTTAGCTGAGATTGTTTCATAATGTCCTTATAAATACATTTTGAACTAAATTGAATTAGGGTTAAGAACCTTAAAAGAGTGGTTTAACAGAGAGTTTGACAATACATAAGATTTCATTTTTAGCAGTTTTGCTCCATGTAATAATGGAATACAAAGTTTTATTAAGGTTGGACGTTTTAGGTCTATTGTGCTGAAGTTCCTTGTATTTGTTTATAAGGAGAAGATGGAAAATCAGCAGTGTTTGAATTTAATAACTATAGTCAATTTAATTCAGTATCATTATGAAGTCACATCTATGTGTGTTAAGTAATGATGATTTGTTTCAATCTTGTCTTTTTTCTATTTGAATTAAGAACAGTCTGAGAAATGCCTTTAAAAAGCTTCCTGCCATAGTAGTTCATCATTGCAGTCCAGGCAACACAGGGCAAGTTCAGTTTGGTAAAGCACCATTCATACACAGACTATTTCAGAGTGATTTTCTTTCTTTATTTTTTTGTCCTATTTCTCTCCAAGACATAGCTTTGGACTCAGCTTTTACTGAGAGTTACTATGTGCTCTATTTGATCCCTTTGACATGAAACTGGCTCAGAGCTCGTCTGCTTAGCTGTTTATTTTCCCCACAGAGCCGCCTCAGGAGCTAGTTTACCGTTACCTTTTCCAACATGGAAAATATTCTTAGATCAATGCTTCCGTGTTCGTTTTGTATGTCTGCTTATGTCTCCTTCAACCCCTGTTGGCCTTGGCAGATGGCCGCTCACACTGGGTCCGGTTCTGTTGGAGGTTTTTTTCTTGTTAAAAGGGAGTTTTTCTTCTCCACTGTCACTGCTTGGATGCTTTCGATAGAAAATTGTGAGCCAATCTGACTATTTCATTTGATTGTCTCTGTTAAGTCCTTGAGATATGTCAAATTGGTGCCATATACATCTATAAAATTTCAATTTTAGAAAAACAAAAGGATAAAAAATATAAACTAAAAACTTACTGAACAATAAAAAAATAATAATTTTAAACCATGTCCCACTTTGTTTCGTTCCGGTAACTTTCTGGTTACCTTAGGGGTTGGATCATATCTAATAAGCAGCTCTGATATGTGTTCCATGGAATGCATTATAGACCAGCAACAATATTTAAAATGAAATCTTTTTACATGCAGTATGTAAAGGTTTAGAAAATGTGGGGCAGGAATCTGGCAGCAACATTATGCAGGAGTTCCTACTGCCTGATTTATTACAGAGACCTTTAAAGACAGCTTTCAAATGCTCTAGCCTGCAGAAAATAAAGACATGCATCATATTTGTGTCATTTTGTCAGGAAACTCTTTGAATTATTGTAAGATGGGAGTTGGCTAGTTTAGTAATAATACTTTATGTGGATGTTAACATTTAGGTCTGAGTTCCCCAGGCAGTCAAGACATACAGTACTGTACGTTTTCTGGTCTAATTGAAGCTAGCTTAGTTTGATTTCTAAACCTAAAATTTCTGCAATAAAAACATCTGGGTTTTCTGCATAAGGTCTGAGATAATGTTGATCTATTTATAAAATGGACACAAGAACTTTATTAAACTTCAGTTATGATCACATTGAAATATAAGGTTGATGTGTCATCAGCGTAGTGCAGTGTTCTCTAGTGACAGCTAGACGTCAAATAAAATTAAGACACAAAGTCTGCCAAGCAAGATCAGACCTAATCCAGCACAGTACCAGGTTTGTCCACCCACTTTTCCAGTCCATCTATCAGCCCAAAAGAATCCTGTAAAAGCAGACTGGGTCGATACTTCATGCCTTTGCTAATGGTTTAGTTTCTCAAACATAGACCGGAAAACTTACATGTCTCAGCCACAAATTGGTTTCCATGATCTGATTGACTTCATCCTAAAAAAAGAACAGATTATAAGGACATTAGTGTAAAAGTAAAAAACAAAACCCAAAACAAACAAACTCACATTTGTTACCATTTTAGTAAAAACTGTCACAATACAGTCACATGTGATGATGAAACTTAACCCAGAGCTGTTTTTTTCTTTCTGCGAGGTCACGTTTTGGTAAATCCCAAGAATGACGATGACGAGACATGCACCTGAGTCCTCTGGGCCTCATGCAGAAATGCACAACAGCTGGTGCTGCTAGGTCATCTCACAAATATAACTTTTATTTTAATAAGCTAGAGCACAGCAGCTAAAGAGAGGAGGGAGAAAAGTTGCACAAGCCAGATTTATATGTGACTTAGAGCGTGAAGGAACCACACTTTTGAGCCAGTGGAGAACATTAACCATTCATGTGACCATATGTATGCAGAAGGGCTCGAAGGTTCAGTGGTGAGCACAAGTGACCAAAAAGTTCAAGCATAAGCTCTGGTTATGTCTGTTTACTAGCAACGCAAGCAGAGTACCATGGGTGAGCCTAAATCCCGAATGATTGCAGCAGCCCCAGTAATGAGCTATTGATGGTCTAAATGAACTCATAGAGGCGTGATGTAATTGGTTTGGATGAACCAATACCATTTGGGGCTGGGTTAGGAGCAGCAGGTGTTGCTGAGTGAAAAAAGTCATCCATCAGCAGCTTAATTTCAGTGGCTTTCTCTTTAAAATGTGTTTATTTTTTTTTTACATTTTCATGCACCTGGACTCATCTCCGGGGATGCCACCAGAACTAGGATGAGTTTCTGTAACGTGAAAGGTCCTTCATACTTCTTTATTTCAATAAATCTTTGCTGAGATACTGGACAGAAAAAAAAAACATGGAGATGAGCAGCAAAATATCTTATTCTGTGTGTTCTATTGATGCAATGTCCTGCAACAATAGTTTTATCTCCTGAACCTTTTTCAATTTTCATTACAGTAACAAACTCCATTATATTTGATTGGAATTACATTTGAGAAATCTACTCCAAGCTCCAAAATACCCAATGTGTTAAATTATTATTATTAATGAAAATCAAATCTTTATTGGCATTATTGGCAACTTTTTTTTTTAGCATGTTTCATATCTATAAAATAAAACAGCCCTTTTCATAAGGTCTCCTAGTTTTTAGGGCTAATATAAGTGATCAAATAGCATCCTGAGAACCAATGATAATACCAGGCAGATAAAGATTAAAGCTTTTTTTAAAAAGACTGTTTTGTTTTGTTTTTTTTTACTTCAAAATGGAGATTTTTCATCATCTGGAAACGAGTCAAGTTTGTAACAAATGCAAATCCAAGACATGGTAATCTACTTCTTAAACCAGGCCCGATAAATACATTATTAATCTGACAAAGAGCCAGCCGGGCCATGGTGACTTTGGAGATACAGAGACCATAACCTAAAGTGGAAAAATCTGTTGACAGGGCATCTATTAGGGGTATTAATAGAAGTGTGCCAAGAATTAAATGGCAGATGGAGGAAAGCCATAGATTTCTTGTTTTAGGTTAGCAGAGCCAAAATATGAATGAAAGAACAAGGGTCTGAGGAGACCCAAAATCTTGACCCAGCATGACAGCAACGCCCTGTAGTAAAACAAGGTGATAGCAGCATCATACTGTGGGAACACTCTTCTTCTGTTGTGAAGCTGATCATGGTTGAGGATCAGATGTATAAAACTAGATAGGGATACTGTGAATAAACATGTTAAAGACGGCAGGACAACAACTGTAGACATTCAGTCAAAGTTATAATTTCATGCTAAATATTTTTACATTTTATTTTTAAGAATGACCCATTCAAAGTCAAAACCTAAATCAGATTATAGAGCAAGGGCAATACTAACTGTTGACCAGCTATTTTCTTCTTTTTTTCCAAGCTTTTTTTTATTGTCATTACAGTGTAACAAGTACAGAGCAACAAAATTAACTCTCTGCATTTAACCCATCCCCATGGGAGCAGTGGGCTGTCATTGTGCAGCGCCCAGGGAGCAGTATGGCAGTGTGCCCTAACCACTAGGCCACCACTCCCAACCACTAGGCTGACCAGCTTAACTTAAGCTACTTTACGATGGTTTACTTTTTTGTTTTTCCAATCTCACAATTATCTACTACCATATGTTTTTTCAATAAAATTTAAGATCTACTAAAAGGAAACATAAAACCGGTTCAAGTGATACTAACATTTTAGCAATGTACTGGAAAAAAAAGACATGCAGTTCTAATTTTAAAGCAAAAATGAAAACAATTTAAGTTTTTCTTCTTAACCTGAAAAATAAATTAACATACATAAAACAAAAGGCAGCCTTACAGTCACTGACCTACCAGGATCAGTCCAAGAAATTTATCTGTGATCGACAAACTAGAGAAAAGCCCAACATTTAAATAAGAAATGCTCATCAGACCAGGCAGTGATATTATGAAGGACTGCTAAGAGCTTCTAAGACACCTGACATTTCTCAACCAGACAGGCAACCAGACTCACCCTGTCTTTGTCTATTTCCTTCCTCAGGTAGATAATCTGTGGAATGATGTGATCTGACATGTAGAGTCAAAGGTGTGTCAGAATGCATCCGAATTGTGGTACAGATTTACACAAGGTTATTTTATTCTGAGAATAAAAAAAGAGTATCTCTAAGCTTTTGGTCATGTCTACTGACCAGAATGATTTATGTCTGTTGTGCCCCATAAATAACAGCAGGCTTAGACTCTGCAAGGAAAAAAAAAGAAAAAAGCAAACCTTTTTATCATCCACTTACCACTTTGACCAGCTGTGACATGGACACTTCAAACTGCACAATGACCGGATCAGACACATTCTCCACTGGCCGAATGTACTGATTGTAGTTGGAGAATATCACCGAGAAGAGCTTATGCTCTGCTTCTGAACATGTGCCTCCTGCACCGGAGCAAACGGTCAGACATGGATCAGTGACTGCAGGATTTTCCACATGGCAGAAATCCAAGTTGTGCATTTCTCAAATCATTTCTACACATTCTGTGCTATTTGACCTGCATGCTGTTTGATCTCAGTGTATCATCTCAAGTCACTCAATAAAGAGAAACTTTATTCAATTAGTCTTTAAGTTAAAACAGAAAGTTTTAAATTTTCTAAATATGCAGTTAATGGAATAAATTAAATAGTTTTTTTTTAATGAAAGGCTTCAAAAATCATTAAGCTAATGTGTGAAATGAATAACATAAATCAAGAAAAATGCAACAAGTATACAAGCTGATATAATTTCACAAAAAATGTCTTACCTGAAAAGATGTACAAAAATATGAAGTAAAATCTGTTATCCATCCTCACAGAGGACAGATGAATCAGGGGTCAACGGCAGCAGAGCTTCACGATGCAGACAGAGGAAGAAAGAGTGATAGAGTGTGCGCAGCTGCAGACTCAACCAGAGAACACGGGGAGGGAGGCAGTGGCACAGTCAAACACACAGCCAGTCACCGAGAGGAACTACACAGCACACAGATGTGCACGCTATGGTCAGTAAATCAAGTCAGACACCAGGAGGCTTTTTTTCTCTTTTATACTGCTGGGTTTTTGTTGTTTTAAAAACCAAGTAAAATCTTGCAAGTCAATATGCTAATTACTAAGCAGCCTGAAGATTCAGAAAAACAAATACGTTATGCTGTCATCAGACCAGTTGGTATTTACTTGGGTTTCCCTCTCACAAACATTCATTATGAAATCTAAATATTAAATCTAGACTCGCTGTCCCTCTGGGGTTTGGACAGCCTTCAGTGGAACAGATTCCTTATTCATTTATTTGTTTCCTTTGTTAAAAAAATGAGATTAAAAAAACACTTTAAATCAATAGATTTACTTCTTTCAAGCAGCTTTAAGGTTTTCTTGATTTTAGAGGAAAGATTCAAATGTTCCTCCAAACCCTAGAAAAGGGATTCAAATTGTCTCTTCAGGGCTAAATTTGTCACTTTAGCTCTGTGGGGAAAGAAAAGACATTATTCGTCACTTGTGAAAGGGAATCTGTTGGGATTTACGTAGCATTCATAGAATTCTGACATGAATAAGTAATGAAAATAACATATAAATAAGTGGAGAAAGAAAAATACTATTTGCTACCATAGAGTATTAATGGCCAGCAGGGAATGAAAAAAAGAAAGTTTTTCCAGCAGTTAAGAGGCTAATCCTGATTCTAAAGAGGTGAATTTCTCGATTATGAGATTAATAAATTTAACTTAAAATACAAATATATTTAACAAGACTTCTCAGA
Source organism: Cyprinodon diabolis (assembly GCA_030533445.1). Lineage (NCBI taxonomy): Eukaryota > Metazoa > Chordata > Actinopteri > Cyprinodontiformes > Cyprinodontidae > Cyprinodon > Cyprinodon diabolis. The sequence continues at coordinate 41,197,371 of CM060065.1, read as the reverse complement.
TCACGGTAAACTTGTGTGTCAAAATATTCCAGAATTTGATCCAATTATGAAACTATGGTGAGATCTGAAAAGGGGTGTTTACAAATGTCAATCCTATGGAACTTTAAGTATTTTGCCAAGAGAAATTAACAGAAACTAAAAGCTTGCAAACTATGCACACACCTAACAACGTACAGTTGTTTTATTTATTGACAAAGGCATACAGAGATTTCTTTCAAGAAAAAAATAAAACAAAATTCTGATAGATTATGAAACAGGATCTCTTAAGATAGCAAAACAATGTGAACTGTATGAATTTAGAAAAAAATTATTGAAAAACTAAATTATAATGTATCTATACCCTTCTTAATAATCAATAGAAAATATTTTTTTCGGCCTGAAAAAACTAAATGCTTCCTAAACAGCCTTTTGAATGTTTCCACGCGTATTTAAATTACCTCCGTTTGTTTCTCATCACTTTTTTTTCTCATCCCTCAAATATTTCTTAACAAATTCTCTTAGATTCATGCTGGGACTCTGGCTTGATGATGTTTGGCTAAAGTTCATGGCGGCTTTCCAAGCTAACAGGACACACTTGAATCCCCCAAGGTGTCTTTAGAAAAAAACAAAGCCACTTCGAAGTGAAAGAGGTGGATGAGAAAACAAAAATAGACCATTGGCTCACTCAGAAACACCATTACACCATTTTTGCTTAAGAATTTTAAATGTCTATGTATTGTATATCCTAATAAAAACCCATTAAATAGACTCTTTCAAAAAAATGGGTGTGAAAACTTTTAAAAGGCACTTTAAAAGAATAATTGCAGCTATGGTTTGACAACAAAAACATTTCGCTAGACTTTTTTAATTAAAAGTTGGAAATCAACAAACTTGTAGGAACATGAATGAAATGATTGAATTGCAGATTTAGATTTATTCTAAGTTTGGTTTTTGAGAGACGTGTCGAACAATTCTACTTGATCTTTTTGCTAATAACTGTTCACTTAAAGAATCAAATAACAAATAAATGACAGTGAAACTTGTAAACCTGAAGGCCAGTACAGCAGTTTTGTCCATTAACATGAGCATTGATTGATTAAAAGGAAGATCACCCTAAGAGTCTGCAGAGTCCCATCGAGCCCACTCAGCACTGTTTATCCAGCAGTAAACCTGGAATCTGTCTGTGAATGGGTTTTGGTAATTAGGCTCCACTTGTGTGTACTCCGGTACTTTCTTTTCTTCAAATAGGACGATATTTAATGAACAAGTGACATAAATAAGCGACCAACTAAAATAACAAATTTAGGTAACCTGTGTTTATAGATCATCTAAAATTTGAAACCAACCGGGTCTTGCTATCTCTCCTATAGTTTCTTGTCACATTACTAGACATTTAATCAGACTAAAAGAGGGACAGAGATCTTGCTTTATTCTTTTTTGATGACACAGTTACACAAATTTAGGGCTAGGCTACATCTAACAACCAACATATTATACAAGATTTGTTTAAGCAAAACTTCAGCAGGATTCAGTGTTTCAAGAGAATATTCAACCCGGTCATACCTTTACTTATTGTAGATATAACACCACCTAAATGATATTTGTGCACCACCCATATTTTTTCATTCCGTCCTTTGCTCTTCTTTAAAACATGGCTTCATTGGATTTGGTTTTAATGTTTCATCTACAACGGGTAGATTCAGTGCTCTGTCTTTCTTTACAGGTCAGGAGGGAACAAACTCAGAAATTATGTTGATAAGATTTGAATGAAAGGTCTTGGGGTCCCTCAGTAGTAAATACAATAGGATAATTTACATCAGTGGTTCTTTTCAGTAATACAGCGATTGAGAGCTTTACATAAAGTCCAGGATTCACATCAGCCTTTTGATGCTCATCGTATGCGAGGAGTAGAAATAATGGGCTGCTGGTTGGGAATGATCTGACTCTGGAAGACAGGCTGTAGAAATAAGCCCAGAGTGCCCACCACGCACACTATCACAAAGATCCACAGAAACATCCGATCCACCACCATGGCCACATACTTCCAGTCCTCGATTACCTGCAAAAGGACAGAAAGTTTTAAAACTTTTTCACAATTTAATCTCTTTAAAGTGTCGAAAACGTTCAGAAAAATAAAAGTTTGGATTTTGTTTTGATTTTAATATGATAAAGTAACTAATGGAAAATATGAATTAATACATAATAATTGTTTAAATAACATTGTGAGGCATGGCAAGTTTATCTATATAGCATGTTTCACTGGCAAGATAATTAACAGTACTATAAAGGAGGAAAAAAAAAAGAAGAACATTGACACATTAAAATAAGTGGACCATATATAAAAAAGATAACATCATTGATAAATAAATAAAATACTAAATTGATTAAGAAAGTGATAAACAGTTACACCTGTAAACTTAACTCATATGTAGATAACCACTCTAGACAAATACGTTTTTGGTCTCGGTTTCAGTGCTTTAACATTTTTCTGGGAGTTTATTCCTGATTTGTTTAGCATAATGCTTCTGGTTCTGGTTCTAATTATGTAAAGCAGATTAAGGCCGGAAGACCTGGGACGCCTTGGTGGTTGAAACAATGATACCAATTCTGTAATGTATTTTAGAGCTAAGCTATTCAGTGATGTATAGACTATCTGAGATATAGGAAGCCAGTGTAACAACGTTAGCAAACCAAGAGCACAATGTAAGACCATGCAAATATACTTTTCCTCAGTTGAGGCCAGTGTTTGTGATTCCACAACGGAGAGAGAATATTCCCATTGGACAGTTCCAAAGGAAAAGCTACCAGTGACCGAAAGCAAAAGCAAAAACACACATTGTCAAAAAACAGACAAAACAAAGCAAAGGAGTATGACGGAAAATACACAATTGTCAGGTAAGACAATATTGGATCTTTTTGGAAAGATCCATCCATCCATCCATCCATCCATCCATCCATCCATCCATCCATCCATCCATCCATCCATCCATCCATCCATCCATCCGATGGATGGATGCTGTTTTCCGACCATAGATGGGCAGCATGTTTTAAAACACTTCAGTATAAATACATTGAAGCAAATCTAAATACAAGAGTGTGCAAAATAAATCCTTCATTGTTAGTATGAAATGAAGAAATAGAAATCTACAAGACAATAAATAATGTGCATTCAGACAACAGCCTGTATTATGATTTTGTTTATGCAGACAACTCATTATTCAGAAACTTTTGCCAGTTGATCTGACGTGAGGAATGGTCAAGATGCTAATGTTACACAATGGAAAATATACAAAAATATGCAGAGTAAAATTCTAACCAGAGACATTAGGAGTAGTTGTTGAATTGATCAAAATCCACCGTAACAAATACCTTAAAGTTCCCTAAGGTTGCATTAACAGTCTTGTTTGTCTTTCAAAGAGATAAGGAGAATTGTCAATTATGCTTGTCCATACATGGTTCCCTCTCATGTTTCGTAACTCTTAGTTCTAAACAATAAATACAAACCTTTCAAAGCAACTTAAACATGCGCAAAACGGAAAAGAGCTAACATTCACTTTTTGTTTACAAACATTTTTTATGCATTTTGTGAAAAATTTAAAAATGTTGGTATTAATCTGTATACGTACACTTTGATCATCATCGTCGCTCATCATGTGCTCAGCCACAAAGCGTACTCCATTCACTGCCTCCTGTACATCAGCAGCCCAGTCAGAGTTGCTTCTCTGCTGGAGGTCCTGAGTTGAGCTGAAGCCAGTGAAAAGGTAATCAGAAGACCGCAAGGGCTCCATTCTGTTGGTGTAGCTGTGTCCCATCGGAGGGGCTACATTTTTGTGTCCTGGAGTGGAGAAGGCAGAGTCAGAGGACAGCAGGGCAGAAGTAGAAAAGGTGAATCCTTTTTGGGGGGCAACTGGGTAACCCGTAATAGCTCCCCTGGCCCTTAGGCTACGCTTCCGCCGAAGTTTCTGACGGCCGGAGAAGTGCTGAGGACGTTTCATGAAGAGCATAGCAGGTAGTTTCACAAGGAATATCAGCTTGACCCAGGCAGGCATTGTATGGGTGCTTGGAGAGCGATGATGCACATTAAGGACACACACACTGGTAATAATGGAGAAGGTCACTAGCACCATGGTGAACATCAGGTACTTGCCAATTAGGGGTACATCTAGTGATGTAGGAGGAACAATCTTTGAGATTAAAAGAAGGAACACAGTGAGAGCCAAGAGGACAGAAATGCAAAGTGTCATCTTCTCCCCACAGTCCGAAGGCAAATAGAAGACAAGAATGGCCAACGAGGTGATCAGAACGCATGGGATGATGAGGTTTATGGTGTAAAACAGAGGCTTCCTTTTGATGATAAAGTCATATGTTAGGTCCACATAAGTAGGATCCAGAGGGTCCACATTTCGTCTGCCTGGTAATGCCAGGATGTCCCATTCTCCACTTGGTGTAAAGTCATCCATACTAGCAGCCTCAGACTTTAAGATCAGGTCAATTTCTGTGTGGTCGTAGGTCCAGGAGCGAAACTTAAGGGTGCAGTTCTGCTGGTCAAAGGGGAAATGCTTGACTTCAATCTTACAGGCACTTTTATAGATGGCTGGAGGAAGCCAGTTGATGGAACCATTGAAAAGGACAATGACATTAGTGAAGACAGTGACCTCATAGGTTCCATCAGCACTGTGGTGATGAATGGAGAGAAGACAAAAAAAAAGTTTTAAACTTCTTACAAATTAGCTTCTGAGGCAAATATTGTCAGCACTGTAATCTGTGTAAGTTCAAAACGAAATCCACAAAATCTGCAGCTTGGTCTTTGTTAAACTACAGAGGTTCCATTACACAAGGGACTAAGTAAAATGGAAAAAATGCTACGAGAGTAAGGATGACCAATGATGGATTTAAATTTCTAGATGGTGTAGATTAGCCTAATTTTGGCTGTTTTATAATTAACCAGTCAAGAAACCAAAAGTAAATAGGTACACTACATGATGCAGACAACTTTTCTACATTTTGTTTTCTCTAATATTTTATGTCTGAGGTAAACACTTAAAAATAACAAAGCAACACAACTTACTTGTTGTACAGGACAATATCAGGAAGCCAAACATGTCGGGAGGGAATACGCAGCTTGTCAATACCTTCATATTTAGCAGGGTCCCATGATAATCTGTAATCAACCCAGTGCTGGAGAGACAGGTGGATCTGGTCAGATTACAGAGCTCTCCCATAACACCCTCTCATTTCTCATTACATGCCTGATTATTACTGAAATATTGTTTGAAGCTATTTTAAAGAAGCAATTTGCTCCATGTTGAAAGGTAATAATTGCCATGGTTTAATTCTAGTTTAAAGTGAAGGGCATTTGGTAGGCCACAAAATGTTACACTGCAGTCTATAAACGTACCTGAGTTAGCCAGACATTTGTGGTCATGATCTGTTCTCTTTCATTCTGGAAAAAGAAACATTTGGCAGCAATTATTTACAATAAATGTTTTAGGAACATACACAATAACTGATCTAAACAGAATATCAAAATTGCGTTGAGAAACAAAGAACATCCTGACTGTCATAATGAGCATTTTGCATAATATGTAAATAAAAACATAACAGGAACAAAATGACAGAACAAAACAATCAAATGCAGCCAATTTTTGCCCCATTTCCAATTTGCAAAACTAGCTCCTCCCACCTGTGTTCTTCAAAAAATGTAATTTAAATTATTACTCTGTTAAAGCATTTGCAAAACCATAAACCCATTTTAAAGCCAAAACTACAAAGTTGGAGACACTCTAGCAAACAGTTTCTGGTCTGCAAATTCAGAAAAAAAATATGTTGCTTGATGGGGGAACTTGTTCGTTAGCTGAGTAAATTAAGTGTGTGTCAATATATATCTATGAAAGTTTTCCATATTATCAGCAGTCTTTAAAATAGAAATCTAATAATTTGGGTCGGGATGCATCCATCCATCCATTTAATGTCACAGAGAACAAACACCCTGGACAGGTCGCCAGTCTGTCGCAGGGCAGGTCGGGATGCATGATTATGATATTTAATGTAATATGAATTGAGGTGTCTGGTAGTGCCAACTGTTTCAAACTAATTCAGTTTGAAACTATAACATTTTGGACCTTTGCACATTGATTTAAATACAAAAAAAGGAAGAGCAGGAAGGAAGCTGTTCTGAACACTCCTACTCTCCACGACCACCCAAAGGTGTGTGCCAGTGGACATGATCTTCTTTTACCCTTCCTGCCACTTAAAAACAGCCCTAGCATTTGTAACCCCATAATAACACCGAAAATTTGGCAGAGCAACCTTTAAGTTTGGAGTTCTGTAGAAGAAATTTGATATTCTAAATGTTTCCTCTAAAACGTAATCAGATAAAGGGTTTTTGGAAATAGTTTTCAAAAGTGCAGAGATTTAAGTTGTCATAAATTGGCAGAACGTTGCCTCAGACAAAAGTGATGGGTGGAAAACGCCATTAGCTCTTTTGTCTTGTACTGCAGAGTTCTAGAAGCAAACAGATAGGGGATTGGTCCGAAAGATATTGGGTCATGAAATGTTATTGATAATGAAAAGCATCTATTTCTAAATCATAGCTTCAATTTGGGTTTTGGGACCAAGAACACAAAGATGCAAGCCTTTTAGATCGAAGAGCAGCAAATTCAGACTCCAAGCAGCTGGTGTTCTTAATCTTTGAATCATTAACCTTTTTATGAGCTCAAAGGAGGTTGTAATTACTCTCAGATGAGCTGTTATCTGGATGTCTGCTGATTAGTAAAACGTTTCATTTAAAACTGTTCTGATCTTTTTTGACAACCTTGTCAAAAACGTTGCTAAGTTACTATTACTAGTCATAAGTCTTGTAAAAAAACAAAAACAAAAAACAATGTGTTAACCTCTAAATGGGAAATGTAATCTTGATAAACTTGATGATTGCATGTTTTAAACCTTGAGAGCAGCTATTTGCATTAAAACATTTTAAAATGTGCTGCAAAAAAGTTGAGGCTTTAAAAAAAAATGCATCCATTTTTGGCATCTATTTCTAATAATATTCATTTTACTTTAACAGAATTGTTTCATGTTAGCTGGGTAGGACATGAAACAATTATGTGAAAGAAATTATATATAATAAGAAGCAGATGCCAAAAACGGTTCCACTTCCAATTAACTGACTACCATTAAACATAGCTTAGAAATGCTAAAATAATTAAAATCTAATTAAGAAACGACTTTGAATGAGTTTTCTTTTAAATAGAAAGTATCTTTTATTTACTCTCTATTCTTTAAATCAATATCTATATTTACACATAGATTAAAGTATAGCAACTAAAAGGGAATGACAAATTATTCAATAGCCATTCCAATTCCCCTCCCATCATGCCTCTAAAACTTGTACTATCAATAAGGGGCATCCAAATAGCAATTACCAAAGGGGTGAAATTGAAGCTCATAAAGTGAGGCTGTGAATGAGCTTCCTGTCCCGAACTGCAGCTGACAGCGGTCTCCATTGTAAATCAGAGAGAAGCCTTGGTCGCTGTGGCTAAAACAGGTTTATTGCCTCTTTTAATCCATTGTGCTGAAGTTTCAATCTAGACATGACATAGGCAGAGATGACAGCTGACCAGATCTACTTCCTACTTCATCCATTTGTTGAGAGCTTCATCCTGAAAGAACCTACTACGTAATTAACTACCTTTAAAAAGCTGTTTTGTGTTCTACATCCCTGCTGTCCTCTATCTTAAGGTTGGTCTCATGTCTACCTATTTGTCTCCATAATCCAATGACCCTTTTACATGCAGATATACAAATACATTTTTGTGGCTTGGCTGCCTTACCACACTGATAAGTTGTGCAAGGGACACTTGAAGCTTTACTGTGACTCTCTCAGTCCTGTTGACGGCCGGTCGAATGAGTGGATTGTAGCGATCCGTTCCTAGCAGCCAGTTCATCAAACGTTCCTCTGAGTCAGCACTTATGCTACCTGGCAACACAATCATGTTTGTCAATTTTTTTTATGGGACAGTAGATGGATGAAGATGCAAAATTCAACTTCACTAAAATAAACCTCATCACTTCTGGAGGGAAGAAAAGATAATGGTCAATACACTTCAAAAAAATCTAGGAATAAGTGTATTTAGCCAAAATTTTAGTAGGTAAATAAGATGATGTAACAACCTGGCTCTATTGTGACCAAAAATGGGGTATGGACCCAACGACTTGATTTATGGAAGCCACTGGAAGCCACTGCCTTTTATACAGGGCTGAAATAACACATCAGGTGTGGCCAATGACCAACGGATGCACTCCAATAAAAAATAAAAAGTTAACTTTTAAGGTTGAATATCTTTAATTTTTTTCAATATAGAGGATTTTTTGCAAACTGGCAGCACATGAAAGTGCTTTATGCATGCATACTGGTAGAAAGTTTAGTGGAAGGAGTAGTAAAAGGTGCCCAAGAAGCAGAAATAATTGCTTCATTGAGACGATTGTGAAGCCAATTCATGAGTTGAGAGTAAACATGGACATGGCCAACAAATATTACATTCCTTATGTTTAACCATCCTAAACCAGCAAGGGCAATGATTTAAACAGGTCTGTTATGGTTCTCCCCTTTTGGGACTTTGAGTATTTAGTTTTCAGTTATATAAGTAATTCTGTTTTGATGATCTTTGGTTTATTTTCCATTTTATGTTATATTTAAGCAGCATTTAGTTACTCTCTGTTGCCCACTTGTGCCTGTCTCCTTTCCCCTAGCTCACTTCTAGTCACTTCTATCCACACCTGCTCCATATGAGCTGATTACCCCAGTCTTTGTTCTGTCTCCCAAATATACTCTCCCTGTTCAGTTCCTCTGTGCTGGTTGCTCTTTGTTTCTTGGCTCCCCATGTGTGTTTTCTCCTTACGTCTCCGGAGCTTTTGGGTTCATTTCTTGGATTTAGTTTCTGTTGCCCTTTGACTTCATTAAACCTACAATAACTCATCTCTGCCTCCCTCATCTCTGCATTTGGGTCCTCAACCAAACACCCTCACGTTGACAGTAGCCGATATAGGACCTTTAATTTTTTTCAAAAGTATTCATACACCTTAAGCTTCCTGCGCTTTGTCAAATTAGAACCCCACAGTCATCACTGTATTTTATTTTGGCTTAAAGTGATAGATTGCCTTTGATTTAAAGGCAATGCATTTTCTTATTTCAAACCTTTACCACTCAAATTATTTTCCCTTTTTCATTAGCGGCTAAAGAATCAGAAAGATAATTGTAAATACTACCAACACCAAATAAACTCAAATTTAGAAGTTAAAGATAAACTAAACATAGAAGCTTAAACAAAATTGGTACCACTAACATTAAACAAGTTAGTCTGTCTCTTGTTCAATTGAAATTTCCAAAATAGACACTTTTTAAACATGTTTCATTGATATACCAATTATTTTGTGAATATAAAAAAAACTTTTTATTAGTTTCGCTGTAAAACATCCAAAGAACACCTTGAGAATGCAGGTCCTACTGGGAGCTTTGTCTAGGTGTTACATTTGATAACTCAAGAAGGATGAAAACAAATGCCCAACTAAAACTGATGGGAGATCAGTTTCTTCTAAATCAGATTGACACTTCTTCTGTTTCTTAATTTATTCAGGTTAAGGCTAGATGTTCCTAAAAGTCCCCACATTAGAGCAGCTAATATAACAAACAAATTGGGCCTATTTAGGAAGACAAAGCAGTTATCTTTTAGAGGCTTTATTCTACTCTATACAGCTATGGGGTTTTGGTTTGAGCTTCCTGTCGATGTGACTCAAATTGTGTGCCATTACCAGCCCCTGAACTCCTGTTGCTTTGTGGGCTGTGGTGCAGTAACCATCTACCCCCTCACAGGTTGGTGGATAGTGACATGACAGCTATTGTCAGTCACTTGGCGTAGTGGCTTCCAAGGTGCTATTCAACAGATGGTGTGTCGTCGAAGCTCTTGGAAAACAGAGTCAAACAAGCTGTTTCTTCCCCAGAGGTGAAAGCTTTTTGGTCTGCACTGATGAGCTGCTGTGAACAGACCCAAAGACACGTTTGTGTCTGTGTGTGTAAAGGCTAAGCATGGCAAACCACACAAGCTGCTTCTGACTGCTTAAATGACATTAAAGTGATTTATAGAGGGGGGTCAGGCGTGTTATGTCACAGTAAACCATTTTAGAACTGAGAACTGAAAAACCATTATCCTCAGAGTGAGGTTAAAAATTATAAAAGCAAAATGAGGGGGACCCTTTTTATTGGTCATTTGCTTTACTGACATCAGTTTGTAACATTAGACTAAAGTAATGACATACATTTTCCCCTTTTTTTCTTAATCCTCATAACAGATTTATTTGTGTGACATAAAACATGATTCCAACCCAAAGTACTTATAATCTCTTTTTTTTTCATTTTCAGTATGAAAGCTTTTCTGATTATAATGTATAATCTAAAGAACAGCAAAACAAACATAAAGAAGAGAATATTAACTTTATCAAGAGATCTGAATTGTATTTGTTTTGATGTTTCTTTATGTGAAGTTTGATTACAGGATACTTTACTGATGCTTTACAACTTTCTCACAAATAATATGTTTTTTTTTTCTTTCATTCCCTGTAATTAAAATATCAATTAAAAATAAAAATTTATGTTTGTAAATCCGCCATTCAGCATCAGAGCAGGTAACTTTTAAAGTTATAAATTCATTACAGGAACAATCCAACTGAGAAAGAAAGAAAAAAAAACAATATGCAATTTATATAGTTTAAGAAACAAAATGAAAGAGAAACTTACAGCGAATTAAAGTCATAACGAAGTAAGCGCGGATGAGGAGCGTCCGAGTCATTTTGAAGACACCATCTGGTCCGGTTCTGGAGGTGACCGCTCAGCTGCGCTCCTCACAGCTCCTCTTCTCGGTTACGGACCACTCGACGCGCTTTATGGTTCGGTAACTTCACTGTGTCGATGTCCGCTCATGGCCCTCTGCTCTCACATCAGCCACTGAGAGAAATGGAGCGATTTCTAACGGCTCCCCTGCAGCAGCAGCAGCAGCCTGCACACCGAGCTCTGCTCAGTCTGCTTTCTGCAGGTCCTGTGCAAGTTTGCACCAACAAAGCAGCTTTTCTGAACAGGTAGTGTTAGATAAACAGTTAATGTATCTGGTTTTTCCCTTTTAAAAATCATAGATGAAATATAAGTTTTTACTGATCTACAGGTGTATCTTAATCAATTAGAATAAAAGAGAATATTTGTGTATTTCAGTTTATTTGTTCAATAACAATAATGATAATTATTATAAGTGTTGTGGGTAGCACTGCTGCCTTGCATCAAGAAGGTTCTGGGTTCAATTCCCAGCCTGTTGTCTTTCTGCATTGATTTAGCATGTTCTCCCTGAGCAATGGCATAACAACGCAACAATAGAATGAAGTACAAGACTCTGGATTACCCATAAAAAATTCCAAGTCGCATTGTAAAAATAAAATACTCAAATACATCATTCATAGATCTTTATTGCAGTTTGAAACATATATGAGCATATTTTTTACCAACCGTTTAATAAACTATACACAGTTATTAACATAGTAATTAAAAGTAACACTGTCTGCTTTGCTATTGGTGTTGTGTTTAAACTGCTCACCATCATGCTGAAATCTGATGTATCTTGGGGTATAAATAAGGTCTGGTCAGTCATTTTACAATCAGGCGGGTTTTAAGAGTAATTTTTCACAATCAAAGAGGGCCTACCAGGTGTCAGTTGACGGGGCCCCTAAGAGGTCGGGGCAACTGCAGTCTCTGCTAACCGATATTTACGCCATTGTCCCTGAGCATGAGTGGGTTCTCTCCGGGTACTCCGGCTTCCTCCCACAGTCCAAAAACATGACTGTTAGGTTAATTGGCTTCTCTAAATTCTCCTTAGGTGTGAGTGTGTGTGTGAATGGTTGTTTGTCTCTGTGTTGCCCTGCCATGGACTGGCAACCTGTCCAGGGTGTACCCCGCCTGTAGACAGCTTGCCACCCCACTTGGGATTAAGCATGTCAGAAAATGGATGGATGGATATTTAAAATAATAATGAAAGCAGTGGTTTAGAAGGACAGTATGGAAACCCACAAAAAAGATACATATTAGATCAACAGATTAGCACCATTGACCATTCTAGGCTAGTCTAATGTTGTGCTATGGCCAGTACAGTCAAGTGGAAGATTGTTGATTTGACAGATGTCCAACAGACAGTGATTGTCATCCTTAACAAGGCCACAAAAAGTTGGTACTAACAAAGCTGGATGATTCCAGCTTCCAAGCACATCAACAGAAAGCTTGGTGGAAGGAAACAGGATTGTTGAAGCAAAGGTCATTGATGATTTTTGGAATTTTGAAATGGACTGAAGCCTTATTGAAAGAACCATATGAAATGGGCTGAAATTCCTAGATCCTTTGTGTCCAACCATTGCTGAACCAAATGTCTATTACCAAGGTGAAGGAAGAAACACAATAATGTTAGTTCATAAAACTCTACCAAGTGCTCTGCAAAACTGGCATAAGAAACACCATTAGATGAGTCTGAATCGCACACAGTACTAGTAGACATGCTGGTGTGTCATGCTGTTTGTCGTAAGTAGTGCTGTAAGATTATGGTGTGCTGACATTATCCAGTAAATAGTGTTGGTATCAATTGAACATGAATGTGAGCTGTGTGTGTGTCGCTCATTCTTAGAGTGATTCATGTTTTTGTTCACGTTCATTACTTCAAAACGGATCCGTTCAGTTCACTGTTCACTAAAAATATGAACGCATTCAGAGAACAGCGTTCATGCAAAACACTGTCATTAGATTCGAAAATATTAATTCAAAAACAGGGTCTCAGCTTGTTGTTTTTTTTCCATGCATGTGTGTTTAGGGTGGTGATGACTGATTTGGCCTGCATGCTCAAACACACCACTTTGTAGCTTTTTATCCACATAGGGATATCATGAAGGAGATGCAGCAGGATGGAGATTTCAAATTACTCAAATCTCTCTGGTGCTTTCAAATGAATAGAATAGAAAATGTCTTTATTGTCCCACGATGGGGAACTTGGGATGTTATAGAAGCAAAAGCATTACAGTAAAAGAGGTCACACAAACATGGACCTAAAAAAGTGTATAAAAATAACTGAATAAGTGGCTAAGATAAAAAGAAGATAAAAAATAAACAAGATAAAATAATGTACTATAAAGTGTTTTGGGCCGTTACAGAAGAATAATAATGTAGTCAGTTTTTGTGATTTCACTCCTAACTGATAAAGAAGCTTATTATACACACTTAAAATGAGCATCACCTGGACGGGGCATCAGGTAAGTTCTGCTGAAATCCTTTTCTTCTTCTGTTCTACTATTTTCCAGATTTACACGAACCAGTTTGTGTTCATACTACTGGAACCACTTTATATTTTGCATTATAAAAAAACTATTTCATTTTTATTTTTTAGGATTGTTTGTCATTTACCAACACAAAGCAGTGTGTGGTTGTAAAGTAAAAGAGAAGCAATTTATATATGTTTTCCCAAACTTTTGAAGGTTTACCATATAATTGTAGCAGTGAAAATGAAAGGGCTACCAATACTTTTGGAAGCTCTATTATGATCAGCCATCTTCTTCTTTTCAATTGGCACTATGCCATTACACTTCCATGTTTTTCCACTTATTTCCAAAATAATGTGCAGTGGTACAGTGTAGAGAAATAAAGAACAAAGAGGTAACATTATCCAGCATATAGGCAGGAGAGGGGAAGGAGTCCTTACAGGAGAAAGATTAGCAAGTTAACAGAAATCCCACTGAGGACCCAACTGATGAGATATATGGGCCTGCTGTAATCAGTGGAGTGGAAACAGTTGAATAATTACTCTGACAAATAACAGATGTAGGTGAGAAGGAAATGGTGCAACTGAGAGGAGCTGGATGGGGACGCAGAATAAACAGACCAGAAACACATCACCCGTGGAAGGCTAATAAAAAAACAAATAATAAAATACAAGAATTTAAAATAAAGTAACCAAAAAGTAAAATAATTATTACAATTTCTAAGGTCAGATTGACACCTAAATTAAAGTCAGACGGATATGAAGGTTAGAGACGGATTTAAGCCTGAATTCTCAACCAACTTTTTTATCACAGATCTGAGGACAGTCCCTCTTTTTCATTAAGCTGATCCTGATGTATAATACAGGCTTATAACCATTAAAAATGAAGATATGATTTATTGCCAAAACACTTTTATTCTTATTATAATTGACCTGAGATCAAACATGACTTCAACAAAGGAATATACTTTTAAAAAAAATTAAAGATTCATATTTATTACCTCTCTAATGCCTTTTTTATTATTTAGATACTCCTGTCACGCAGTGAAAAGTTATTTCCTTCTTTATTGTATTTTTGGTGTCTTGCATTTCATTTACATGTTATTTTTTGCAGATTTAGTGAGATTTGGCAGATAGCTGCATGTCACAGTTTTCCTCATTCTACTCCAAGCAGTCAACAAAAACTGACAGTCTTGGTGACCCCAGACTGCACCGAAGGGGCACAATAAATATTTCCCCTGCTTCTGCAACTTAAGATTTAGTGGAGCGAGGTCCAGTTAGACCTGCAGAAATGCAATCTTTGCATAGCAGATTTACAGTCTCCAACCTGCTTAAAGCGTCATTATACGCACCAGTAAAAAGGACCTGTATCAGGCATGAAGAGTAGGCTCTGGGACTCTCCTTTGGTTATAAATTTGAACGCCAATGACCTCGGCTCTGCATCGTTGCAAGCAGATCAATACGGTGGTGATCTGGTATGGGCTCTGTTATTCTCATCAGGTTGAAGTAAACAAGGAGAAGTAAAACTGGGCTTTGTTTATTGGTTTGAATGTGCAGAAGATTGCAATGGATAGAAATGAAACAAGACTCCTTAAGCAGCCAAACGGCTATTCATTTCATAAATGGCTGCCTACTTGATTACATTAGCGATGACAATACCCAGGGAAGTATAATGACTTACTGTGAAATAGTCATGATATTCAGCAGAGCTATTCATTGTATCAGTATGTGAGCATAATAATTAAATCAAATATGACTCAGTGATTGATTTAATGAGATTAAGGTATAATTGTTTTATTGGGAAAGAATGGAACCTGTTAAATCTTGAAAACCACTGGTTATGAATCAAATATATAATAAGCAAGTCAGTAGAAATTGGTTGTCATTAAAGACATATATATTAAAACATAATTGTGTGTCTCTTGTCTGGATGATATCAATGATTTACTTCCTCCCACCAGTGTTATAATTAGTTATGAGGTCTCTGAACATCGGCAGGGACCAAATAATGACAAACAGGGCGGATATGGTGACATTTAGAGGAATGGAGACAGTATCTGTGTGTGCAACATTTTTTCTGTACACCAGGATGGAAGAGACATTGCTAATCAAAGAATTGCTGCTGCTGCAGTACCATGTTGCACCACTGCAATAAGGCCCTACTAGGGATATATATCAAACAGGCAGTTCATTACCTGAAGTGCTTGGCTTCAGAAAGGGTCTCAGACTCTCAGATGGGAAGAAATTGATCTCTAAGCATCCCATCACCTGCATGAGAATCAGCTCATCTTTATATTCCAGGTAAGATTTGTTTGAGACGAGTTTGAGATGAGATCCCAAACTTATCTGTTTGAATGTGAATTTGGAAAGACTGAGGTGTAAATGGTCTGTGTGATCTCCCTTTGGCCTTATATTTAACTTATTTAATATAAAGGACAGGTGAAGAATTTCATTTTTACACTTAAAATGAAATTATGATCTCAAACACAAAAAAAATACATCATATTAATAGGAGTGCTGTTTTCCTCACATAAAAACATGTTTCAGTTTCAGCCTTCTGACCTGGTCTTTTCTCTATAATTCACAAGCACAACATATTGTTCTGTCAATAACTGAAATCTACCCTCTTCTGACACAGCAGTCTATTAAACCAAAGAATCATACTAACAAAATGTTTACCCACTGAGAGATGGTGCAATGTTTAGCTCTCTGAGCAAAAAGCCTCTCATTTGAACCAAAAAGTAGACTTCTGTCAATACAAGCAGACTGCAAAGAAAATTCCCACTGTCTTTTTGGAAAACAGGGACATTTTTGCAAGATTAGAAAATAATAACATACCAGAATGGATGAGATAAAAAATTACACCAATCAGTCTAGAAAGAGACTTCAAAACATTACAGTAAGAGTTATTGAAATATTCATTCAGAAGGTCTAAGATAGGGCAAAAGTGGCATTCAAGGAAGACCCCAGATCTAAAATAAAGCGGAGAAAAGAAAAGGTCTTATCTCACATATTCAAGAAAAATCAAAAGTTAAACCTCAAAAGATTTTGTAAATTATTTAACTTGAACATAACATCTGAAATGTTCAGAAGGTGTGTGTGTGTTATTATTGTATGCTTGGACAAAAAAATACAATTCAGAAAAGGAAGATATTACTAACAAGTTACCATGCTGGTAGAAATGTGATGATCTGGGGATTCTTTGCTGTTTCAAGACCTGAATGGTTTTCTATACCTGACTATGAAACATCTGGGCATCAGTTTATTACTTTACCCTCAAGCTCATGTGGGTTTTACATAAGAAGGACAATTCTAAGGAAATCATTAAGTCCATCTCTGAATGGTTCAAAAATGAGACACTCAGTCAAAAGTTGGAGCTTTAATTCAATTAAGAAAGTATGCATGAATCTAAATCTAGAGTGTGGCTGATAATAATGCTGCAAATTAGTGTAGGCCAACTTTCCCCATATTGTGTTGCAATATTTACAGATACTTGTTTTTAATGCCAATGGAGGAACTTCCAATTTTATTTTTTTATTTAGTTAGTTTTCCTTAGACAATAAAATCAGTTTTCTGTATTTGCACGTAATCTTGGTCTGATATTTTGATACATTTTATGGTCTGAAAGAATTAAATGTGACAAAAACAAACAAAAAAAAGCAATCTTTAACTGCTTCTTCACAGCACTGTATCAGCAATCATATTATTCCAAATGGAAGACTTTTCTAATTGGCTGTTTTCATGGCTTCAGTTTCGTCATTAGATTTTACCAGAATAGTCTTTGGTTTATAGATCTTTAATAACAAAAGAAAGCTGTGACCTTGAATTGCTCTCGATAAATAACTTGATGGATTACTTTCTTAAACTTTTATACTGATCTTTTTATAACCTTTGTCAGCTCAGTTAGCAATAAAAAGATTGTGACTTAAAAACACTGGATTAATTTAAAGAATGAAATTACCTGCCAAGAATTACACTTTAGCATGGAGATTAACGTTAAAGACTTCAGAGTACGTACTCTCACTAATAAACACACTGAAAACTTAGACAGTCTGCATGAATGTAAACAGCCTCAAAGTTTAGGTGTCATTTATTACACAACCTCACCGTATTTATAAATTGGTATTTTTACTTTGAAGTATTGCTTCTCAGTAAGTAATAAATAACAGGCAATTTCACCAAGAGCTAAGTCACAGTTTGGACCGAGGCCTCATGCTGTTGATGCATAATTTGACTTTAAAGTTTACTAATATCTTTGCAGTGGAAGCTCTTTCACGCTCTGGGAGTGCTGGACTTTCCCTGTTCTGCATTTCTACTCTGCATCAATTTATTCACAAGGCCTACTGTACTGCGTGTTGCTGCTAAAATAAATTACAATTTCTGCTGTTTGATGTCCCAAACCTAAATATTAAATTTAGTGCAAAATACACCCATTTACTAACGGGACACTAATATGGAAAAAATGATACTGACTAGCTTTTGCTTTAGAGACATAAGTGAACAAAGAGCATCATGAAGACAAAATATCTCATTAGAAAGGTCTGCTGGTGAAGATTCTCTGTCACACAAGTCATAGAGATTCCAAAAAAGTAAAAAAAAATCTGCTGGACTGAAACATGGTCCAGTGGATTGTTTTTAAACTTTTTTGGAATTAGGCAGCTCAGGGATAATGTTTTGGAGAACCGTACAGTACAGTAAGTCTTTAAAAAAATATTCTGTGATTTAAATTTCTCGCTAAGAAGTTTTCAATCCATTAACCATAAATGGGGAGTGAATGGTCTGCAGTCCTACTAAAACATGTCCTCCCATCTCAACTGAAAAGTTGTATGGTCGGTAACCCCACACACAACCACTTTTTTACTTTAAGTTTTAACACCAGGCTGCATAAATATATTGGTTTGTTTATTTTTATTTTGACAACATTAAAAGACATTAGTTCCAATTGTAGCGTGGATGTTTCGTTAACTTTTGCATATTTCATTTTGTCAGATACTTTACATTGTTTGTGCTTCCATTTCTGGTGGTGTGGAGAGTTCCTTCAACTGGGAGAGGGCAAAGGACTCTGGCTGGCACACTTATGGACTGATTGATAGACTGGGTGGTACCATGTGGAGTTCCACTATGGGGGAAGACCATGGAGTTCACATTTTAAAGGGGTCATAGAAAGCAAAACCGAATTTATACTGTAGTCGACCAAAATCCCGGACGATTTCGAAATTCCCCCTGGACATTTTTTTAGGCGGACATCAGGTCACCCGACCATATCAACAATTTCAAAGTTTCAGTGAGTGAGTGGTTGTTGCTATGGTGCATCTTAACTCAGCAGCTTCACTCGCTGTAAACCAACCAATCAGTGCACAGCTCATCTAAATATTCCAGAGCATACCATAAAAGGTAGAAAACCTGTCGTTTCATTCTAGGGCTTATAACCAGGCTTGCATTAGGGCTCATAGAACAGCAAATATGCCATTTTCAGCCCTACCAATGTCACACACCTTATTCAGAGACCTTAAGGACCATTACTAAATACCCTATATAATCATTCTATGACTCCTTTAATATATGTGCTGCATAATCTCTCTTTTGCTTTTGTGATGTGCTCATTTTGTTAATTTTTGTTTAGCTATTGGTAATTTAAGTTTAATCCTTAAGCTTACTGTAGTAAGCTTAAGGATTACTGTGTAGTTATTTTTGTTACATTTGTGTAGATGTTCTCCCTACCTCTTCCTCAGTGTGTCAGTCTGGTCTGATTAACCAGTATTTAAGTTTATTTGCTGTGTCTCAGGTCAGTTATGTTTGCACAGTTAGTCAAAGGTTGTGTTATGTTTAACTTGGATATTTTTTGCCTGAGTTAGTCTCTTAATTTGATCTCTTTGAAGCGCCCTGTAATTATTGTTTGGATTCTTGTTTCTTTGGGAAATAAAACCCAATTTTACAACAAAACATGGAGTTGATAGCATTATGCTGTGGGGTGTTTGTCTTCATCAGGACCAGTTATTAAAGCAGAGTCAACCTGAAGATGGACAAATATGATGAAAACCCATTGGAGACTAAAGATCAGCTTTAAAAGAACAGTAAACATTCAACCCAAGCAAGCATGGAATAGTTTAAGAATTATTCATGCTAATAAGAATTATAGAGGCTAATAAAAAATCTCTACCTATTTCTAGTCAAATTGATTAATCAGTCAAAGAATTTTAAAATTTTATTTTGTCAGTTTCTATTCCATCCAATTGTGTTTGAGATATTACAAAGGGAGAAAAAAAACACTCAGTCTCTCTCTGTGAGAAACCTGATGTGTGAAACCTGCTAAGGGCCACAAGATATTCTCAGCTGTGATTTCAGAGATAGGTTGTTCTATTAAGAACACTTTTCAAACCATCCACTGTTAAAATCTTAGCTTTTTTTGAGTAGTATTTTCAATATGCTTTGTGGTGCCAGATGCTGGAGGTGAATAAATTAAACAGATCCTGATTGTTGCATTTGTTTCTCTAATTAAACAAGCCAAAGATAATAAAGATTAGAGGGGAGAGTAAAGCAATGCATTAGAGGGCCGGAGGAAAGCTTATCTCAGCAGCCAATGTCTGTTCCGTTAGACTGAGCAGTCTGTAATGAATAGTCTCCTGAGAGGACAGATTAGCCATTCATTAATAAATTCTGTTCTGTGGTGGCAGACAGGAAGGTGAGACCAGTCCCGACCTCAGAGTCCCAGCATGTCATACAGCAAGACTAAGGAAGATAGATGTTTTTGTGTAACGCCTGCAGATGGAAGAAGACTTAATATGACCCCACTGTATGTACTCTGTGGTGCCAGTTTTTACATCACATGCTGGGGTTCTCATGTGGTTCACACCCTCAAAGCCAGAGTAATTCGATTGGTGTTGACCTACTCCTCAGAGGTTTGATTTAGAGGTGGCCTTCTCTCAACATCCACGCTCAAGGAACTTGTCAGCTTTTTTTCCATCTTTTTTTATCAAAGGACTAAAAGTTTAAAGACCATGCATATAAAATTGCATGTCAAAGGTTGTTAACTGAGAGGTTGACAGACGGGGAACTGTAATAAGATCTGTCATACTTTGCTGGTTGCTGAAATGAAAGAAATTGCATCCCTTTGAATGGTGTTCCTGAGAAAGGGTGACATAAAAATGGGAACAGAGTCAATTCAATCTGGCTGAAATCTATACATTCCCTACATACTGGATACATAAAAAAGCCTGTACATATATAAAGCAATGACTTGACTTCTAAGTACATTTCTGACCAAACAGGCCTGTTATGGAAAGAAAACTGTAAAATTAATCTAATTTGATGGTAGGAGGTCATTTTAATGGGAACGCTGGCCTGTCTCCAAAGATTTGCAGCTCCTTTAAATCAATTCTTTCCGCTCTTGATTAGATCCTAACATGGTCAGAAAGGGGTGTCTAAGAGTTAAAGGAGTCCAGCAGAAGCAAAGCCAGGTAAATTGTTTCGATCTATAGAGGTCATTTCATTCTGCTATAATGATCAGTGGCTATAATTCATGATCAAAATTCTTCAAAACTTCAAAAAAAAGTAAATGAAAAAGATTGACATTTAAATGACACAATGTAGAGCAAACAATTATCAAAAGGTAATGCTTTATAGCTCAACATAATGACTGATTCATACAAGATGCCTCTTTTGGCAGTTTACCGTTAGACTGCTCACAACTGGGACTGCACCCACTCGCTCATTGTGGTAATAACATTTCCTGCCTGCTGCTCATATAACAGCATAAAAAAATGCTAATAAAAAAATTAAATCCTATGAACTCATCTGTGTTGAACAGGAAGAACTGGAGACATTGGTTATGTTTTGGAGATAATAATGACAGAGTAGGACTAACCATGCAGTTCTGATGTCTAATGGACCTTGTAGAGTGTAATGTCAAAAGATCCAGATTCAGTAAATAACTAAAGACGCTGCACATAAAAATTATCCACCTGGGCTGCAGGACCATCAGACAGTTGGTTTATACCAACAGACAAACTGTTACAACACTGTTACGACATTTTTTTCATAGACCAACACAGTATGAAAGGGATATTTTTCAATGTAGTGGAAAACACAATCATGGTGTGAAATGTCATTAAAAACTTTTTTTTTAGCTGTTTTCAACTTAAAAAACTAGAAAATGCTGTGCATCTAGTTGGCATATTTGGTAGCTATGTAAATATTTACTACAATAATTATGTGCTAGACTTTTTCTATAATTTAATTAAGCAAATTTAGATGATAAAGCTACTGGAGTACTGTTAAATTAATTACCCGTGTAGAAAGAGTATGGCACAATTGCTAACCAACAGTGCATGGACATCATATTTAATGTTTGGACATATAGAGCATTATTTATTGATTTAGCAAGTCATGCTCTCTATAAGTTTTCTACAAACAACGATGGATGGTGTGATCTGACACTGATGTTCCTTGAGCTTGAAGTTCACCTCTAATCTCTTTTGAAGTTTTATCTGTGCTATATTGTTAATATTAGTATTATTCATCTCTTTGATTTATGTCAAGTTTCCTCCTGCTGCCACATCCAGGGATTTTGGCCACAGTCCTATGGGTCTAAAATTTCTGGATGATATCTGCAACTGTTGTCACCAAAACAGCAGGCTGCTAGGGGATGGTCTGATAACCTTTCCCTATAACACAAGCCCTGACTTAAATCTCATTTAGCATCTCCTGAGACACTAGAGTAGTTTGCTTATGAGAGGTGGGCCAAAATACCTGCATGGAGGTTTGTTTAAGTTTCTTTTTAGTTTCTTTGTAATTTTGTGTCTTTGTTGTTGTTTTCTAGCAGTGTTGTGTTCTTGAGTTACTCTCTGTTGCCTGCTTGTGATTGATTATTTTCCATTTGACTTCCTTCTAGTTAGTTCTATTCACTCCTGCTCCATATCAGCACATTAGCCCATCCTTTGTTCTATTCCCCATATAATCACCGATTCTGCGTTCCTCATTGCTGGTTTCTTGTTGTTTTGTTGCGTTGTTGACTCTTTGCTCCCCATGTGAGTTTTCCCTGATGTTGACTGGATTTTTTGGTTCCTGGATTTTTGCCTCAGTTGTCTTTGGGGTCTTATTAAATCAGAAAAACTTATCCCTGCCTACTCATCTCTGCATTTTGGTCCTCAAAAACCTCAACACAACCTTGACAGTCTTATTGACATTTACAGTTATTTGATTGCTGTATTGTGTCAAAGGGTTGTGCATCAACATATTAAGGTCAGGGTATTAATATTTTCTGTCTAAGCCATTTCATGATTTTATTTTTTTTAATCATTGTTCTTAAGCATGGATGAAAAACAATGTCTGACTTTTATCTGCTCAGTTTCATAGAATTTTTATTTCTTGTTTCTTTAGTCAGATTTAAATAATATCTGTGACCGCTGTGGGTTTTTATCTTTCATTAAAAAAGGAGTACCAACAGTTTTGTCCATGTGTGTATCTTACAAATATTAATGTTTTCATTAAAAAATATATTCATAATCCATCATATCAATAAAAAAGACAAACAAAAATCATGGAAATTGTCCTTTAAATTTAATTATAAGATTAGCAGCTATACTACTGATGTCGCAGACATGAATCTCACTGGAACCATCAGGGTCTTTCTGTATCTTTTTAGAAGTTACTCAGTGGACAATGACGTCTGTGCATTTGAACGAGATTAACTCTATGTAATTCGATTGTCTGCCTGTTACCATCAAACTGACTCTCCAGAGATACACTGGGGGCTTTGAGTCTCTCTGTCATCCATGCGACCTTGGAGACCATACCAGCTCCTGTGATCCCAGATATCCCACTGTGGGGAGGTTTGGGTTAATGTGGTCAAGTGTCTGATTGCAGAGCTTCTGTGGCGGCTTTCTGCTAATGATGCAGGGCAGAGATAATCAACTAACACCTGGCAGCAAGGCTGGTACTTACACCAACATAACTGAAAAAGATTAGATGTTAAAGTACATTTCCTAAATGGAAATTCAACCATCCATCATTTAGTTGAAAACAGATACTCTTGGGTGAAAGGAGAAAGTTGGAGCAACTCTCATGTGTTCAGACACTTCCTGCCTTTTCTCTGTTTTATATATGAATCTGCGATTGTACATTCTGGAATGATGTCATCTTACACTGGAGTTTTACAGAGAGAATTAAATAAGTTTGACTTTCATAAATGATACAAAAAAGCCTAGCATTATAGTCCAGAAGTATTTATTCGGGATATTAAAAAAAAGACATGGTCCAAACACAAAATTCCTAAATCGTATTAATTACATTGCCTAGTTTTAGCTTGATTGTTATTTGGTGTAAAATCAGATTAGATTCCTGAGAAATAGCTGGATTGGGTAGTACATATTAATTGTCAATTCCAGAGTTCAGTTTAAGAGCTGACATCATTGTTCTGAGCACACATCCTAACCCTGTAACAAGGGAGTCCAAACTTACAAATGATAATTTTGTTAATTGGTGCAAAAAACACAAAACTGATTTAAAGTCCACATGAAATATCAAAAGTATTTCGCTTATATTTTAATCTTTTTCTTTTTACCATTGGATACATAAAATGTTTGCTCAATTAAAACTGCAATTGGAAAAACTGAAGTTCTGCCAACGTCAAGTTAGTCAAATAGTAAACTAAATATCCTTAAGAAATGTAAGGTCTGCAGATGCTTACTCGATATTTTTTAATGATGCTTCTTGTGTTCCCTGGACTTTCTTTTCCCAAGCATCGGTGAGCGCAGCTGCCTTTTCTTATTATTTATTATTATTTTAGTTTTTCTTATTTTAGGTCATTAGTTTTGACTTTGGTCCACCACCCTGAGATTTTTTATGTCCCTTTGTGGCCCCATCTATGAACATTTCTAGAAGCTCCAGAGGGTGCAACAGCAGATACAAACAGATAAACTAACATCACTGTGATCAGTTTAATGGAAAATTATTTTTTTCAGATATCAAACAAATATACTTATAATGCACAGTTGATAGGCTCTTCCTCTAATAAATTTCTGCCAATATTTTTTTTAACCCTTTTTACCCAAGTAATGATGCCCAAGCCCTATTTAATCAGAACAGATGCTGCGAGAGAAGATTCAATAATGTCACTTGCTAACAAAATATGAACTGTTTAATGAGATAAAAATGTTAGAAATATTGTAAATTATGTTATATTAAAATACCGGTATTGTAGTGTGGCAAACTACTTACCATCTCCATGCAGTCTGGAAGAGGGGAAACTGCACCTTCCATTCAATTATTGTCATAATTAGAATTTCAGTTATGTATTTATATACAGTATTTCACTGTAATAATACTTTTGAAGCCTGTGAAATCACTACATTTTCACTTTATCACAGTGAAATTTCAGACCTTCTTGTGATTTAATAGAGTCTTTTGATTGTTTTTTGAGTTTATAGTAAAATAAGAATTAAATGCTGTAAAAACCAAGGAGACTGTTTTTTTCTACAATAAACATTGGGATATTACAGGAGAACTGGATTACAACAAGCTGCTGTAAAATAGAACTTTTAATTATTGTGGAAAGCTTTTAATTTCTTACCTTGTAAGCAATATCAATGAGGAAAAGCTACATGGAATTACTGTCTATTACTCTTTAATAAAGTAGGTCAATCAGTCTATTAGCTTCTAAAATCTAATCCGAAGAATAGAAAGTCTCATTCCAGGTAAATATTTTATTGCATATAAAAAATAAATAAATTAAAAAAATTAAAAAAAGAAGATTCTTGCATGCTGCTTATGATTCAGGTGTTTTACGTAATCAGTTGTTAGAACAGCATCTAGTAGAACATCCAGGTCACCTACCTTGAGTTTGGACTCCATAGATCCCCACTAACGTCCTCCAGTCATCTCAAGCATGTAATCATCTCAGTGAATAAAACACAGGATTCAAACTCAAAGTTGACTCAGTTGTCTGTTTACATTTGGATGCATAGTTCAATATAAACTTATGCCAAGCATTTTTAATTTATAAATAGAACATAAAAATTATTAAACCTTCACTAAAATAGAGTTTGTGTGCTCTCTTTATTTCATATTCTGTCACACATGACCTTCAAAGTTCTTATAAACAAAGAATTGTGCACAATTCTAGAATTCTAGAAAATTGATATTTTTTTCAAAATAATTGGAAAATTCATTCTTCAAGGAGAAGGAAGATAATGCAATTGAAAGTGCAATTGAATATTTAATAATTAATTACACAACAACGTTTTTAATAATTACACAACAATGTTTGTTTTGGAGGAGTGCTCTGCAGAAAGTTGGATTTTTGTAGACAATTCTGACCTTTATTTCCAAACTTGCTTATACTGTAAGCCAAGTCACTGGTGCAGGAAGCAGCAAGCATAAATGTCACAGTCTGTAGGGTCATTCATATGGAATCAATCTGTGGTCTGTTAAAGGTAAGGATATGTTCTATGGCTGTGTTCCAGCCCCGCCTTACTCAGTGTTAAAGGTTAAATGACCATGGATTCTTAATAACATTGTGTACCAAAGTTTGATTCACGGTTTTCATGGTTGTAGCTTCTATTGATTAAACTCATTTTTTTAAATGAAATCTACTTTAAAGTTTGATTTATATTATCCCTACTCCTGCTTTGCATGTTTTGTGCTATTTTAATTGTTCAAGAAAGGGCATTTTTTTTTTAATGTAACATGACTGAGAAATGACAAAAATCTCACAGCTACCAAATGTCACATGACTTTTTCATTCCCAGCTTAATGATCTGATCAGATTATGTTTAAGTGCTCCTCCTTTCCATCAGACTACAGATGAAGACGAGAGCATTTTCCTTGGCTTGATTAGATGAATGCTCTTATCAGAATATTGAAATAAATTATGTCACAGTCCATTTCCAGAATGGCCTCCGTTACGTTGCTGCCCATCTCCAACACAGAACAGAGAAAAGAACATAGATGTTAAAATACAGAAAAAAGGATTGGCATTCGAAACTGTCTTTGACCAAAATCAAACTTGGGAAAATATTAAATACATGTAAAAAGAAAAATGTGTTTTATTCAAAGAATCCTGAAAAAAGCCTAAGCCCTACTTTGGCATGTTTTTAAGCTGATCTTAGATGCCTTGTGCTGACTAGGGATGGGGATCGAAACCCGGTTCTATCAAGGACCCGGTTCCACTTTTTTCAAAACCCGAAAATCAATAACGTTTGGGCTTATCGATACCGCTATCGAGTCTGGTCGTTTTTTTTTTTTTCTCTCCCGGAGGTCCTGTAACATAATTGCGTGTCCCTCGTCGCGTCACAGCATTTAAATCTAATCAATCCAATCACTGCAGCATGTCCACCAATGTTTTGGAATGAAATTGTAAGCAAACAGATATTAAAAGTAAAACAAGTGAAGTCTGGCAGTTAACTTAGCTCGCGACTCGAGGATGGCTGAACAGACGAAAAGGTCTAAAGTTTGGCTTCATTTTACCAAGCTCAAAGATAAAGAAGAAGCAAAATGCAACTTATGTTGCAAAATCATCTCTTTTAAAGGGGGGAACATAACCTCAATGGCCAAGCACATTAGTATTGTGCATAAAATGAAGGCCAAATGCAGTACCTTCGACTGTCTCCGGGTTGAAAAGACTCCTCCTCCTGCTGCTGCCGCACCGCAGTCGGGCCCGTCTTTATCATCCACTCAGAGTACCACTGGTAAGCGCGCACACAGACTTTGTAGCTTGTCCGGTCAGTTAAAAATAGTAATTGTGAAATCCGTGTTGTAATCGGCAGCATACAAGCTAGTTAGCTTGAAAAGTAAATAAAGTTTCAGACGTGCTGCGTGATGATGTGTTCAGATTGGCTCAGTAAAACGACAATTAGGTTATCATGATGCGTTCAAGTGTAACGTAAAGAAAAGGGAAATTGAGTTTTTGACCAGAAACATGAGTAATACAGTTGTATATTGCTCTGTTAATTTTTCTGCAAAAAATACCTGTTAATTTATGAGCTTATATTTTATTTCCTTTTGTGTGACACAGCATATTATTTATTTAATTTATATTCATTATGACATTTTATTTTTTATTTGGTGCTGCTGATATATTCTAGTTAGTTTTATGTCATTTCGAAGTGGCCTATTACATTAGCCATGTTTATTGAAGGCTAGAAACGTTTTTGTTATGCTCACTTGTTAAGCAATAAAAGCAATACCAGTTCTGTTAAAAACATATTGTCGCATCGTCTTTCTACCAAATAACAGAAAAGTATCGATAGTGGTATCGATAAAGACCCGGATCGATAAGGAGTATCGATAAAGGTATCAATATCAATAAATGTTAACAATCCCCATCCCTAGTGCTGACCCACCTCTGTGGCAGGTGTCGTTGTCCTGGGGAGGACTACAGAGACTGGTCCACAGGTAGACGGAAACTGGATATGCCACAGCCTGCAGGGTTCCAGATGGCCTGCCTCTTCCCTTGAGACTGTTTCCATCTTGAAGTTTCCATTGTGGGCAAACAGTCATCTGCCACACAGCTACTCATCAGAGTCACCATATGTCTTTACCTTTTCTGATTTCACAACATCCCTTCTCATTTCCCACCCCTCCACATTCCCAGAACAAGAAAGAGACAAGTTGTCTCTCCAGGTTACGTTAAAGTATTTTGATACAGTAGCAGTAATGGACCTTGAAGTCACAATGATAAAATATTTAAGGAAGGCTCTGTGTTGTAGGTGATTCCTCTCTGTAAATGAAAGCATCTGGAAATTCACTTTAAAGGTAAACCACCACGCTTAAATCTGGCAATATTAAGCTAAACTCTTTTATTGTATATAAACCAGTACACACTAGATATATCTAACATTATTTAGTTAGTCAGTTTCTACAAAACCTAAAAAAAAAAAATCCAGTTTTATGGCCTAAAGGTAAGCACTAATATCTAATAGAGGAAAAGAAAATGGGAGTTTATATAAAGATTTGGATCCGGCCTTATCAGTCCCTTTTTAGCACCAAAACCACAGAAAAAGAACAGGAGAAAAACAATAACACCCACCAGTGAGTTATTAGTTAGTGGTCCAACTTTACTGAACCAATTAGGAATTGTTCAGATGTAATCTCCCAACTCCCACTTATTGGCTTAGAGGTCGGGGCAGGTAAGTGAGCTGCTGGTTCAGCAGAGTGTCGGTCCTACCATCTGTTTGTAGGTTGGGTTTAGTGGTGCTGATTTTTGAGCATGCAAATAATGACTTATTAAAAAGGGGAAATTTACTGGGAAAACTTGCTACGTTTAAACTTAATGGTCATCCACTGTGTTATACTGTAGAACTGAATTTTGCAGGAAATTTGCTCAAAAAAAGATGGATCTATAATAGAAGACAGTGCAAACAGACAAAGTTATTGATCCTAACTGCATCTGTAAAGTTTGAAATCAGCGTCATTTCCCAATTAGTTCAGATAAGATGTGCATCTTTCATTTTGACAACCAAATTGTGAAGCCTGCTAGAACAAAGCAAGTACAACTTTCTACCTGAACCTGTCCACATTATAGATTTATCTACCCAACCCCTAAGCCCAGGAACTGGTATGATTTAGATAAGATTTTTCATCTTGGCTAATTCTTTTGAGGTTGACCCTCTTCTCCCTCATTTCAGTCTGAGGGGTTGCCTCACCAGCCCCATATTAGTATCATATCAGTATTTGCTTTAAGATGGATAGATCAGTGGTGGTGGATGCATTTACATGCCCCCTCCACCTACCCACTCTTCCTGTTGCCAGAACAGCAGTGCCCCATAAAGTAAATAGATTTTGGCTTGAATATGATTAGGCAGCAGTTTACTTGGTTAGCACAAGAGAGGAATAACAGACCCCACAGTGAAGTGATGCTCCACAGATAACCCTTATCCATTTAGGCTCTGCCATGCACTACGCTCATCCATTACACAGTAAAACCTAAACGACTACAGAAGTTGTTACTTTCAGTTGAAACTTTACAATTATGCAGTATAATTCTATGTGGTATCACTGTCTTTGCAACATGCAAATCCATCTGTTGAAAAGGTGAGAGGACAGATTGGTAGCTGATCACAGGTTTGGGTAGAAATCATCTGTGACAGAAACATATTTTCTTGCACATTTCTATAGAAATGTTTGGTGTCGTTTCAACAAAAATAAAGGAGAAACTTTGTTTTTGGAACTTTTACCACTAGAAATAGGTGAAAAGTATAAGCTGCTAAGTGTAACATTTGGCCTGGAAAACGGTCTAAATGGGAACATTTTTGATTTATAAAACACTGAACATATTTTTTTTTTACAGATTATGAAGGAAACTGGTCCAGTCAAAATGTAAATATTTGACTTATCATTTAAAAACATTTTCATTGTTTTTTCTTCAGCTACCAGCAATTCAAAAATATAAAGTTAATGATTACTTCCCTTTTTTGTTTTTAATCTTGATGGAAAACTTTTGCAATTGGCAGCAAACATGTAGATCTTGTTATTTAAATTAAGATAAAATCACGTTCAACTGACATTGCTACCAAAATCAAAATGAAACTGTTTTCGAGTATTCGATTCAGTGGATGAGTATTCGATTCAGTGGATGTGACAGATAAACATTCTTAGTAATTAAATTACAATTTTCT
Organism: Cyprinodon diabolis; assembly: GCA_030533445.1. NCBI lineage: Eukaryota > Metazoa > Chordata > Actinopteri > Cyprinodontiformes > Cyprinodontidae > Cyprinodon > Cyprinodon diabolis. Next base: position 41,167,445 of record CM060065.1, on the reverse strand, counting down.
CCCCCTGTGCCATCCAGGACGCCATACTATACTGTCTTCCACAGCTACTATAAAGCTTCTGTCCTGCATATGAGCATTTGTCTCTGTCCCTACTCCTGGTCTCCTGTTTCCCAAAGGAATAAACTATACATATTGCTTATCCCTGAGGATGGCAATGGCTTCTCTGACAAACAGCTCTGCTGTATTTGGTGACTCAGCGGTATAAGGAGTTAAAAGATGGTTCTGGGTCCAAAGTTGAAAAAATAAGGGCCTGAATCCTGACAAGATATTGATTTATCATAGATATGTGTAAATGATTTTCTTTTAATTTAAAATTAGAAGCTCAGTCTGTCTACAAATGCAAAGCTAGGTGTTTTATAAAATGTCTGAACAATTTGTTTCAATCAACACTATCAGACTCTTTGTCTGGTATGCAAAACAATCAGATTGATTAGAAAATTGCTGCCTCCTAGTGACACATTACAATTTGCTCCGAAACCCTAAAATGAGGTATTAGATCATCCTGAGAGATTAGAAAACTGGAGCCGTCATGCTGCCCTTTCCTAATGCCAACACTGGTGTTGTCACGTAGAAATAATAAAAGCTGAAAATCACACGAGATGATTTGTTTTTGCTGTCTGGGATAAGATGGGGTGACAATGCAGGGATTTAATTAACTTTTCATCTTGGGCAGATGGAGGAGATAAGAGTGGGATAAATCACAGAGGACACCATCTATTTACCTTTATGCCACAAGGACACAAGCCAAGCTCTGACAAACAACCATTCAGCAGCACAATCATAAAACTATGGTGAAAGGCCATCAGAATTTAACAACAGCGATTTATTTTCATTCTGGAGTTTGATAAATCGGGAATTTTCTTTTGTAGAAAACTACTGTAACTTCACTTTTTACTTCTACATGCTCATATCATTTATAAACATAATGGGTGAAATTAACAGTAACAGCAGCAAGAAAAGAAGCTTTATTTTACATGTTATTTTTCAACACCTTTAGAAATTATGTCACAATTTGTAGACTAAAATAGTCAATACTTAATAATACTTAATAGTCAATAATGTGATATTATCAAGTCTTGCTTTTAAAAAAAAAAAAAACATAAACAGCAGAGCATGTTAGAAATAACCTCTCAGAATCTAACATCAATATAGCAGAATATAGCTGGTTAAATGCGCTAGGAAGGTTTTTATACTGCTGCTATGTTTTATAATACAACCTAACAGTGAAATGTGCTTCCTCACAAACTTATCAATCTACAATCAATGCAGGATCGCTGCTCTGTAAGCAGAAAGGAGTCAATCTGCCACTAAAAAGCTAATCTTTATCTAATAATCGTGTCTTTAATCAGCAATTGAAATCTTACCATGTAAAGTAGTCCTCTTGTTCACAGTTTTTCATATCACATGTTAATACATTTCTATGGTTTATGTTGTAGTCCAAGAAAACATTAGCTTAGTTGTAAATGTAAAGAAGAGCTATATCTTAGAAATTACAGTTGCTTTAAATCAAAATTAATCTAAAGTTATTGGAAACAGCAATTTAAGTGGATAAATTGATATAGTAACAATTTCAATTTAATTCAGTAAACAAGTGCTGAATTAATCCCAGGTTATTAGAATGTCTTTTTCAAAGTCATGATATATTTAGATACGAAAAACAGTTGATTGTTGGGAACAGATTTGACTTTGCTCCTTTTTAACATTTTCCGTATGGAGCTTCTGTGTTCTCTTCAAAAAAATTAGTGTTGATCTTTCAGCACCAGCTTTGTTTTTGCTGACCGCAAACCTCTGAAATGAATGATTATGTTTGCTAGACTGGAACCTTGACCTTTCCAAAAGAGCTATTACAATAATAAATCCCTTGACAGCATTCAACACAGCAAAATATTGAAGTAGATTCTGAGAGTTTATCACATCCGGATGCAATTTTCTACGCTGTGACTTTTGCTGAAAAACACAAGCAGCAGTTGGCTTCTTTTCAGAGGTAAAAGGTTTAGTACAGAGGACAATCATGTCTTTGGTTAACCTCTGTTAAGCCTTTCTTACATCAGGCCTGGTTCTACTTGATGTTTTATCAACTTTGTAGGAGTGTGTCAAACAACCTCATCCAATTTCATTTAACCCCCTCAAAACTACCAATCCTTCTGTTATCCTACATCATTACAGGTAATATACAAACTGGGTTATTCTCTTTTCTCACAAATCTGAGTCATGCATGCAAAAAAATTTGCATATATATATATATCTCTCTCTATATATATAGAGAGATATATATATAGATATATCTATATAGATATATCTATATATAGATATATCTATATATATAGATATATCTATATAAACTTCAAAAGTAAATCATATCATTCAGCTGAGCGAAAACTAAACTCTGAGTAGTCATATAGAAGACCTATTGGACTTATGGTTGTTTATCTGGCCCTCATTAGCTAAAATATATGTCATAAAATAGAGGTATACGTTCTTTTAAAGGACTCAAAGTGGCTAAAACTGCTTAACAAATAGGAGTGAGGTAAATACTAGTGCAGTGTGCTGTTTGTAAAGGAATTTATTAAATTACATTTTCTTCATTTCATGGCTTCAACCAGCCCTTTAAAAACTTGATGATGCTGAAGTGGCCCAAAATAAAAATGAATTTGATGCCTCTGGCAGGGAGTAGTCCGAGGTGATAAAACAGGCTTAAAAGTTTGCCTTCTACGGCCCTATGTGCTGCCTGCAATCCATTCAATTTTGTCTAATTACATCCAGTCTCCTTCCTGTAGACCCAACGCCATCTTCCTTGGATTAGGGCCAGTTGGCTTTCATTATGAAAGAGCATAACCTTTCCAGGTTTTTTTTTTTTTTGTCATAGAAAGGGAAAAGCATTTCTCAGCATATATAGATAATGCAGAAATATATATCCCACCTGTTTATGCATCTAAAACCTACCAACAACTAAAGACATGCGCATTTCATCTTTTTGTTTAGGCAAGCCCTACAATTACAACTGAGTAAATGTCCTTAGGTTGTGAGTCTGGCAAAACTCTTTTCAGTACACACTGCAACACTGCACCCTACTGGGCATCAAATATTACTGCCAAATACACAGGATATTCTATAGTAGAAATACAGGCTATGACCTGTTCAAGGAAGTAATCCTTAAACTCTAGACATTTATAATCTCAGCCATCCAAGAGAAAAATGAGCACACTGCCTTTTTGCTGTTCTATAAAGTCTATAAAATACCTTAATGAAGAAGAAAAAAGGAGATAAGGAATAGTCTGGTAAGACTTATCTGAGGTCTTCTATGGAGATTAATAATCCAGTCAGGAAACACAGAAAAGCTTGTATCTAGTGAATTCCGGATCCTCCCTGAGGACAGCATTTCCACAAGTGGTATACATTTCTGCATCTACTGATTTTCTTTTCTTTTCTAATGTCTCTTTAACCTGGCTTTATAGGAATCAGATTTTAAGTCATATTATTATTATTATTGAGGTGATGGTGGCTCAGGAGGTAATGGTTTGTGCTGTAGCCGGTGGGTTACATGATTTGAGCCCCCTCCATGTAGCAAGTTCCTCACCAACGGTTAAGATCAGTACCTCCTTAAAGTATGTTTGCATATCATTTTGTACTAAGTGTATTAATATAAAATTGAGGAAAAAGAAAAAAAAAAAAGGTTAAATTATGCACCATTAATCTTTAGATGACAAAAACTACTTTTGTTGTCCAACTCTCCATCCATCCATCTTGGTCTATCAAAAATTTTTAAAAGGTTTTCTGTAAAGTTCAGGACCAAAGAAGTGTTATTAAACAGGAAACTGGCAGAAACCCCAGCTGGGAACTACATAGATCAGCTAGGCAACAACTGGTATGGCTGGTATGCATAGTTTTCATACCAACCCGGTGAGTTTTGAGAAGGAGGAATTTTGATCATGCTATTCATGCCCTCACCATGGCATGAGTAGCATGAGAAATGAAAGCCACAGAAAAGGAGGGTGTTAAGGATCTTTCACTGTTTGCCTCGGCTCTCTTTAGGGCCTTCACTTCATTAATGATATGAATAGTAAAGTGGGATATGCTTGTCTTAAGCGCTTGTATTAACAACTGATGCGATGTTCAGCGGCTGGGTGGAGTGGTTGGTCTTAAAGCATCAGGGGCTGACTTCCAAAGATGCAGAGCTTTTGACAATGATGTGGACAAGGTCATTGGTGTGAGAATTCAAACACCCTTTGAATCAGGTTTTGCCAAGATGAATGATGGGCAAAGAGCTCCACTTCACATCAGACAACAGCAAGGTGGAGACGGAGTACTGGTAAGGCTTGGAATACTTAAGATGAGCCGGTTGGACCTTCTTGGGTTGAGGATGGGCTCCAGCTCAATCCCAATTCTACTGCCTGTTTTTAGAAGACACTTTCCATGGAGGTACTGCATGGGGGTTGCAAAAGTTTTGGTTGATTAGACTTTTTTTTTTATATTCCCCACTGCATTTTTTTTTCCACTAATTGAAATGTCTTTAAATATACATTAACATGAATTCAACATACTGTAGTAAACAGATAAAGGGAGGCAGAAGATGTCTTTCAGTCATCAATGCACACATTCAGCTCTTTCAAGCTGGGCACCGTTTCATTCACAACACCTGTCCCACCAACCAGGAATCAGAACCAGAAAAACTTAGATAATTCCAGGGCAAAATTACTTTCGTTACATGATTCCATCTACAATAGAGTGACTATAGGACCAGTTTGATTATATATATTTCATACAATATATATATTTAGGGGGTCCCCGCTCCATCTTGCCATCAGCTTGGGGGACCTTGGCCTGGAAAACTTTGAGGACCCCTGCTTTAAGCAGTGGTATAGGAAAAAGTCTACATCGTTCAAGGAGATCATGATTTTCAGGCAAGATGATGCTCCTTTGCCTGCATCGTAATACTTGACTGTGTTGACAGTTAATAAAGGCCTTACAGATGAAAGACGATGATGTGGTCTCCTTCTTCACCTGACCTAAGCCCAATTGAAAACAGGTGGGCCTTTATGATGAAGGAAAGCAGAACACATCACTGATCAGAGACTGGGAGGCTGTGGTTGCTGCTGCACAAAAATGATCAACAGATCAAAAACCTGACAGAGTGAATGGATGGAGGGTTGTTAACTATTATTCAAAAGAAGGGAAGCAACTTTCGTCATTATTTTTTTATGTCAGAAATGTTTTGTTGTTTGCTTATTATTCTCACTTAAATGGATGAAAATAAACAAGTGAAACTTAATAATTGCATAATTATTATGCACACTAATAGCTGCCCGATATGTACACACATAGATATTCTCCTTTGAAAGCCAAAATCTCACTTTTACTTTCCTAAATTCAAGTTTGAGGTTTAGTTACATTTTGAATTTACCAATATCATTGTAGCTGTTCAACATCCATCCATCCATCCATTTTCTGACACGCTGGGGGTCGCAAGGGGTGCTGGTTCCTATCTCCAGCTGTCTACGGGCAAGGTACACCCTAGACAAGTCAGCAGTCCATCGCAGGGCAACACAGAGGCAAACAGGACAAACAACCGTTCACACACAATTAACCTAACAGTCATTTTTTTGGACTATGGGAGGAAGCCGGAGTACCCAGAGAGAACTCCATGGAACAAGACCCCAGGCTGGGAATCAGACCCACAACCTTCTTGCTGCAAGGCAGCAGCTACCCACTGTTCCACTGAGCAGCCCAGCTGTTCATCAATATAATATTAAATCTTGTAGTTTTCATTGCTACATGCAAAAAAAAAACAAACAAAAAAAAAAAAACAGCAAAATAGAAAAAACAAAACTATATGCTATTAATCTATGTTGGATTTTATATCTTGATAAAGTACTGAAATATTGATACTGTGTTTGATATATTTATATCTTGAAACACATTAATGAGTGGTAATGAATATAAGCAGTAAAACAATCTGTGCAGAAGGATAATCCACCTCATTTAACATTTAAACAAAGGTTAAACCACATAATGTTCTGTCATAAACTTTAATTTTCTTACACTGATGAAGTGGGAACGCGCTGCATTGTGGGATTGTGCAGGAACGGGGAGATTGCAGAACGCCATCTTTAAACCCCACTAGAGGCCAGCCACAGTCACACAGGGATGAAAAACACTGCACTTACAGCAGGATATTGACTCGGATCGTAAAGATAGTCTCGTAGTTTCCTGCTCCATTGCACTTTAAAGAACTGCCAGGACAGGATTGGAAGAAGACGACCAGAGGACAGCGTTAGAACATTTAAATGTTGTTAAACATAGACGGGGAACAACAATAGACGGAAAGACAACAACAACGCTAGCAGTTTGCTAAGGACTGCGCTGTTTCCAAACGCAAACCAGAGGCTAGCTAGTGCTAGCTAATTCATTAGCAAATTGTTTTGTTTTTTTTTCGAATACCGTAGAATTTATCCGAACGGGAATTTTAACTGTTGGATATTCCGCTGAACACTGCGGCTGAGTCAGTCGTTATCTAGTTTATTTAAGACCAGTTTCCCCTGAAGTTTATGTGGCGCTAGCTAGCTAAAAGCTAAGTCCTGACTTCTCGCCCTCCCCAGCGGCCCAGCCGGAGATGTGTGGAAGATGTCGGTGTCGGGGCTGAAGGCCGAGCTGAAGTTTTTGGAGTCCATTTTTGATCCAAATCACGAACGATTCAGGATAATTGATTGGAAGCCCGACGAGCTAAGCTGCCAGTTTAATGTAACTGGAGAAAAGTTGCTGATTATCCACTGCAACATTACGGTAAGTAGTCAAAAACTCGTGTGTTTTGGGGGGTTTAGCTCGTAATACTCTTCCCTGATGCTACTTAAAGAACAAATGTTAGATTATTAACCTCTTAAATCAAACATGAAGTTAAAGCTGGGAATCCATAATCTCTCGGTGTTTACTAAATAGTATTTTCAGAACAGTTTGAAATGTGAGTATAAATGTTTTTGGACTAGCATCAGGCTAACGATGCGCACTGCTTTCGAATGTCGTCTCTGATATTCATCAGTATTCTTCGTGCATTTTCTAAAGGTGTAATCCTGCGACAAAACCATGTTTATATACATATAACACAGTGTATGTATATTAAATATGTTGGGCGTTTTTATTTTTTTAAATCTTCTGTTGTTTTTTTGTTTTCAGGAATCTTATCCATCTACGCCACCAATATGGTTTGTGGACTCTGACGATCCGAGCTTGGCCCAGGTTCTGGAGAGGCTGGAAGATGTGAGGAAAGGAAGCACCCTGGTAGGAAAGGTTCACCTGAACACTTTAGCTTATTGAGAAAAGTTCAAGATGTCAGTGCTGATTGTCTTAATCCGAATACACCTTAATATTCAGCTCTAAGTGGGTTAGAATGTGAAATATCCTTTAAAAATAAACGTAACTTACAATAAATGTCTTATTTCTACCCCCTTTCAAAATGTTTTCATGGAATTCCAGAGGTATATGCACCTTGACTTATCTAAACTGCTGCACTGAACAAGTTGTGACAGTGCCTCTTTTCTTTCTAAGGATAATCGGACAAACTGTCTGTTATGGTTCATAAGGATTCAGATACTTTACACATTCTGTTCATACAGGGGCTGATTATATCTCTCTGTCTTTGGTCCTTTATATCAGAAAACTCTGGGTGAAATTGAAGACTTTTCTCACATGTTGTTAGGAAATGATTCATAGTTACATTCTCTAATTTGCTAATTGTCCACTTTAAGTATATGGTATGTGACTCCAGTCAACCATCCCTCATTGCTGCGCTGCTTGGGCCATGGCCATGAAATGAAACGTATTAGAAGATGTTAGTGTTTGAATTAGAAATCCAACACAAATGGTGTGAAAAATGAAATTGACAGATTAGATTGTTTTTGGTAATAATTCCATGTGAAATTAAGAAGCTGAACTAAACACTAGGGATTTAAGATGTATTATCTTTGATATTGGTTATTTCTAAACACATCGGGCTGATCTTAACAACCAATGTTAATCTTACTCATGTTTTAGTGTGAGTGTATGTGTGTATGTATATATATATATATATATATATATATATATATATATATACACACATCTCAGTCATTTTGAAATGGCTTTTAAATTCCCCCCAAAATTATTTCCACTAACATCATATACCATAAACCCTATTGAATCTTTTACATACAAAAAATTTGTTTTTTTTTCACTTAAACACAGATTAAAGTGCTAATAATGATTAGGAAAAAAAGGAAACTGCAGGTAGATCCTGTGTGACTCACAGACATTCACCTTTTAAAGAAAAGGCATTTCTTCTTTTTTTTTTTTAAAGTTCTTAAGTTTTGATTTGACAAACAAAACTAAAGTAATCAGCTCTTTTTGTTCAAAGCAGATCTCTGTGGACGAACAAAAAGTAAAAATAGTAGGATTATAAAAGAGAGGTTTAAAAATACATCTGTTGTTCTAAATCTACTTGGAACCTGATTCTCCTCACTGCTTCAAGAGAATCGTCTGATTAAAAAGTGAGAGGGAAAAGCTGCTTGTTTTTAATTGGGTTAAAATGTCAAGTCCTTCTTACAGCACCAGTCCTCATAATGCCTCCACTTTAGGCCTACTGGGCTTATAGATGTTATTTCTGGATCATTAATGCTGAGGGTTGTACAATTTGTTTGCCTTTATTTTATTTCTTTTTTTATAGTAACCAAAATGGCATGAAACATCTTTTCTGTTGTTCTGTTGCCAGTTTTGAGCTGCAGTAGATGTATGCCAGATAGAGAGGAAGTATTTTTTATTTTTTTTATAAGTAGATAAAGATCTTTTTTTCTGCACACAGATGTCTTGGTGGGGCAATTTTTGAGTGCACCAATTTGCAAAGACATACTAGCTGGTAGCCGACTAACCTTTAAGAGTGAATACTAGCATTTAAAATGTAGTCTGAAGACACAGTGTCAGTATCACTTCACTTGAACTTGGTCAATGAGGGATTTTACTGAATGCACTTATTTATCAGTTCAACATTTTAGTTTAGACCCATATAATTAGAACAAATATTACAAGAAACTCTGGAGCTGAAACTGTTGGTGTTTCCGGACACTGCTGACATTTTATTCCAGTTATGGAATTACCAATAACATAACTTTCAATTGCATAAGGTTATTATAAAAGAGTATTCACATATGTTTATGCCTTATAGAGATCATGCAAGTAGATGGTAGCCTTTAAAGGTTTCAGGTTCATTTATTGACAATACTAGATATAGAAACTTTTGTGTTTATACCAGGGCAGGGCAATATGGGCTTAAAATTTTATCATGCTATTTTATGGTAATATTGATGATTTTGGGGGTTATCTCATTACCTCTTCAGTCTTTTTCAAATAACTTGTTGTCTTTGAGCCAAAATAATCATATCTCCACAGATACTGCTGCTGGAAACTATGCAAATTTGAAAAAGGTTTATTCAGGAACCAGTTACATAAAGAAGTGTGATTTATATGACTAAACATCTCTAAGTGATCCTTTTTAATCTATCAATACACAAAAACAAAGAGGAGGAAAAAATGTTATTTTGAAAATTGATAAATTTTTTAAAAATAGTTTTCAAACATAATTAATTCAAATTAACCATTAGCCACCCCTAGTTTATATCCTTGCAAACTTATTTTTGAATGTATTTTTTAAACTCTAGGGTCATCCTGCTTCATATTCTCCTGTCCTGAAATGAAATAGCTTCTAAAATTCACTTACTTGCAAAAAAACAAACAAAACAATGTAATCTCTTCCTGGTTACAGTGACAAGCCTTTGGATTTGTAAAAATAAAATATTTTTGGAATGAAATATTCACACTTCTGCTTTTTAGATGGGCTATTAGGGGCTTTTGCAAACCTGATCGGTTTATCTAAATCTTTATCTCTGTCGTTGTTCTTTTCCCCTCTAGCTTTTGCAGCAGTTAAAAAAACTGATTTGCGACCTTTGTCGGTTGTACAACCTTCCTCAACATCCTGATGTAGAGATGCTAGACCAGCCCCTGCCTGCAGGACCAGTGGGACAAGACCGTAAGGTGAGTGTCTCCAGCGTATACTGGTGAAACCAGGGGGGTGCTTTTAATTCAGTCCCAATTTAAAAAAATATCCCAGTAATTCTTACAGGGCTTCAGTTTGGTTAATATTACTATTAAAAATGGTAAATCGGTTTTACCTCCCCTAGCATATAAGCAAATTAGGCACTTGCAAGGTTTTCATTTTATTAGAGAGTTGTTATATTACTTTTTAGGGTGTTCAACAAGGAAATAATAATATCCTACATTAGTTTCTGTTTCTGTAGGTTTAAGCTTAGTCTATTTGAATTACTCTCCTTTAACAAAAGTTATTGCTGAAGAAGAAAAATTAAGTTATTCTGCTTTATGTATTTGTACAGATAACCTCACCTAAACATGGCTCATTGTGAGAATATTTGGTTAAACAGATTTAAAGTAATACAGAAAGCATTCTGTGTGTGTGTGTTGCCATAAAGGAAAGAAAAAGCTATAGATACTGTTGAGACTGATGATTATTATAATGATGAAAAGGGATATGTAAGCTGCAAAAACATTCATGAGTCCTGTGGTTTCCACATATATTAATTAGACTGATGAAAGCCATGACGATAAGTGGTAAATCTGCATGTAATGTTCCTGAAACTATGATTATATACTAATGTAATAAATGTGTGGTTTATTTGAACAATGTTCCTGTAACTTAATTTATTACACATTTCAAGAAGTGAAAATTTAAAACAGAATGGGCAGTGTTCTAAAGAAGGGTTTTAACATTGAGGTGTTTTCTTTTTTCAGATCATCAACCAGATATTATAAGATAAAGATCAGGCTAAATACAAAAGACAGTAAAAAAAAAAATCTAATTTAATTCATCAATAGGAAAAACAATACAAAATACAAAACCTAGCGATATTTGGAAGTATAATGGCCTCCCTGGTTAACTCATAAATTTGCTGTGATCCCTTTCAGTATCCATAGCCAGACCTGTAGGATCAGGTAATCACTTAAACCTTCCATATCTGATAACATGAATCACCAGAAGCAATGCCCAGAGCTGAAGAGATTTAAAAACTGATATGAAACAGTCATTCAGATTTTTCAGTTCAGAAATTCATTTCTAAATCCTTGGTTTCCAGAGAGAAATGGTGATAACCATTATCCACGATTTCAACAGAAAAGAAAGAGGAAGTGAATGAAAAACCACAGTACCGTGTGGAAGCTTGTCATCAGTGTCTAGCCTATACAAGTGAAAGGATTTAATGTTTATGTTGAAAGTAATTTATTTCCAGATATTTAAATATATAAAAGTTAGATCTAACACATTTAACTGTGACAAAAAGGCAGTAGCAAATGTGTAAGGACATCGTACGATCAATTCAAACGGAGTCACGACACAAATTTGTAAGTCATATTAAATTCGAGATTTTTTCTTAAGCCTAAATGCTGTGTTGTATTTTCTTCAAGACGTTTGTTTTGTAAATTCAGTCGGCCAGAAACAATAATTTTTTTTATCGGGGGTTTCATTAGATGGACTCTTCAGCTGTCTTGCAGACTAAAGCAGTTTTCTTAAAACTCTTGTTTGTCTGTGCAGCATGGGACAGAGGAGGTCACGTCTGAAGAGGAAGAGGAGGAAGAGATGGGGGAAGTAAGTTATTATCTCTGGTCTAAACATGCTGTCTGCTCTCCTCGCTGCCTTATGTCTTTATGGGAATAGTATTCTTTTGATATTATTCAAATGTTAGAAGTTGTGCTGATGTTTACATAATGTATTTCTGTTTTAGTTATTGTTGCTCTGAAGGATACCCACACTCTACTCTAATGAGCAGTTATCTAATATCTTAATGTTGATATAACTTGTCAGGATATCGAGGACCTGGACCACTATGAAATGAAAGAGGAGGAGCCAGTGGATGGGAAGAAATCTGAAGACGACGGGATTGAGAAAGAGAACCTGGCGATCCTGGAGAAGATCCGAAAGAACCAGAGACAAGACCACTTAAATGCAAGTCCTTGTTTAATGTAAAATATCTACATTTAGAGGCAAATAGTTTCACATAACGTTTAAATACAGATCAATCGCAATAGTTTTTAAACTTTTAATTGTATCTATTACATTTTGTATATCCTCAATCGATGGTAATGTCACCTGCTTCTATGAAGTTTGTGTTCTCATTTCCAGTTTCTGCATTTAAGGTAGCAACATGTGTTGAATTTACCTTAGTGTCATCAAAGATCTCTAATAATCTCTATAATCATTCCGAATGGGTGTATTTGAAATGTGTCCAAATAGCCTTTAACCTGTAAATCAATCAATTTTGAGTCATAACCCAAATTTGTTGTCCATTTCTGAAATAGTTCATTGATTTAGAGTAGATATCATCACCCAGCGCCGCAAATACATTCTTCCTCTCAGCTGTTTTGTACAAATGGCAGGTTGTCAGTTTTTGTTGTGTTGAATTTTGCAGGGAGCTGTTTCTGGTTCGGTCCAGGCTTCTGACCGTCTCATGAAGGAACTTAGAGAGATCTATCGGTCTCAGAGTTATAAGACAGGTATGTACACCACATGAAGCTTTTCTTCATGTGTAAATTGAAGGAAATGGTTCAAATATGCAGAAATCACAGAGACCATGTTCTTTTCTCTTCCTGACTTTTGAATGCTCTACCTCATAGTTGGATGAGGAATTTTGCGCTGACTTTCCTTTTCTTCTTCCAGAGTTCTGTTAACCACATCTGAACTTCCAAAGTTGGTAGAAATGTTTTTCATCTGAAAAGCAAATTGTTTCATTAGGTTAAGGTCTAATTATTAGCAAGATTTTATGGGTTTCCTACACTTTATACATTTCCTTTTCAGTTCTGTTCAAGTCATTTTCCTCTAAAGAAAATGTCAAAACAAGCAGGAATACCACAGTTCTGCAGGATTATATCTCATACTCCAGCATTTCTATGCCAGGCTTTTCTGATCTAAAGTAGACTGGGAACTTAAAGTAGGTGGGCTGGGAGTGCTTATGAGCAACAGATGATGTCATCAAGGACATGTTACTGGGAAGATTTTTCAGTAGAGCCCAGATATTGCATTGTGTGTAGTTGTTTTTCGGCCATATTATTTGCCCAAAGAGTTCACCAATGGTCTGTAAGTAACCGTTTACATTCCACCTTCTGCCATTGCCAGAGACTGCATTGTCAGGTCCATTGTTGCTAAACTACAGACACAACAGCCAATTCCATTTGTGGCAATTACTTATGATTTTTAATCACACTTCACCATCTGCTACACTTCCAACGTTCCGACAGTTTGTCAGCCACTGTGCCAGAGACAAAAAAACTTTGGAAACAAACAAGCAGCTATCAGAACCCCCTGCAGTTTGCTTGTCATTATGGAGTTGGAGTTAATGATGCCATCATACAACTGCCTTAAAAAAAACCACTGTCATTCTCTTTTCTCTGTTGCATTTAAAACACACCCTGACTTACATTGTGAGAAACCTCAGAAGACTCAGGTGGAGGCATCGACAATCCCCTGGAGCAAAGACTACCTGACAAACAGACTGTTAGACTGAAGGGTTAAGTGTCTAATCAAGTAGTTAGCAGTACAGGAGCAAAACAGGGGGCGGTACTCTGTCCCTTCCTTTTTAGTCTGTACACGTCTGACTTCCAGTACCAGACAGAGTCCTGTTACCTGCAGAAATACTCAGATGACTCTGCAGTCTTTGGGTGCATCAAAGATGTGAAAGAGGCTGGGTAAAGAGAGTTGGTGAACAGCTTTGTGGCATGGTGTGGTAACAATCATCTGACCCTGAAAAACAAGGGATATGATTGTAGATTTCAGAAGAAACGGGAAAAAGTTGAATCCTGTTCAAATTATGAGAAGAAATGGAGTATAATTACCTTGGTGTTCACCTTAACAACAAGAAAGGACAGAGCAGATTGTACTTCCTAAGGAAGCTTAGGTCATTCTGCATTTACAACAAGATACTGCATATCTTCTATAAGTCTGTTGTGGAGAGTGTGTGTCTTCCTCCATCTTTTGGGGTAACGGCATCAGAGCTAATTGCTTAAAAAAGCTCAACAAGCAGATAAAGAAGTCTGGCTGTGTTCTTGAAACTCTTCTGGAACCTTTGGAGATTATTTAGCAGAGCAGCATTCTTCATAACGTTATAAAGACTTCGGACAACAGTCAGCATTCTTTTCAAAAGATTTTTAAACAGTGTTTTCAAAAAGAGGCTTTTCCAGATCTCTTGCAAGACAGACCACTACAGAAGACCCTTCCTGCCTACAGCTATCAACACCTACAGCAACTCAAAGCAAAAGCAAAAATCCTATGAGTAACTGCAACATTAAATATTAATTATTTTTGAATTTAAAAATGGCTTGTCTGTTGTACCCCAATAGGCATTAGGGACTGCAGACCCAGGTGATATTTCTAAAAAAAAAAAAAAACTTCACTTACTTTTATGCAAATGCTTTTCTGTTGTCAAACGTACATTTGGAACAATGGATCGGATGATTTAAAGCATTTGGTTCATTAAATATTTGATCACTAATGTCTCTAAAATTAGATAGTAATAGTTTCTGATTGAAAGTTTAAATATGATTTATAAGTTGACTGCTTCTTAATATAATTTTCTTTTTGCAGGGATTTATTCAGTTGAGCTTGTTAACGACAGCCTGTATGAATGGCACGTCAAACTGAGAACGTAAGTACCTTAATATTGTTCATAGTGTCTTCTGTCCGGTTCGATAAAGGCACGGTCTAACTGGCTTATTGTCCAACAGGGTGGATCCTGATAGCCCTTTACACAGTGATTTACAGGTCCTAAAGGAGAAGGAAGGAATGGATTACATTTTATTAAACTTCTCATATAAAGTGAGCCAGACTGATTTCATTATAAATGTCAATATTTAGAAATGTTAGTCTTTGAAGTTTTTAATGAAATCGTTTATTCTGGTTGCCTTCACAGGATAATTTCCCCTTTGATCCACCTTTTGTCAGAGTAGTTTCCCCAGTGCTTTCCGGAGGGTAAGTTCTGTGGTTTGATGGACTCTTTGTATTTTCTTCCTCTGCCATTTTTCATCATCAGCCTTTTGCCCCTATTTTCTATTTCAAGAAGAAAAGCTTAATTAGTTTCTAAGTTATACATTTCTCTCCTTTAGTTACGTTCTTGGAGGAGGTGCCCTGTGTATGGAACTTCTCACCAAGCAGGTATGCTTTAAACTAGAAGTTATGCTTATTTAATTAAAGCTATAATGGAAATATGTGATGTAATAATGCATTGATTGCTTTTGTTTGTTCTTGAACATCTATTACCTTCTCTAACCTGTTATTAATCTTGTTTCTTTTTTAGGGCTGGAGCAGTGCCTATTCCATCGAGTCTGTCATCATGCAGATCAATGCCACTTTAGTCAAAGGAAAAGCCAGAGTGCAGTTTGGAGCCAATAAAGTGAGTCTGAACTGTTTCATACAAAACATAACTTAGGGCAGCAACTTTAGAGAAGGAAGCGAAGAGCAATCAAATGAACTATGAACCAGCTGTGGCTGCCATAGTTATAAAAACTGAGCCAGTAAAGAGAGTAGACTTTAAATAAGATAAAAGTCAAAACACAGTTGACCGACTGCTTGCTATGTCTTCAAATCAAATGTTAAAATACATTTTGGGCTGATTCTTAAAGAATTTTAAAGAAAAAAAAAATGTTTTAAACTTGCCTTTTTTATGTTTTAAAAATAATCTGAATATTATATGATCATCTCCTAATTGATGAGACTTTGATTTAAAAAAAAAACACATGTATTTTTGAGGCTTGCTGTACTGTAGGTGGCAGTTAGGTTTTTTTTATTTAAACAAAGAAATTATGTATAAGATTAAATCATTTTTCAAATGGTGAAGGAGCAGTTATTTAATCCTGCAAATGATGGTTGTTGACAAATATTCATTATGGTTCAGTGATCAAGTGTAATCTCACAGGGTAACACTAACAGTGTAATAAGATGGTATTAGCCGGTTAATTTGTCACGTTATATGTTCAGCAAGCCAGTTGGTTACTTAATAGACATGTGACTTATAGCTTCCTACCTGCTGAGTGGAAGGTTATTGTGTGATGGTTTGTTTAGTTGCAACACCATCAATGTCTTATGTGGCCATATAGTGACTAGAAACATTTCCAAACAGGAAGATAATGTGTCAGAGCGTACTTGTAGACTTTGGACAATCTGAGATTATTATAAAGGACTATAAACCAAATAAATTATATGATTTGAAGGACGACATTCACCAGTAGGTGTAAAAATGCTTGTGTCACATGATGCATTTTGTGGATTGAAGAGTTCAGCAACGTTTGAAATACAAGGAAACAAAAACTGAAAACATGGCTTTTGATTTTTAACTTTAAATTAATTTGGTAATTTTATTTTAATAAATTATTTAGATCTTAAATTTAAATAATGGTGGTCTCGGGAAGTCACAGATCTCAACAAAAGACGCATTTAGTTGCTGTAAATAGAATTTTCTCCACCGATAAACATTTCTTCAATGCTAATATAGTGCTGTAATTTCACAGCTGTGCTTAGCTTCGCCTTTCCTTACAGCCCCGCTGCTATTTTCTTCTCTTAATGCAGAACCAGTACAATCTCGCCAGAGCACAGCAGTCCTACAAATCCCTGGTTCAGATTCATGAAAAGAATGGTGAGTATCTAATCCCAGAGTTTCCTTCCTTCATTTTATTGACCTTGTATACGGGAACCAAGCATGCATACCGCTTAGAAAGACATTGTTCACAGTGTTAAACTATCTTTTTATTTGTGTTCTTTTTTTTTTAACTACTATTTAAACCCTATAATGTACATATAAGTTTACACCATCGCAATGATAGATTTAAATAGAATACATATTCAGCTGTAACTGTGTTATAAACCTTTTGGCTGTGCTGATACAAAAACAGTATGTGAAATATTTGTGTGTTCTGAAAAAGATTTTTAAACTAGAAGCCCAATGTGCTGTATGTTCAGGCATTTTTAATTTGATCAAATTTTTACTTCCTGGTGCTCCTGCCTCGGGTTAGATACCCGATGTGTTCCCGTATAAAATGTCCATCTACGGATAGAAATAAGCAAAAAAACTAACAAAAAAATATATTATTTCAGGGGGCAGGCATGGTTATATATGAACAAAATGCGTGTATCATAGTTACAGCATGAGTGAAACTTATTTATATTTTCTTATTTATGAACTCTACATCTTAAATATATTTAAGAATATCCAGATAACAGTTTATTTTTTTTAGTAATGAGGCAAACCTTCCGCAGCATGCACTGCTTGTGTTATTATAAACGGCTGTGTGTACACTTTATTATTTACTGGTCCGTGCGGTCCCGGCCGGGTTTTAAATGGGAATATATGAGGGTAACGTGACGGGTCTCGGTTCTGAATTCTACTTGTGCAAGTGGATACACTTTTGAAAAATCGGACCCGAGCAGGACTTTAGCAGCTGCCTTATTAGCCGAATCTAATTATTGCATGTTTAAAACTGAAGTTTAAGTCTAAATACTGTTCCTTGTTAAGTGCTAATTGCAAGGTAGTAAGCTTTTAAGTTTAGTTTTTAGTTTTTTTTCACTTGGAAAGCAAGTTGATAATTCAAGCATCATCATTACTGGTTAGATATTTGTAAATAATCAAAGCTCTAAACATGTCCTAATTATTGTGTGTACAGTGTCTTTGCAAAGGTTTTGATTACCCCACAAATGTTTCATAGTTTGCCATGTTACTGTCTGCAACTTTGTTTTATATTTTGTTGCTGAAGAAAAGCAACCCCAGAGACAAAATGTGCTGTCCTTTATCTTGCATGCGACAGACAGATAAAGATGCTTATGGTGATTAGTGGCAGTTAATCATTATGTTCTGCTTCCTTCTTCCACATAAAATCCAAATAAAAAGATTTTTAGTATGTATTAAAATGTTTCAATCTTAGGGAAATCATATTTAGATGTCAAATCATTCTGGCTTAAACATGTATATTAATATACTTTTTATCAGAAATTTAGAAAGTTTCTATAAAAAAAAATAAAAATCCTGTCTTAAAATACGTTTTTTTTTCTTTTTTTTTTTTCGTAATCTTATGCAGGCCAGTTAGTTATATGGTAAATGGTAAATGGCATGTACTTATATAGCGCCTTTATTCAAGTTAGGAGACTTGACCAAGGCGCTTTACACTACATTCATTCACCCATTCACACACACACTCACACACTGATAGTGGCAAGCCACATTGTGGCCACAGCTGCCCTGGGGCTCACTGACAGAAGCGAGGCTGCCGTACACTGGCGCCACCGGGCCCTCTGACCACCATCAGTAGACAATGCAGGTGAAGTGTCTTGCCCAAGGACACAACGACACTGAAAGTCGGAGTCGGGGCTTGAACCGTCAACCCTTCGATTTCAGGGCAAACTCCTACATCCGTCAGCCTGTACACCTAAATTAGGCCAATCAATCACATTTTTTCGGCCACAGCTTGATTCATATGTTGCAGCCAATATACGCAATCTTTGAAATAAGAAATAAGAATAATTTCCTTTCCCATTGAGTTCCGTCCCAGTGTTCACGGGGATGGACGTCTGTTTCTTCGGCAGGCGTAGAGCTAACAGAAATGGCAGCATTGCGAGGCAAGGGCTAAAACATGTACGGCTGTAAGCCTTCTACACCAAACCAAGCTTCTGCCGCCCTGGCGTCCTCTTCCACAACATCTTCTTCCCCGCTTTCCTCCTCTAAAAAAAAATGTATGAAGGAAGAGATTCATCCACCACCTCCGATACAAAACTGTCCTCTTCTTGCATGTTCCGCTGTCCATAGTGTTCCTTGAGTGTGCCGTTTCTAAGTCATCAATTTAGTGCTGCTTGGTCCCAATGTAATTTCCCATTTGGAACCTACTAGCACTAAGTTGCTAACTGGTTAGCAAGATGCTTCTGAGACACCGGCTACAATCAAACTTGCTTGCGAACCTTCCGCCACAACAATCCCGCCCTCTTGATAAACGACCAATCACATTTACTTTATTCACTCGTGTAAAGTCGTGCACCACTCTGGCGGATTCCTAACTGGATGGTTCGAACGTCAGTTTCCTTACAACTTTGAAATGTATAAATACATTTATGAGGCACGTTGTTAGTTCATGTCGTGTTGTTTAATTTTATCTATATATACATCTTCCATGACTAATGACGATCTGTGGATACAGAAACAGACTGTAAGCCCATTGAGTCTCCATCGATGTTAGAGCTTTCTGACTTTTTTACTAACATTTTATTTGAACCAGATCCAAACTTTAAAAATCAATAAACAATGTAAAGTGTACGTTTTGATGATGATTTCTTTTTTTTCTTAATCTTGCTGTTTGTTTTTTCTAGGCTGGTACACACCCCCGAAGGAGGATGGCTAATAGAGACTGTTGCCTTTTCTGCATTGGGACCACATGTCTTAGATTATTTTACTTTGCGACCAATATTGTTTTTATCCTTCTAGTAATATTATTCTCTCTCATTGACAGTTTAAATTTGAAACCAAATTCCTATTTTAATTTCTAGCCAAAAAAAAGGCACATGGCTACGGATACCTTCACCACCACCTGAAGTCAGGACACAACCGTTGCTGGCATTGACCTCCTTTCTTCAGATACTCATCTCTAACTAAATCTCTGCGATCTAATGTTTGTATTCCAAGTCCCATCAAACTGGCAGACTAAATTGTGCAAACTTGCCCTCGCGTTTGGCTTTGAGGCGCGCCCAGGTTACTCCGGCTTTGAGTGTAAAAGGTGTGGCATGGCTTTTTCTTCCACTCGTGGCACACTGACGCTCCAGTTGCCACACCCTATCTCTCTGACCTTAAACTGGATGTCAGACTGGCATGCATCATTTCCTAATAAGATGCAGTGATGGCTTGGAAGGACCTTGAAAATGCTGGTGGTAGGGAAACTTTGCCTCTGACTTCCACGGATTACCGCCCGCCCTAATATTGCGCTCATCTTTTTAATGGCCTCCACTTTTGGAGGGAAAAAAAAACCCAGAACGCTTCTTCTAAGGCTAGTTTGCATTTTCCCCTTATGCCTAAAGCTTAAAGCCCTTGGTAAGGGCAGGACAATACACGGACTACTGCAGGGTTTTGTGGAACAGGCTGTTATGAGGATCAACTAGCTGCTGGCTTTTTTTCAGCTGTGGAGAAACCCACCAACATAATCGCAACCAGCAGCTGGAAGAGGATGAGGCTTGTTTGGATCACTTCACACTGTAACAACATCGATTTTAACTCCACTGTAAACATGTAAATTTGTATTTCTGCTAAAGGATTTAAATGTTTATAATGTAACCTTGTGTAGGTCTTTGGCTGAGCAGAGACTGTATTACTGAATTCTTTGACCATAACTTTCAGGGCCCTTACAACCTCTTGAAAATAACCTAAAAGAGGGAAAAAAAACGGATACCTCTGAAGTATCTGAAGGAAGTGAACCAGGTCCCTCTAAAAGCCGAATGACTACTGTAGGAATTTTAGATTTAAAATCCAGATCTTATTTTTGGGTAACCTCATCTTTTGTCGGTAGCATACCAGAGGTTTATCCACTCAGATCACTCCGACAAACTGAACCTCACTCTCGCTATGCAGCGGAGGGGACACATTTTCAGACACATGCACCATTTATTTAACTCAATACATTTAGAACAGGCTTGTTGTCACCTTCCAAGTTCTTAAAGCTGGTTCACTTTTTATTTACATCACACTTTAAAAGCTGGCTGAGGTGAAAGCAACCTTTACCTCCTGACTTTTCTTTGACCTCAGTGCTGCTGTAAAATGCAGCCAAAGTTGCAGATTCACAGCAATACTCTTCTCCGTTTTAATATTTTCACGCCCAGAATGATCACCCTGGGGTCTGTTCTGTTTCCACAATATCTGTTCAGGTTTAATAAAGATGTGTCGTGCTTTGCCACAGGAAAAAAAAAACAACAAAATGAACTCGAGCTCGTCCCATTACCACTTCCCTAGTTTGATATTCATGACCACTCTCAGCGTGGCTGTGGCCCTCAGCGTGCTGAGGCTTTGATGTAATATGCAGAAAACTGTGGAGCATTCCAGTTAATGCAGTGACATGTTTTCCTAGATGTTCTGTGATTATGTGCATTTTTTTCTTTTAACTAAATCATCCTGATAACCAGCGTAGAAGGCTTAGTTTTCAATTTCCTGCAGTGAATCCTCATTTCTGAATTAAATTTCTTTTCTTTATTTTGGGGGGGGGGGTTTCCAGAGTGACGGCTAACCAGATTGGTTTAGATAAAGTTTGTTCATGTTCTGCTCATCTGGCATTTGCTTTCCTGCAACATTGGTTTTTAGAT
Organism: Cyprinodon diabolis; assembly: GCA_030533445.1. Classification (NCBI taxonomy): domain Eukaryota; kingdom Metazoa; phylum Chordata; class Actinopteri; order Cyprinodontiformes; family Cyprinodontidae; genus Cyprinodon; species Cyprinodon diabolis. The sequence continues at coordinate 41,146,051 of CM060065.1, read as the reverse complement.
AAAGCAAACTACCAGACCATAGGCATGATTGTTAGCTGTTGTGACGTGTTTGTAATGTATTATTCATCCCATTCTGCTCACACTGTTTAGCCCACCCGTTGCATTTTCTGGACGAGCAAACTCAGGAATTCATACTGCACGCTCAACTTTGCTTAAGATTGGTCCAGGCCTTGTCTGATGGCCAGATTGAATGTTTTTTCTCCCTCCCTGTTTTTGTTAAACTACACCCGAGTTTTACCTTTTAGACATTGTAAAGAGTTTTTCTCGCTGCATTCCACACATTATCGAGACTAAAGATTGCAAATGAATTGTTCAGAAAGATCAGACGTTTGAAGCAGACATTGCTCCCATCCTGGGCTTGTCGAAAGGTTCAGAGAACTGCCCTTTCCCTTTGATATTGCTGTTTATTTGCATGTCAGTATAGTAGTTGGTATAACCTCCCCCCCTCCCTCTCATATTGTGGGGAAACAAAGTGGTTGTTTGGGGTGGTTATAAAGGACTAGAGATATAATTAGTTGTGGTTTCCCCACTGCATCAGTGCAGAAGTGAGATAGAGAGATATGTGGGCTGGTTATCTTTCATCCTCTCGGCCTGCCTTTAAAGATGCCAGGTTGATTCCAGTGAATAACAGCATCTGAGATTTATGTGAAAGACGTACATGAGGTTGATTTTTTTTCTTTTTTTTTTGGAGTATTTGTGAAGAGCAGCTTCTCTTAAGCCAACACATTTATGACTAACAAGGACGTCTCGGATTAGACGCATTGATCTGAGGCCTGAACGAGCCTGATATTGAGCTCTTTACCTTGCATCATTAACAGCGGTGGCCGGGTTATAAAGTTATGCACTGTAAGCATGCTTTGGTTTCTTTTTCTTTTTTTTTCCTATTGCAAGGGTGATTTTGACAATGTAAAAACAAAAATTTGTAAACTTGCATCAAGTTTATGAATAAAGACTTTTATGAAATAAATCTTTTTTCTGTTATTTGGGGAATATTATGTACAAATCTAGAGACCGCGTCCTATTGGAAACAGATTCATGGTAAATTATCCACAGTCGCCAACATGTTTATTCCAAAAAGGAAATCTGTTGTATTTTCTGTTAAATGTCATATTGTCCAGAAAATGTAAATGTCTAACTTTGATTTATATCCAGTAGGGATGCACCAGTATCGATACTGGTTTCTGTATCGGGCCGATACCTGTGTTAAGTACTAATAAAAGCAGCCTGATACTCTGAACAGAAACCACTTCTATAATTGACTAAGATCAAAACAATGAAGTTTAACCTTGCTGCAGCTGCCAATAGACCCTTCCATATTGGTCAAAAAAACCTTCTCTACTAAGCTGTACTGGATCCAAGATAAGTCTGACTTTGTCAACTTGCCGTTTTAGGAAATGAGACCAAAGCCTTTCACTTTGACAAAGCTTTTCTTCTAGGACTTCTATTGATACTTGGTATCAGCAAGTCCCAACAGTTAGTACTTGTACTGGATTAAAAGGAATATGGTATTGGGGCATATCTAAATTACCTTTCTTGATGTCTTCATCTGCAGCTGGCTATTTAGACGATTGGAATATCATTGAAAAGTATATATGTTAAAATTTTTTTTAAAGGATACATGCATATACGGTAGATAGAAATCTATCATCTACAGCTCTAAATATGTTGCATTTATCAAGATGGCTCGTGTTGTCTTTGACTTGCACTCTAAAATTCTCTAAAATTGGTCTTGCATTTACATGAAATAACTCCAGACTTTTCAGTTTCTGACTTTCAAAATAGTACAATGATCCAAACATTTCTACAAAATCTATTAATAGTGTAATATTACTACAAACAGCATCAATAACCAAAGTGTTTGGTTTTGTTCATTTTTTTCCGTGATGTTTTTAAGTTCTTTCAGCATTTCCACTTTTAAGTTACATTTCCTGAATTGGATCTCAAGACCGCATGGACTGCAAACGGGGTCGTGACCCCAGCTTTGGAAATCCATGCTCTAAAGCCTCCTTATATGGTGGACCTGAAATAACTCTGCATGCCTTATTAAAACATTACTGACTTGAAACTTCATGTTGGACCTGAAATGTCTGAATTCTGTCTCTCATTTCAGAATGGGCATTCATTTCCACTAGAAATGTTTTCTATATATTTATATTCGATTGTGTTCCAGATGAGATTCTTTGATGTTGAAGCGATTATTCATGTTGCTCCTTTAGCTTTTTCTTTTTCCTTAGCTTCCCATATAGGTGCTTTGATACGGGTCTCTGTGACCACCCATCTTCTCAAGCGATGACACTTTGTGCTTTAGCTTTATTCCAGATGATTAAAGTGATCAATACTGGATATAGCGTGAGCAGAAAAACAGAAATTAGTTTCAACCAATAATCAAAATGATCCTAAAGAAAGACAGAATTGTGTGCTGTTGATGAATCTATCTCTGCTTTTTGAAATGAATTAATGTTAAAACTCGGTAGAATTTCTTATTTCTTCTGCAGCAGCTTTTGATCCATTTTCCAGCAGAGGGTACTGTTTGCTAAAGGATTCAGGTGTCTTTGCCAGCAGTGACCAGCTGACAACCACTGCCCCTCTCATTGCAGAGACCTGGTATAATGTTTCTCTCTCTTTTTAAATCTTGGGAAATGCTGTACATAAAATATATAAACTATACTCAATACTGTTAACTGTAGTTTGTGTTGAAAATGTCTTATATCGTCACCTAAAACATTTTCTATAAAAATCACATGTAAATGTGTCCTTGCTTGTCATTTGAAGTGGCAAAATAACACATGTAAGATTAAGAGAAAACTTTGAAAGCTGTGGAGGAGAACTATCAGGATTGCTTTAGACACTTAGAAAATTTCCCTGTCAAGATCAGGGGTACGCCACCTGCACCCCTGAAGCAACGTGGTTCTTTGGTTCCTTCACTGTTGCTCTATTGGCAAAAACAAAGTTTCTAAAGCAGTTCTACTTTATGTTTTATGCTGAATCTGTATTGAGCTGAGCGTTGGGCTTTTAAAAAGCTGTGCTTTATATTTTGAATTGGGCCAAATATCTTTGTTTACCATACGTATGGAAATGGTTCACTCATTCTGTATGAAAGCTGGATCCATGTATCAATCCATTTTTTTACCTGCTTTATCCTTTTACAGTTGTGGGGACGCCAGTGTTGCTTCTTAAATATCTAATGGAAAATCAACACTGTCTTCTAAAACCTATTTTTTGTGGCTCAACAATTTTCATTGTATAGCAGTGGGATAAAAAGTGGCATTTTGCTACTGAAAAGGATACTGGACTCTTATCCTCATGTTGAAAATATTTTTGCTTTCCAGTTTTGAATATGAAAATATTTTGTGCCACTAGGTGGTGGTTGTGCACTCTGGTCATTTCAGGGTATTGTACTTTTTATGTTGTTACTCCACAATCAAGAAGACCAACAGGATCATCTGTAAGCATGGTGACTAAAAAAAGGACTGCTGTTCCTGGCATCTCAATCTCAGTTCCCCTTAAGGTTGAAATGATGAATAATGAGGTCATATTTAAGTGAAACGCTAAATTAGACAGTTATTGATGGGTTACAGTTTTATATAGAGCTAAAGAACTGATATTCATTCTTTTAGATGTTTTTTTTAAATCAGATTGTATGGATGAAAATGTTTTTATAAATATGTGAACGTACTTATTAATAAGCATATTAAAGTTGTTCGGCTGTAACTTGAGTAGCTTTTAGAGATGTAGAAAAACTGAAATGGAAACTATGCTGATAAAAAGAGGTCAGTGCTGCTAATTTACAGATAACAACCCAGTTGCTTATCTTAAATGTGTCCTTTCACCTGCAGCAGTCACACTCCACAAAGTGAGGTGCTTTCAAAGTTGGCTGCAGTTGAGCTAAAGCCAGTGGCTTAAAGGCTACACTCTTCAGAGCTGGACTCTCACTAATCTGCTTTTAAAATAGTAAAACTTTCAACCTAATAACCACAAACATGGACTGTTTTAGAAGAGCTGTAATCATTTTTTTACTTTCTGCTGCTGATGACCTTCATCCAGCGGCTCTGATGCCTCATTCACTGGGTCTAAAACAGGTCTGATCTGTGCTGCTATACGAATTATACTACTTTAATGTTCAGATATCCTAACAATATCTTTTATTTCTGAAAAGATGGCAGCATCAAGTACAAGTTCCTTTTGCCAAAGTAAATATCTAAGGAAATTTTACAATAAAAAACTTTAACCTCCTGCTGAATATGTTTATTAACCACATACCTATGTTTACTGTCTAAATGGGACGTTGGATTCCTAAAGCACCAGCATGTCTACCTTTTCATAACATGTATAACCATTAGTGAGAAGCATTAGCAGTTTATGGTTGTCTGCCCCCCTGCTGTAAGATGGAGCCGAGTCATAAAAAACACATCTTTGGCTGATGAGCCCTGTCTATGGTCATGAATTTGTTGCATTAGTAGAGAAGAAGGCCAAGATACAAAAGAGAGCAGAAATAAAAGGTAAAAAGGTAGAATACACAAGAAGAAAAACTTTTTTTCAGTTTAGGTTTTATGTTCATTTTTTCAATTGGAAACAAAATTAATATAATATATACCCAAAGATCTATTTTGGCGGCCATGATTCATTATACCCGTACCTAAATATGAGGGGCGTTCAATAAGTAATGCCCCTGGCCCACTTCCAGATGTTTGATTGAGTGGAAATTTTCATGTGAAGTATTTTAAATCTCTATAGATTAAATAGCAAATTACAGCTCTGAACTAATTGTGGTTTCTGATTTACTGCTGTTAAAACTAAGTCAAGTCTGCGTTTTTGCATTTGAAAAATGCATGCAATAGGAGACTTAATCAAATGAAAGTAACTTATAGTGATAATGTCACTAATAATAATATAACCTTGTAAAACATTTTGCAAGGTAATTTAACAGGCATCACCATAAGTTTCTTTAATTTCATCAAAAGTCTCCCGTTGTTTGAGTCCTTTCAAAAAGAAAAACCGGATCACTGCTCGATACTCAACAGACTGCATTTCAGACTTTACTCAGTTCAAAGACCTGTAAGTCAGAAACCAGAAATAGTTCAGATCTCTAATTTGCTATTTAATCTATAAAGATTTAAACAACGTCACATGCAAAATTTCGATCAAACATCTGAAAGTGGGTCAGGGGCATTACTTATTTAATGTCCCTCGTATGTTGATGGGCTGCAGGGAGTTTGTAGCATTCTTGCCTTGCGGTAAGAAATCTTGGGGTGGGATACCAGCCTAGAGTCTTTCTGCATGGAGTTTGCATGTCCCCCTCATGCATGTGTTGGTTATCTCCTGGTTCTTTCACTTGGTCCCATAGTGCAAGTAACCGATTTCCCCCAACATATTTTGACTTCCATCTTAAGTTAATACCTGTATTTTTAAGAAATTCCTGATATCCAGATGGTGGTTGGATCATCACCAACATTTTATCATTTGTTACCAGTCACAATACACACCATCTCTGAAAATTTTAGCAAAATTCGCCTATAAGCTTTTTTAGTAATTTTGTAAACAGACAAACCAATACAGATAAAAATATAAAATTAGCAGAGGTAAAACAAACCATTTACTGGTCATGCATCTTTTGCGTAATGCAAAAGAGTGTGTGTTCACGGTTTTTTGTTTTAGTGTGTCTCTGTGTTGCCGTTAGATGTATTGGTGACCTCTCCGTGGTGTTGTGACAGCTGGCAGTTAGCACCAGCAGCCCAAGACCCTGGAGTAGAGGATTGATAGATGGACATATAGTTAAGGATTTTCACTGAGTGATCTTTACTTCTGATCATTATAATAATCATGGCTTTAAACTGATGAAAACCCAATGTTTCCAAGAAAAAAATGAAATTTACACACACAAAAAAATCACAAATGAACTATTTGTTATCGTCTTCACAATAATGTATGACATCCCAGTTCTCCAGTCACCAATTATATACACAAACTATTGATGCTCAGCAGTAGAGGGTAATTTCTAAAGGCCTTGTATGATACAGTATGTCACTGGTACTCGGTAACTGGTCTTACTGTTATCTAAGTTTCAATTCAATTTATTTATATAGTGGCAACCCATGATCTGTTGTCTCAAGTCACTTTACAATTCAAAAAGGAAGTTCATTTGATTCCCACAGACAGTTTATAAGTTAATTTACATTTAACTTACTTTCCAATGAACCAAGTTATCAAACAATTGGCCAAATCTTGTGCAAAAAAAAAAAGAGTCTAAATTTTAACTTTGACTTAAAGCTTTCACTCTCCCTGGAAGAGAAAGTTGCTTTTATGGTGTCCTTAGCCCTGCAGCAATCCCTCGTACAGTGCAGGCATGTAGAGAGGAACACTCCCCCTCTAACAGGAAGAAATCCCCGACAGAACAAGGCTCAGTGTAAACATCCTTCTGCCACAACTGACTGGGGGTTTGAGAAGATGGAGAATAAAGACAATAGAAAGACAGAAGTGCTGCAGCAAGAGCAGAGTTGGGAGAATTGGGATTACATAACACAACTGTGTTAGTTTTTTTTTATTAGCAGAGTAATATGGCTCTTTGTTTATCACATGTGGGTAATGCCAATATGTCATTGTAATCTAAAGCAGCAAGTTACTACAACTAGATCAATTAGGTGTACACTGCGGGGGGAGGACTGAGGAGCCATAATGTTGGCAAGTGTTCAGCCTGCACTGATTGCTCACACAGACTGAGAGGAGAGACACAAGGCGAAGGTGGAGAGCCCCACAGATCCAACGGTACCTTTATAAAAATTGGAAGGGTTCAGTGTAGACAAAGACTGAATGCTCCTGTGGTTTTCTCATTGTGTCTGGGAACAAAGACTTTATCTGTCTGTATCCAACTCTATTCTGATGATGTTGCATCATCTCACCCGGCAACAAGAACAAACAGTTGCTTTTTCAATATATTGTGCTGTACTTCTTCAGTGTTTTTCTCAATATTTCTTAAAAGGATATGCTTGAAGAACAGGCTTTTTGGTTGCTGATATTTTTCTGGAACTCCTGTTTAATTTTATTACAAAGTACATCTTTCGGCAATATACTTATATCCATTCAAAGCCTGTTAACCTGCATAAACATCAAGCTCTGTTTATTTTATTGTTCTTTTATTGGACAGATTCAACATAATCACATCACAGATTAGATTAGTGCACAATGTTTTCAGATCTGTATTCCATTTTAATTAAGTACTTTATTAATGATCTAATTTATTAATGGTAGACATATTAGATAATTTAACTGTTTATTTAAAATTCTATAACAGAAAGCTCAAATTCTTCAACATTTTAGATTAACAACATTCCAACATTAAGGAATTAACTTTTAATTTGTTCAGAGATCGGTGTCTTTTTTCTCTTTAAAGTGTTTCTGATGTTGAATCAGATTAAACACATAATGCCACAGTTATTACCTATTTCCTGGACTGGTCTGCATGTGGTATCTCTTAAGGAATTGACCTCATCTGATGTCCATGCCTGTAATTCTCCCACTAACACGTCTACTTACATACCACTAACTACAGTTTTCTCTGTTGTTTTTTTTTTCATTAAACCTTTTACTTTCTCTCAACTTTCCATTATTTTGTTTGCATAAAGCACTTTGTGAAAGTTCACCCTCTGTAGAAATGACCTTACCCTCCTTTTGGAAGATGTCAGTAACGTTTTGCCAGCTAACTGTCAATCAAAGTTTTGATGTGACCTTTTTTTATGTGTGCTAAGCTTGAAAACGAGCATAAATCTTAATGTACCATCAAAACCAGCTCCTGAGGGTCACACACTGCGTTAAACCATGATACGGCATGTAAAACTGCATGCAGCATTACCATTGTTTTTTTTTTTTTTTCTATAAGGTAAGAAAATTATTTTCTTGCACTGCAAACAGATGATTGTTGGTTTTGATAGAGCAGCAGTACCTTGCTCAGTGTGAACCGTGGAACAGAAAACAAAGAACACAGACAAAAAGTTGCTGTAATGAAGCCTGTTTGTGAGGGAGGAAACCTCCCCATAGTGAACTCATGTCACAGATTGTCTGTGAAACAATTAAACTAAACCACTTTGAAATGATGCTTCATTCTGGTTGCTGTTTAAAGAACAACAAAAAAAGGCATGAATAGTAATGCTTGAGGTCGCTGAATCTTTCAGAATTTTACATTCCTGTTATAGGTTTCCCATGTTATTCCACTAAGAAAGAAGCTTTGTGACAGAAAGCAAATGATTCCAAACAGTATTTTTTACTTAATTTGATTTTTAACTTCAGAGGGAAATATTGAACAAATCAAACTGCTTTAAAGAGTTTTTGATCAGAAGTATTCAGAGTATTTTGTAATGCAGCTCTTTGAATAATTTGGGGTTTGGTAATAGAGGCAATGTATTCAATATATTTTATTTGATCCTCCTGAAGCAGGTTGGTCACTGGTGTGAATGTCACTAAACTGAATATTTTAGAGACCACAGAACGTAGGTGTGATTCCCCCATGCTATGGAAATGTTTTATGAAAAAAAAAGAGTTCAAAAGAAGATATTTTTCTTTGATCATATATTTTTCCTAACCCCAACCCTACAGCCTGGGACTCAACTCTGATTTGGGAGCAGGGACTCATCTCAATTTCACCTATAATCAGCCAGTTTATCTTTTGCTTTTCATCTGTTTCTCCTCTGCAAATTGTGTTTTGCTCATCTTCACTGTTTTTCTCTTTTCACAAAATTTGTCCTTATCTTTTCTCATCCCTCATTTATTCTCCTCACACTAAACTTTTCAATATTTTACCCTTTTTCTTCAAACTCCTTTAGCTTTATTGACGTTTCATTTGTAAGCTTCAAAGTGGTGTATTTACATTTATGTGACAGACCAATACAAAAATAATTGTGATCGTTGGAAAGTGATACGTAGTTTGCACAATATTTACGAGTAAATATCTTAAAAGTTTGATTTGTTGTATTTGGTTTGTGTTGGACAATAGGTTGGAGCAGAAATCTTGGGTTCTTAGTGCATGAAAATGTATTGAAATTCTGTCCGTTGAGTAGCTTAGCCTAAGATTGATCTCAAAGCATTGTGAGCTGCTCACTACTATGAAGCAGTTTGGAAGTAGTGATATAAAATTATACAAATCAAAGACAGCTGAGAAAGCTGCAAGTTTAGAGAATCTTTTATCTTGAGAACTATATTACTAAGCAGAAATTAATTCAGATGGTAGTTGCTTAGCATAAAATGCATTTGGACAGTATGCATTATGATCACAGCATCCACTCAGCCCTTGGGGAATTGCCTCAACGCCCCATTGGTTTTATGCATATTCAGGTAAAAGCTGAGCATAAACTACACGCATTGTGTTCTGCAGGATCAGAGCATGTTGACCCATACAGCCCATGATGTAAATACACTGACTGATATGATTTGCAAATACGAACTGATTGGTAAAGGGCACGTTGTGGAATCGTTTCCAGTAAAGGTGCTACAGGGCCTTAAATGTTTGTTAGACAACAGTGAACAAACATCACGAAGACCAAGGAACAAGATGGAAAGAGAGAGTGATGAAATTGGGAAACATCTTATATTGAAATCAGGTTAAAAACCAAGATTTTGAGGTCAGAACGCCTCACAGAGTTTAAACATTTGGTGCAAAAAATCTACCTCCCATTTCACCCTGAATTAACCATAACTACTGTGAAACATTGTGGTTGCAAAACTATGCTATAGATATTTTATTTAGCAGGGGGGCTAAAAACTGGCCAATTCAGGAAAAAAAAAATCCAAAAAGACAGCTATAGTGTCCAAGACTTGAAGGTGGTGCTGCAATTTCTTTGAATTCAGTTTAACTTAACTAATTTTATTGATCTCAAACTGAAGTTAAATGATGTATATATTTTTTTCCCAACAGTTTGTATTGTATGCTAATACAGTAGCCAGGGCTGTACTCAGAGCCTAAATAATACTGAGGTCAAGAGTCACTTCTATGTGGGTTCAGCGGCGCTCTCCCCAGGAAAGGTTTTTATTTCCATTAATTAAATATGGTCATTTTCAATCTTGAGGAGCAAAAGCATCATCATTCTGACTTCTGAATAGGTTAGTGAGTACTGTTCCTCTTTCCCTGACAGACATTTCAGGCATTATAAACTTGTAAACTTGATTTTAATGTAATCTTTCTTTTCAAGCTTCTATCTACAACTGGCTAGAAATGTGTCACAAAACGTATTCCAGTGTAATTGAAATTAATTGCTTTATATTTACGTCAGTATTTGAAATAGACACCCAGACAATATGATACTATTATGTTGATAATAGTGCCTAATCTGTTCACACTTGTCACAGAAAGACAGCTTTTTAACATATTTATATTAGAATCTTCACAGGCCAACCTTCTTTATCAGCTTTTTGAGTTTTGTTAAGTAATTTCTCCTGATGACGTTACCTCAACATATGATGTCAGAAGAAATTACACTCAACACAACAGACTTGGCAGCTCCATCGCAGAGTTGGAAATGAAACCCCTGAGATGTGAAAGGGAAGCTTTGAGTCAAAGGAGGGCGGGATGTAAATGACTGTGTACAGGACAGAAGGATACTGAACTACCTAACCTAAACTCTAACTACCAAAGAATGTGTTCAGTTCAGTGGCTCTGTCCAAACTTCCATCTGATACTTCCTCTCCTTGAACTGTGATCTTCATTCTTCACCACATATCTCTGGGATTGTTCTGCTGGAGTTTGCTTTCCATCTTCTATCTGCATGCAACCATGCTTTATCTTGGCTTGACTTTAAGATGCTTCTGTATACTCATTAATTCCTTGTCTCCCTTCCTGAAGGCTCTTTTTTCCATTCTTTAACATCTCTAGTGATCCAGAGTTTATTACTGTGGAAGCATCTCACTGTTCTGGTGGGGATGGTGTTACCTACTTAGATATTTATCCTGTATAGTCACACATTTAGTCATTGAGTAATGTCCTCTTTATGTGCCTGACAAAGTGCATTTTACTCAGTAGCCTTAAAAAAACCTTTCAGGGCTTCTTCAACTTCCTGTGACCGTCTCCTTGCAGTTCTCCTTAATGCAGGATGCCTCTTTCCAGTAGTCTGGCTAGGTCCTCGAAAGGGCTTAAAATTCTTCTTACTTGCTTCCTAAATACACTCACCGGCCACTTTATTAGGTACCCCAAGCTAGTAACGGGTTGGACCCCCTTTTGCCTTCAGAACTGCCTCAATTCTTCGTGGCATAGATTCAACAAGGTGCTGGAAGCACTCCTCAGGGAGTTTGGTCCATATTGACATGATGGCATCACACAGTTGCCGCAGATTTGTCGGCTTCACATCCATGATGCAAATCTCCCGTTCATCCACATCCCAAAGATGCTCTATTGGATTGAGATCTGGTGACTGTGGAGGCCATCTGAGTACAGTGAACTCATTGTCATGTTCAAGAAACCAGTCTGAGATGATTCCAGCTTTATGACATGGTGCATTATCCTGCTGAAAGTAGCCATTAGAAGTTGGGTACATTGTGGTCATAAAGTGATGGACATGGTCAGCAACAATACTCAGGTAGGCTGTGGCATTGCAACGATGCTCAATTTTTACCAAGGGGCCTAAAGAGTACCAAGAAAATATTCCCCACACCATGACACCACCACCACCAGCCTGAACCGTTGGTACAAGGCAGGATGGATCCATGCTTTCATGTTGTAGACGCCAAATTCTGTCCCTACCATCCGAATGTCGCAGCAGAAATCGAGACTCATCAGACCAGGCAACGTTTTTCCAATCTTCTATTGTCCAATTTCGATGAGCTTGTGCAAATTGTAGCCTCAGTTTCCTGTTCTTAGCTGAAAGGAGTGGCACCCGGTGTGGTCTTCTGCTGCTGTAGCCCATCTGCCTCAAAGTTCGACGTACTGTGCGTTCAGAGATGCTCTTCTGCCCACCTTGGTTGTAACGGGTGGTTATTTGAGTCACTGTTGCCCTTCTATCAGCTCGAACCAGTCTGGCCATTCTCCTCTGACCTCTGGCATCAACAAGGCATTTCCGCCCACAGAACTGCCGCTCACTGGATGTTTTTTCTTTTTCGGACCATTCTCTGTAAACCCTAGAGATGGTTGTGTGTGAAAATCCCAGTAGATCATCAGTTTCTGAAATACTCAGACCAGCCCTTCTGGCACCAACAATCATGCCACGTTCAAAGTCACTCAAATCACCTTTCTTCCCCATACTGATGCTCGGTTTGAACTGCAGGAGATTGTCTTGACCATGTCTACATGCCTAAATGCACTGAGTTGCCACCATGTGATTGGCTGCTTAGAAATTAAGTGTTAACGAGCAGTTGGACAGGTGTACCTAATAAAGTGGCCGGTGAGTGTATTTTACATTGTCAATAATGTTTGATAGAAGATATGGATGGAATTTGCTCCACTTTTTTAGTTTTTTCTTTTTTGCATTGCATCCTCGATGCCTTCTTATCAACTCGACTGGGACTTGCAATGGCTGTGGATTTTAAAACAAAACACAACAAACAAAAATAATTACTTTGGTTGCAATGTTTATCCAATACGGCAAATGTATGAAAATGAAAGGATATTGACAAATATCATTTCAACTGCACAGCATCTGACTTGAAAGGTAAACAAAGGAAAATCAGAAAAAAGAAACACCGCTCTCCAAACAGAGGAATTGAAGCTCCCCTAAAACAAATATCAGCATGAAAACAGCAGAGCTACTCCAATGTGCAGCAACATAATTCCAAAAATGTATAAATAAGCAGGGTTCCAATACAGAGGCATACCTATTAGAAATGTCTAGTCAAATTGTGGACCAAAACCCAACATCTACTCTTTGACAGGGCTTGAAGGTAGATTTTCTTTAAGAAATGGGAAGTGGGACTTTAGTTGAATTCAAAAAGTAAACAGCTGGTAGATGTAGACAAAACAAGTGAAAATTATTATACATGTTTTGCTGTTGTATATTCTATTGAGAACATTATTAAATAAGTAACTCAAACCTAAAAAAAAAATGTTATTCTAAATTTTATTCTAAATTTGCTCGTTGTTTAATGGTTGCTAAGAAGTCTGAGAACATTAACATTATACACCAACCACATGATCTTCTGCAACAGTTTCTTAATCATTTCAATTAAATTCAGTTTATTTATAAAGTGTGTAGTCACTTAACGTCATTTCCAAGAACTTTACAGAGACAATTCAATTGGATCATACAGTTCAGTTTATTCAGTTTCAATTCAGTTTATTTCTATAGCGCCAATTCACAACACATATCATCTCAAGGCACTTTACAGTTCACCAGATCATACAGTCAAATTGATTCAAAGTTTTCTATCTAAGGAAAACCAGTTGATTGCATCGACTCATTGACTTGATTGCAATCCCTCACACCTAAGCATGCTTGTAGCGACAGTGGAGAGGAAATACTCCCTTTTAACAGGAAGAAACCTGCAGCAGAACCAGGCTCAGTGTGAGCAGCCATCTGCCGAGGACCACTGGGGTTCAAGGAGACAGAAGCAGACATACAGAAAGCAGCTGTAGAAGGCAGCCCCATCCAGGAAACACACAGCCAGGCAGACCAGCTCCAAACCGACTCAACTACAGTCAGGTTATTTAAAAGTTTTCTTTCTAAGAAAACCAAGTTCATTGCATAGAGCAGAGGTTACAGATTAGCGGACCACGGTTCAGATCTGGACCCACCTGCTGGCTAATCTCAACCCAACCTGATCTAAAACATTTGTAATTACTGCATGTTGTCCGACGACAGGGAAAGTTATTGCTCCACTCATATTAAAGTACATTTGGAGATGCAGCGCTTATACGGAAGCAGTAATGCTTTGCTGAATTATCTCACACTTCAGAGAAACGAGTCTGCATTTTTTTGAGGGAAAAAAAAATAAAAACATGCAAATTCACCAGTTGTTCACTGACTGAAAAAGTCAACCTTCTTTATTTCTGTAACTCAAACACTGAATCAGACCAATTCTCACAGCAGTGCTGAGACGCTGACCTTCACAGGCTTCCTTTCATGCTTTCATTTAAATGTTTACTTCAAATTTATTCATAGTTTGCTGGAGAATGCAGAAAATCCAATTCTCCGTCGTTTTGATGGATATGTAAATATCAATGATCCATGGATCTGCTTTTTTGGCCCATATTTTACAGCTCCAGAGGTTCTTTTCATTCAAATCTGATATCTCTTTTAGTATAGACGCTCTGCTTTCAGTCTCCCATCATCAAAACCCATGGGTGACTTTGTGGAAAAATGAGACCTGGATTTCTTTAAGGGGATGTGATGTGTATGCAGACGAGAAAACTAAAGAATACCATGAAAAAGAAGTGAGCACTTGTGAACGCCTCCACTCTCTCGCAGTTGCAGAGTAATACCTTTCCTGTCGATTGTTTAGGGAGGTCTTTTCAGCTTCAGTACAGCCTGCTTGTCCTCCCTATGGTGAAAGATGGCTGTGTGACGCTATGCTCCCCTGCGCAGCTTTATACTTCAGACCAGGCTAAATGGATTTCCATTAGAGGGGCTATGACTCATTCCAGATGCTTACTCAATACAATGTGAGCAGTGTAGCAGAAAGTTTCCCCCGGACAGAGCAAATGAACAACAAAGCTAGACAAGCATATATGAAACAGAGACAACAAATGTCTCTGCTTTTTATTTTTTGCTTTTATTTTACACAGGAAAAAATATATATTTTCAGCTGTAATGCTAAACAACATAACAAACAAGACCAATAGATAAGCATATATTATCCTAGGTGAGCCCTGACGTTGTATCTAATACCCTAAGTGAGTATTTTAGGATAAATGCCTCTTTGACCTATAGACTTGCTCAGATGGAAGTAGGAGTTATCCACTGTTTGTGTGTGGCTGAGGGTTCAGGTGTCCGATACACAACACATGCATTTATTTGCTGCTATATCTGGACATAGGCTGGACCTGCAAGAAGCGATCAATAGGAAAAGCAATAATTTTGATGGAATGGACCATCTACCTTCCTGTGCTTCTCTCAGCCAGTCTAATGTGTGCAAGTAAAGCCAGAGCTGAATCATTTGCTGGGTATGGTTTTAAATCTTCCTTTTGCTTTGCATGTCTCTCCTTTTGTGAAAAGAATATATTCACAAAAAGGAGTGCAACCCTCACAGTTCTGTTGTTATTTTATCCTAACTTTGTATACAGGTGCTGGTCATAAAATTAGAATATCATGAAAAAGTAGATTGATTTCAGTAATTCCATTTAAAAAGTGAAACTTGTATATTATATTCATACATTACATACAAACTCATATATTTCAGATGTTTATTTTGTTTAATTTTGATGATTACAAATGACAACAAATGAAAATCTCAAATTCATCATATCAGAAAATTAGAATATTACTGAAGACCAATAAAAACAAAGGATTTATAGAAATGTTGGCCAACTGAAAAGTATGAACATGAAAAGTATGAGCATGTACAGCACTCAGTATTTAGTTGGGCCTCCTTTGGCCTGTATTACTGCAGCAATGCGGCGTGGCATGGAGTCGATCAGTCTGTGGCACCGCTCAGGTGTTATGATAGCCCAGGTTGCTCTAATAGTGGCTTTTAGCTCTTCTGAATTGTTGGGTCTGGTGTATTGCATCTTCTTCTTCACAATACCCCATAGATTTTCTATGGGGTTAAGGTCAGGAGAGTTTGCTGGCCAATTAAGAACAGGGATACCATGGTCCTTCAACCAGGTACTGGTAGCTTTGGCACTGTGTGCAGGTGCCAAGTCCTGTTGGAAAATGAAATCTGCATCTTCAAAAAGTTGGTCAGCTGCAGGAAGCATGAAGTGCTCTAAAACTTCCTGGTATGTGGCTGCGTTGACCCTGGACCTCAGAAAACACAATGGACCAACACCAGCAGATGACATGGCACCCCAAACCATCACTGACTGTGGAAACTTTACACTGGACTTCAAGCAACGTGGATGAAGTGCCTCTCTTCTTTTCCTCCTGACTCTGGGACCTTGATTTCCAAAGGAAATGCAAAATTTACTTTCATCAGAGAACATGACTTTGGACCACTCACCAGCAGTCCAGTCCTGTTTCTCTTTAGCCCAGGCAAGACGCTTCTGACGCTGTCTGTGGTTCAAGAGTGGCTTGACACAAGGAATGCGACAGCAGAAACCCATGTCTTTCATACGTCTGTGTGTGGTGGTTCTTGAAGCACTCACTCCAGCTGCAGTCCACTCTTTGTGAATCTCCCCCACATTTTTGAATGGGTTTTGTTTCACAATCCTCTCCAGGGTGCGGTTATCTCTCTTGCTTGTACACTTTTTTCGACCACATCTTTTCCTTCCCTTCGCCTCTCTATTAATGTGCTTGGACACTGAGCTCTGTGAACAGCCAGCCTCTTTAGCGATGACCTTTTGTGTCTTGCCCTCCTTGTGCAAGGTGTCGATGGTCGTCTTTTGGACAACTGTCAAGTCAGCAGTCTTCCCCATGATTGTGTAGCCTATAGAACTAGACTGAAAGACCATTTAAAGGCTTTTGCAGGTGGTTTGAGTTAATTAGCTGATTAGAGTGTGGCACCAGGGGCCATCAATTTTGAACCTTTTCACAATATTCTAATTTTCTGATATGATGAATTTGAGATTTTCATTTGTTGTCATTTGTAATCATCAAAATTAAACAAAATAAACATCTGAAATATATGAGTTTGTATGTAATGTATGAATATAATATACAAGTTTCACTTTTTAAATGGAATTACTGAAATCAATCTACTTTTTCATGATATTCTAATTTTATGACCAGCACCTGTATAACAACTTTAGGAATATAGAATGTTGATAGAATGGAAAGTATTCAGTGTTCAGCTTGTATCAGGGTAAATTTGCTTCATCTTCATCTTGAAATAGCTCAACAAGCAGAAATTGATCTCTAATACTAGAATCAAAAGTCAGTGAACTGTTGTGTGAAAATACCCATTTCTTTTGTCCCCACTATCATTTACCAGCACAGTCTTTACTCTTATGGGTGTGGAGTTAACCACACCTTCATAGGTTGCCTTTGAATTCCTCTTCCATGACAACATAACATAGCAAGTGGATGTTAAAAAACTTAAGACAATCCACCTCCTGTTTGAGGATTCCCCACAGATGCTCAATAAGATTTAAGTTTGGAGACACTAGGCCAGCCCAGAACCGTTTCCCCTTAATTTCTTTAGCATTTAGTGGTTGTCTGGGATGTGTCCTCACCTAGTTGCCTTCACACATGCTTGACTCCATCTGAACCAAATAGGTTTATCTTGGTCTCCTCAGACCACAGGACATGGAACCAGTAATCAATATCCTGAGTCTAACTGCTGTTTGCAGGCATTCTTGTGCAAGAGGTTTGTTTCTGGGAGGCTTATTTTTACAAGACAACCTCTGGATATGATGCTCAGCACATACACAGAGATTCTTTGTTTGACCGCGGCAAGGCTTGTTCTGTATGGTTTTGGCTGTTGTCCTGCAGATCAGTTTCAGGGTGTTGGTAATCTGAGAGTGTGAGAGTGATAACACAGAATCTAAGACTCGTGCTGCTTATTCACACCTAAGCCTTGTTACACTTACAAATCATCTGATCTGACTGAAAGAAAAGGAGTAATTAGGGACAATTTGCTCCTTTTCACTTAAGGGTTCACTTACCTTTGGTGCCAGTGGTTTAGCCATTAATGGCTATTTGTTGAGTAACACATTTACACTGTTATACAAGCTGTAAACTGACTACTTTTCATTTTAATAAAAGTTATTTTCAATGTTGTACCATGAAAATTATTGAAATTGTAAGAGATGTACTCACTTTTATAAGATGTAGATATTTTTGCAAAATAAATTATGGGAATTGAAATTAATATTATCTATTTCTTGGCAGTTTATTTCTATTGCTTTGCAAAAGTACATAAATCTGATTTGTTCACAATTTGTCCTGTTACAACCCCAAACATTCCATATTGGTGTTGGAACGACCAACACAAAATAATGGAACATTTTAAACTGAGGAAGATACAGATTGCAAGTTTTTTTTTTGTGTGTGAAGAAAAATCAGAAAGCTCTGGTGTGAAGATATATTCAGACTGCTTCACTTTTTCATGTAACACATCTGCATGTTTATTTTATTAAATAACTTCATTTAACCATTTTTTCCATTCAGCGTTGACTGACTGGCCAGGTAACTAAAGGGAGAATCCCCAACAAGCTGCAGTATACCAAGCAGTTTTTGAAACTCTTTTTCTCAGTTGAGTAATAAGTGACAAGTAGAGTTTAAATAGCTGGACTCCCGAATAGTAGGGGAAGTTCTAGCAATGCAACACCTAATAGACTGCCAAGCCCAAGTCTTCCATCTTTTTTCCCCCCCGTTGAATTTAATTGTCATAAAAACTCATTACATTAGTAGGCATTGGTCTGGACCTCAAACAGCATGTTATGTTTGCCATGAGCTTCTTGATTAGGGACAGTAGAAAAACCTTGAATACAATTCAATATGGAGGCCTTTTTTGTGGAAAAGTGAGACTTTCATCTCTTCCCATTCAGTAACATCACATTTTAAACAACCACCTTTATAAGGCTTTGTATCTGCAAAGCCTTCTGATATAAAATCTTAAGGTGACGAGTTTTAGAAAAAGGAGAGAGCGGACACCTGAGAACTGTGGGAAATTATATTATTTTTTTATTCTCATAACCCCAGACTTTATTGTGTTTTATTAGGATTTAATGTGACAGAGAAACTATCACCATCTCTCTAACACTACATTGGTGTAAAAATCAGAAGCAATCCAATAAAAACTGATGCCCCGTGTGACATTTTCCAGGTCATGTAAAGAATGCATTTAGTTTGTTTTTATGGGATTATGTCAACTAGTTAAATAAGGATTTAAAACTTCCATCCATCTTCTCCAGCTTACTCCATCAGGGTCTGAGGGGGCAGGAGCCTGTCTCCAGTGGTCTAGGGGTGAAAGGCGGGGTTTACCCTGGACAGGTTGCCAGTCCATCGCAGGGCAACAAAGAAACAAACAGAGACATACAAACATACTCACACACAATCAGACCTAAGTTAAAATTAAAGATGTAAATCACAGTCATGTTTTTGGACTGTGGCAGGAAACCGGAGACCCAGAGAGAACCCGCACATGCACTGGGAGAACATGCAAACTCCATACAGAAAGACCCCAGGCCAGTAACTTAACTTGGGACCTTCTTGTTGCAAGGCATCAGTGTTACAAACTGCACCACCATGCAGCCTTAATAAAATCAAAGTATCTGGACTTTATATGCTTATTCAATCATTTTTGGCGGAGTTGTTCTATCTGATTAGAGAAAATCATGACATTGCCTCGAAATGAGAAGAAGAAAGAAGATGGTGTAGACCAATGGAAAAAAACAAGCTATATCAAAAGATATTCAGTTGTCTCTGCAGCAAGTCTATATGTACTTCTCTTTATCCCCAACCACGTGTCAGTTCCTGGGGTAGTACATCTGCCTTTGACTGATAGAGCCCCTCTGAAGCACAGCACATCTTTTGGACAGTGATTTCCTTGGATGGCTCCATTAGTTGAAGAAACTGTAGGGAAAGTGTGTATGGGGGCGTGGGGGGATGTTTAAAGTAGTAGTGGAGGGTTAGAAGGTTTTAAAGAAGGATAAGGGGAATAATTGACCCCCTGAGAATGCAGTAAAATGCTCTTTTCTCCCTAATCTTCAGCTTTATTTTGAAAAGAGGCAGGAGAGATGCTGTAGATGAACAGGCACTACTGACTGATGATCAGACATGAGGGCACTCTAGGGTCTGATGAATGGGATCTCTGCAGTGGTTAAATGGCTGCACCACCACGCTGGAGAGACAGCAGAGAACGAACAAGACAAAAGACCATCCATTAGTGGGGGGACAATTGAATTAAGAGAATGGACGAGGGGTTATATTTGGCTTGTGTTACAGAAACACACAAATGTCATGCAGGTGATGATCATAACCACTGACATTTTTATAGCAGGAATAATTCAAAAAATTAATCAACACAAGATCCAGTATAGCACTGTTGCAGTAAGATGAACATATTCTACACCAGCAGTTCAGGAATAGACAAATTTATAGAGCATTTACAGAGAAATTGGGATAGCTTTTGCTTTGCAAGGCATGTTTCTTTGGATTCTGTTGAGAAAGGATCATTTTCTGGCTGTGTGTAAGCCCACAGGTAAAAGCTTCTGTAAGTGGGACAGGGCTATAGAGGTGATAAGTATCTTATCAGCTTTTCATCTGTCTCCTGAGCTCTTAAAGAATATCTGCTTTATTGAGGTATGTTGGACAGTCATGGCTTCCTGCAGGTAAAGGATGCTGTGTTGTTGTGCCTCTGCACAGCATGCATTTAAGACAAAATGTCCCTTTGAAAGTGTATCAGTTAGCTTATGACTCATTTCTCTCAGGCAGAAAGTGGGTCATGCTAAAAGTTAGTGCAATGTGTTTTGCTGATGCACACATATCTAACCATCTTTTATTTTCTACCTTTTTTTTTTCCTGATCCTGCTAATGCACAGGCAAGACGGCGACATCCATTATGTTTTGTTTTCTGACGCCAATTACATGGAGCATCCTCAGGCTGTTTGACTTGAGTGTGACTTATGTTGTCACCACATTGGTTTTCCAAGCACGGAGTGGAGGCATTTCATTTCCACATCCGTTTATACATTATTCCTCTATAAGCAGACCTTTGCAGCCTTCAGGCTTGATAGCTGGCCAGGCATGGACGGTATCACAAAGAGGAGTTTCTTCAATCTACCAATTCTGTTGGATCACAAAGGGGGTCTTCTTGCACTCGCATGGGCAGTCGACGGGCGGCTGCTACTCAGATGCAAGCAATTCCATTAAAAAGGTCCTTAACCTTGGTCTGGCAAAAGATGTCTTATCAGAAACCAGCAGCGAGGGAGGAATACAGCCTCCTATGGTTAACTGCAAGAAGAATAAATGAATGTTGGTGGACATCTCTGCAGCTTCGCCCTTATTTATTTTTTGTCCAAAAATGTCACCTCCTCTTAAGCACATATCAGGCTCAAGCAGAGATGTTTCCCATCCTTTCGTAAACAGGCTTTTCATCTGTATTCAGGATTTATATGAAATTCAAAGAAACCAAAAAACACCACAATCATGCAAGTTTTAGCAAAAAAAAGAACCGATATTTGACATTATGTACAATAAAATAACAACGAAATACTTTGCTTCTAACCACAATACAACAGGAGGGATACCGCTTAAATAACATAAAGTAACAGTAGTCTGAGTATCAGGAAGAAAATACAAAGACACATTTTTAAACTTTTTCAGGAGTTATTGAGACATGTTTTACTTACACTGTACGTATACTGTTATCTCAGCCTAAACAAAGTGATGAAACTGATATCAAGAACTTGCTAGAAGAAGGGCATTAAAGCACTAATAGCTTTAACATTACTGCTGTCTTATAAATGTCTTTCTTTAATCCTGCCATAAGGTTTTGATAATATACTTACTGTATTACTGGCTTATTATACCCAATGCATTAGCATTTGACTCAGGGATTGAAGAGATCTCAGGACCACCTTCTTATGCATTCATCTAGCCCAGGTGCAATAACCACTGGTTGCTGGACTGCAAGCTTCAATATTTCTGTGATGTTCTAACATCAAACAGGACAAACAACCATTCACACAGACACTCACACCTAAGGAGAATTTCAAGAAGCCAGTCAACCTAACAGTCATGTTTTTGGACTGTGGGAGGAAGCCGGAGTACCCGGAGAGAACCCATGCATGCACAGGAAGAACATGCAAACTCCATGCAAAAAGACCCCGGGCTGGGAATTAAGCCCAGAATTTTCTTGCTGCAAGGCAGCAGTGCTACCCACTGCTACACTATGCAGCCAGGTTTTAGAAGGTAATCTAGTGAAATTGTTGATGCGGATTTCAATCGTAGCCCTCCTTCTGCTTAAGACAGAGCCTCTGGGCATAACTTTTTTTTCAACTAGGTTTGGAGCAGTTCGTAAAGCTAACTGTGAAATGAATGCAAATTTTATAATCTTTGTTTGAATGGAAATTGTGATACTTGACAATGTCAATGCAGGAATGAGAGACAGAACAACAACATATCTTAATCTTGTCATATTTTTGATGGAAAAAGTCCATGTCTGATAGAGCTTTACAATAAATGAAATCTTCTTTATTTAAAGTGCTTTAAAACCAAAAGCATTTGTTAAGCAATTATATTGTTTATTGACATTATACTTTGATTTTCTGATGTATAATTTAATCTAGAAGGGGGAATGCAGTTATGTAACTCTATAACCTCTCTATCAGTTGGTCTAAGATGGTCTGTTATCAGGTTAAAAAACACCAAGGGAGACTGTTTTCATTTGAATGTTCTCCTATTGGCTAAAAGTTTGACAGTCCTGCTTGGAATAGCACCAAAAGTCCCAATAGGCATATGTTTTTACCTACAATAGGGTTATGTTGTGCATACTTGTACAGGCCTTTTATTTATCCATTGGTTTAAGTGAGATATGTGGGAGGATAAACATGCAGATCAGTGGGTCCCTGACTGAGAATCACTGGTTCATTATTATTTTCTAATATGTATTTAAAGGAAATATAACAATAACCAAAGTGAATCCTGATTACAATCTGAAAAATATCATAAGTACTTCTTGTTCTGGCTGGCCCAGGTTGTAGAGTATTCAGAAAACAACTGCAAATTGATTAAAAACATTTAAACTGTATTTTTTTTATTAATATTTGTCTCTGTAATTCATGAAAATCACCAAATGTAGTGACTGACATACAAAGATTCACAGCCAAGGTACCTGAATCGTATTCATTGCTCTTTCTTTGGTTTTACCTCTTTTTCGAAGAAAGTAAATGTATTGTCAGTTTTCAGTGCTTTAAGGAGAGCTAATTAATTTCAATATTGCTTTATACGATCCATCATTAATATACAATACAGTTGTGTGAAATAGTTCAGTTTAATTCATATGGTAATATTTAGGTTATATATAAGACCCTTTGCTTCATTTTTGGGGGGATTTCTCATAAATACTCAATGGTAGAACTCCTCATTACCTGACCACCAGATCTCACCAAACACCACAACCAATATTCATTAGCTGAAGTACTTTGTCTGAAATAGATGATGCTATAATTTGGAATGGGGCAAATGAACCCAGAGCCTAAAATGACATGCAAACAGGCATACGTACAAAGTGACTCTTTCCGCAGGCAAAGAGAAGAACTTAACTGTGATATAACTTTGCAAAATGTTAACAAGTAACCACTCATAATATTCCACTACAAATGGCTTTAAAGAGCTCTCATTGCCATCAGGTAGCTAGTAGTAGACGAAAAAGCACTGGAGCTATAAACTTTATGAATATTCTACTGATTTACTTTTAAGAAAATAAGTATGTTGGTTTGGTGTTACAAACTCTTTTAATTTCAGCCTATGTGCAGGTCTGAAGTCTTTCTTTGAGACACTAGAGAATTTGGTGACTGTGAGATGAACCGCAGTCCTCTGAGAGCTCTACCCTCTTTCTGTCACTATCGCCTCTCTATTAGTCACAGAAAGGGAAGAAATGAACGAGAGCCACTCTAATTATCCTCCAGCTCCAGCAAGTTATGTTAATAGTCGCTTCCGGCTTAAGTAGGCTATCTATATGCAAAGTCTGTTCTGATGAATTTCTTCATTATTTATTGTTAATGTATCACTGTATCGCAGTGATGAGGAGAGATGGTTGTTGGTTCTACTCTAACTTTGCCCATTACAGCGTAAAGGGAAAAAGGCTTGACTGCACACAAGTAGGAACAGTTTACAGCAAAAACACCTACATCACTACCTCACTATGCATTTTCTGTTAACTTTGTTTCACTTAACCCACAAATGAACGATTCCAGGAAGCATCATATGTTTTATTTTACATTACATTTGGTTTTTCCTTCCAGCTCTTCACAAATTAGCTTTATTATCTTACAGTCACTGTCAAACCACACAACAGCTTTATTCTACTCTTTTAATGTTCATTGTAGAATATTATATCTGTACCTTGATGACTGATGGCTTTTTCCATAATGACACCTCTTTTGGATTCCACCTCTTCTCCTGCATTTATGTTTTCCTTTTTCCAATATACTAAAATGTAGCATCTTCCAATATTTTCTCTTTACTGGTCCTTTAATTCTGATGCTCAGTCAGCAGAGCATCTATCTGCAAACCTTTAAAGTTTTCTTCTTTGTCCTCAATGCCACTTCTATGAATAAATACCTGCCTGTTCATCCACAGAGGAGTGGGAAGTAGTAGCCTTATATGGAATCATCGGGGCGGTAATTATGCAGATTTACATTTCTGTGGAATCTGTGGCTCTCACTTCACAGGTGGAATCCATCATGATTATGAAAATTATTTACGATCATTTACTGAAGGTAAGAGCATTCTTTGTCTGACATGTTCATAGAAGCCCACAGTTGGCTGGATGTGCTCGTCCTCTGGCATGGGAGCTGGCTCGGTGCTTGTCGGTCTGGCTGTGTGTTTCCTGGACGGGGCCGCCTTTTACAGCTGCTTTTTGTATCTCTGCTTCTGTCTCCTTGAACCCCAGTCGACCTCGGCAGATGGCCGCTCACACTGAGCCTTTTTCGGCTGGAGGTTTCTTCCTGTTAAAAGGGAGTTTTTCCTCTCCACTGTCGCTACAAGTATGCTTAGTGTGAGGGATTGCCTTCGAGTCAATGAGTCAATGCAATCAACTGGTTTTCCTTAGATAAAACATTTTGAATAAATTTGACTGTATGATCTGGTGAACTGGAAAGTGCCTTGAGATGACATTTGTGGTGAATTGGCGTTATATAGATAAACTGAATTGAGTTGGATTTTTCTTTTTTCCTGTGTCCCCTATTTCCTTTCTACCTCATTCTTCCCTTTTCTTACTCTCCACTTTCTTCCTTTTATGATCTTATCCCTCCTCCCTATTTCTTCCCTCCTTCCCTTCTCTTAGCTAAGAAAAATAGGGAGAGACTGCTAACAAAGAGACTATAGGAAAAGCAGCAAAATAAAAGGAAGACATACTGTCAGATGATACTCCCACCTGAGCATGATAACCTTTCTCAGTCTGTTAATTTATAATAAAAATAGACAGAAGTTTGTCTCCTCAGTATGTAAAGGTATAAAGCAGGGTTGACTGTTTTTAAGGAAATGCATTTAGAGTCAAGCATAGACTTTAAATGATTTAAATGCAATCTAGATCTAAGCTGTCTGGTTTCAATTAAAACACCTTGAAAACCAACTCAGTTTCTACTATCGACAGAATAATAGTTATGATTTTATATCTTCTTTTTTCTTCTTGTCTTGATTAATGCAATATAGTATCTATGCTGATTTGTATCAAGCCTGTTGTTTTCTATTTAAAAGTTATATTATTCAATAACAACATTTAAAGGATCACATTTATAGTTACTGTGTGACGTCAGCCCTTATCATTTATTGTAATGATGAATTACAATTTAATCATCTTTTCCTTATCATGAACACTGCGGCTGAAGGAGCTTAGCATCAGCATTTCTTTGAAACTTAATTCCTCTGACTCACCTTGAGGTTGCCCTTTCAGGTCACACCATTTTCCCTGAAACAGGAACCACGTTTTGATGAGCAGAGCTCCACTATTCTTATGCTTTCAGGGAGACTGACCTCGATCAAAACAAGAACTTTATCCACTGGCATTGCACTCTGAAAACCTCCATGAATCAGTTCCTGGCAGTTGGGGAGGGGGTAGGTGAGCTCTTTACTTTCCATAAGCATTAGAACAATCCTGTCTATGCTATAATGCAAAAAAATACCCTTTTATATAAGTTAAACTGCAGCAAGGTTATGTATCTGTTCAAAACATCACCTCATCCTTTAAGAGAAATGACAAAGACAGCTTGTGCGGGAGTTATTTCCATCAAATATTTTCCATCAAAGTGATGACATACAGGAAGGTGGTGATCAGTGACATGTTTATCCTTTTGAAGTTTTGATTAGATTCGTTATCTTTCCTGTCTCCATTAAGTGTATTTGATTTCCCGCTGAAGAGGGTTAGCTGGTAAGACAGCAGCCGCATCGGGGCCAAAAGGGCAACTCCCCAAGCATCACTCCAGCTGATGTGCTAGGAAACAGGCGAAAAATGGCAGCGGTTATACAATTAAAGAGGAGACTTAGTCAGACCTCATTTCTGGAAGAGGTTTGAGCTGCAGCCCTCAGAGAGTATCATTAATTCACTACCTTTCTCCACTGTGTGATGATAGAAGGATTATAGTAGATGACAAAATGACATGCTGGAAGGAGGTTGGAAGCGCCATGATTAAAAGAATGAATTATCCTCTCGGTCACAAGGGAATCATCTGTAAGGTTTAGGTCAAAGCGGTAAATATTTTAGCAGTAAGGAAAATGATTAGATTTTAGACAGACGGTAATATGAAGATGGAAAAATCTTAGCTCTTAGGACAGAGACCTCTGATGTTTTACCTGGAATCTGCTTTAGCCACTCTCCCAGTTTGGGGGTCACAGCCCCCAGTGCTCCAATTACCACTGGCACCACTGCTGCTCTTACTTTCCACATCTTTTCTAGCTCGTCTTTCAAAAAAAAAAAAAAAGAAAAAAGCAACTGGATAGCTCGGTGGGAAACACCGTCGACTCCGGCACAGGTGACCGGGGTTCGATTCCTGGCATGGACATCCAGGTGGACCCTTAGGCAAGGTCCTTTATGCTTAGTGGCCTACCTCAGGCATGAGTGAAACCACAAATACAAGAGCCATCAAGGCTTGGACGTCGCCTGGGTTAACAAGGTCTGCGTCAGTTGCTAGGGGTCCAGGGCAACTTGTTGACAAATTGGCTACAAGACATGTCACTTCATTTGGATGGGATTAAACTGATTTCAGATAATAAAGTAAAAAATCTTGGTGTTATTTTTGATCAGGACCTGTCATTTAAATCCCAGATCAAAGAGGTTTCTAGAATTTCCTTCTTTCATCTGAGGAACATTGCAAAAATTAGAAATCTCCTGTCCAGGGGTGTTGCTGAGAAACTAGTCCATGCATTTGTTACTTCAAGGCTGGACTATTGTAATTCTTTACACTATCAGGAAGTCCACAAACTGTAGTTAAAAGCCTTCAGCTGATTCAGCTGATCCAAAATGCTGCAGCCAGAGTTCTGATGAAAATTAAAAAGAGAGATCATATCTCTCCTATCCTGGCTTCTCTTCATTGGCTTCCTCAAGAATTGAATTTAAAATCCTCCTTCTCACATATAAAGCCTTAAATGGCCAAGCTCCATCTTATATCAGAGATCTGATTGTTCCTTATGTTCCTAACAGAGCACTTCGCTCTCAATCTGCAGGTTTACTAGTGGTTCCTAGAATTTCTAAAAGTAGAATGGGAGGCAGATCATTTAGTTATCAGGCTCCTCTCCTGTGGAACCAACTACACCCTGTCTACTTTTAAGGCTAGGCTTAAAACTTTCCTTTTTGATAAAGCTTATAGTTAGGGTGGCTCAGGTTATCCTGAGCTGTCTTTAAAGTTATGCTGCTATAGGCTTAGACTTTTGGAGGACATAGGGACCCCCATTTCATCATTCTGCTTCATTCTCTCTCTGTTCTCCTATTCTGCAGAATCTGTTTGTTCAATCTCTAACCTTCTGCTCTCTCTGCTTTTCCTCAGAGTAGCTTTGCCTCGTCTGTTCCTGTTTGGCTGTGACGTCATCCAGGAAAGAAACATCAGCTGTGCTGCTTCCATCAACACCCTTGTTTGTAGATGTTGGAGATCGGCCTGTCTTCAGGTGTGGTCCTGTTTCTCTGGCCGTGGCTGGGTGGATGTGCTCTCTTCATCCTCTGGCATGGGAGCTGCCTTGGAGCTCGTCTGCCTGGCTGTGTGTTTCCTGGACGGGGCCGCCTTTTACAGCTGCTTTTTGTATCTCTGCTTCTGTCTCCTTGAACCCCAGTCGGCCTCGGCAGATGGCCGCTCACACTGAGCCTGGTTCTGCTGGAGGTTTCTTCCTGTTAAAAGGGAGTTTTTCCTCTCCACTGTCGCTACAAGCATGCTTAGTGTGAGGGATTGTATTTGAGTCAATGAGTCAATGCAATCAACTGGTTTTCCTTAGATAGAAAACTTTGTATCAATTTGACTGTATGATCTGGTTGAACTGTAAAGTGCCTTGAGATGACATGTGTTGTGAATTTGGCGCTATATAAATAAACTGAATTGAAATAGATGGACTAGAGCAGAAAACTTGGTACTGATGAAATGACTATACAAGCGTCCCCAGTGAGAGAGGTTACATATATATATATATATATATATATATATATATGTGTGTGTGTCTGCATACCACTTTTGTCATTGTTTCTTAACACTCACTAGTGCTGAATGTTGAATAAACGGGAAATCTTAGT
This sequence comes from Cyprinodon diabolis, assembly GCA_030533445.1. NCBI lineage: Eukaryota > Metazoa > Chordata > Actinopteri > Cyprinodontiformes > Cyprinodontidae > Cyprinodon > Cyprinodon diabolis. Next base: position 41,117,608 of record CM060065.1, on the reverse strand, counting down.
CTTAAATTTACATTTGATCATCATTATTACATTTTTTCACTGCTGCACTTTGAGAAATGGAAATGTCTTTAGAGCGGTACTTAACAACATTTCAATAAAGTTTGCCTAAGTCTAAGTAAAGGTATAGTGGAGGATTTTCTTTTTCCAGTGGTGAGTCTGACATAGTGGAAAAATTGCAAATCTTCTTTGTATGAGAGATGCAAACAGCAACTTTTAAACAGAGCGTGCACAATGAGAAATGGGCTCTTGCATGCGTGGAGCGGGTACAGGGTTGTGCATATGCATTTTTTTTAAAGTGAAGAGGATGGCTCTTTTAATAAATTCATGAAAATCCTCCACTATACCTTTAAGCTAACCTGTTTTGGTTACAGTCCAATCAATTTTCAGTTTTTACCAAGGTGAATAAAAACATGGACTGGGAAACTGTGACAAAGCCTTGAAAAAGTAGAATAGTCAGAGAAATCTGCACAAGTTAAGGTAAATATTACAGATAAAACTTTCAGAAAAAAAAATAAAACTATTTCAAAAAGGCTGTAAAGTCTGTGGAACTTTATATGTTCAATCCACATTTTAGTAATCAAGAACCGTGGGTTTATTCCTGAACTTGTTGTTTCTCATTCCAGCTCCTATTCCCTTTTAAAGGTCACATCTTGATAAAGCTGTCAGAAGCCCATCATCTTCAGAAATGAAGAAAAAAAATCATTCTGGAAAAAGGGAAAGTGATCTTTAGGGGCCAAAGGCCAGTTTCCACTGATGTAAACCAGCCTATGGATTTCATTATACACTGGGGATAACTCAGTTATCCCTCCTTCTCCTTGTATGAAACACCAAATAATATTAATGGCTGAAACATCAGCGTCATCTCAAGAGCTTAGGTGGCATTTATTTTTATCAGAGTCAGATATATAACTTTACATTGTTAAAAAGGAAATCCCCTCTGAATCTTTTATAATTGTGTCACCCTCAATCATCTCTGTTGCAAAAAAAAACAGCATTCAGTGCAATAGGAAGCAGGTCCCCTGTTTCCATGAATAACTTTTATGTGTGTTCAAAGGTGGAGTTACTGATCTGTCGTCATCCATCCTCTCTAAAAAATGATTTAAAAAATATGGGAATGTATTCCTGTTATATATCATAAACTCATCTGTTCTTTCTTTAGGAACAGTATTTTCATTATGTTTTACTGTATGTGTCTGATTAAATGGTGCTCTTTTCTATTGTAAATAGAAATTGAAAGGATTCATAGTTAAAAAAAAATACATTGAATAAAAAAGGTCAGCAAAATACCGTTTCAGTGATGAAAAAAGTAATGTGATGTTATTTTGTTGTGTATTTTAGTAACATTCACATGCATTTATTTGTTGTTGTTTTTTTACTTAATTTGAGATCCTTTCCAGTTTATTATACCACTAAAAGGACAAATTAGTGCCCTCAGTTAAAATTAAGTTAAATTAATCGTATACACCCATATTTCAGCCAATACTTTTTCCATAACTTCACCATATAAGAGCTTCAGATATGAAATTGGTAAAAGCTCATTAAATTTGGTTGCTTCACATATAATTTTAATGCAAGCTGTTTCCCTTTGGTTTTCTTTCTCATGGTTTCCTAGATATTCTGGGTTTATATTTCAATTAAATCTCCAGATCTGTAACTCTTTTTCCTCATAGGACCTGAAATAACTCATAAAAATGATCACAGGTCTATTCCTACCACCTAAGCTTCAGGTTTATAATCTAATCACTTGTTAAAACCAAGATAAACAAAGGAGAAATCATTAGACCATTGGAGCCGCTGGCTATAGTTTCTCCACTGCTTTCTTTACCTTCAAAACAACAGACATTAATGTGATGCAGAGAAGAAATTTCGAGGAAAGAAAGAAAGAAAGGGTCAAAGGTAAAGACAAACAGTATAGTGAGCTCAAGATATTTTGGTTTTATTCATCTACAAACATGTAATTCCAGTCAGACATTATTCAACTGTTACACAACTTTTACCATCATCTCAAATATGTAAATAGTCCATCCACCTTGATCTTTATGTCTAGCTTGTCTGTTTTTTTTATTATTTTGATTTGAAGGAATGCATGTTTAGAGAGCAGTTCATCACTTTGCTAGATTGTGTTTGATTTGCCTAATCTATCCTGTTAGCAGCACAATAAAATGACAGGTAGTCAATACTTCCTGGCATAAAGGATTCTATTCAGCCGCATACAAGCCGAGGTAAACATCAATCACAGACGTCAAGATCAATGTGGCCTGAGTACCAAAAATATCGGAAGTTTAGTTTATTTGCTCTCTGATATATTATCCCTCCGACTCAGTTAGAATCGATTCTTTTACACTTCAAATAGAAAGTTTGTTTATCAGTTGATAAATGAGAAGGAAAAATTAGTAAATAGATTTTTTTGTCAGATAAAATTAAGCAGTAACTGAACCCTCAATAAGCCATTTTTCACATGTCTGTATCCTGTAGATCATAAAGGCTATAACGTTTTGTGATGACACTTTTAGGAGGACAAAAAAGACGAGAGAGGAAAAGGGAAAAAAAAGAAGACAAGGGTTAAATATGGAGGGCGGAGGATGGGTTTGACCTGAAAGAGACATTTGATAAATGTCAGAAAGGAAATGAAATGAAGATAGATACCAACATAAAAAGGGATTGGGAGGAAGGAGAAGGTCACAGCTGAAATGGATAGGAAAGGGTATGAATAATAAAATGATCGATTCCAGTATTTTTCCAGTTAAGTTTTCCAGTCCATTTTTTCACAAACAACTTAGATTTTTGGTAAAAACTCATTAGCAACTCCTCTGTTTGATATGTTGGAAATAATAAATGTGATCACTGATTTAATAATGGCATAATCTTTTTAATTTTTCATTTCAAATAATTTGCTTCTTTCCAACGACCATCTCTGCTCCACTTAGATTTACCCACAGATACAGTTGGCTAAAATTGATAGATTTTTACCGAAAATTATTCCTGTCGATAAACCCAAAAGACTTTTCCATTTTGCATGGTTTATGTTTTATGTCTGTTTTTCTGATGTTGTAATAGCTAGCTTCAAAGCATCTATTGGAGGAGATGTTTAACCTCAAACATACTTTACCTCTAATTAAGCTTCAGTCCATTTGTACACAGTTCTCCAAAAAAGCAAAAAAAAAAAAAAAAAAAATCAATTGGACGTTGTTTCCAAGTATAAAGACGTTTTGCTTCCCATCCAGGAAACTTTTTCAATTCAATATTGGAATGACTATGACTTGGGTGACTGAGAATCTTCACCTACACAGGTCTACCGTTTTCCCTTTTACTTACCTCAGCTCCTCCCTGATCCTTACCTCCCTCTTCCCTCATTCCTACCTCCTTTATTCCTCATCCCTGTCTGCTGCATTTCATCTCTGTACTCCCTCATTCCCAGTCCTTCATCTCTCCTTCTGTCCTCCAATCCTCCTCCCTCTTTCCTAACATTCAATCTGCCCTTCCCTCCCTCCATTTCCTCTACCATAATCCAAACTCACTTCCTACCTAATCTCTACCCCTCCTTCCCTAATCAATTTTCCTCTTCTCCTTCCACTTTTATTCCAACCACCTCAACCTCCCTCATCCCTACCTCTCTTATCCTTCCTAATTCACCATCTGCTCCTCCTTCAGACCTCATCCCTTCATTCCTCCAGTCTACATCTTTCCCCCTCATCATTTATCCTCCATCAGTCATGCAGGTCACCCTCCGCTCTCATCCCTTTTTTCCTTCCATCATACCTCATCTCTCACTTGTACGGGGAAGGGAATCTTATTTCTTTTTTGATTCATAATTCAAACTGCTAAGTTGTAGTGGGAACAACTCAGTTATCAAGTCAAAGTCCAAAACTTTAAAGCAAGATGGATTCTTGTCAGTCTGCATCTGCTGTTGGTGAGAAAAAACATGTTAACTTTGTTGTGCTTCGATATCAATAAACCTTTTGAACATGGATTTAAATAGGTACATGTGTAGTTTCTGCTTTCTATTTTCTACAAAATGAATAAAACAGGAAATATTTTGAATATCCAAGGTTGCTGAACCCTCATTACTGTAGATTAACAGAATTCCATTGCTCAGATTTAGTAACTACCGTACCTCCGCCAAGGAGGTTACAGTATGTTTTAGAAGAGCTTGTGTGTGTTTGCCTGTGTCTGTGTACAGGATAACTTGTAAAGTTATGAACAGAGTGTAATGAAATTTTTACCGAAGGCACACCTTGTGTAAAGGAACAACTGATTATGTTTCCTAATGATCCAGATCATTTGCGAGTTTTAGGTTTAAGTAACAATATGGGGAAAATTGGCCGCTTGGCGGAGATCTCTCTCTCTGAATGCTTTTCTACTTTAGCAAATACTTTGACGGCAGACGCTTAAAAATCACAGCACTGAGTTTCTCAGAGTATTTAAGAACACACACACAAAATATATATGTAGATCTTTATTCTCCAGTTTCTGCAACTATAATTTTTCATCTGAGAATTAATTAGGATAAACTGCCTCCTTGTTCAAAACTAAAAAGGTTTCACAAAGAAACACAGAAGCTTATCGGGATTCTGTGATCGATCAGTTTCTTTCAACTAATGAGAAATGTGGCACTAGAAGAAAATATCACAACTTTGATTTAACATTTAGTGGAGCAACTGGATGTGTCTCCACCTTATTTGTGTGGAAGCCCTCTTTGTGAATGTGTTCTGAGAAACATGGCCATGTGAATCCCTATTACATTTGTGACTGAGCCCCGTTAGATGTCACTCTGGGGAAACTGGCCTTGTGTTGCAGCCATGTGTAAGACAAATCCTTCTCTAGCTTTGAATCTGTCCCTCACTCTGACTACTTCAAATGTTTAACATGACAAAAAAATTTAACCGCAAAACAACTAAACTAAAGATTTGGCAGCGTGTGATTCTCCACTTGGGGATTACATCTAGACTGACTTTATGCTGGTTTCTATGCAGCATGGAAACCCACTCAGCAAGAAGTTCTTGGAAACACTGAGTATGATAAATGGAAAAGGGTATTGAACAGATTTTAAAGGAGGAAAAAATAAGAGCGTGAAGCATGATTCTTTAGCATGCCAACAAATTCATGGGTTTTATTGGGCTTTTTAGCCAGATTAAAAGCCTGATCCCCCACTGCTGAGGCAGCCTGCCGTTTAAGGGACAGAAATTAACGAGATTGCCCATAAAACTAGAAAATTTGAGAGCTGTAAAAAAAAGCTTTGGTGAATTACAGTTGACATATTATTTATTTATATATGGCACAGTGATTCAGGTTTGTGTTTGATTGATAGAACTTTCAAATTCAGCTATAGTGATTGTTCACTTCGGTTAAACCAAAACATTTTTTCACTTGATTCTTTTCAATGCTCTTAATATTCTAATAACATGGTAAAATTACCCATTTACGTTGAACGATTTCATTCCTTAAATATCACACATACAAACTTAAATAGGTTTTTAGCAGGATAACAGACTGGAACTGTAGAAAATGAAAAATGTTTTTAACTTTTTAAAATATTTAAGAACATCCAAAAAGTGTGCCACACATGTATTCATCGGCTTATAAAATACACCCCAAAGAAAAAACTCCACATGAAAGTTGCAAATCATGCAACATATCAGGAAGTTGGGGTAGAAGGTGAAGATAAAAGTGTTAGCAAGACAGCTAATCGTCAGACAGCCTACAAATATGATATTTTATGGAATAATGGCCAAAAAGTTTCAGATGTAATTTTGTGTTTAAACCAGATTATATTAGTTTTCAAAGATCCACAACAGTATGCTTGAAATTTTTTACTTTTTCTAACAAATAAAAAAACTGAAATTGTGGAAAATTATTCAGCCACTTTAATTAATACTTTGTGATAACACCCTTTGCTGTACTTACAGCTGAAAGTCATTGGGTATGTCTGCGTCAGTTTCGCACATCAAAAGACTGAAATGTTTGCCCATTCTTTCTGGGCTCTCATTGAGGTTGGATGGAGCGTTTGTGAACAGCAGTTTTCAGGTCTTTCCACCGATTCTTGATTTGATTCAGGTCTAGACTCTAGCCATCCTAACACCTGGATTTATTTATTTGTGAACCATTCCATTGTAGATTTTGCTTTATGTTTTGGATCATTGTTTTATTGGAAGACAAATCTCCATCCCAGTCTCAGGTCATACGCAGACTCTAACAGCTTTTCTTCCCGAATGGTCCTGTATTTGGCTCCATCTATCTTTCCATCAATTTTAACCATCTTCCCTATCCCTGCTAAAGAAAGGCTGGCCCAAACCATGATACTGCCACCACCATGCTTGACAGTGAGGGTGATGAGGTGTGTTGCTTTTACGCCAAACATAACTTTTTGCATTGTTGGCAAAAATAATTAATTTTGCACACCACAGTTCTCTGTTTTTTATTCGTTAAAAAAGTTTAAAATATCCAATAAATTTCATTCCCCTTAATGATTGTGTCCCAATTGTTGTTGATTCTTCACACACAAAAAATATATATATATATATATATAAGGTTCAAGGGGAGCAAATACTTTCACAAGGCACTGTATTAAATAAAAACATCTGGATAAAAAATCTGTTTCTTAAATTGGTTTTTAAGGTAACCACCAAGTCTCTTTATATGTATACCTTAAAATCTTCCCCTAAAGATCAACATTTTTCATGGAATCCTGGCCCACCTTGTAAAGTGTGAACCACTTGTGCGAGGTCTCCCCAGTTGGTTAGAAAAAAACTGTAAGAGTTCAGCACGGACATCTGCAGTGGGACACATAGGATTAAGTGCAGCGCACTCAGAGGAAATATGGGCAAAGTGTCGCTCTCTCTGTGAACTCAAGCTCAGCTCATATCTTTCACAGCAGCCAGCTCTCCTGTGGTCAGACTGGTGAAATTGATTGCCCTGCTTGCACTATAAGAGCAACAGTCACTTTGGGATTTACTTTGCTGTAAGGAACATCAACCCACTCCACCCTCAATTCCAAATTGATTATAAAACTGCTTTCTGCTGACACTGACACATCTGCGGCTTGGAGCACACATGTGGGTGAGGCTGAGTGCATGTTATCTTTGGAGAGGGTGCCACACAGATGAGACAGCACTGGGGGATGATGGTAGGGATACTTTAAAAATGCTGAAACATTAAGGTAGCTAACCTATGGTGTTTTATTAATAGTAACAGCTTTAAGTGGTGAAATACTGAAAAATAAAACATTATTTCTACTTTTCACCTCCACAAATCTTCACTTTAGAGCACAATTACTGAAGGATTTCAGGAATGAAAGATTGTCTCGCAACAGAAAATGTACACCTACTTTACTAATGCTGAGAAACTGGAGTGTAAATAGCTTTAAGACACAAAACAATTTACTCACACCCAATAAAGTATGGCTGAATAAATGTTGAATATTATAGAAAACATTATCATATATTGATATACACTATGTTTAGACTTTCCCTCAGTGTTACATTTGTTTTGCGTTGATGATTTATCCTAACCTTGTTCCACTTTGTAACTTAAACTGTATGTTGATAATTCAATTCTCTATGGAGACATGTTTGTGTCCAAGCTTTAACTTCCAGGTTGATGTCTATGGATTTTGCTTAAAGGTTTTATAACCTCAAAATCATACTTTTGTCATAAAGCAGGACAGATGGACCCAGTATTCAAGGTGAGACAGTCAGTAGGAAAGTACCAAATGTTTATTAACAGAAAAAACAAAGAGACAGAACAGAAGAAAAGCGCCGAGCTGTGGAGCTGTGGACCTGCAGCGACTGCAGGGACGGGATGCAACCCATGATTGACTCTGGAAGGAGAAACACAGGTAAGTGACCACGATCATCTGACAGGGGATGATAATATGAGTGAGTCACTTACCTGGTTTCACTATTCAGTCCATCCTCCCTCAAAGAGGTGCCATCCAGCCGATGGGTTGCCAACCAGACGTGGCGGGTGCCGCCCAGAGTGTCCCAGAAGCTGTAGACCCGGAGAACATGCAGGAGGCCGATCCCGGTCAGGGGAAAACAGAATCCAAGAGCCTACAGCTGATCAGAAGTTCTTACCCAAAAAGGAACAGAAGGAAACAGGATTCCAGGAATCGACAGAGCATTGAGGATGGTTCACAGACAGACGGGTCCAGAAGCATGCCCAGATAGACACGCTCAGATGCAGACAGGCAGGCTCAGTGGTTGAGGGAATAGAGACAAGATGTGGAACCAGGATTTCTGCAGGAAATTTTAAACAGCTCCCCTCCTTGGAGCCAGGCTTATGACGGGGTGGAAACTTCAGATTTACAAACATTTGAGTTTAACAAGACTCAGAAATCTGAGAACAGACACTGGGTTAAAGCTGTGGAACAAGAAATATACAGTCGGATCCGAGCCAGGCTTTAAAATGTAGCTGAGCCATAGAAACAAAGTCAGACACAGGGAGGAAGAATCAGGCTCAGACCCAGGGTTTAGGGAGGAGGCGAAATTATGGAGTCAGAAAAAAAGATTGATGTTTAGATATCAGAAGCCAGTGAAATGGCAGATGTGGACAAGGCAGAACAGGGAAATCCAGAGGACCGAAAAGAGATCAAAATCACTCATACAGGTAAGGAAAGAAGGCTGGACATTTAACCGCACAAGGCTTTCGATTGTCAGGCGTTGTCAGCCGGAGGTCTGTATTTAAAGCCAGGGTAACAGGTGGGGTGAGGGAGGCATGATTAAGGTAATGGTTGGGAAGAAACACAGAGAACAATGATCAAAACTTCTTCAACATGGAGAGGACCAGAAGCATACAGCGACGATGCCGACAACAGACCGGAATAAAAACGCTTAAGTAGTTATTCTCCATCCACAGTTTTTTCTGTTCAGACAGCAGAAGTAATGAGGCGTACACAGAGATGCATAAATCAAGCAAAAAATGCCCCTTTATCCATGAGTTTTGTAAAAGAATAGTTTTACATTTAACAGGGGTGCTCAAGTCTAGTCCTCAAGAGCTACTATCCTGCAGCTTTTTGATGCAATAATTTTTAACACACCTGAATCAAATGAGTGGCTCGTTCCCATGCCTCTGCTGGGCTAAATCAGGTGACTGAGCATTTCGATTCAGGTGTGTTAGACAAAAGATGCATCTAAAAGTTACAGGATGGGAGCTCTTGAGGACTGGACTTGAGCACCCCTCTTTTACAACATAGACCTGTGGAGGTTTGTAATGTTTCATAAGTCAATCTTTTTTAAACTTCTTTCATTTTTTTGGCCTTGAGCATAAAGGAAATAAAAATTCTTACCTGGCCCCCAACATAAACATTTTTGTGTAATTTGATGCCAGACAAAATTAAAACATCTTAAGTTGCTTTTTTATACAGCACTGGTAAATGTCTGGTTCCATCTGTGGGTAGCAATTATAATAGCCTATGGCAGTAATTATCAATAGGCCAGAATTATCTTAAAAATGAAGTAAATTGCATAATTTTACATATTCAGAGAAGTTTTTAAGGTCAAGCTCGGGTAGCAGGGAGATTTTCTGGTTATTTAGTAGAGTATCATTTGAATAATTTGAGAACCTTCAGCGGCTCTTCACATGAACTGTTTTCCAGACAAAACAATTCTCTCTCCTATTTTCCCAGCTCCCTCTTTTCTCACTACCCTCCAGCTGTATACCCTTGCCCAAGGGTGAATTCTGGTCCGTGACCCTCGTGACAATAATGTTTTTTGACTTTAATCTGGCTTTCTTCCATAATACAATTTTTGAAATAAAAAAAAAAAAATGAAATTACATTAGTGAAGAAACAGAGCATGATGAAAGAAATGTACTATTTGTGATTTTCTGGAGACACGTTAGATATTCGTCTAAAAGCAAATTTAACCATTAATGAAATGTGCTTTGTGCAGTGTTTGCTCATTTACGTATTTATTTCTTCTTTTTACTTTAGTGAGAGAATGCAAGGGTGCTTGAAATTATTTCACCCAGGCTCAATAGAATCCATGGATGTTTCATACAAGGGAGGCAAAAGAAAGCAGACGGAGAGCGGAGAAGACAGGAGGGCTGTCTGTGGAGAAGGTCACACTATAAAAAGATGTCTCCTTAAATTTAAACCCTTTCTTCCCTGACTATCATAAGCTCAACAATTCAAGTAATTCACAGGGAGCACTCTATTCACATATTGTTGGCTGAGCTGCACAAAGAAAGAATAAGTCAGGTTACACCTCTGCAAGGAAGGCCAAACTTAGCCAATCTAAAAACCACTTCAGGCACAAATACACATTTTCTTAATGTTTTTAAGAGTTTTTAAGAGGGTGAAAATAAAATGAAAATTATATTTTCTGTTATTTTGGAAGCAAACCAAAAATATTTGAAACATTTTCGACAGTTAAGTGGGTACATCATCAGATGAGTAGAATGATAAATTTTAAATAAAGCTTCGACGAAAAATATACAAAAAATACACATTTAAAACACCATAAAAAACATAATCAGTAAATTGAAATGAGTCAGAAACACTAAATTCTCTGAGGTAACAGAGGACAAAACTTACAAGGGGAGGACATTTTTTTCTCTCTCTCTGGAAAGTTTCAAACTAATGTTAAAAATCAGAGACAAAATGTTTGAGGACAAATTTGAATTTGAAGGTTAAAAAAGCTGGACAGTACAAGATTTAAAGATGCGACTAATTCATCTTCCTAAAAATATAAAAACTTCTGATGCTTTTTCCCGTTTGTTTATCTATTTAGTTGAAATGCCTGATCAATTCTACTTGTTTTTCTTTTTGTTTTTATGTGAAAAGAAATCTGCACACGGCTTGTTTTCCCCTGATTTTTAATGCAGCACATTATATCTTTCCATGTTAGGTGATTGTGTGCTTCAACACATATTAGCGTAATGGTTGATTCATGTACTTCCTTTGAATTATTTGCATTAAAAAAAAAATGCACTATGAAGGTAAAAGCACAGACGAAGGTGATATAAAATAACAGAAATTAAGAGGGTGCATTTCACTGTTTATTTTTCTTAAATTATACCACTTGTATAGAGCATTCATGATTACATACAAGAGATTTAATAACTTCATAAGTAGAAAACCAATGAAAAAATATTTTCTTGTTGCTGCAGTAATATTGTCCAATTTCATTTGTTTGAAAAGACATGTAATTACTTTTTTATTTTCATTTTAAAAATTCAGTCTTAAATGAAGTCAGTTTTAAAGGATTCCCAGTATATTCACATGTATGGTCTGAAGAATCTGTTTGACTCAACCTTATGTTTTCTATTCAGCCTGTATTCAAAGCATATTGAAACAGAAGTCAATTATGTAGCTCCTGAGATGATCGCCCTGAGGCCGATTTTTACTGGATAAGATGGCAGGCTTACAGGCAGGAAAGCCAAGCCAGCCAGGATAACTCCTGAAAGACGGCCAAGGTAAGCAGTCAGGAGTTGGCAGGTATATGATTGTCAGAGGAGATACCTTACACTGGCAGGACAAAATAAAAGCTGTTGTAGAACAGATGGTGCCGCACATAAAAACAGATAATAAACTTGGAGATGAAGCATACAAACCCCCCAAAATATTGTTCAAAGTATTTCTGATCAGACACATTTTAAATAGAAAAAATAAAGCAAAAAAAGTTTAGCTTTCACTACATGAGGGCTATTAATCCATATGCATTTGATTAACTAATCTCCAGGATTTAGCAGTAATCTATGCGATGACATGTTTCTGTTTTAATTTAAATAAAATGATAAAAGACTTATTGAAGTGTTTTACTTACTGCAATTTTCATCTTTAATTCAACTGGATTATAACCTATTTTAGTTTTTTCGTCTAGACATTCTGTGAAAGCTGGCAAGTACACTTTCTGTTATTGGCTATACTGCAGAAGTTATGGCTTTAAATCTCGTTTTGCTAGGGTCTGTACAGAAAAAATACGGAGCATCTGAGAAAATGGGGCTCATGGGGGATCTGTCGAGACCACTTAACTCTCATTCTGCGTCTGGGTAATTACACCTGAAATTGGGGGAGCCAAGAACACCTACAGCCACGCATACTCCAATTTATCTGCAGGCTTTCATACTGAATCTACTGCTATACACACACACTCACACACATAAACCCAAGAAGACTTATTTTTTTCTTGGCGTCTCATCTCCTCCCCCCTTTAGCTGTCCCTTCCCACCGCCTGCTCTTGTTTCCTATTTCTTCTGGCCAGCTTTGTATCTATTAGGTGTGACATTCCATTCGACTTTTTAATCACCTTTCTCTTCTTTGTCCTTCTGGAGCCAAAAAGCTTCACAGATCATAGTCATAAGCCTATATATTCCCTGTCAAGATCTCCAGATGGAGCACAAATACAGTTTGATGATGTTACCGTTAAAAATACGGACTGAATATATTAACATTTTGCTCTGCTGGTTTGTATGAAATAGACTTATTGGCACGAAAATCCATCAAACGTTGATAAAAAGCCAACTTTTTCTCACATACAATAAAAGCAGAAAAAAATCTAAAAATAAATTACATTTTGTGGAATAAAAGGGTATGACTCTGGGAATAAAAATAAAATACAAGGAAATAAATTAATGAGACACAGAAGCAAAAAAAAAAAAAAAATGGAGTCTTTCAGCACTTTAAAACCAATTCTGCTAATTTGGAGTAAAACATAAAATGTACTGATTTACTCTAAGCTGACTGCCTAAAAAATTTTCTTATTAATAATCTATCACATAAAATTCTTTTAAAGTTGGCATTAAATTTTTTAAATAATTACATATACATTTCAGTAAGGCTTTTAATAAAATTTTTCATTCTTATTTCTTTCTTTGTCATTTTGTCACAAAAAAATATATTTTTTAGGGATTTTATTATGTTTTTTTCTAAGGTGTTAATAACTTAGTTGACCATGACATTTGGTGTGAATTTATACCAAAAACCCAATTATGAATACATTTAGTTAGAAACCCAACCCCTCACACACGCCATTCCGTATACAAAACAAGAGAGATTACGCTGTCTCCACTCCGCTGAAAATAGGTTCAGCTTTCATACCCTCAGCCTTGACCTCCTTACCTGCGTCAGAAATATCTGTAACACGACAAGCATCTCATCCCTTCAAATGTTGGATTCTTGAAATTTTGATGCCGCAATAAAGAAAAACAGTGGCAGGGGTTGTGTTGGGGGGTTCCCAGCTCAGCACTCCTGCTGTGAAGTGACAGCGAGTCAAATATATGCATTCAAAGTCTCAATCTTACTGTGACCCCAACCAAGAACACCCACTGGCACTGATGCGAGCAACTGCCATGTTGTGTCGGCTAAAATCACTCTTATCTCACTCTGGAGAATGTCTTTGGCTGTCCTTGGAGGAGAGCAGTCAGGGATGAAGAGAGGCGGTCCGAGGGTGGAGGGAAGGAGGGAGATGGCTGGATTCCAGGCATTTGTATTCCTCTCTGCTAGTCTGTGACGAGGCTGGAAAGGTGAGGAAGGCAAGAGGAGCTAAACACAAGCACAGCGGGAGGCTGTGGATATACTGTGGAAAGATCTTTGTATCACTGGATGCTGCTTCATCTCAGAGTCTGGAGCAGAAAGGCTGATATGTCTACCTGATTCAGACAGAGGGCAGAAAATGGTTCACAGTATGTTTAGGCTGCAGTTAGTAAGAATATTTACAGTCATTACTGTAAAGAAAGAATTTATAAACACTGACCTGGTTTAACACGGGTAAAATAAATAAATGTTAAAATTAGGGATTTTTCTTTACTTGAAACTTTTCCGGTTCTGAAGGATTCTGCATTAAAAATAAAAATAAAAATCTATACTTCACCAATATTTGCTTAGAATAAGTAAAAGCACTAAAGTGGGGAATTACTGCAATCTATTAGTCTCCTTAAATAGACTAATATATCCACTATATATGACTGCATTTGATTAAAGCTAGTGAAAACAATGAGCCGTGATTAAGTGAATCTTGACTCTATTGGATGGTTTTTGCCTTTTAAACTGACCTGAAATACATTCCATTATCAGTAATCAACAACCTGCACTCTGGGTCCCTGAGTAAGACCCATAACCCCACACTGCTCCCCAGGTGCCGCACGATGGCAGCCCACTGCTCCCCAAGGGGATGGGTTCAATGCAGAGGTAAATTTATCCAGTGTGAGATCAATAAAGTCCAATTACCAATATAACAGAAACAAAATGGATCTATCTAGATAAAACGACTGATGCCACTAATAAAATTTGTAAAATCGCAATTATTGACACCCAAAATAATGCCTGACTGTAGAAACTTGAAATTAGACATTAAGCAATGTTCACTCTGTGTGCTTCCTCTCCCTCTAGTGTCTTAGATCTTGACTTTCACCTAAAATACCTTACTTTCATCTGGAAAGCTTGCATTTCAAACTACTGAGAAACAGTACTGTGCTTTTTTCCTTTTAGTTCAGATCAGCCGCCTCTGCAATTGTCTTCTGTTCAGAAATGGCAATAAACGAAAATGTGACAGAAGAAGCCTATTGTGTGTAGAGGCACTTAAAGCACTGACTCCAGTCACGGTTCAAATCTAGTTAATCTTCACATAATCCTTTCAAAGTTGGAAGCAATTCATCAACACCTTTCCTTACACTTAACTTCCAATTGATATGTTTCGATGTTCTTTTACAACCTGTTTCTATTATTTAATCTGTTACATAGTGTAGGCCATAAATTAAAGTTTCTGTATTAGGAAAAATGTACCATTCATCACCTGAGAAATCATATTTATCATAATTAACAGTAATAGATAACTATAAAACTTCATTTTTGACACTGATACCTGGTCTGATCACTCATTTCACACACCTGCTTAGCTCCGCCCAGTTCTCATTTCTCACTCATCTGATCTGATCTGCTTGCTTTAGTCTCTATTTAACCAGCCTTCAGACCAGTCATCAGTGCCGGATTATTTTGAGCCATTGGTGATACTTATTCCAGCATTCTTGTGTTCTGACTACCTGATCCTGACCTGTTTTGCCTCTCGACTCCTGGGCCTGCCTATCCACGTCCGATCCATTTGCCTGACCTGTCCTCTGCCTGATTTTTGCCTGCTTGCTTACCAACCAGAACCGTTTCCCTGCCTCCGAGCCTGCCTGCCCTTGTCCAGCCTGTCAGCCGCACTGTGTACTGTATGTGGAACCGTGACCCCACCCAGAACTTGCTTGTCCTTCTACACCTCCCCGGATCTATGACCTCTTGGTTCTGACAACCGACCACGTCACCAACATCAACTTTGGTTTCGCCTTCCAAATTATCGTGCCAACATTTGTCTGCTTGATTCTGCTTTGTCCTCCTGCCTGCACTTCGTCCACCAATACACACCATACAGCTTACAGGAGCTTACTGAATAACCGGGGTGTTTATGCCAGGGAGGACTGGAATTGGAAGCTGGAGGTTTTCTCTGTGATCAGAGGTGGGCGAGTCGTTAGAGTGCAGGCAGGTCTTTCCAGGTTGTTGGCAAAGAGAGAGAGAGAGAGAAGGGGTCTCTTGCAGGATAGGTTTTTCCAGGAATTTCTTCAGCAGAGGTTTTGTTTGGGTTCTGTTATGGAAGTTCAGTTCCTTAGACAAAGCTTTTCTCAAAAGCACGAGAGGTAACCTGTAAAAAACACATAGAGGACTGGTTCAGGTAAAAAGAATTTCTGGAAACCTTTAGCATGAAGGGGGGGCTTAGGGTACCAGTAGCGATTAACACTCAAGCTCTGGAGTTTTGGCCGACCACTCGTCTTATACTGGAGAAGATGTGGGTGATTACACGGAGGTGCACAGAAACTGCCCTCCAAGCCAACCGCAGCCTAATGTGATCATTCACTCCCAGAAAGACCTGGTCACCGGGTCCTTCTGTTCTGAACTTGACAATTGTGAGTATTGAAAAAAAGGTTAACTTTTTTTATTCAAAAATAAATCTTTAAACATATTGGGATGCAGCTGTTTAAACAAAGTGAACTGAAGTAAAATGGAAATCCTTTTGATATTCAGATATTTTTTACTTTTCTGTTAAACAGCTTCAGTTTTAATCGCACATGTTTGTAGGGGATTATTATTTCAAGTCAATTTGGGCAGGTTAAATAAAACAATAATAGAACTTAGAACAGGCATCATTGGACCTCCTCTTAGGTCAATGAACTCCGTGCAAAATTGAAACCAGTTTTCGATTTTTGTGCCATCACACTAAACTGATGATCTCAACCAGAAAGACTCTAAAATCTATATGTCAGTAAGCAAAAGCTGCACTTGATTAATTTCCTGAAATGGTAGCTTGACCCAAAGCAACTTGTCTTTATAGATGCCTGCTAGAAAAAACGATGCTTGTCAGTGAGTGATGGACAAGATGCGACTCTAAAAATGAGCTGCAGAGGGTGTAAATGATCCCAGGGAGGCATTATTGATCAGGCTGCTAAGTGGCTCAAAAAGCATCTCTGATGTCATTGTGCCATTAGAATGCATGACGGCTTTTTCTGAGCTTGCACTTTTTAAGCATACAAGCACACAACAAAGAGACTCACAGGTTGCTTTAATTATTAACAGGGAAACCCAACTCTTAAGTGGGATCATGTGTAGAACCTGTCGTTGTGAGTAATAGGAATCAGTGTTTGAAAAATTAGTTATATCACTGTATAAAATATCAAATAACCATTTAATGACAGACAGTTAGTTTATAAAGTTTTACTTACACATATTGTTTTTCCCTTCGGTATGTTTTGATCTTTTCACTGTGATACACTTAAAAAGAACATAATGAAAAATTTCAAATTAGATTTAATTCTAATAAAAAGCCTGATTTATTTTCCTTTTGACGTTAGGATAACATAAAGTTTATTATTGGATTCGGATGTTGGAATCTTTTCTGAATCTAGGGATTTGTAGGTACACAGCCTCACTGCACTTGAGTAATTTATTTCTGTCAGGCATATGTATTCCAGTCGGAATAATTTGCTGCCACATTGTTTTGTGCAGCTTTCCTGTGGGAGAAGAGCTGGAACGTACAGTACTGCACTCACTGTTTTGGTTTTGTCATTTGTTTTGACCGGAATGAACAAATAGCTTCAAAGAGGTGTTGGCACTGCAACATTTTTAAAAGCAGTATCCCACTGCTTGGACTAGCAGTCATTCTTCACTATTAAGATCTGTTCTATAACAATAGCTAATGAAGTATAAAACGCCACCAACCACACAGTTGTATCAGAGAGGCAACTTCTCAGTTTGGTCAAGCAGCAAAATCAGGGCTAACTCTATAATCTGATTTCCTCTAATATTAATTCCTTTTTGAGTAACTGATATTGGCTTATGGCGGCAACAGTCAAGAACATGCTAATAAAAGCTGACCCCCTAACAAGGGTTTCTGACTATGATGTCTCTCACATGCAACCATCTGATACTCGGTTTCACTGAATGAGAGAAAGTTATTCAGCTTAAATGATAAAATTAGGGATACAACAAACTAAAATCTCACCTTGTCTGATATTGCAGTTGCTAAGGACTTTTTGAATCTAACAGCTATCATTTTATGCAGTTGAGGTGGACCTGGGTAGCCTCCACCATCCTCTGCTCCACCTCAACTCCTCATATGATAGGATTCAATTAAATGAGTCAATGAATTGACATTATTTACATGAAGCGTAAAAGGACAGAAAACCAGCAAATAACTAAAACAAAAAACATGCAACCCGAAAACTATACGGCTAAAATCAGAGGAATGCTTTGCGGCCGAGGGACATTAGTGAGGGAAGTGAGGAAAGGTGGCAGTAGAGCACAGGGAGATGAACCAAAGCATATAAGAGTTTACAATCAGGTGAAAAGGAGGAACTAAATCAAAACACTTCGATTACTGGACACAAGAGTAAGAGGTATTCCTTATAACAGTCAGGTTTTTAATCATAATGTTGCATATGTATCCAGAATAATTAGGACAGGTTTAGTGTTGTCTATATCCAGTTTTTTTTTGTTACAGATTTTATAACTTGTTTATTCAATCTTCGAGGACCTCAAGAATTGAAATATGGTCAAAAATAAGCAGATTATTCATTTATAACATGATGTACAACATAAAAGTTAGATGGAATATTATCTTCTGAAGCTTATCAGTAAATTCTTTCTAGATTTGCTCAGTTACAATGAAACACTTAAAGCCAAACATTAACAAAATTAGATGTGTTTAACTTCAACCCAATGATGAAACCCAAAGAACAAAACAATGCAGAGCGAATTTAGCACCTTCTCTGGGAGGCAAGGAAATACAGCCTGTTCAGTTATATGGCTGTAAAGTCACCCAGCTTCAAAAACATCTAAAAAAATGTATCAATTTTGTAAAAAAAAAAAATCTATTGGAAATCACATTTTTTACTTTCAAACAAATTTGTTTTGAATCACAATGAATTATGGGACTGATTGGGCAGCAAAGAATACACCAAATCTGTCAAATCGGAGAAAAGAAGGACACATCTGTCAGCCTTATTTAAAGGAGTCACATTGCCGTGTCATATAAGTCTACTAATGCAGAATTCAAAGGATGCAGAACCTGAATTTGGAAATGCCCTCTATCAATGTTAGTAGTGCTTCACAACAGTATATATACCACCCCAGCCCCCTATGAAAAAGTGAGATAAAAAATTATTTAGTAAGGAGTTTTGACAGCAGGCTAAAAAAAATAACAGAAAACTGCTTGTTCTGGGTTGGTGGACATAAAAATGAGTTATTATCAGTTGGTTATTTATCACGGAGTAGAAATATATTTTCAGAAAACACTTTTAGGTAAACAAGTCTTTAATTTGCCTGTGATCAGGAAAAAAAGACCAATACTTGAATATTCATCCATTATATGTTGTTTCGGTTTTATCAACCTTTTATTTTATTTGCTTAGGTATATTTTTTAACGTGCGTTATGAGCAATCCTGCCTTTTAAAAGCATGTCACCCACACGAGTTGGAAGGAGGTCAGATAGAGTTAGGAGTTGCAGTTTGATACCGTGGATGTCCTGGGAAACTCTTCCATTAGCCATTACTTAATCCTCCTTCTTGATTAGCCTTCTTCATGTGGGCTGCATAGGTAATGATTTTGTCATGTTTCGCCCTGCCATGGATTTTTGATTCTGTTTAAGTTTTCTTTTTGAGTTTTTAGTTACACTTTGATCTATATCATTCTGTATTTTCTAGGTAATTGGTTTCATTTCCATTCTGTGTCCTTCTAGTTGTTTTGTGGTTGTATTTGAGTTCTTATGTATTTCTTGTTTACTCTCTGTTGCCCCCTTGTGCCAGTCTCCTTTCCCTAGCTCCAGTCTAGATCCTTCTGTCCACACCTGCTCCCAATCAATTGATTACTCCATTCATTGTTCTGTTTGGCATATATACCCCTCTGCAGTTACTGGTTGCTTGATTCTCTTCATTCCCTACCTAATATATGTGTTCCCCTTTTTTCTGGTTCCTGTATTCATTAATTACTTATTTCTTGATTTGTGCGTCTGTTGCCACCCCTCCTTCTTAAATCAGCTTCTGTCTCTGCATTTTGGTCCTCTACAAACCTCCACCCAACCTTACAGATTTATCACTAAAGCTAAGCTCTCGTAAAGCACCATACTGTCAGGCTGGACATTTCTAGAGAGATATTAGAACCTATAAAAAAAAAATCATTATACCATTGAAAAGATTAAGAAATTATAGATTTGATACCAGCTTTGGTCAGACATGACATAATCAGCAGTAAAGTGGTCTGATATTCTAGTGATAGTGAGATGAAGCCTCATGAGGCATTGAATCTTTTGGCCAAATTGCTTCTTGCTGCACCACCTACTATTACTTACTACAGTAAGTAATATTTGATTTTTTTTTTGCAATTTTTTTTTTGTTTGTTTTTTCCCCCATTTAACTTCCTTTGAAATTGTTAATGATTGGTTTTCTTTTAGTGAAAATGTCTTAGAAGAGAACAATCATTTAAGGCACAGTTTTTCTGCAATTTTAGTGAAATAAGCTGAAGCAGACAGGAACATTTTTTTGGAAATTGGGCAATGATGAGCAAAATGAAAGGTGTTAAGCATTTTATTCAAACATTATAGTTTTTCCACAGTTTTTGGTTTTAATCAGGTTGGAAATTATGTGTTCAACCGATCTTTTGGCTTTTGGCAGTGTTTTTACCCAATCTATATTTCTACTAGGGCAAACTAATACAAATTAGTCACATTAGCCAAAGTACTTGTAAGTATTACCACAACTTCCAAAGGTCTAATGTGGGTCACAAATCAACAACCTCAGGGTTGGAAGTCAATGAAGTGGTCACATGGTATCACGGTAGAGAGGCTTCAGACGTCATCGGTTTTGACCCCTCCCCTAAATGAAGCAAACCTTGAAAAATTGCTTGGGGGAAACGCCTCTCCATTACTCGACCTAGAAGCCAACCATCTGTGCTTTGAATGCATACCTTGCCCAAGGAAAGGTTGCTGCAGTACGGAACCCATGATGGTTGCATTTTATTACACCAAGTGAATCTGTGTGCAATACAACATCTCTGCCAATAAACTACATAAGGCTAAAATACAGACTTTTTGTATGAAATGGACTGCACACTTTGACTACAACACCATCACACAGTAAGGTGATAAGCATCTAGACTGTCTCTCATCACACCATCTTCTAACCAATCTGTAAAATTTAATTACGTCAGTGTATCTCCGCAGTAGTGATGCCAGTATAGTTAAGGCCAATTCACCTTCCCACGGCTTCCCAGTTAGTCAGCATTGCGGTGTAACCACTTCCACGGCTGTCGGTCTGCAACTTTTACATTTTTATTTACACTATGCTCTACTTTTGCTCTGCCTGTCTTTGGGCTTGGGGAACGCCCAGTCATCCCATGGGAGCACTGCTCACACTTCAATTTAAAGAGACTCCTCTGCATACTAGCACAGAATGCTAGCCTTTCCCTGAATGAGTCCATGATTTTGGTGGCTATGCCTGCCTACAGGAGTTCAACAGAAGGTTTTACTGTATTACTTGAAACATTAACAATAACTATAGACTATGTCTAAAAAGTCCTTAATGCAACAGAAATACCATCTAAACATGTATTACACTAACCTTCCACTTTTAAAGCTGCAGATAACCACTTCTTACATTAAAACACACAATTTCACCATAGATTTGGGTCAATAGCGTGTATCAAATATTCTAATTCGGAAATTAATGTCAGTCAGTTCATAAAACTACACTCACTTAATTCACTTAGCTTTTTGCATTTTTAATGCTTCACTGCAGCATTTAAAGCTACAGTGTGTAATTTTCAGCGACATCTAACGTCCAGACTGCAGACCGCAGCAACATGAACATCTCCCCCCAACCGCTTCTTCCCCCCAACAGTACGACGAGCGTTACGGGACAAAATGTCTTCCACGACGCCCGCATCACATACCTTCTCAAGTGATGAGGTTTGTTTACATAGATAATTTTACAGATAGTATTTCATTAGTCTGTGTGTTCAGTACCGTCTCAGTTCATCTCTCTCAACTTGCCATAGTTACTTTCGAGCGTAATGGGCGATCTCGCAATCGCTAGTTTGTTGGCTCTGCGCTGCCGTAGCGTAAAGATGTCTGCCTCCATGGCTGCGAGACCCGCTCCTATGTAATTATAAATAACGAATTCTAAGGCAACGCAAATATTAAGGTTAAGAGGCTGAGCTCGTAGATAATGATAAATAACATAGTTATGTATAATATATTACATTTCTGACTGTATATCCCTGTAATTATTACACACTGTAGCTTTAAAGGTTTAGAGTCATATCCAAAAAACTACCTGTTAGGCTGATACAAAGCCAAGAAAAACACACAAAACATGATGTTTTTCCGGTTTAATAAAGCTGTTGTTTGCTTTGCTGTGTCTCCTCACCCCAGTCAGCTACCTGGAAGTAAAGCTTCATCTGTGAGGGGTTTCTCACCTACAGCGAAACCACATTAACATTAAGTAGATGTAAATTTGATACATCTGCAAAAAACCGTATCCATATGCCTCCAGAATATTGGTCTGTATTTGTCAGTCAGCTATTTGGTCTCCCACTGGATGCAGGGGAAAATTGTACCTTTGAATTTGCATACGCCGGTTCGCATGTGTGCATGTCGATGAAGTCAACGGACCTGAAGCTCAGCAGCTTGTCTCGAAGATGCCCTGACCTCTGTGATGCTTTGTCAGAGCAAAAAGGTGAGGAGAGACATCAAAAGTAGGGAATTAGCATGGAGAAATCCTCTTAAACGCACACACATATATTCACATAAATGAATTACACATTATCAGAAAGTGCAGAAAGCTTGAGCGCTGTCCAAGTCCCTGCCTCATGAAACCGTTTTACTTAATGAGTCCTTCACAGAAAATGACTCAGCCTGTAAAATAGTTTATGGTTGAGGTCCTTCAATATAAGTCATGCTTTATCCTTTGATATCATTTACTTTAATTAAATATATTGCTATTGGACAGCTCTCTTGGGGTAAGATTTTTATCCCTGTTGTTAATCATGCTCATTCAGACAAGACATGCCTTGTATCTTCATGAGGGAAATATAAATTGTGTCTCATCAGAAGTATAAATGCTTTAATACT
This sequence comes from Cyprinodon diabolis, assembly GCA_030533445.1. NCBI lineage: Eukaryota > Metazoa > Chordata > Actinopteri > Cyprinodontiformes > Cyprinodontidae > Cyprinodon > Cyprinodon diabolis. The sequence continues at coordinate 41,095,019 of CM060065.1, read as the reverse complement.
ACATGTTTTCTGCTGATCTCCTTAAAGCGATTTTTACTTATATGAAAGATAGGGTTCCTACAAAAAAGACTAAGCCCTTTAAAAATAACAGAAATGTTTATCTAAAAGTTGTATTCATTCATAGGTTAGAAGGAGGAGAGTTGACTGCATCTAATGAACCCATTTATTGTAACATCTTGTGAAATGAGCTCATATAGATAACGCTCCAATATTAATTGCAAAAATGCAAAAAGATGCATTTAGAGCTCTATTCTACCATTAAAATACTTATTTTTATGGTCATCTCAATTTAAATCTGAAGAAACAACTGCTAAAATATAGTTGAGCAAATTGAATTGTTGTGACATAAGTATCGTAGAATGCAATGAGATAGCTAATTGTTAATTTTAAGAAATTAAGAAATTGTAGATTGGATGTTTCAGTTCTTACAGTGCAAACCAACAATCTGATGTCATTCTTATCCTTGCTGGAAGTGATGAAATTGTTGCTTTAACCTGGATTGGTCTGGATGGTCAGCAGAAGGTCCTGATTTCAACCTAACAGAAAGAATTACTGCTGCTCTGGGACAGAGGTGAGAGAGACAGAACAGGATGGATATAAGACAACTGCCTGGAGGGCTTCAGCTTTCACAGCGCATAAAGATACACCCAATAAACTCCTGATACTTATTACTGATGTGTCTGTCTCTCATAGAAAGTAACTGAAGGACTCTGCTGAAAATGTGCTTTCTGTGTGCTTTACTGTCACGTTAACAAACACAGTAACTTAATAAACTGACACTTGAGGGCACTGCTGGTACAAAATGAATATCTTTTAGGGACATGCTACAAACAGAAGATCAAATAAGAAAATAGAAATGTACATTAATATTTGCATATTTTACGTGAACTAATAAAAACTTGAAAAGAAGCCTTAAAACTATTAGGCCACTGGGTTAGAGCAGTGCTCTTGTGCTCTGAGAAGGTTGCATATACCTGGTTCGATTCCCACAGCCTCCACTCAGAGCAAAACTCTTAACCCCACACTGGTCCCTGGGTGCCACACAGTGGCCCCCCTCTGCTCCCCAAGGGGATGGAACAAATGCAGAGAGTGAATTAACCCATTGTGGGACAATAAAGGGATTTACATTTAAAAGTCATCAGTTACGCTGAGATTTTGGGAATTACTTCATAGTCTACATTTCTCCTAGACGCTGCCGGAAAGCAGTCGTACCATTTAAAAAAATATATACAATCGGTATTGTGACCTTTTCATCTGACAACCATAAAATGTGACTTTAATAATAAAAGGTGTGCCATCCAGGTGCATTAATTTTTACAGGAAGGATTTTTGCTCACTCTTCTTTATGAAAAGGTTCAAGTTTAGATCAAACTGGTTAAAATGCTAATAACAATGTAATAAAGTTAATAATAAAATGTATTAACATAACTTCACAACTTTTGCCACATACTGTATCCCCAATTAAATTTAGGTCTGGACTCTGGCTGCATGCAACATCCTAACAAATCCATATACTTAGATGTTAACCCCTGTATTGTAGCTCTGGTAGGTGGAGTCCTGGCCATTGAACCTCCACCCTTTATGTAGGTTTTCTGCCTCATCTTTCTTCAGACTGTCCTCATTGAATATCCAGCATTTAGCTCCATTTATCTTTCCGTGAACTCTAATTAGTGCAGCTGCCCATGTAAAAGAACAAATCATGACACTGCCACCACGTTTCACACGGTGGATAGTGTTTTTCACTCAAGGAAAATATTAATTTCTGATTAGCTTAGAATGCATATTGCTGCTAGACCAAAATAAAGAGTATTGACCTAATTTGACAAGGTCAGCTTTTTGCTATAAGGTAACATCTACATTTATATGACATATAGGATGTGGATTGGTATGGATACTTTTATAGATTTAGTTTTTAATGACTTCAATAGAGAAAGTATGTTTTGATCTAGAGAAAATATGGAGAAGTCTTGTTTACAAATAATGTTAACCAAGCACTTTTTATAATTTTTTTTTGCAGGTAGTTGTTACACATCTACAGATTCTGAGTCAACAGCTTTCAGTAAAAATGCCAGGCAACCATTAAAAAAATATTTGCAATAGCTTTGTTGATGGAAAGCTGTGAGAATAAATCCGAGTAGAGTAATGCCGTCAAACTTCAAACAAAAATGTTTGTTTTTTTGTCTCGTTCTGATAAAAGGCCCATATTTTTCAATTCCAGCTGATTTCCCAGAACTATATTCATCAAGGAATATGTTCTAGGTCTCAGTGTTCTTGCTGTATCAGACTGGTGCATCTTACATCACTTACAACAGCCAACACTATGCCTGCAAAACAGATTTCAAATGTCCTTGTCTGCCCTGTTTGGCTCATCCGTTACATGTGCAATGTCACCTCTACAACTCATTAAAGCATGGAATAGTCTTTAAGAACTGTTGTTTCACAGTAGGAAAATGTTTGAAGCAAAAACAGGAGAGGAAGAATTTATAAAGTTTGTTTCTCCTCATCTGACTCCCTTCCTTCCTGTGCTGCTGATGTGGTCCAATGATGGTGCTGTTCCTGCTGTTAGGCTGTTTGCTTTCCAGCTGTGTCAGTGAACACAAATCTTACAGAAAATAGACTTTACACAAAATAGAAGCAATGCACAAAATAGACAAACTTGAACTGGGTGATCATCTCCTGTCGTACAATCTGGAAGCTGATTGGACAGTCTTTTGTCCTCTTCCACCATCTCTCCAAAAGACTTCCCTGCCAGTGGGTTCCAGTGAAATAGAAGTTGGCAGACTCATTAAATGGAGGATTGGTCAAAATATCTGATCTGATTCACATGGAAAACATATAAATTCAGTAACACTATCAGCTGACCACAGTCATTCACATCCTGTAATCCCAAACTTTACCTATATTAAGTCCATTGAAAACAAAAAAATATAGCTTTGAAGCTGAAAGTTTTTGATGAATTCAGCAATCAATCATCAATATTTAATAAGAACTGCTTAATACATAATTAATTCCAAGCATCATAATTTCAGGGTGTAACATGTTGCAACCACAAAAAATAAATAATTAAAAAAGTTTTTTCAACATGAGACATGGGATATTTTTATTAGCTTAGTTACTAAGGTTCATAGACAGTTCAAGGAACAACAGTTTTGAAAAAGAGAAGAAAAGGAAAAGGTGAATAAATTATAATCCATTTGAACATTGCACTATTTATAAATAGCATCTCAATTCTGTGTTCCATATCAAATATCTATAAAGCTTTCTAGATTAAGATTTAACTCAGGCAGACTCTTAACCCTGTATTAAACTCTATTTGCTCATCATTATAAAAAACATCTCATATGTGCTGTCTAAAATATTAGATAAATAGCTTGTCCACAACACTTGAGGAAGGATATATATTATTTATGTTCTAATGCATAGATTAAAGTTCTGCTTTGATCTAACCTATCGATCTGCCGTCAAAGGCTGTTAAAAATGGTCAACAGACATTTTAAGGCAAATTTGTGTTTGCTTTTTCCAAAAAGTATAGGAACAATAGATCTGATGGACAGTTGTACCCCAAGACTCAGGGACTAAAACTGTGAAACGGGCTGCTATGTAATACCTGCCAGAGAGAACTGAATTAAAAGATGAGCAAACAGCAAATGAATGACAGCGCTATAGCAAATTCCAAAATGTTTATATCAGCCTAAGCTGCATGAATCCACGTGACACCCAACAGATAAAATGCAAACACATAAGGAATGTGAACATAGTTTCCTTGTCAGTGGTAGTGGAATGAAAATAAGCAAGCAAATCTAAATGTAGTATTTTTTGGCAAAATTGGTAAATAATATTGTCATTTTAAACTGCAATGGAAAAAAAGAAATAAAATATAAAATTAATTCTATTTCTATCATTTTCTGTTGCAGGTAACTCAGATCTATTTTTGTTTCCTTTCCTCATCCAAAACCACTATTTTAAACAGGTTTTCTTTGACAGCCTTGGCACTCAAACTGTCAATTCCATCCATTCACAGAACCAGAGCATCAGAGGTAAATCTGCTCCGCTTTGTTCAGGTCAACGACTCGACACAGGTCACTGCAGCTGGATAACAGGGTTTGATGTCACCTCCTTCTATCCAAAAATAATATGCTAATAAGACATTTGTAAACCATGCCAAGGATAAGCAGGAGAAATTTCCCTCAGAAGAGGATGTGCTGAATATTATTTAGACAGTACTTAAAAAGATGTTGAACTTCTTTTTTTTAATCTTTGCTCACACCCCTAGGCAATAGCTTCTTCCTCTTTTATAATGTCCTTGTTTATTCTTGAATGTCTTCAGAGACTCCCACCCAAACGAATGTGATGTGAATTTTGCAGCCTAATTGAGCAAGACTACTGAAACCTCTTCTCTGCTTTTCATTCGACAAGATAAAAAAGTTTACTTCGTGCCATGTGTGCAATGAGGCTGTGATAATAGCTGCCGGAGGCAAGTCATCCGCCACAGGGTTGTCTGGACATCCTCCTGTCTCCCACACTACTCAGCCCACATCCATCATCCTCAGTGTGTAATCATCCTTCTGAAAATTCCACAGCTATGAAGTCTCTTGGATTCACATCGGCTTACCAAAAAGGAACCAACTTATCATTCCTGCCTCTATGACTGTCAAATACACCCTGTCTCTCACCTGTATTTTTTCAAGGGACGTCTCAGGAATCTTTTTATTCTCTGTCTCGTTCTGTCTATTTTTCTTCCCACACAACATAAAAACCAAGATGAGAAGCTCATTGTCTTGTGATGATTTCCCTCAGGAGAAGTCTATTGAGTACTACTCAGCTGTGTCTAATTTGTCTGAGAAGGTGTTGGAGAGGTACTCAAGACTGCTGGGCATTCATGTTTTGTGGCATGTGAAATGTGCCTGTGAATTCCCTTAGCAATACGTTGTTTTTGTATATAAGGAGGGAGGAGTTAATATTTCCCATTGTAAGAAATAGGCAGAGCAGTGATGGTTATGATTACCTGGAGAATGCATTAATGTTTTTGCACATCTCTAAAGAGAGTATTATGACTCCCCTCAAGCTGCAGGGATTTGTTACGGCTTCAAGAGAATCCAGTGAAATAAAAAAGGTACACAGCCACATTGAATTTGTTTAATCAATATGCAATTACAAGACAAACAAGTTATTGATACTCCTGAAGTTTCAGAGTAGTAAATGAACCACAACATTAAAAACACAAGGCAGAGATCAATAAGTAAAGTCATTTCTGTGTGTTTAAAAATCATGTCACATATGAATTTAACTTATATTAAATATTAAGTGTCATCTTTGTCAACTGAGGTATGATCTGTTTTTGATGAAAAACTGTAATTGCTTGGTATTGACTGGAATATCCTTTGATTTACTGGGAAATTCTACAAGCAACAGGCTCTTTTTTAATTAGACAAACGTCTGCATACTGTTTACGGCCTTCACCGCACACCCTGGAAAACAGCAGCACAGCACTCTGAGAATCACTTTAGGATTTAATTATCAAACAGGTCCATCAATGAACACTGTTAGTTCATAACTGTTTCCTGCCTCCTTCCATCCATGTACTGTGAGAACTAAGCAGGATGCATGCCCCTGGCTTCGAGCCATGCATTATAAATAGGCCAATATCAGGTTTGGAAGATGAGAGTCAAGACATGATTGAGGGCACATCCATCAATGGATTTGCCTCTGACAAGTCATGAGCGCTTCAGTCAACAAGCAATTGGTTTTAATGTTTGCTGTGCCAGTCAATGGGGAAGCATGTGTAGTACCCGTTCCTTGTGTTCTATTAGATTTTTATGTTATAGACTTAGACACAGTTGCTCACAACTGTAAAGTGAATTCCCAACGCAAAAATCGGTGAGAAAGACATTGAAAAGATGACATGATTTACTTTCTAACGATATTTACCTTCTGTTAAAAAAGTAAGAGGGGTAAAGCCGTAATTTTCAGATGATTAAAAATACATTGAAAACTGGGTTTGAAACGTTTTTTCAACGTCAATTATTAGACTAAAGCCGGACTAAATCAGACCGACCAAACACAGCCCAATTTTCAGCAGCTATTTTGGACTAAATCAAGACTATGACGGATCAACCAGCTTTAGACGAAAAACCAACATTTAAATGACGTCTTTAGGGGATTAGGACTCAGAGTTAATGCAAAATAAATATATTAGAAAATATCTTTGATAGGGTGCAGAATATTTCCCATTCCTGAAGGTCAACAAGCCAAACTAACACCTACAGTTAGATGATTAGAACAAAGCCTAGTAATCAGTTAGAATGGCCTACTTAAAGTCCTGACCTGTATTGGACTAAGAATTTGTTGGTTATACCACCAGAGTATTTGAATTAATATTTTTTACAAGATGCTGTAGCAAAAATGCAAAATCCATGGTGGATGAAACTGTTTGTATGTTACAACCTAAGGAAATATGTCACCAATTCTCTACAACTATGTGAGCTAAGTTATGAGGCCAAATTCCTCTGTACACCCAGAGCCTCAGAGCATATTACCATCCATAGCAGCAATGGTGTAACTATCAGTAAGCAGAGTATGCAGTTGCTTAGGGGCCCCAGACCTCTTAGGGGCCCCGTCATTGACACCTGGTTGGCGCCCTATGCAATTGTGGACTAGGACGTCTCTTTGCAACTATAATGGTGTGAAAAATTCGTCTTAAATTCACCTGATTCCATATTGACTGACCAGACGGTATTTATACCCCAACACATGGCAGATTTCAACATGATGGTGAGCTGTTTAAATGCGACACCAATAGCAAAGCAGACAGCGGTACTTTTAATTACTATGTTAATAACTATGTATACTTCATTAGACGGTTGGTAAAAAATCCACTCCTATAATATGTTTCAAACTGAAATAAAGGGGTGTTGTACTTCATATGGGGCCCACCCAGATAATGTTGCTTACTGGCCTATTGTTGTGTCGTTACACCATTGCAAAGCAGGACTGGCTCTAATAGGGCTGCCATGAGAGCAGTTTTTAAGATTGCCAAAATCTTTTTTAATCACACACCGGACACAGTTTACCATCTCTGCTGGAGACTTTATTTGCCGGTCAGAGAAAACATACCAGATTAAAATGAAAATGAAAAAGAAAATGAGGGTGGCTGCAGTGGGGGGTATCCAATCACCATAGCCTACAGCGAGGCAATCAATATGAGTTTAACTGTTGGCAATTCTCACTTTGGTAATTATGCTTTGGAATAATGAAATCATATTCAAGGAGAGGCATGACTGACATAATAATCATTCTGCTGAGGCTTAAGCCTAGAGGACAATATATAAAAACACTGCATGTTTAAGGTTAGAACAAAAGAGTTTGTCTTCTTTTTACGACCAGTAAATGTTATAAAACAGAGTTTATTTTTAAACATGTGTCCATTTGATCATAATCTGTCTTATAATTTGTTTTTAGTTTAAGGACTTTCTTCCAACCTTTTTGTGGTTGCCTCCAGGTGACAGGGCAGTTTGGAACAGCACGATTTTGAGACTGAAAAGGAGAGAAGAGCAGTAAATTTTCATCTGTCAGGGGCCATTGACTGCTTCACTCTGACTGAGGGGGCAGACTCGTGAACCATTCTGCTCTGATTCATCACAGTCACGCGCAGAACACTCATAATCCTTTCATGATACTAAATGGCCGTTATTATGCACCAACAAAAGTGAGGGTCAACCTTGAAGAATAACTCTTGCGGTTTTCAGCAGATGCTGTACTGTTGTTTTTATGGTTTTGCTTTTTTTTTAACACAAAGATGTTTATTTAGAAGAACAGAACCTACAAATAATTAGCATGGTGTAAAGAAAAAAAATGCCTTTGGATCATTCATCCCCCCAGCTGTCATTTCATGTTCTTCCTAAACATCATAAATCCCTAAGAATAGTACATTTTAAATACTATTTGAAGCAAGGCTTCGCAGCATCTAATGCATCCCAAATACAAACTCAGTTTAATAGGCGGTAAATCCACATTTTGCATGGTGTGACAGCACGAGTTCTACCAAACTAGGTGACATACTTAGCAGGGTTCAAAAGGTAACATGTCGACTACAGTGCTTTTCTTAGCAGCCAATGTAAAGCTTCTAGTAGAGTGACAGAAGAATCAAGAAACCAAAGGACTGGTAGTGGTTTTTGGGGGATTCAAAAATGTGTTTTCAAAATAATTCAGAGGGGCACAATACATTATATATCCAGAGAGAATAGCAAAGGTAATCCAGAGAAAAAACATGCCAAGGAGATATACATACATCCAAAAGAATTTCATTATTTTTGAATATTTGTCCCGGCCTTTGTTCTTGTACTTGTTGTCTTCGGTTTTATCCATTACAGAAGTTGCAGTAGTCTTAGTACAGATTACTAGACTTCCCTGTCCCCAGACATGTCCTCCAGCTCTACTTGGGAAAGCTGAGGCACTTCCAGGCCAGCCCAGAGACATAGTCCCTCCATCGTGTCCTGATCTGTCCCCTGGGCTCCGTCCTGGGGGGACGTGGCTAGAAAACCTCCTGAGGGAGGTTTCCAGAGGGCGTCCGACAAAGATGCCCAAGCCAACTCAGCCGACTCCTCTCGATGTGAAGGAGAAGCAGCTCTAAGCTGAGCCCAACCAGCCAGCAGAGAAAGCTCATTTCAACCACCTGTATCCTGGATCTCATTCTTTTGGTCTTGATCCAGATTTAATGACCATAGGTGAAGGTAGGAACATAGACTGACTGGTAAATCTAAACCTTTTTGCTAAGCTCTCTCTTCACCATAACAGATGGGTTCAGCATCTGCATTATAGCAGCAGCCATACCAATCCATCTATCAATCTCCAACTCCATTCTCTCCTCACTCGCGAATGGGATACCAGGATACCTGAACTTCTCCACTTGAGGCAGGAACCCTCCTTCAACCCTGAAGGGGACAATCTAACTTTTTATGGTCGAGAACCCTGGCCTTGGAGAAGGTGATTCTAATACTGGGCGCTTCACACTTGGCTGCCAACCACCCCAGTGCATGCTATTGGCAGGAGGGATCCTGATCTTTGCTTTCTTAAAACTTGTTTAACTCTTTCTTCTAGCTTATTTTGAAGAAAGGTTTTACAAATAACTTCTGATTTAAGTTTCAAAATATTTATCGTGTGTTGTAGACATTACCAGTGCTGTCATGAATTGTATTGAATCATACAAATCAAAGGCAAAGAAAAGTGTAGAAAATTCTTTTTTTTTTTGTTGTTGTTGATTCTATATGTAAGGTACTTTGCTTTTTCATTTCATTTTTTTACATGAATGTATAAAATGTATTGTCAATCAGCTATTGCTACGTCAGGCCTCATATTGCCTTTTAATTTTATAACAGTCATCATAAGACTGACTTAATCTTTTTCATTCGGCTTTTTCTAAATATCATATTAAAGAAAGAGCTGTGTTTACACCTTGAAATGTTCTTATTCCGGTTCTTTTCCTGAGAAGAGATCACTCTGGACACACTCTTTAAATAGTACTTGATAGTTGACTTCTCTTTGAATTTAACCCCAAATCACAGTTAAAAAAGCATTTTATACAACTCTTGACAACCATGGCTCCAGCCTTATCAAAATATTACACTATGTTTAATATGAAGGACACCGCTCTCATTCAATTCACAAATTTTTTCCACATAACGAAAATTACTATTTACCCTGACAGAAGAACTGTCCTAATTAGATAATCTACTTGGGAAAACATTAGTTCTGACACACCATAGGTATTATCAGGGTTTAACCGACTCACACATCATAAATAAAATAATCCTAACTGTTGAAAATGACCTCAAATTTGTTAAAACTAAAACAATATTGTAGACTCTAACTAGGATAATGAAAAAAAAAACAACAAAAAAAACAGCACAAGCCATCAAACAGTCCTAAAGAGCACTTTTGATAAAAGTGGGGTAGCACAAAATATAGTTTTATTAGTGTTGCGCCAATGCCATTTTTTGGCCCCGATACAGATACCTGGCTGTGCAGTATTTTGCGATACCATACCGATACCATGTGTGTGAAATTGAGGTGTGTGTTTATATATGTAGAACTGGATACTACTTGGATGTAAAACAATTGCCATCATGGCTTTGTCAAGGTGCTGGCTACCTTTGTGAAGCAGGAAAAAGACTAATACAAAGTGAATCAAGTAGAACTTTTTATTTCCTACCTGAAATGGGTGATGATTGTTCAAAATGGTATCTGTGCCCTATTTGTCGGTACTCGCTGATACCGATACCACCACTTTAGTGCAGTATTGGGGCCGATACTGGTATTGGTATCGGTGCAACACTAGTTTTTATTTAAACATAAATAGATTTACTGTTTTCACACTGATATTAGCTACTATAAGAACACAGCTAAACTGTCTGAGAAGACGGGCAAGAATCATAACTCATCATAACGAAGGCTATCAGTGGTGTGGCTGGTATATGAATATATACATTAAAAAACACTGTGCCATATCTTAAGCATGAGAAGTTTTTTTTAAACTAAATTTGCGTTAAGTATTCCATCCTTTTTGTCCATACTTCAAATAATTGTTGAATCAACTAATAAGACCAATATTTGTCGCGAAATGCTCAGAAAACCTCACTGTGTTGCAGCCATGTCTGTCTTTCTTTGTATGTTGACATGAGTCTTATTTCAAAGGACATTTTCCAAACGTGCTGGTTTTGGTTTGCTGCTTATAAAATATTTGATTTCAACTCTGCTATTTTTATAACAACAGTCACGATCTGTAACCATGACAACAAGGAAGCTGTTTTGAAGTGCAGGTTTCAATGGCCCACTTAATGCCCGAAATATGACCCCGAACCGAGACTAACTGAGGAAGATATATTCTGGATGTAGAGCAGGAGCATAAATCGAAAATTAGGGAGAAAAAACTCTAAACTATGCCCTCTTCTTCATCTAACTGAGCTAAGCAGGATCCTTTGTGTGTAAAATGGAGAGTGGAGCTTTTTCCAGGAATGCCATATTTTACCTTTTCAGTGGTAGAATATCTGCTCCCATTCCTCAGACAGGAATGGGAGCAGATATTAAACAATACATTACCTAATGAGTAAAACAGTATGGACAATATGGTCCTCGAAATCTTTTCTTAAAATAATAAACAGTTTATATAATATCTACACAGAATTTAGCAGCCCTAAGTGCAGCTCGTTTCTGTGGTTGACTTGACATCATCAGTTGTTTCAACCAGCTTTTTTAAACTTGAACTCCAACTTTTTTTCAAACACTTTCAACCTTCAGTTGGATTGCAATTATTTCCTTTATCCAAGAATTTTCTGAAAAATATATTTACAGTAAAACAACATACTCCTTAGATAGTAATGGTTTTAATCTATTGCAGCACACAGAGGGCCCATTGTAGTATTTCATTCTGGCTGCTGCAGTTCACCCCTGCAGTGAGCAGCCTACTTAAAACAACCAGAGTTGACATCCATTCTCTTTCCAGATGAGATATGAAACGAAGTGCCCTCCAGCCTGCACTTAGATTGGCATGGATGGAAAAGTAAACAAATCTGCACAGTCGGTAGGAAAAGGAGGGGACTGTCACTCACCACAAACACACACATACACACACGCACACGTGTGTTTAGATAAAATATTACATACTGCTCCCAAACATCATATCTATCTATCTATCTATCTATCTATCTATCTATCTATCTATCTATCTATCTATCTATCTATCTATCTATCTATCTATCTATCTATCTATCTATCTATCTATCTATCTATCTATCTATCATCTATCTATCTATCTATCTATCTATCTATCTATCTATCTATGCGTCTTTTAGAATTTATTTGTGGAAAATATATATAAAAAATATTTTCTTCACTACTTTTTGTCTGCCTGTCACAAAATGCTATGATATTTAAAACAGGCATGTTTTGCTTTAATGAGACAAAATGTTGAACAGTTCATGAACTGTTTCTACTTGTTAATGCATTGCACTTGTGTGGATTATATAAGCAGAATGAGACAATTATGTATTTATCCACATCAGTCATTGGATTAAAGTCCTGCTGGTTGTCTTCAGACATATTAGATCACGAGTGCAATGGAAGAGAAGGGATAGGGTTACCCAGATTACCCACTACTTCATTAAAAGATTAAAAGATTGTCCTTGTTTTACCCCCTTTGACAATAACAGTGCCATAAGCTGCTGAGGAATCATTCCTCCACTCAGCTGTCTTAAAGAGGAAAATATACTTGTCAAGTGTCAAGTGCAGCTTGTCAGCCGTTTGAGTTGTCAGCAGAAACTGCTGAATGCTTTTATATTCACCTATAGCTGAAACAAACAACTATCAAATCCCAGATATGTGATTTCTCAGAACTCTGAAGTGACATTCTTAGTTTCTCAGCACCTGCAAATACCTTGCATGAAAATGTCTTACCAAATCTTGCTACGAAAATTTTGTTCTAATGTAATGAAAAATTGCACATAGTTTTAAATCTATTACAATCAGAAATGTGAAGGTATATATATCTTCGATCAGGTTGTTGCTTCTGATGTATGTAGCTGACGGTCTTATTAGCAATGCGTCTAAAACCTTTGAACATTTCCAAACCAACATTTATGCTACTTATTTTCAGCACAAAAGCTTCAGCTTGGTCAGAATGGGTGTAGATGATACATTTTCAAGTTTTGCTGCACAAAAACATGTTCATAATTCAATCTAAATGTCCTTTATTTCATTGCATGTCCATTTAGTCAGTTAAAGGCAAAATGCTACGTGTTTGATGCCCTATATTAGGTTTTGCATGCAGGTCACAAAGTTAAACTTTAGTCTCAAAAGACCAGATCACACAGTTTTACTCCGCCCCCTACACAGTGTGTTGCAAACAGTAGATGACAGTAATTGCATCTTTTTTTTTCGGAGACAACTTTCCTCCATAAAGGGCTGATTCATAGAACACACAGCCAACAGATTCTTCTACCTGAGCTTTTGATCTCTGCAGCTTCTCCAGAGTGTTTTCTTCTTTTTTGCATTTGTAATCATTGTGGTCTATTGCAATTGAGATGCTCAAAGCTTTGTCTACTGTATAATGACCTAACCTTGTTTTAAAAATGTCCAAAACCTCCCTGCTGAGTCAACATTCTCATTCAATTTCCCAATTGTGTGACACAAGGCACCATATTAGCTCCTATTTAATGTACCCCATTAGTTCATAATGTCTCTCAATGTACTCCTGCTTGGCTGCACACAATAACAAGATGATACAGTTAGCTATATGATCTGAATAGCAGAGGGAAAATAAAGACATCTACAACTATGAGAGTTTAATGAGGCTCAGTTATGTTAGTCATGAATCAATCTTTGCATCTTTTCAGATATATTTATTTGTGCTGATGTAGTATTCACACCTCTGGTGCATTTCTTAAAGTGTTACATGTTCAGCAGAATCCCTTTGCAGTAATAACTCCGAACAAACTAATGCTCGCCGCTTGGGTTTTGAAAGGCTCCACTTGTAGCCTATGCCGTGCTAGATTAAAGGATTTGCATTTTAAAAGGGTATCAACCACGGCACCCGAAAGGAAACAGGTGAATACAACTGTAGCAGCACAACAAAGGATCAGAAATTTAAGTCATGCAGAGTTAACAAAATTACACAGACTCTTTCCCTATGCCAGAGATCCTCCACAGAAGCACATAGGGATGGGACACATACAAAACTTTGTACTTCATTTATCAACTCCCATATGCTAAAGGTGCTGTTAGATAAAATATATCATTGTGTTTAGATGACGTTCAATGATTCAAAACATGGGTGAAGTTAAAATGCATTTAAAATGCAGGAGTAATAAGATTTAAGACAAAAAAGGAATAATGGATTTTGTGTTGATTCTCAGAGCATGGAGTTGCCTCTCCAGGGCCAGTCATGGTTAAACTCTGTTCTGTGCACTGTGACTTGCTCAAGGCGGTGTCTGTAGTGATATTAAAAAAGAAATATTGCTTCTTAAAACCCTGCAGCGCTGGAACCATGACTTCTGCTAATGCAGACTGTTTCTGAAGTTTGTCTCTTGGAGAGTAAATAGGATTTTTTTTATTTGTTGCCCAATAGTAAGACAATTAGTGTTAACATATTAACCAGCAGTCCTATCGGCTAAAAGAGAAAGACACCTTGGAGAACAATGTTTACTCATGCTGATATTTTGAACATTTTTTGCATGAAGGTCTCAGTGAGGACAGTACTTAATGTTAATATAGACTTCAGAATCCACTCATCATTTACAATGCAATTTGCAGTTCAAACACGTTGCTGTGGCCATCTGGACTCAGGAGCAATGAGAATGAGCAAAGGACACTTTACCCTTGAGTCCTGTTGAAGGGAGGCTAATGAAGAAGTGGAAAGTTCGTAAATACCTGTACTTTTTTGAACCCCAGATGTCTGAATATAAAAAATATAATTTATATCTACAAGTAAGCTTCTTCTTTATTTCAATATCCTGAATTCATTTCAGGGTTATCCCTCATCCTAGTACCTCCCTCACCTCATAGATCTGATTTCTCACTCAGGGCTGCGTAGCACTGCTGCCATTACTCTGTAGATACTTCCTGGCCAGTGCATCTGTGTTTCTTTGTGCTTATCTTCTTTCTTCTCAAACCCCACAGTCCATCGCAGCAGATAGGCACTCACACTGAGCCCAGTGCTGCTGGAGATTCCTTTTTGTTAGAAGAACTCTTACTTTTTACTGACACTACAGCACACTCAGCACAAAGTAATCACTGGAAGCCTCAAACTGTCTATTGACTCAACGCTTATTCAGGAGAAAGGCTGTAAAATCAGGGATTTGAGACAAGTCAAATGTGTTTCCTCTCAACCAGATGATTAACCAAAGATATATATATATATATATTTCTTTTGTTACACGCTCCATATATATCAGTAGATATAAGTAAAGGCAGCATTTGTTTAAAATGTGTAATTACATTACAGTTAAACTTTTTTTTAAACTAACTGTATCAACATTTACATTTATTCATTCCTTGCACAGCGTCACTATCACTTTACTTGGATTAATAGTTACACATATAAATATATATATATATATATATATATATATATATATATATATATATATATATATATATATATATATATATATATATATATATATATATATATATGGAGCGTGTAACAAAATAAATTTCCCTCTGGGATTGTTAAAGTATTTCTGATTCTGATCAATTGGAACAGATAAGTTTGTGATATACTGAACAATTATATGTTAATCTTTATACCAATTAAATGATTTATTTTCATTGTGAAAAATACTTCACTGATCCCAAAGGGAAATGAAACGTACTAATTTATGGTTGTATATGCTAATATCTGTGAGCAGGAGGGATCTTCTGTAGCCCGTTTTATGTTTAGATTTATATGTTCTAGAATACCTGTCTGTGTTTTAGATGGGAACACCTGTGAAAGTGCAGCTTTGACCTCATTCCTTCAAATCTACATCTTAGCTGCTGAGGGTGATTTTTAATCAATTCAAAACATACATTTGTTTTTATTGAAAGTATGGAAATTATGTTTGTGCTTATTTTTTTAGATAAATAACTGAATTCGTGCTAAACAAATAAACAAATACACACAGTCTCTCTTTTTAACGTTGTTATGATAATTATTATTGAAATTAAATTATTTTTTCTGATTAAGGTTAATTGATAGTGATGCCACACTAAGCTTTTAAACGAGCCACTATTGCGCTAAGAAAAAAATACTGAATTTGTGAATTAATTTGAAAGTAGTTCTCATTTTATGATTTAAAGTGTCTCGTAAAAAAGTGTATTTTTCATTTTTAGGATAGAAAGTTATTTCTCTTTACATTTCTCTCTCTTCCCTAGAGAGGGTTTGATGGGGCCAAGAAGTGGAAGGCAGGTTTTAATGAATCTAGTGCCAGGGGCCACAGGAAGGAGCGCAGTTTCAGAGGTCCGGTAGGTGGCAGTGAGTGCTCTCAGGTATGAGGAGGACAGGTTGGAGGAGGTAGGGGGAGACGTGTTTCTCTCGCTCTAGCCATCCAGTGTTGCGTAGTCTGGAAAAAAAAAACAAAAAACTGACGCGCGTCGGAACCGAGCGGTCAGAGCGAAAGCTGCGTATGTCTGTGTGCGCGTGGCTGCGTGGGAGTGTGACTGTGACAGAGTTGCGCCGGGGCAGAGCAGAGGAGTCCCCGTGGCTCTCCGCCGGTGTTCCATCAGAGCGGCGAACCAAACGCGCACTTTCTGCGCCACGAGCCTGGCGACGCGCTCCGGACCCGGTCGGTTGGCCGAGCGTGACCCGAGGACCCCTCCACTCATTCCGGGCAGCGCTGATCCAAACGCTGGAGCCTAAACAACATTCAATGACTTCAGAGCGATGAACTGGCAGTATGGCCAAGTGGTTCAAGGAGCACCTAGGATTCAAAACTGCCAAACCACCCCCTCCGGCGCCTCCAAAACCGGACTACAGACACTGTCAGAGTGGTGCGCCCGGAGCGCAGCAGACGGGCTCTGGAGCCACTTTTCCGAGTCCAGCTCAGCCGGACATCCTCGCTGCTTACAAACTACAGAAGGAGTTGGACTTCGAAGACCCGTACACTCCGGGTGGAAATATTTCTTTCGGTTCGAGTTTGAACTCTGTGGTCCCGTCGGATAACAAGTATGTGTCGCCGAAGCACCGATTAATTAAGGTGGAAACCATCGAGAAGAGCAGCGCGGCTCCGGGCGGCGGGGTCACCGTCACCCAGGCGGTGGCTCTGGGGAGCGTGAAGTCTCCGACTTCTTCACCTCCTTTGGAGCAAGACAACAAGGAAAAGGTGAGAGAAGTTTGATAGCAGAAACTTAAAAAAAAAAAAAAGATTTGGACAGTTGAATGAAAATAGAGCATGTTTCATATTCTCTGTCTCAGAGAAAATAAAGTTAGAAAGGTTGTTTCTCAGGCACTTGCCTAACTCCTAGTGAACTGGCAGAACTTGTTATCACGGCAACATGAGTTGCGCCATCAGCTTCAGTCTAATATCCAACCTGCACCTCAGGGAGTGCTGTCATATATTATCCAGCTCAACTCCACATGCATTGAACACAAAGCTGCTGACTTTCCCTCAGACATGCATTCCAATCCCCTAACTTTAAAAACTGTCTTTCTCCATCTAAGGTGATCTGAGGTAATCCCTGCTTGCCTTGAATACACAACTGGGCTGTATGGAATTAATTTCATTATCTCCCCTAAAACATCTAACCATACCCATCTAGCAGGTGGACCCAGGAAGAAAGTGTGCAGGTTTTGCCATTTCTTTTCAGAAATCCATGATCTGGATTAATCTGTTCAGTAACTGAGAGTGATCCACCTGAGGAATGTTTCTGCATGTTTGTATTCCTTATCAAAGCAGATGAAAGCCAAGTGAACACCCCCACCCTGCAACACTCATACCATGCCTCAGTCACATAGAAATCTTTTGTGGCCCTCTACACTTTCTTTTCCATTACTTCCTCTACAATTTTTCCTCTTTGGTGGCATGAGGCAACTTAAGTTAGCTTTCATTCAGGGCTTTTACTGATATTTTTCGCAATGCCTCCAGCCTGTCACAAACATGTTGTATTAAGGAAGATGGAGATTTGTACTCCACCATCAGTGGTTTGATGACACCGTGACATAAAGGCAAAAGTGGGGGGCATCTGAGAGTGAAGAAAGTCTATATTTGGTTTTTATCCGCTGCCAAATAAACTTGTTTTCACCTAATCGTTTAAATTGTCACTTAATCATTTAAATGCAGGTTCAATAATAACATAAGCATAAGTTATCTGCTTGTGCTTCTAACGTTTCTCTCTTATCATGCGCAGACGGAGCTGAAACTGACAGTTGGTAGGATGGTATGAGCCTGACGTTATGGCCCAGCTAAAGCAGCACTGACAGCTGGTGGGCTTATGTGGAGAGAAGGAAGGTTGGAGAAATATGGTGGGAGATGGGATTCACCTAGAACACCCTGCAGATAATATATCACCTTTGGATGGGTGGATCCAATGGTGATTATATTTAGAGGTTTCAGTTTCTACCATGGCCACAGAGGGGATTAAAAAAAAAAAAAAAAATCCTCTTGTAAGCATGCTGGCTCCTTGTAGAAGTATTGGTCACATTTTGAGGCAGTATATCCAGACTCTGAATTTTGTTTGCTCTTCGCAGGTTTATATTTGTAAATTTAAGGTCGGCAACTAACAATTATTTTTGCTTATCTGTTTTTTTCTTCTGAGTAATCAATAAATAATCAGATATCAAAAGGTTGTTTTTTTTTTTTAGAGAATTTAAACCAGGTGGTACGGAAGGGGATTAGGGCCACTCAAAAAATAAAAAAGTTAACTGATTTTTAAATCTTATTTCAGTTTAATATCAGAAAAAAAAGTCAGAATTCTGACTTTAATCTTAGATTTCTGACTGTTTTTCATAGAATTTTGACTTTAATCTCAGAATTCTGACTTTTTTTCTCTTAATTTCTGACTGAATTCTGACAGCTAATAAACATGTTAGCATCAAGCCGTAGCCATGTCTATTTTAGAGACTAGCTCTATTGTTTTAATGACCTTCTGCTCCTCCATTTATGAAATAGCATCACCGGGGACCCCTCAGGCACGTAAAAAAAAGTTGCCTAATTTCGTAATTTTTCACTAATGTGTTACTGGCCCTTCCAAACAACTCACATCTTTGTCAGTGAAGCTGAGTGCTCCCACATCTCTTCCTTCATGGTGCTCATCTACATTAAGATCCAAAATTCTGAGAAAAAATTCAGAATTCTGAGAAAAAAGGGAAAAAAGTCAGAATTCTAAGATTAAAGTCAGAATTCTAAGAAAAAAAGTCAGAATTCTGAGGAAAAAAGTCAAAATTCTGAGAAAAAAAATCAGAATTCTGAGGAAAAAGTCAGAATTCTGACTTTCTTCTCATACTGAAATAAAATTTAAAAATCAGTTAACTTTTAATTTTTTTCAGTGGCCCTAATCCTCTTCTGTAAGGTGTAGCTAAAATGTCCCACTTGAAGATTTCTTGATAGAGCATATTGACTGACAAAAGTTTTATTTTTTAATCTCAAAAGCAAAATGATACATTTTTTTTTTTACAATGTTGGTATATTTAGAGCTCTACTTGGGTTGCTCTGTTAGCTAATGGCATGTTTCAGAGTTTATATATTCAAGTTAACAATTAAGCAATTACTAAATTAGTTGATGATTATTTAAATAATCAATTAATCGCAATTAGCTGATTAATTGTTACCGGGCTATAGTATTTCATTTTCACTATCAGGTGAAACATGATTATGTTATGAAAACAGTTATTCCTTCATAGCTGCACAGCTTTAGCCTTTAGTAAGGTTAGTGTGTGTGGGAGCTGGCTATTTTCTCTTTTGCTCCAGATGGTAATTGTTTATGAAACGATGTTAGTCAAACTGTTCAGGTGAGGATAAAAATAAATTTAAAAAAGATGTGGAAATAAAAACAACTGTAGCGGCAATATTAGTTGGAGGATGATCTATTTGCCTTGTTTTGTTTCCTGTCCTGCTAGAAATTGGTGTTAAAAGGGTGAAACTGCTTGATGTTCTTATTTAGAATAGAATAGAATAGAATTCAACTTTTTTGTCATTGCACTGTCACGAGTACAAAGCAACGAAATGTAGTTTGCATCTGACCAGATGTGCTATACAGGATATGCATATTATTACAGGTTCTGGATGGTGGTAAAATTACCTTTTCTGATTAGATTCCCCCAGGCCAAATTTTCCTTGTAGACCATACGTTTCTTGGGCTTGATTATTTTAATAATTGGAAAGAAATGTTTGTATTTTTTCTATGAATTTCCTGATCAAACGCATCCAGTCCTGAGTGGTGGTTGATGGTTTGGTGTGTCTCTAGTTATTTCTAAATGAACTTTGTCACGTATCCATCCATGTGAGCTCATAAAGGAATCTGTCCATCTTCTGACGGAATGTGCTTAACACTGACTTCTGACTGAGCAAAGAGCACCAGAGTGTCTTAACACCACTGCTCGGTTATATCGATGTTTTAATTCCTTGACTCATGAATTCTAATTATATCACCGCTTTCCTAATGCCTGGAATGCCAATAATAGCATTAAGGGTCTTTTCTTCATCAATTTCTATCCAGCAGACTTCAGATGAAGAAAAAGCCTTGAAATCCAAACTGAAGCGCTGTTGTTTTAGTATTTTTTTGTCTATATTTTTATATGAAGTCATCTCCAAATATTGTTTTATTTCTGTTTTTCTCTTGATATAAGGTTGCTCATTTACCTTACAGTTTAAAGTTTACAGGAAAATGTGATTTGTTTTGTTTTTAATTACACCAAGCCCTTCATGGTAGAGTTAGCTGAGAGAGATGATCAATTATCATCCTGCCTGGAAACTAATTAAAGGCCTCATCTCCCAGCTCATCGCTCCACTCAGCGCTAAACTAACTCTTCTCAAGGACGCCCCAAAGTGATGTGGGGCTCTTTTTGACAAATGTGTAAACAGGAGCAGTTGGTTGAAGCTGACTGAAAGGCTACTGCTGCACCGTGAAGCTCCACACGTTATCGTTGCTATCTGTTTGTTCACCTGGGGAACTTTTGTTTGGCTACCATCAGCACTCGCACCAGCTTGTAGATTTATCGATGTAAACATGTTGGACGGGACTCTTTAACAGTTGCTTGGGGGGAAATTGTTGCATCAAATATTCTGTGTAATGAAAAATAAAATCAGCAACTCTGCCTTGTTTCAAATGTATTAATTGTTTTAGGTGTTCCCACTATAGAGGCAATAGGAAAACCCCTCCTGTTTTCAATTGGACTGAGTTTCAGCCCTAAAGCTTAGAATGCCAGAGAAAAAAAACTGCTTTTGTAATTCAATTTTCAGAAAATCCATCTCACAGGCCAATCGATATGAATGCATTTGTAATATATCTGAAGAGAAGATCTTTGATTGGGAAGGTCTGTTGCTCAGTCGTAGAATTTGCAGAGGTCTTCGGTGGATCTTAGTATGAGGCTTTGCTTCAATACAAATAAACAACACATATATAACTGATCTTTATTTTTCAATGCTTAACATCTTGACAGAAAAAAACTAGATGAATAAGCGAAGATAAAACTATTGATCACTCTGAGCCCAGTTGAATATGAAGTAGTTCATCACCAGAGCTACTGCTGCCATTCGTCTGGAGCAGGCTTGTCTAACAGATTCCAGTGCCTTCTGTGCATGGCTAAACTCTGCCCAGCATCATTTCCTCACATCCGGAATGCCTTCCTTCTGTTGCTTGAGACATCAGAGGAATTTTTCTCAGTGCATCCCAACGGCCGTTCACACACTTATCTTTGCCACAGTCGGGAGGCATGTCAGGCGCGTACGTCAATATTACCTGGGTCTGTGAGAGTGCTTCTCTACAGGGAGCTACACAGCGTCTGGAAACATCTGAGTCTGTTACGTTTCTTTTTCTTTTTTGCAGCCCTTTGACATATATTCACTTACTCACTATGCATTGCAGAAGTATTCATACCACTCAATGTTTTCATCCTTTGGTTTACTTAATTGTATTTTATGTGAAAGGCCGACAAAAAGTATTGCATAACTATACAGTGGAAGGACCCCTAATGCATCAGTCTGAAAGATATGGCAAGCACAGTTTCCCCTCCCCTGTAAAAACAACGTTCTGCTGCTTAATCACCTATAGGTTTTTTTGCTGTCTGCTTGTACCAGCTTCTTAAATTGAACAGAATTTTACAATTTTTTTTTGCATAATAGTTCAGTTGGAATAGCTGGGACATCTGTGAAGATCTGTTTTTGTCTTTCACAGATTGACAATTGTTTTCAGGTCAGCGTTCTGACTGTGCTATTTGAACACAGGGATTTTTTTTTCTTCTCTCTAGTCCATTCAACTGGTGCTCATGGTGTATGTTTAAGAAAAACCTCCAGCCCTTTAAGTGATTTGGAGCCTCTAACAATATTTTTTTCTTGAATTTTTCTCTAATTCCCTCTGTTTTTCTTTGTATCAATCTTTTCTCATTAATCCGTCCCGTTCCCTGCTGTAGAATGTGTGTGGTTGAAGGTGAGATGGGATGTGACTGCCTGACCACAGGAGGGTGATTGCCTTCACAGCTTTAGCAGAGATCCGGTTGTTAAGTCTGCTTTGGATGTTCCTGTACCTTTAAAAGATGGGGATGTTGTTTTATAAAGTGATACAACCTGTCAACAAAATGTGGAGAAGATCTAGAAGTGGTGCAATATTTGTAACTCCTCACACTAACAGGCAGAAATAATAAACAGATTTCTGTCAAAGAAATGTGTGCATTTTTTTGACCTGTCAGCTAATGTTTTCACATCACAACTACTTTCTTTAAGCAAGAAAGTAGTTATTCTAATTGCTAGATATGCTGAGGAAAATGGCTTCATCTGCTATAATCGAGTGTTTTTCTCTATATGCAGTGTTGTTCTAGTCATGAAACGGCATGCTTTGCACAGCTCTAAGAGTGTTAGTTTCCTTCCTGGATCCCCATTCACAGAAGCATCAAAGAATGCGTTGCATTTGTTCAACTATCTAAAAACATCTAAAGCTTGCTCTAATAACCTGATCAGTTTCCATGGGAATCATATCATACATTCAAAGTCCTTCCTTTGCCTTAAAGGAATAGTACACCCAAAACATGATTAGCCTTCATTTTCTACTCACCCCCATGCTGAACAACACTCTGGAGTACTTTTTTGATATCTCAAATGCATCTGGAGATCTGGGAGGCTTCTTGCTATCTGCTGACATTCAAATAATGGAGGTCCATGGCGCCCGAGGCAGAAAGGTTCACAAAAGTCCACAAAAAACGTGTCAATATTCCTCCATACTGCTCGTCCAATGTATTCCAAGTGTCCTGAGTTGGTAGCGTCCATAATTTACTCGAAACGAAGTCATTTAGAATGTTTTTAGAGCATAAACAGTAGTGTATAGGATTTCCTAAAAGCGCGTTCACGAGTCTACGGAAACCGCGGCAGACCAAACCAGACGAAAGTGCGCATTCAGCGTCTGCTCTGCCGATAATGCAAGCGTAGAAGAAGAAATGTGCTGTTTACCTGTGCAAAGAAAGAAACAACGAAAGAAAAATGTCTGAGGACTTCAGTGTTGAGGAAGAGCATGAGTTCTTTGCCGTCAGTGATGATACATGATGCCCATGTGTTCTGTACCTGAACTGACAGATGTCTCTAATAAAAACACCCTAAATGGAAGGGATGCAATAAAACTGAGAAAATAAACTTTTGGATTTTTATCAAGCCATCATGTTGGTATTAATTATCATGCCAGTGTAATCCTGTGTGGTAAATGAACATAGGAAGTGGTCATGGTAAAGATTTTAATACCAACCAGCAGTTACAGCTCTGGGAAATGGTGGCCTTTAGCCATTGTTTGCTTATTTTCTTTCCTAGCTCCATCTGCAAGCCTTTTCTCCAGTTTAAAGAGTCCCAGTGGAGTCTGCTTGTGTTTGTGTTGCTCAGTTTTCTTTTTCTAACTTTGGGCCCGAACATCAGTCACGTGACTCCAGCAGGTCACAATTAGCCCTCAGACTGGTGCTGCAGCTCTGGCCGCTGGGGAGTTGTAGACACATGGCTCTGTTTTGTTTAATGACAGTGTGTGCAGCTGAGTCTAGAACCAAGGAGCCCTGTTCTGCAGGCAGATCGTCTCCCACAGATTAAAGAGAAATGCATTCACTCGCCTGCCATGTGAGACCCAAAGAAGGAATCTGCAATAGTTGTATATAGATCAAGTTCAAGATGATAATGAGGACATGTGGATAGTGGCTTGTTTGCCATTTCATCTACTGATTAAAGACAGGTTTCTGTTTTTGTGACAAACTCTACTTTCTTGGAAGCACTTAGATTTCTGTTTACAAGAGAGTTCTGACCTTTGATCTAAATGCCCACAGAGAACCACTTTTTTCCCAGCAGGCCAGTTTTAACTGGAATATGTATGCATTAAAATAAACTATAAATCCTTTTTTGTCTTAAAACATTTAAATGCTTAATTACTGATGTATATTCTTTCATTAGCTAGGGTTGACGCTTTTGAATGAGAAGAAACAGCAGTCTACTATCAGCTATTGTTTGGTATTATTTGGTTGCTCTAGGATTAAGGAAGTGTTCCTTTCCTGACAGGAAGTGTTTACAACTTGGTGACATTCCCTTTTTTAGCTTAACAAGTCCATGCTTGTCCCTTTGTGTAGGCTGGATTTTCAGGTTGATGCTTGAATGCCGAAGTAAAAGCAAGGTTTATTCTCCCGGCTGATTTGACGTGACGTCTCTGGTTTCAAGAAGCGGTTACAGCAGGTGACACTCTGAGGACCCGTTTCGTCAGCCCACTTTGTGTAACTTTCTTCACCTTTTGCTGTCCTGTCCAGGGAGGTGGGCGCCACTGCCACGTAGCGATGGCTGCATTGTGGTGATCCACCCTGTTCTGCCGTTCCTTTCGTGTTGCACAGCATGCTGAGATCTCACTGGACCATTGCCACAGAGGTTATCTGAGGCCTCAGAGTCGCAGCCGTCCTCGCATACCATCACGAAACCTCCAGCTTTGTTTACGCACAAACTGCGGCTTCTTTTCCCTCCCTCCTCTGTGAAGAGCGACCAAAATCAAAGCTTCGCTCCCAGTGGACTGCAACACATTGTTTCAAGGAGTTCTGCTGTCCTAATCGTGTCAGTTTGTTTCTTATGGAAGATAAACGGTTGTGTTGTTTGCAGTGGCTCATTGTTTGGGAAAACAAATGGGAGTAAACTATACCTCGAGTACACAATTGCATTCAGAAAGGTGTAGTCTTTGAAATTATTTTAAGGCCTTTCAGCAGCCTTTTTACTAAGTACAAATGCACAATTGAAAAATTGGTCAAAAATCAGTGCGTTAAGGTAGATGTATGTGTAAAAAATTAATTGGTAAAGCCAAGACCCTAAATCAGAACATTGCTTTTTCTATTGCGGACAGGTTGTCTGTGTACAGAAACTGGTGATCTGGTGATGAGTATAACACATAATCCTTTCTGTTGAGAAAAAAAAAGAAAAAAACTCAAGGTTACAATGAAAATTTTTCCATTACACTCATTTTTATATGAGTGACATTTGGGCATCCCCTCTCAGCGTATTACAGGACAGACGATCAATACACGGAAATTTTTTCCAATCACAGGGGAATTATGCTGATACTGTGACTTTTAACGAGTGGAATGGTAACAGAAAAAGGTTTTTAAAATGCATTCAAACATAAGGGAAACACTGTGAAATGCGAAACGATAAAACTCAACAAGGCAGGTGACCACATTACAGCCCGGACAGCAACGCCTTCTCACTACGTTCATAAAGATGTGGATGAATGTGTCATCTTTTTATAAACACCTTAGAGAAACATTGTACACACAAGTGTAAACTTCATCAATGGAGACACTGTAGAACATCCCCGGGGCCCTTTGGTGGCCATAGAATCACACCCAAACTACTAGCAAACTACTTGCAAAAAGGTCTGGGAACTGGTTTAAAAAAAACGACTGTTTATGCTTTATCGAAACACAGGATCAGTTTGGATGCACAGCTAAAATGACAAAATGAGTAGTGATGCCTAATGTTGTCTTCCTGTGGAAGGGGGCCTAAGGAAAAAAAATATGGCAACCAAGAAATGCATTTCTGTACGCTCAAGCTGTGAAACTTTCTAGCACAGAACTACAGAATTAGAAAATCACATCTGTTGCTGCTCCCTTTAGCCAGGAGCAACAAACTGAAGCTTCAATGAAAAATAGGCTCTGTTTAAGTTTGTTGGGCTTATGAGTGGGAGTATTTCTGATTGCTGTATGTATCTACTGCGGTTATGTTAAATATATAACAGTAGCATTTGTTTTTTCATGACTTCAATCCAAGCAGAGAGAGAGAGCAGTCGCACTGTGAACCCACTTGCACAGGATTACTGTATGTATTTTTTAACTTCCAGCATTCCATAGTGGCACCTGAATTGTTCTCAACTTCTGAACCGCACCACTTACTGTATGTAGAAAACACTGCCAATAAATCTATCACAGAGGGACGAGGACACAGAAAGGAAATTGGATTTTGTCAAGCGTGTCCTCAAGTACTTAATCTTGAATATCTGTCGCATATTAAGAGGACCTTCATGGGGTGAAACCCATGGGCTCCTCTTTTCTCTCCACTGGAGGTCTTAAGTGGCTATGCGGATTTCGATTCCATGAGGTACGCCGAGATGAGTTGATGTGCCTTTTTTTGCTTCGCTGCCTGGTGTGCTTTAACAAAAGATGCATTCGTTCTTTAGGAAACGCCAGCAGGCAGAATAGGAATTTAACAGGAGAGAGGAAGCATGTTTAAGGTTTTTAAAATGTGAAAGCCAGAGTATTACATATGGCATATTTTTGCTAGAAGTAAAAGAAAGCGAAGAAGCTTTTACTTTGTTCTCTTAATTTTTGACTGTTTTATGTGACAGAAAGTAATTTATTTGTTTTTTCTGAAGTACCATGGGCATGATTTTACTGTTGATGTGAATATTTTCTCCATCAGCTTAAAACTGGTCACGCATTGTAATCCGCTTTTGTTTTTTTAATTTTCCCTAAGGATTTACACCCCAACCACCTAACTCCTCATGTAAACCTTGTTTTATTTCAGTTATTATACATTTAAAAAAAACTGCCGTGAAAGAAGAAAGAAAACACCTGAGGCAATAGTTTAAGATCTAAAAGATGATAAATCGTTATGCATCAAAGCATGCATGTCTGAACTTTGGTGTATTTTTTAACAGAACTGAAAAGCACAAAAACATTTATCACATCTAAACAGTTTTTTCATAGATTTCTGGGCCAAAAATAGAGCTTTTTTTTCTGTTAGTGGTTGGATTAAATATAATAGATGAGTAAAAAAAAAAAGAAATCAGACTTTTCAGTATTTAACCTGTGTGGTTTACCATTCACAAAATGATCAGGTCAAGTAAGTTGGTGGGCTGATTCTTCCATTAGATTTGCACAACAACAGTGAAGATACAGGGTTGTTTTATAATCCTATAAAAAAAGCATTACTAACAAATCCTAGGCTTTGTTTTTTGTTTGTGTTGAACCTCAGGTATTAAGCTTAACAAACTTTAAAATCATCCCAAGTTATACTGTAAACAGAAACATTTTTGGGAGTTTCTTTATGTTGTTAGAGAAAAATCAGTCAATCAAAATTAAAATTTTTTCCCCTCTTGTTTTTTCAGTAATTGCTTTAAAAGTAAGAACCTAATTTGTTCAGTTACCATATCAAGATACATCTGTTTTGATGCATAAATGAAAATAATCTTCCACATTCTTAAACATCTTAATCAATCGGCTGCACATTTTCTGCACATTAGTATTAAGGATCAAGATTGGATTTCAGAGGGTCATAATTTAAAGTTAACTTCGATTGTAAAGATTTTGGAGAAGAACAAAGAACCATGAAAGTCTAGCCAGCTTTAAGAATAAAAGAAATAATGCTTAAACACTCAAAGTACATCCAGCATCTTAATTATCAACAAAAGAGTAAGAGAGACATGAGATTTAATATTTATAAGTACTGTATACACTTAAATCAGTTTACATTTTCTGCTTCTTTAATAGTTGTTGTCATTTGAGGATATTTCTTGTTCTCGTCGTCTCACACTTTCAGCAGTTTCAGCAAAGACACAGAGAAAAAAAAAATCAGTTGCATATAATTATGAAATTTAACAATCTTATCTTTTTGCACTCTATCAACAAGGACAGAAGAGGGAAGACAGCTGCCATGACAGCAGGAGAAACTGAAGAGCAGCTTCTATTTTTAACCCTGTGAAATCCTCCCTTAACTTCCTGAGTTTCTGGAAGGTCTCAGTGACAGCCTGCGGGTTCACCAGGCCATGTTTGAACTGATTAAAGCTCAGGAAAATGAAAACTAACAGAAGTCATCCTAGTTTGTCAGTAATTGATGTCAGGTCAGAACCTTTGCTCTTGTGTGTTTATTTGGGAATCACAGGCTAAACTACATTCAACTTACACTTCCATGTTTTTTTTAGCAGAGCATGACTAAGCAGGCAAACAAGCAACTAAAGTCTCTTTAAATGCTGAGTTGTAGTTTTACTAGAAGCACTAGAAGATCCCATGTAGGGATTTGTTTCTCTGTTGTTATCAGTGCATCATAAAGCATCATCATGTTGGCTGTGATCAACATGGGCTTAAACACTCAGATGAACCTGGATGAACCTGGTTCCTTCCAGCTGCGTGTTCATAGTGCTTCACCAGGGAGAGGCTGCTGAGGTCAGAAGAACCAGCATTGGATCCAATGAGAGTCCCTAAAGGAGACTTGGTGCAGTAAATTGGTGATAGCTGCAGTGCGGATGTCTCAGGGGGGGACATGTGCCATCACTAATGGTAGAGCATATTGATGTGTTTTAAGGACATTTTGTCTTTAACTTATTTTGTTTCTATTCTATTTCATATTGCTAAGCTTTGTATGTACATGTATGGCTTCATTACCCATCTGTTTTTGTCCACTGGCACACCTGAATTTCCCTACGGGGAAGCAAACTCTATTCTTAGAAACTGAGTCTTGCTAAAATATCACCAGCCCTAAATAGTATGTTGCAACCTAATATTTATGGGTTTTAATGGTATTTTTGCATGAGTTTGGCAATATTTAATTTCCCTTTAGGAGAAAGTGCTTTTGAATTAACTTGTATTCTGCAAAAAAATGACACAGTTCTTCCATAAGATCCATGTTATCGGAGTGCACAAATAATAAATGTCCTGTCAACACTTACTCCCCTTGAGCCGCAGATCTCTGCAGCTCCTCCAGAGTCACTATGCATCTCTTGGACCCTTTTCTGTCAGTTTGGGTGGATGTCTGTGTCGTGATAAATTAGTCGTCTGACCATCCTCTTTCCGTCTATATATGAGGGATTAAAAATTACTCTTTGGCCTATTAGCAGCCCCGGATATTTTATGATAACCTCACCATTCAAACATTCGATCAGCTATATCTCCTACGTAGGCCTTCACAGGAACCACATCACCCTTGGAGGCTTTCAGAAAGACTGAATGCTGCTGTGGCAACTTTGTTTCTCAGGAAAACATTTCAATAAAGGTTCATTAATGTCAGCGCTGCATGGTGGGAAATGCACCCCTGCATCGCCTCTTCCCAAGAGGCAAAGCAAGTTTTCCATCTGCCTCATCTGTGGGAGTTTTAGAAGGCAGCAGGGCTCGGTCCTTCAAGGGGCCCTCAATGAATTGTAACCAGATTTGTTCTTTCTTCCCTACATACGTGAAACCATCTTAGCGGTGAAAACTATGTTATGTCAACGTGGAAGCTTTAAGTATTCTCTTCGTAAATAAAGTGCCTCGAGGGTGTCCTCCTATGCCAGTATGTTCTCTTTTAGAAAATGGCAGCGTTATCTCAGCATGACTGCACACACAGCATTCATCCTGAACGTCCAAACAGGCGCAGAATAGAGGAACTATCAGTGAGGCACATTAAACTTTTGTCCCTCCACACAACAGGCGTAAACATACTTTATACATGTCAGCGTGTTCACCGACTGTATTCTGCTGTAAAAAATAGCTTCTTCTCGTCCATTGTCTCCTCTCCCCTCCCTTCCTATCTCCTCTGCAATGGCTGTCTGTCCCCACAATGGAGGCATGCTTTCCTTTTGTGTCACACCGAAGAACAAAAGAGCAATAGCAACAACAGAAAAAAGCCTTTTGAAATGCCATAATGCAATTGAGCTGCTAAGCACTGAGGTGTATTAGGTTATCAGTGACTAAAATCCCTTGTGGCGTGAGGCATAAATCAAACACGTCAGTCCATTTTCTTTCCCTCCCGTCTCTTTTCTACAGCTTGCCGACTTTTCTTGCAGTCTCAGAGGGGCTTCAACCTTCAATACCCCCTGATGCAGCCAGTACTTGCAGCACAATGCGTGACATTGATACCATGATCTGATTGCCTTTATCTATCAGAAGTGATGCTCTGTTCCTCAAATCTTCTCTTTTAGTGGGGAAATTGCTTGCTGTGTTTGTGGTAAAATCATAAGTATACTTGCTATTGAATTAGCTCATAATTGATTATTGCGGTTAATTGACCACACCGGATCAGTTACTCAAAAAGGAGTTGCCCGGTTTCTGTCTGAAAACCACCAAGGAAGTCTGTCTCTGTTCTCAGATTTCATTTAACAGAGTTTGAGAATTTTTTCCTTCTTTTTGTCCTTGATTATCTGATGAGCGTGCTGAATCCATTATGCATTAAGAGTGCAGGAGGAGTAATGCCCATATTTTCAGCGCTTCTAATGGAGGACCTGGGCTGAATAAAAGTGTAATCCTAGAGGCTCTAGTGTCATCTGAACACTGTTTCAAAGTGGCAGGTGCCTGCTAAAAAATCCATCCTTTGTTAAAGCTCTTCACTCTGTTCCCACCGACTTAAGGTCAGGGAGTTGCAGAGCATTTCAACAAGCCATTTTTTTCCCCCTGCCGCTTCCTTTGTGAGCTTCTTGAGCCTTGGCAGGTATAAGTCAAATAATCTGAGCTGCAAAATCGAGTAATAAAGTGGGACCTTTCTTTCTCCAACCTGTGGACCAGTGAAGGACCCAGCTGCCACAGGGATAAGCTTTAAGCCTGACAGGTGTCTTCATGAGACCCATGTGGATCACAGCTTAGTAAAGGCCTGATATATGGAGGCAGTGCAGTGCTGATGGGGGAATTTTACTTTCATGACGTGTGGCTTGGCTGATGTCCTGACACACCCTGGCATGCCACAGGGCAGATGGTGTGTCCCCCGGCGCTGCAGCCGTTCTCGAAAACCCCTCTCCTCAAAAGCCAGCGCTCCGCCTTCTGTAGAGGAGTCAGAAAGGAGGCATTTTAGGAATATAAGGCACCTCCTGTGCAAACTAAAGGAGTTTTGACCTAAATCTTCAGGCCTTAAATTCAGGGCTAACTGGGAGAATACGTAATTTCGCTTCACAGTGTACGTTAGGGAATGCTGCATTTGGAAATGATGGCAGTTGTGTTGAAAACTGTTGATGCATTTATAAGTGTGTTAAAACAGCAAAATCTTTATAAAATGCAGAAAATAAGGAGTTGCAAATAAGTTGGTTGCAATGTCACTGCAAAATTAAGTTTTCTTGTATTTCCCTTAATAAAAAAATAAAAAAATCTATTTGATAATTGATATAAAACATGAGCTGGTTAGATTCAATTGGAAACAGACTATAATTTAAAGAAATATTTTGGATTGGTTTCATGTCATTTTAGACATGCAGAGCAATCAAAAATACTTTTGTTTCTACATTCATACAAATATTTTTCTTGATACTTGACATCGGTTTTTTAGAAAGGCTTTTAGAGTTTAGTTTCTAAAGAAAAGCTGCAAAATGTCAAAGTCAAAGTGAAAACAACCAGAAGGCACAGTGTGTGATTTGAGCGTCAGTCTTTAGTTCTACCTTTGTCTTCTTCTCCATTGAATCTGTTGGTCTAATGCTATCAGGAGTTTTCATCACTCACCATGGATGTTTCCTTGATTGTGTCAACAGGAAAGGCAAAGGGATGATGTCATGCTGTAGGAGTGCATAACTCAATAAGTTATTTCCATTATTTCCTGAAGCATGTCCAGTAATCCACTGGTGCGCGACACAAGTGCCATGAGGTGGTTGAGTTCATGGAATGAGCTATGTTTAAGATTAATGTGAGAAAAATTACGCAAAACTGATTATATGATTTTAACATGTCAATTTAAAAACGGTAGAGGATTAGAGCTTTAGGTCCTGGCTGCAAATTTTAGACTTTATCAATTTAATTCACTGTGTGCAAAGCAGAGATACAAGAGTTTTGTGAGTAGTTTCTGGTCCACCAATTTTGTTTTGTTTTTTATATAAGAGCCAATTAATACAGCTTTCTAAAGAATTTTTTTATAGCCAGTCTGCTAGTTCAAAAGAAAAAAAACTTTAAAACTGAATAGTCTAAAAAAAACCACATAATTTATTTCAGAAACTGGACTTTCTGTGTTGACTGTAGAAAATGTGATGCCAGATCTGCCCTGGTAATGGCCTTTTGTTTGCTAGTACTTTAAGAAGCTCTGTACAAAAAACCTCTCTATAACTCTTACCCCACAAGACACTACCTCCATAAACAAAAGACCCATGAGGTTTTGATGGC
This sequence comes from Cyprinodon diabolis, assembly GCA_030533445.1. Classification (NCBI taxonomy): domain Eukaryota; kingdom Metazoa; phylum Chordata; class Actinopteri; order Cyprinodontiformes; family Cyprinodontidae; genus Cyprinodon; species Cyprinodon diabolis. Next base: position 41,062,804 of record CM060065.1, on the reverse strand, counting down.
AGACTGCATTGCTTTTCCTCTTTTCCCGCGTGTGCACAACACCAGTGTCATTTCAATATGCCACCAGAGGGGGCACACATCTGCAGAAGCCCTAAAAATGAAACTATGCTCCTTTTAAAGGTAAAGTGGAGGATCTTTGCATGTTTTTTATAATGCACACGCACAACCCTGTACCTGCTCCCTGGAGGGAATGCCTATTAAACGAGTATGAGAGCGTGCGCAAGCCCATTTCTTATTGTGCACGCTCTGTTTAAAATTTGCAGTTTGCATCGCTCACACAAGTTCACTTTCCAAAAGAGATTTACAATTTTTCCACTATGTCAGACTCACGACCGGTAAGTGAAAATAGGGATGAGCACATAGGATGGCATTACGTAAACATATCACCAGAATGATTGACTATTAGGACCACTTACTTTGATGATCCACCCGAAAAAAGAACATCCTCTACTATACTTTTAAGCCATTGTAACTGTGTTGAATAAAACACAGACATGATTACCAACCACAGGATCAGTGAAAAGATTTCCAAAAGTGCATTTAGAAATTCCTTTGTTCCGTTTGTTACAATAAAACATCTAGGTAAATAATGATTGTTTTTATAAAAAATAAAACAAAAGAAAATGGTGCGTTGAATTTTTCCCTCAATATTAGTAAAAGTATGAGCCCATAATAAAATAGTATCAGACAGGATTTTTGATTCCCCCTCCGACGAGAAGGAGAGGGAAGCAGATTTAACACAGCACTGCTGCTAAGAATACATCCACTGAACAAACTTCCTCTGCTTTTTTTACTTAATCTGCGTATAGTTGGGCTGATCTGTGCAGGAACCTACCTGCCAGCACTATTTAGGCACAACTCAGCTTGTAGAATTTCCCTCAGTGAACTTTCTGATATTTACTTGAACACTTGCAACACGTCAGCTTAAATAAAAATCCTTCCTGAGTTGAAAATGACTTTCTTAGTTAGAACTGTATTGGCATGGTTCAGTTGGGTGGCCTCTATGTGAGGTTTGGTGGTTGGGTTTTAGGAGTGTGCTCCTTGTTTTGCAACTACAGACAGAGGCTCTTAGGAAATCTGGCTTTGTGGAGGAGTTGTATGATGGGCACAAGCCTCGGTCCTCCTCAGTCCTCCCCTCCCAGGCTCGTCCAGCAGATGACTGAAGAGCTTGTTTGTAATGAAACCAAATCCCTTCCTGTTATGCATGAGTCATTGGGTGTAGTGCCGTTTTAATTTTTATTGTTACATTGTTTTGTCTTTGTTTCTTGTTATTTGGTTTTCTAGTTAACCCTTAAAAAGCATTAACAGGCTTTTAAATGGAATATAATTCTTTGTCACAACATAATCCATAAATGACCTTGATTGAGAAAAAAAAAAAGCATGTTTTCTCCTAAGATGTCTAAGCTGCTGCTTGCCCTCATTAAATCCAGTGGCTAAGACCACAGATGTTTCAGTGAGGGCTTCATTTGTTCTCATACAGCCAAATGCTCCTCTGAAATGAAGCCAACATTTCAAGAAAACAAATATCCCCCTAAGGCACACATCGTCATGGACCTACTCCATTCCCCAAAGATTTGAGTTGTATTTCTGGGACTCAGGACATCCACGTAATTGCTATCCATTGCACAGAGAACTCGGCAAAAGAGCAGGACTGCAATTAGCTGTGGCTAAGTGCAAGCCTGGCATAAATCTGCCTGAGTGTTCCTCTTATGAAAGTCGAGCAGTTGTGGTCTTTTATCCTCCACGTTTAAAATGTAGTCCTGTCACTGGGCTATCATATAATTTGGCAGACCAGCAGTAGAGCAGAGCGTGATTTGAGGCTATCGGCTGAGGCATTGTGGAGGTCTGCTGAGGCATACAGGGGTTTTACTGTTATTTATGCGTTTCTCCTTTTATGTTTTGGCTCGCCTGGTTTGATGTCACTCTGTTCCATCCTGGCCCAGAGTGATATGTGTCCCAGAATCTGTTTTAACACTCATCCTAACTCTGCCTTTCTTTCTTTCTTTGACTCACACAGCTGATTATCCTGGAAGACTATGCTGACCCTTTTGATGCAGAGCAGGCTGGCGGTGCTCCGACCACGACTGAAAAAGTCACAACTGAAAACGACGGTTACATGGAACCATATGAGGCCCAGAAGATGATGGCAGGTAAGGATTGAGCTTTTTATTTCCTGGGAGGAGCTCTAACACGGACGCAGTTGCTATTTGTTGTTGTGTTTATGCTGTGACTGCCCTTCAAACTCATTTTACATCAGAGTAAATGGGGTGTTAGGATAATTATTATTGATGATGTGTGAGTTCATTGCACCTTGGTATTGGCTGCTTGTTGCATGTCAGAACTGATGTTTTCCACAATAGTTAATCTGGTTAAGACTCTTCCTCTGACTGTATATACAGTTGTAATCTTCATTCTGTACGTGGCAAAGATTTGGAAATGGAATGAGAGCAGTGTCCTTCAGCTAAGAACCAAGTGTTATTTTTTCATAAGGCTGGAGCCATGGATGTCTACTCATCTGCTAATGTGTGTGATGTAAAATATTATGATGTGGCCTTTTTAGCTGTTAATCGAGGCCACTTCCTGAAAGGTGAGGCCGGTTGGTAAGCAGCTGCCATTCTGTAAATTCTAAGCAACTTCTCTGATCTGGGTAAGATTACAATTTCTATCAGAATCTGTTCTCATGTCTCATGGTTATTTAATACATATAAGTTATGAAGTGTTATTTAAAGAGTTTTTCCAGAGTGATCTCTTTCCAGGAATTGGAACCTGAGAGATAGAACTTCAAGGTGCATACACAGAGCTTATCTTTAACAGGGGGGTAAACACAGTTTTTGATTAAGAAATCAAAACCAAACTTTTATTGAAAAAATTGATCACATTTCATATTTACTAGGTATGAACAGCCTGTTTATAGAACCAGTTTAGCTTTGTGTCTATTGGGTAAAACTACGGCCTGCGGTGCCCCAAGTCTTGTTCTGGGTTCTTTTGTGTCCACTTGGACTAGTTGATGGGTCACCCCTGGAGTAATTAATGTAAAACAGATTAATATTCAGTGTGCATAGGTCAGGTGAATTAATGCAGCAATTCAGGCGGCTCCATGTCATTTTACACAACATGTGCAGCGGTGCAGAAAGGAGCTGTGTGTCAAACTACGTCGAAACATTTTCAAAGGCACCAAACTTCAAGAATTGAACCAATGCGTTCTATTATAGTTTGATCAAAGGAATGTGTGCAGTTGTTCAGTTTTCCAGCGAGGTACATTTTTATTCCTATAACAATAGCTTTATGCTAACATAAGAGTTTAGCTCAACCACATTCCCCACAGCAGCTGAGTGCAGCGGTGACAAAGAACTAGGAAATTGCAGCAAAATGTCAGCAGACCAAACAGGGGGGGAAGATGTTTTCTTCTCCTAGGCAGTCAGGAATGTGACAAGAGATGTTGGTTCAGTGTCTTTGTAAATTGCAATTTACCACATAATATGAAATACATCAAAGCTTGGGTGTTTGCTGATCTAGTCATACCAAATGACAGTAACCTTTTACCATAGCACGCCTTCTACTGCTGCAAAAAGAAAGCTTTTGTCGATCCTCAGCAATTTTCTTTTTAATGGTCCTACAGACAGTCTCCTGTTTTCGTCTGTCTCACTGGTTTGACCTCTGGCCGAATCATTGCCTCAGTACGAGTATGAAAACGGAGGATTTATTGCTACTCTCAGAATGAGGAAGCTGTAAAGAAACAGTCGTCTGAACAAGGCTTCGATGGTATCCATCATATCTGAAACTCCCTCCCAGGTTTTTTTAGCTTTATAAATCGACCTTGGAATGTTTTAGTGCGTGGAGAAAAATCCTTATCTAGCAGCAGCTGCATGTTTGATCTGATTAATTCATTAGTTCATGTATGTAGTTCTTTCTGACTTAAAAACAAAGCCTACTAAGGTAAAGATGTATTCTCTCAGTAGTTGCATTATTTCTTTGTAAGTTTTTAGTAGGGCTTTATTTTCTGTGGTGATAAAACCGAAAATGAAAAAGCTCTAAATGAAAATTAATTAAAGGAAAAATGAAAAATTGGAAATTAATATTTTAGTAGCTAAAATGAGAGCAGTTCATCTGTAAAGAAATGGTCCAGTGGTAGAATAACTCAGAGGCATCAGACAGAAGACCATTAGCTTGACTTTTATCCCTACGGATTACAGCCTAAGTAATTTCTATAATTCCTTGCTTAATGGGAAAATTTTATATAGGCTCTTTTAGTGCAACCTTGCTGTTTTTATAAAGCTGAAATAAAAATTGGTAAATCCGACCTCTAAAAATCTCTTTTTTACCCAAATCCACACTAAGATTGTACCCGTTTGTCCCCTCTGACACATTTATGGGTTTAACGTCTTGCCTGAGGGTTTCTGACCAATATAACGAGGGTCAGTCGCCTTAAATTTTCCCACTCTGCAAGGTCGAATGCCTCTAACAATGCATCAGCATACTAAGTCTGGGCATATAGAATAATTGCTGCTGCTCTCAGTCAGACGGGACCGTCAGGCTAAGGAGAGAAAGTGACTGGATTTTAGTTTGAAAAAAAAAGAATTTCGTTTGTAATTACTGTATCTGATAACCTGCCTCTTTTGCTGTAAATGTATCTCTTTTGTCCTCAACTGTAAACATATTTTGGTTTACTGCATAACATTCTTCATGTTTAAGACATTAACTGTGATTCTTTCCACTCTTGCTGCCTTCCTCTCTTCTCGGCTCTGTCACGCTCAGCTGGGTGCAGATGGAACCAAACCTGCAGCATGCCAGCCTAACAGATTCCTCTATATTTAAGCTGTAAAAACAATCTTTTAATTACTTAATTACAGACTGTTTGATTTATGCCTCCTGCATTAAATAAAAATCATCTCCACTCATAAAATGGAGTTCTAATTTTCTCAAATTTTAAGACTTAGCTGTGCGCTCCCTATAAAAATCCTCTAACCTCTTAGAAAATAAATAAGACAGGCTTCACTCCCTTTAGGTTTGATGTGTTGAGGAGCTAAAGGACATTTTCTTACTTTATGGCTTTGTTAACTAGAATATGTTGTTGGTCAGGCTGCATTGGCATACTGAATATGTGTGATTGCTTTTTATGAATTTGGGACACCCTACACCAAGTTCTAATGATTTTCCCATGCAAAGTTAGGGTTGCATGTGGAACAGGCACAGAAAGGCAACACATCCCTTTACCCTGTGAAACTGTCCAGGTCTTCCAAAGGCGTCTGCAAGCAAGAGGAGAAAAACATTAGAATTCAGGTTAGTGGCCTTTAGTGCGAGGAGTTCAGGAAGGAGTTCCCTGATTCTTTTAGTGTAGAAGAGCAGCGGCTTTACTCCAAGCTTTGCCTAGATGACAGTTCCTCACCCTATCTATAGTCATGATCAAACCCTACCTTAATTGGATGTTGCTTGTGCATTTTCCTGTGTCTGTATTGTTTTCCCCATAGACTGTCAACCTGCGCAAAGTGTTGCTCATTCCCATAGATAATTGGAGATTAACATCTGTTAACCTGCAAGCACATATTTTCAAACTGAGTTCTAATAAGTTAACAATTCACGGCATTGATCGATGTCAGAGCTTGTTTCAGGTTTTGATGATATAATTTCTTTCCTTTTGTATTTTTCATTCATTTTTTTTGTTTCGTATCAAAATATTTTCACTTGATGTCAGCTCTTCGAAAAAAGTTTGAAAACACCCACATCAGATTCTTATTAGCTTTTTAAAAAAACTATAGTTTGAAATCTCTACACACAGCGTGGCTGAAAACATACAGGCTATCTTTGCGGATAGCCTGGCTAACTGACCAGCTGATAACACGGAGCAGCTCCAGTTTTCTGTTGCACTCTGCTCCGCTTGGCTCCACCCAGACCTCTCACTCTCATCGTCTTATGACCTTAAACAAACTTGGAGTAGAACTTGACATTGTTACCTGGGATACATTTGGCGTAGCTTTTCCAGCGGAGGATGAGGAACCATGGCTTTACTTTATAGAGCACAGTGCAGTTATTACATTGTAAATTACAAAATTAACATTGCATAGAAAATATTTAATGAAAAATCATTTTTGCATCTTTAGGAATACATTCTGTTTCTGATTATTATTATTTTTTTAATTGAAATCATTTAATAATTTTTTGTTTCCACTTTTTACTTTTGCAGGATACTGTGAAGGATGGTATTTCCCCTTATACAGTGAGAAAGCACATCAGCACGCCCTTAATCTGTATTTATTTCTAGCTCCATGTTTGTTTAGTAATTTTGTTTTGCATTCTACAAGGTATTGCAGAACAACTGTGTCACATTATTCTGTATTGACCATATGTCGTCGCTCCTATGAAGCATAGCTGCCCTTTCTTCATCCTTGACTCATTTTTTGGTTCTTTTGTTTCATTTTTCATTTTATTTCCATGGAGCAATGACAAACTGTTATTTTTACCCCAAAAGTTTTCTGTTGAAACTCTGTGAAAATTGGAGGCGTCTCTTCGACTCTGTAAGGGGAATACCTTAAGTGTGGAGGTTTCACACCTTAAACATTCAATGAGAAACATTCTACTACATAGTGGAAGGTGTGGCATGTAAGGCCCAAGGTGAAAAGTGCCAAAACCATTTACATAACAGAGAAAGAATTCCCGCTGTCTGTTGGCACAAACATGAACGCACGCGACTTCTAGTATGTGACGGTTAAATTGACCGGTGCTGTCTGTATCTGTGCTGGATGCTCTACGTTTTCTCTGAGCTCGCTGATTTATGAGCCTGCTGGAGGGGCATGTCACAACTTCCTTAATCTGCAAAAGCCAGCCCCACCTTACTCCCACCCCCACCTACAGTAGGAGCAGCTCGATACACAAACACACACCGCCCCCCACACACACACACCCACTGGCTGCTGGCCAGTGTTCAATGCACAACCTTCGGGTATGTGAAGACATGTGCTCAGCTGCCCTGTCTTAACAACGTTCCCAGCTTGACTGGTCCTGGAGTGCCTCAAATGTTTGTCATGTCTACACGTGCCAGCTATTAGAATGGCTGTCACTGTATCATTGCCTGTCAGTTTCCTCTTAACTCCATCATGAATATAAATGACCTCAGATGCCTTTTCTCTTTGTTTTCTTATATTAATTCTTAATACATTTCAACATATGAACTAGTAAAGTAATTCTGACCAACCTTCTTTTTTTTGTGCCTACACCTACACCCCAGTACTACCAATACTGCTCTGCTATCTGGCCACTACTTCCCCTCATGTATGTACACATAGGTAAAGCCAGACATTTTTGTTCACTGTATATAACAGAAACAGATTTCTTTTTTTTTAATTTATGCCTCTGACTAAACTACCATTACTTTATGTCATTTTGAATACCCAAAAGTTATTACTATAATTAAATTCCCAAAATAGGAGGTTTACTTGTCATTATAATTATTAATTTTTGGTATAATTACCTTTAAACCTGTGTGACTTAGGGCAAATGTTTTAAGGGTCCTATTTCAATAGATATTTGGAAATTTGTCCCTAAACCCAGGACAGAACTGATGTAATGAATCAGGTTTATAAACTGCTTTGAATTAACTCCTCTTTTTAGGTCTGCCTTTACATTGGCTTCCAGGTTGACATAAGTGGTATATTTTATCAACTCCAAAACATCACCTTTATTATTTTTAAGCTGTTTTTGAACTAATCTGACGGTTTGCTCAGGGTGATGTCCCATTTGGAAAATTCTGCTATGCTCAAACCTTCAACTTCCTGTAATTTCATGATAATATCATCTTTTTTGTAAAGGTTACCTGTTTGGATGGCGTTCTTCAAGGAGCATCGCTTGTTATGACAAAACATTTCAAATGTAGTTTTGTCAGAAACAGAAAATTAAGACATTTGCTGATGATGTCATGTCACTTTTAGAAATCTGGAAACTGTACCCAAAGATAAACCAGGTTATGGAGGTCTGCAATTTTCTTTTTTATTTCGCCCCCATGGTGTCACAGAAACTTGCTCTTTCTCATATTTTAAGAGTAGTAATACCTAATAATAGGGCCTATAACCAATTTTAATAGTCTTAACTGAGCTTAAACAGGAAAGGATCGGTCTTGTTATGTGTTTTGTCCAGTGTGCATACACATCTACTAAGAGCTGTATTACTGGATCCCAGTAATGATGATCCCAAACAGCAGTGCCCAACCACAGGATGAGCTTTTGAAGAAAAATCTTGAACTAATTCTTGCTGTCGTTTTTTTTGTTGTTGTTCTGCTTCAGTTGACACAGTTCAATCACAATTTGTTGTAGCTGTTCAGACTTGTCGCAACAACAAGAGCTTAAGAAGCTGGACTCGTTCGGCAGCACAGACTACGCAAAGCCATTTCTCAATGAATGTACACTCATTCTCATATTACTCGCAGAGCCAAGCAGGTGAGGAGGCACGCCGCCATGTGAGAGTTTTCCCACGCTGCAAAGTAGGGCTGTTGGCCAAACAGTTTGCTTAGATAGTGCAAGCTACCGACCAACTGACTTGCAGCTCATCAAGTCGTAGCTTAGTCTGTGCTCCTTGGGTTGTGATTGAAGGGTGCACATGTATGTAAAGGGATTAGTGGGATTCTTTGAATCTTTACACCAAACATTACACTTGTTACACACGTGTGAATTCCCTCCTTGTAATTTTGCACACGACCTTTTGCTAAGAGGGAAAAACCTTGATGGTTTACATAATTGTTGACTCATGTTAGATGAGATTTTTTCCTTTTTTTTTATTTTTTCCTTTTTATGAATGTGCTGGGAAATGCCTCCCAGCACTGGCACCACCTGCGCCTCACTCCCAGTGATGCGAAGACATAGATTTTGTGCCAAGGAGCTGAATCATTAGCTGCAAACCGGAATTTTTTTGCCCTTTTTTTCAGCTTCATTGCTAAACCCCTGTTGAACGTTATGCGTCTTGGCAGAGGCCTGTATGGCTGTAAGAACACATTTGGAGAAAGCAAAAGTAAAAGGGCAGGAAATGCCAAAAATTGGAAAGAAAAAGAATAAAACTGACAGAAAAAAAGAAAAGAAAAAAAGAGAGTTGCTTCAAGGCAGATCTAGAGGGAACAACTTGATACTAGAGTTGGTGTGGCTTAGTTTATGGAGACTTTTTAGGAGAAAAGAATGGTGGCGTGGTGAGCCAAATGGTTTCCATCTTCCTCTCACTCACTCACACGAGTCAAAACTCACCCCAGGCAATGGCAGGTACATGTGGCAGCACATTTCTTAGCCTGTAAGCCAGCTTTTATTGCCCCAAGCTGTGACTTGAGGAATATCTTAGCAATTTCTATTTTTTACTAAAACATCTGTGTTCTTTTTTTCTGCTTTTAAAATGTGCATCATTATTTTGCATATAACAATGCAACAACTTTTCTGTCATCCTCTTATCCATGGTTTTCTATTCTCTTATATCTCTTCATTCATTTGAGGGATCACTGTGAAACTACAGTCATATCCTCTGATTAGACTTGGTAGCTATGAATAGAAACGGGCCGCAAAGCACCAAACTTTAAACAGGACAACAAAGAATAATTAAGTTCAACTCCATGAATTTGCTGTTTAAAATAATTGGACTTTTAACTGACTGCTATTTTTGATTTGTAGCATTGTTGTTTTAAAGCATTAATTTTATCAAATACATTTGGAAAAGCTTCGGCGTTGGCTGCGGGTTTTCTTTCCTATAGAGCTTCAGGGCCAACAAGTTATGACAGACATCAAATGAGTGCAGATTGTGGTATAAGTTTCCATGCAACAGCTTAGTTGCCGAGCAGTAAGTGCCTCAATGAGCACTCTAGTAATTCACCTTTGACATGACAAGATATAATTCACAACAATAATACACTGTGAGCACGATTATTAGATAAGTTGTATTTTTGTAGAATTTGTTTCATTTTCTAACAGCTACCGCTCCCTCAATAAATCAAAATGAATAAACCTGGTTTTTGTAATAATGGAAGTTAGGTTTAGGAAAATATCTTTTGATTGTCTGTTTTGAGCACATAGCGAGCAGGATTATTTTGTAAAGGGGTTAACACTGTAACCAGTATAGCAGCTCTGTTTTCCAGTGTTTGTCAAAAGCCTTCTATTTATGGAGATTACCAGTCTGTCATGATCAGTTGATGATCAACTTCTTGTGTAAAAGCTTCCACAGAGTCCAGGACACTGTTTGGATAGACGGACCATTTTCTACCATCCAAGGAGGATGCCTAGTTTTACCATTTTGTTTGTAATAGTCACCTAGTGCTTTTCATACACCCCTAAATAGGAAGGTTGTAGGTAATGAATGGTTTCAATGTAAAATTTGCCCTGTAATCGGACACTCTGGTGTGAAACAGAGGCCACTGCTGCTTTCCATTGTTTTCTCAGACTAGTCATTGTGTTGGCGCCACAGTTGTTGCACCACATCATGATGAGCTATGACTGACAGGTAATGCTCACTGTACTGTTGAACTTCTAACTGATGGAAACCAAGGAGACCACAACCCTAAAGCTGAACTTTTTTCTTGTTTTTTTGGTATTTTTAATTAATTGTTATATTATTAACAGTGTTTGGCCACAATTTTCATAAAAAAGAGTTATTATAATGTTGACATTTGGAGCTGTCTTTTACATCCTTTAGTGTATGACCGCATATTGTTTTTTCCATTACAAGTTTCAAACATCAGTCCCTGTGAAATTTTTACAGATTATCTCGCTAAACAATTAATTTGCTGATTATATTTTTAATTAATAATCTGTGAGAGAAACGTTACCTAAAGAAGTTTTTTAACAGAATTAAACCAGTTAAAACTTCTCCATGTGGAGTTCTGGGTAAAGGATATTGGGGTATATATGGTATATATACCAGTATCGGGCAGGGCCCCTGATCCAGCACTAAAATGGTGGTATGGGTCTCGGCAGTAGGGTACGGATACCATTTTGAGAGGCAAAAGTTTACTATTGTCCCCCATTCCAGGTAGGCAATAAGACGTTTTTCTGGATTCACTTTGTATTAGTCTTTTTCCTGCTGCACAAAGGTAGGCAGCAGCTTGACAAAGCCATGATGGCAACTATTTTACATCCAAGTATTATGCAGTTCTTCAAATAAAGGTATATACACACACACATATCAATTTCAAACAGATGGTATGAGTATCGGCCAATACAGCCAGGTATCGGTATTGGTGCTAAAAAATGACATTGGCAAAACACTAATATATACCGATCGATCGATAGATAGAAAGATGGATAGATGGATATATATCTTTTTATTTTCTTACAATTTTGCTAAAATTAGTACTCTACTTGGGTTGCTCTGCAAACTAGATGCTTGTTTTTGTCTCTATACCCAGTTAATGATTAATTCATTACTAAATGAGTTATCTCAATCAATTAATTGCAATTAATCAGATTGTTTCAGCCCTACTGTCACCCCATTCAAATCAAACTTATTCCATTGAAGACAGAGGTATTAAGTCCAATGCATTAATAAACAGTGACTTTGCTGTATGTCTTCCTGTATACTGCTGAAAGCCTTGCTCTCTCTCGCCCTTTCCCAGCCTAAATGACCCAGATGTCATGTTGTTCAGAATATATTCCTTTTACATATCTTTTTACATCATTGGTGGCCCGACACTATAATTTTAGATGTCCCACGAGCTTTAGCTTAACTTGGTTACTAGATCCACAAAAACTGGTGAAATGCTGTTGATATGATCTGGATAGAACCTTGATATTTTGGATTCCTTGCACCGTAAAGGAGAAATTTGGAGAATTCTAATTGTCTGGCTACCCTTTACTAGTCAAGTTATTAATATATCTCTAATTATGACTCATGTTATAAAACCTTAACTTTAACTACCTTTTTGGTTGCCATGAAGACTATGCACATTTTTGTAGAAAAATAAATAGGTGGGGGAAATCGTGCAGAAAAAAAAGAAATAGGTTTTAATTGAATACATGGCTTTTCTGTATGAATGTTGGAAGTTCCCGTGGTGCATCTGTGTTTCTGTCTGAAAAAAATCAGCCTACCTCACCATCCAAAAATATAAATATTAGGATAGATGGACATCCCAAACCACCTTTAGATATTTATGCATGGTTGCTGAATTGTGTGTCTCTGCATTTCCATGTGCTACACTGGTTGCCTGTTCAGGCTCAGTAAAAAACAGAAATGTGCAACTGTCTCTCACACAACCCTGCAATGAATAAGGGGATTTAGAACTAATGAACTGAATGAATTGAAGGCAGACAGGGTTGGTGATTTCTTCTACTCACAAGTTGATTTAATAACCACAGAGGAATTCTCACATTTTAACCTTTGGCACAAAAACTGTTGGTTTTATGTGATTTTCAGTTGCCTGTTTAAAAGTAAGTAAGCTTTTCTGAACTATTTCGTAGTTGCATGTCTAGAAAATCTTTCTTAAGACGCTTAAAAAAACAACTTTTGAGCGCTTCCATTGCTCTGTCAGTGGCAACACAGTTTACAGCTTTCAGTGTGGATTTTGGAGTTCCTGCAATATGGCCAGTAGTCTCTATGGTGTGGAGTGTAATCTGGCAAAACTGAAGAGTTCAGAGTGGTGGTGGAGGGTGTGTAAGAGGTGGGAGGAAAGGGGAAGAGCAGGAAGACTGACGACCTATTGATGAAACCAGAAATCTCTTGCGGAGCCTGATAACCTCCCTCCCCCTCCTTTAGTGATGAATGCCATCCAGCATCGGGTGCTCAGGCTACTCCCACGTGGTTTTGCACACTGCGACAGTGCTGCATGACTGTCAATATCTTTGACATGTTTCACAGGGACTTCATTCTGGGCCACATATGTTGCAGTGCCTGTTTTTTAAAGAATCCTTGTCTCATAAAATAGGGAAAGGGAAACAATGGAAGCGGCTCCGCATCTCATAGGAAAGGAAAAAAAAATCATATAATAGCCAGTAATTTATTTCACAGTAAATCAAACCGTAGGTGTTTCTTACATGTTTTCAGCATCACACCAAAAAACATTACTTCCCAAAGTAGGTTCTCGTTACGAGGGTAGGATCAGTCGGAACCTCAGTCTGGTGTTTGCGATACAGCCATGTAGTTTGGTCTGTGAAAACTGGGAATGTTTTCTGCAGTGCAGGTTTTTTAAAGAGGTTTGACCCACCTTAAGGTCCTTTTGAGGGACAGCCATTACAGAGTCAGGCATCTTTTAATTTTTATATTGAATGCAACAGGTTAGAGAAGAAGCGGTGTTCCTGCTGACGTCCTGTTGCGCCCCGCTGAGCCAAGCTCAGGACAGATGGGTAGACAAACCCAGTACCCATCAGTTACAACTGAGTAGGTCAGGTGGGGGGTGGAGCAGAGGAATGGGGACTGAGCAGACACAGTGGCGGTGCCTGGAGGTGCTGAAGTCATTCATTTTTAAAGGTATGATTGATGACATCATTAATCCTTTTTCTGGCCTGCAGCAGAGGAGGACGGGGCAAAATTCCTTCCTACTGCTGGCTACCTGGGGCCTGCAGCACACTTATAAGCTCTATTAATAAATGCACACTCAGATCAAGACACATGCACCTGCTACAGACTGCAAGCGCTGTTCTCTCTGAGTTGTTTGGTATCTCAGGTCATCATTTGCTCTGGAGTCAAGAGACCTAAAGCTCTAGCTTGTCTTTTTTTCCTTGTAGTGACTTGATGGAGGCTTCTGGTTAAATTTATATCTGCTGCTAGGGGATAATACAGCAATGCTGATTGCTTTAATATATGTTCACACATTAATCCCCCTTTTTTCTGTCTTTGTTAACTTTGTGTCACTCCTATTGCAGAGAAAAGAAACTGACACAGTGAATTAGTAGAAAACGGGGAGGCTTACACCAGGCTGTGGATCACTGTTGTTTCATGGATTTCGGTTAAGTTGCCCTGGCAGCAATATGTTATTTCTCTGCCTGCTTCACAAGCCATATGATAAACTCGAAGGCTCCTCTCACTGTTTGACTAGATCAAGTGTGTAAGCTTCCATTTTTGAGCAAATGTTTTGATGCACCAGAATCGATCTGATGGCTTTTCAATCCCAGTTCTGGAATCATGTTTTCTTTCACTTCAGTGCTTGCCTATGACTTTTTCTGAAGGACAATAAACACAAACACAAATAAAAGAAAAAAACAAAAACAGAGTATTCATAATCTGAATTATACTGCTGAATTTAAACTTTATAAATTAAGATTCTCATATCATATTAAAGGTATTTTAAGTTGCAAAAAAGTGATTAAAAAATGTTTTACAGTAGTAGTTTCATCATTTTAATACTTGTTTTTTCTGACACACAGACAGCTCTTTGAGTATTGCTCTCTTGAAGTGGGAAGCTTAACCATATATATATATATATATATATATATATATATATATATATATATATATATATATATATATATATATATATATATATATATACATACTGTATATATATATATATATATGATGATGATGATAATGATGAACTGGTGTACAGAAGTGCACTTTTAAAGCTTGTCACTCATTACAGCTCTATCCAGGAAGGTGTTTGTTCCCTTGACTAATAGGCCTTTCTCAATAGAGCATGAATTATATTAAATTACTGTCAACTTTGCAGTTTGTTACCAATACCTTGCTAAGCAATGTTATTTTCTGTTATTTTAGTTCTCATGCCTTATTACTAATATCATTTGGCCAGTTGGACTGACCCTAATTGTTGTTTGAGCCTTAATATTAGACAGACTATAGGGTTCAAGGTGCCAATCATAAACATAATGGGAATGTTGTATATAGTGAAGAAGAAAAGGGAGAAAACTGAAGAACACTCTGGTTAATTTTATCAGAATGGTCACTTTAATATTTACCAATAATAAGGGGATTTAACAAACCCACGTTGCTAATAGAGGTCCAGAATGTTGAATAAACCAAAGCACACATAGGTTCAAGGTATATCCTCTTTTCATGTGAGTTGCAATGCTGGTGTAGAAGGGACCTCTGCCTAAATGGTGACAGAATTTTATTTAATTCTTTTTTTATATATACAGTTTTAGTATACTGAGCAGACTAAAAACAAAGCGTTGTTTTGGCTTAGAAAACATGCAGGAAACAAGGACACAAGGCTTTGTTTTTTGGTCCACTCTATAAAGCCTTGAACTCGATGCTATTTCTGACATTTGAATTGAAAAAGCTTCCTGGATGGGAACCGAAACGTCTTCAAACTTGGAAACAAAGTCCAGTGGATTGTTTTTTGACTTTTTTGGAATGATAAAGACCTGGATGACTGAGAATCTTCACAAGCAGATTGCTGCTACTGTGACTTGAAATCAGATTGTGCTCATGACAGATCTTTTAGAGGTTTGTTAAGTCTTCAAGCTCCTCATCTTCTTTGTTTTGCTTTTAGATCTTTCCTCCTAGTTTATGGACTGAAGCCCAGGTTTAAAAAATGTCATTACTCCAATCATCCACTTTAACCTTTTTCTTTTTAACCTTTAAACCACTTTGTCAATTTTAGACATGGACATGAATAAAAATAAAAAAACCTAACCACACTGTATATTCCCAACATTCACCTTTTCCTTCTTTTGACACCTTCTTCTTGTTCTTTTGGACTATTGCGCTGATTTAACTCGTAAATGTATCCACCGTGAGATCAATAAAGTAAATCAGTCAGCTGATAAAGATTTTTTTTTAATAAACTTAAAATAAACTTCCTAGAAGTCTAAATAAAATGTCTTAGACTGAATTTGCTGTTTTTAAATGTTATTTTCCAAAGTGATGATGAACTGTTCTGTGTTTTTGGACAAACTGGTCATTTTTCTGTGGAGATGGTGGCATTTCAGTGTGAGTAATGTAGCTGGATGGGCCTTTTATCAAAGAGGTTTTGAGTCAAAGAGCAAAAACACTGTGCTGTTATGAAGCCGTCACCTTAACCAAATCTCTCTTCAGGACTCATCGGTGTATACTTTTCTTCTTTCGTTGCAACCTTTTAAGATTTCCGTGGCTGTCTTGTTCTCTGATTTGCACTGGGTCTTCCAGGTCATTACTCTGTTTTATCTTAATTTCCTGTGTTTTGTTTCTTTCAATCTATCTACATCTTCCTGTCCTCATCTGTCTTCTTTACATTAAATCTATTTCTCCTCAGGCCTCCTGTGTCTCATTTTCTGCTTCTGTCTTTCCCCTCGTGATGTCTCAGTCCTCTCTATCAGTCTAGCCAGGAGGCAGCAGTCTGGGACATTCCTGTTTTCACTGTGATAGACTACAGACTAAGCTCTTTTATAGTGGCCTTGTTGTCTTGTGAAATAACAGAGGGATCTTTTCTCCCTCAGGAACCCAATTTACTGGTGACATTTATTCAGGAATTACCTTCTCTGGGTTTGCCTTCCATAGATGCACGCCGTTATCTCCTCCTACAGTATAACACAGCCATTATTGTAGCTTGAATATTCCCATTTTTTAAACATCTATATAGTTCTGGCCATGTATTTAACCTTTCAGTCTCTTTCCAGGTTTTTTTTTGTACGTTTCCTCCCCTTAAGCAGTTATGAAGCAACACCGTGCTTAAATTGGAGACGTCTAATGAGCCTAAATAGGAAACTAGCACCATAAACACAAACGGGACATTATAACCTTATCAGAGGATGTCAAGAAGGTGTTCCCGTATTTGACATTCAATTAGTCAGATGGATGTTAACAGCATAACACATTCCAATCCGACGGCACCTTATAAGACTCAGAATAAAAGACCAGAATTAGAAATAATCACAATCTTTTGAGTCAATCTTTGATGTGATATAAAATTATTTGATCTTATTTAAAGAATGATTGTTACAAATGAATTAAATTCACTTTGAAGGAGTAAGGTACCCCAAACCCTGTGTAACACGGTTTGTTTTTGTCTCTTCTTCCCTGATGTTTTTGTTTGCATCTTATCAGTTAGAAAATTTGATTTTTCAGTGCGCTGAGGTAAGGCTTTGGGGACCGCCCGCAGCCCAGCTGCTAGGTTGGAGTTGTAATAGTTCGGTGCTGCCTGTTAATTTGATACGGTATGTTGCTGAGGAGCCTCATTAGAGGCAGCAGCTCTCGGAGAGATTCGGCCCTCCATCAGCAGAAGGATGCCTCTGTCAAAGAGGAAATGGTTTGGTGATAAAGACAGGGAAGAAGATTTATAGAGGAAGGGACGAGATGTATCGGAGTGATCTGGGTCACTGATGAAAATGATGAAGTCGTACGGAGGAAGAAAAATGGGACACTGGTATGAATTGCTTTTAAACTTCATCATCTTTTTAGAATCCATGTTAAAAAGGTTCCAAGCAGGGTAGTTTGCTAATGCTAAAAATACTTTTAGAATAATTTAGAAAATGTAATGGTTTGCTGAAGTATTCACATTATATAGAGGATCTTTAGAGATTTTTATTTGATAGACCAACAGATGTAAAATTGTGACATAGAAGGAAAAACAGAAGTGTTGCTTTGTTTTCGAATCAAAGTAACTTTGTTTCCTGAAAGGGTTGCCGGTTCAAGCCTCGGCTCCGGCTTTCAGGTTGTGTACTTGGGCAAGAAACTTCACCTGCATTGCCTACTGATGGTGGTCACTGGGCCCGGTGGCGCCAGTGTATGGCAGCCTCGCTTCTGCCAGTGAGCCCCAGGGCAGCTGTGGCTGCAATGTAGCTTGCCACCGTGAGTGTGTGTAAAGTGTTCGAAGTCTTTAAAGGCCCTATATAAGTATCGGCCATTTACCATTTTATCATTTCACATTTTCTTAAATAACAGCTTCATTGTGAAAACCGCTTGAAAAAGACAACTAATGGAAAAACACCATTAGAGGTTCTACTTCCGGGGCAAAGTTTGGTCAGCTTTTGTTGGATAATACTGCACCCTGACCAGAGCGTCCGTGTGGTCAATTTTGTTTTTGGCAGCATCACTCTGAAGGTGATTTGCTTTCCTCTAACTGCAGCATATAGCTGATGATAAAATGGATGTTCTCCATCCAGTCGGATAAAGTTAGTTATTTTGCCAAAGAAATTGCAATATTGGCTCTCTAGATACATTTGCTGTAGATACATTTATGTATTAATTCTGACAGCCGTCCTGTCTTTTCTTTTTATTTCACCTCATAGATAAGTTTGTTGTGTCGGTCTATCCTTAGAAAAGATTATGAAGGTTGTATAGTGTGAAAACATTTAGAAACGCAGCAGATATCACTGCTGCACTTCAGAAATGGAAATGTCTTGAGAGCTGTGCTGAACAAAATTTCTTTTTGTATGCACTCTGTGCGATAATAAAGTCCAAGTCTAAGGTATGAATATTTCAGCAAGAGGCCAAATCCTGCCAGTTATCTGCTGTTTTAATTTTAAGCTGCATCTCTGAACATACAGGTGGTGTGACAGACACCGATTTCCTGTTGGCAAGAGGAGAAAATCCATCCCTAATCAATCTGAAGGGGCAAGAAGGTGAGAGCAGAGAGTAAGATTAAAAAAACAAAACAACAAAACCAGGAGACCAGAGATGGTAAGGATGCAGGGAGTGAATGGAATAGTTTCATTTCCATTTAAACATAGCGTTTTCTCACCTCTCATGTGCACCAGTCTGGTCTCTGCATCTGTGGGAGATGAGATGCACCCAGCAACAGAGTGAATTTTTTATGTCAACATCCTCTTCTTCACCAAATCCAATAAGTTACCTATGATTAGACTGTTGGTGAGGCTGGATAAGGGAATCTCCAGGATTATTTGGCACCTTGAATTCTCCTTCCAGGGTAATTTATTTGTGCACTCTGTTGGCTTTTGGGTCATGGTGATTAAGAGCAGCAGAGATAGCAAACACCAGCTGAGTGGGGAATCCTCTCCGGGGCAACCTTTTTCTAAATCCAATAAAAAAAGGGTTTACCCTCCACTTCATCCTCTGCAACACAACTACAGTGTTGATGTTCTATGATGGATAATGTACAGATATTCTAATTTTTTATTTTATCTTTATGTCCTAGATCTGTTTTTGTGTTTTTTTAATAGGCTATACAGCCTTTGAAATAATTGGTTGTGCCACTGTGACATCTCTTCAATTTGGTGGTGGGAGATTCAAGGGGCCCAGACACAATTTTACGGCTTGATTGATTTCCTTCAGCCAGGACTGTTTTTATTATTTTATTCAGCAGTTTAGTTGTAATTTTCTCTGTCTGCTGAATGGTTTGTGAAAAATATGTTTCTACAAACACCCACATACTATGTAAACATATGTAAGGTTTAATTTCTGACTCCTATACTCCTTTTATTTTCTTTTAGATAAACCGTTATGTAGCAAAACAGAGATACGTCCTCTTTTGTTTTTTATTTCTGTCTGTCTTGTTCCCCCATCAGCAAGCTACTGCTGATCCAAGCGTGTCAGAGTTGAATCCTGACTAGAATGACATGCTTGATGGCATGAACCTAAAGTTTATTTTTACATAACTGAAATAATTACAGTTATTGTGGTTAATTTTGAATTCTTACCTTTAATGCTTATTAGATTGTTGGCTGGAACATTGAACATCTGAATGCTGAACTTTTACTCTGAACTATAATACAATCCATTGTGATTTCCAATCAGTACATGGTTGAATGAAATCTCCCCAATAACTGTCGGGGAGGAAGGAATGTTGCTGATGTTCATCCATTCTGTGTAAGTCCAGTTTGCATATCCATTAAACTTGACAGGAGCGGCAGGCCCAATGAATCCTGGAGTCATCTTTAACCGTTTATTGGGCACTCAGTGAAATCCTTTGAAAATCAAAATTTCAGGCGAATAGTGTCATGTCAACATCCTCTTCTTCACCAAATCCAATAAGTTACCTATGATTAGACTGTTGGTGAGGCTGGATAAGGGAATCTCCAGGATTATTTGGCACCTTGAATTCTCCTTCCAGGGTAATTTATTTGTGCACTCTGTTGGCTTTTGGGTCATGGTGATTAAGAGCAGCAGAGATAGCAAACACCAGCTGAGTGGGGAATCCTCTCCGGGGCAACCTTTTTCTAAATCCAATAAAAAAAGGGTTTACCCTCCACTTCATCCTCTGCAACACAACTACAGTGTTGATGTTCTATGATGGATAATGTACAGATATTCTAATTTTTTATTTTATCTTTATGTCCTAGATCTGTTTTTGTGTTTTTTTAATAGGCTATACAGCCTTTGAAATAATTGGTTGTGCCACTGTGACATCTCTTCAATTTGGTGGTGGGAGATTCAAGGGGCCCAGACACAATTTTACGGCTTGATTGATTTCCTTCAGCCAGGACTGTTTTTATTATTTTATTCAGCAGTTTAGTTGTAATTTTCTCTGTCTGCTGAATGGTTTGTGAAAAATATGTTTCTACAAACACCCACATACTATGTAAACATATGTAAGGTTTAATTTCTGACTCCTATACTCCTTTTATTTTCTTTTAGATAAACCGTTATGTAGCAAAACAGAGATACGTCCTCTTTTGTTTTTTATTTCTGTCTGTCTTGTTCCCCCATCAGCAAGCTACTGCTGATCCAAGCGTGTCAGAGTTGAATCCTGACTAGAATGACATGCTTGATGGCATGAACCTAAAGCTCAATGGAGGAAGTGGAGGTTAAAGAATAAAAGTACACACAAAAAATAACAGAACCAGTAAGTGAGGGACACTGTAACAAAAGGAAGGACTTATGGTCTCCAATGAAGTGTGAATTTAGTTGAGAGAAATCCAGTGGGAAGGTCACCTCTGCACAAGTGGGACTTGAGCCGATCATGGCTAGGATGATGCACAGGTTGCCTGATCTGCGGTTTAAGCCCCTTTACATCTGACAGGCTGTTTAGCTGTACAGGTTTCTGTCTTCAGAATACAGAGTGACAATTGATTTTTGCTGAAGCCAAGGTGCACAGTTCTTTGTCAGTTTTTTTTTTTTTTTTTTTTTTTATGACCAATGGATTACTCATCTTCTTACCAGTGTTGCCAGATAGAGCTGAGATTTTCCAGCCAAGACATCTGTTAAAAACCGCCACAGCCTCAACAACCCACCTAATTAATATCTTATATTTGCTGTGTGAACATGAACACACTTTAGTACAACTTAATTCAACACATGTCAAAACGCTACAATCCAACAAAATCTGCACAGTGTTCTTTTCCATAAACAACTCTGACCCAGCTACCACAGCAATGTCAGATCCACTGAGTGTCATGTGACACATCACATACCGGCGCTAACATGTTTGCAGATGGATTGATAACCACATAGACTACTCCTCTTTTTACATGTAGAAGACAAAGTACAGTCAGTGCGCAAACACAAGTATGCTAAGTTTATTTTTACATAACTGAAATAATTACAGTTATTGTGGTTAATTTTGAATTCTTACCTTTAATGCTTATTAGATTGTTGGCTGGAACATTGAACATCTGAATGCTGAACTTTTACTCTGAACTATAATACAATCCATTGTGATTTCCAATCAGTACATGGTTGAATGAAATCTCCCCAATAACTGTCGGGGAGGAAGGAATGTTGCTGATGTTCATCCATTCTGTGTAAGTCCAGTTTGCATATCCATTAAACTTGACAGGAGCGGCAGGCCCAATGAATCCTGGAGTCATCTTTAACCGTTTATTGGGCACTCAGTGAAATCCTTTGAAAATCAAAATTTCAGGCGAATAGTGTCATTGGAATCCAGGAAAAGACCTTATTACGTTTGTAACAGTCAAAAAATATGGATATTGCGATAGCAAAAATGAATGTCAATGTAATAACAAGAAACGCCAACTTTCCCGAATATATTAAGAAAAATAACAAAAGTGCTTCTATAAGAAATTCATGAAAAACAATCTGAAAGTGAAAGAAACACTTTTTTTTTTTTTTTGGTACAACATAACCTTAGAGGCATTAATGCTGATACTGGTACTTATGTGTTTTACTTCATAAACCTAAATATAATTGTTAACAAGGTGTATTAACTCTTTAACTTTCCTTTTTAACTTTTCAGTTAGCTTTTTACCTTTTTTCCTGACTTGTTAACTTTTTTTTTCCCCAACTTAATATACAGTAGGTAATATATCATACATCATACCAAAAAAGATTTACAGCCACGTAGCAGTATCTTTGCTGAATGGCTGGATATAGATCTTGTGCTTCTAGACCTCACTGAGGGACAGGGGGGACTCTATTTGTAAGGGGTATGCAAGTGATCAAAAACACTAACTTGCCCTATAAAGAGTTAAGCAGAGTAACTTGTGAAAAAAGCTCTTTCAACAGGTGCATTTGATATAGGGAGGGTGAGGAGTTTAATTGCACCAAGCGTTAAATCCTGAAAGCAGTAGTTTCCTCCAGCATCTTTAAAAGATTCCTCCTACAACCAGAATGCAAAGATTTTCAGCACCAGATCCACCTGCTGCTAAAACCAGCATAATTTGTGGCGCCACTACACTAGTTCTCTGTTAAAACACCCTGGCAGATGACATTAGCCAATCAGTGATGGAGAAAGGTCAGAGAGGCTTTGCTATGAACCAGTAATGATGTTAGATTGGTGGATGTGTGTTTTAATATGTTAACTCAAAAACTGCCAATCTGACTCCGAACCAGCCCAGATTATCTCACCCAAAGCAATTTTTACCCGCAAAATCAAAATGATCTGGCAACACTGTTCCTACTCATTTTGTCATCTGAACTTGAATGTTTGACGATGGTTACTTCAGAGCTTGCATCTTTAATATGACTGTCTAGGCCTCGTTGTCAGAATCTAGATTTTCCCTCCATTTATATGTCCGGTCTGTCTAGGTTGGATCACTGTCATTTTGGAAGTGAAGCTCCACCACACACTGAAGTCTTTTCACTCTTTTTTATTTTTTGTTTTTGAAGGATCCCCAATATTTAGCTTCATTCATTTTCCCTTCTGAAGAATAGTCAATACTATAATGTTGCCACCACAGCATTTTACAGTGACGATGGTGGGGGTCTATTTGGATTTAAGCGTTAGGATCCCATTAAACTTAACATCATAAATGTACAAATAAAATGTGTATTTTTTGTGTTATTTGGGGAAGTTTCTGTTTTCCCTCTTTTCCCTGAAGGCCAGATGTAAGGAGTAGATTATTTACTGGCATCTGATGTTTGTTCACTGATGCTATTTGAGGAAAATTTGAGTTTTTTTTTTTTTTTTGTAGAATTAAGAAGCAAAAATTGTAAGTGGCATGAATACTTTTCAAGACGCTGTATTTGTGTTTGTGCAGTATGCATTTTATTCATGATATTTAACTGTTGTTGCACATTTACCTACTCTGGTTGATTGATAAATATATATGTAGATTTGAACATAACAAATACCTTATAGTAAGAATCAAAGCCATAAAAACACTTTTATTTGGCTCTAAAAAACAGAATTAACTTGATCTCTTTCGAATTAAGATACTCTGTAATATTCAGTTGAATATTTTTCATCCTTTCTTTAAAAACAATTATTTTTCTCTCTCTTCACACAGACTCTAGAAGTTGCGTGTCAACATCTAAACCTTTACCCCATGCTAATTACCTAGTAACTCGAGCATAGAGAAAATTCATTAGAGCTTGGCAACAAGCTTCTGTTGAATGTGTGGCTGTGGGATTGACAAAAATGACAGCGTAAGTTATCGAGTACTATTCCCTGTTTAACCAGTCAGACATGTCATCTGCGGTCTGACTCATCCTCTAAAGTTACATGGCATCCTGTCACTTTGCTGCTAGCCAGTAACTAATCAAGGGAAGGCCAAACCCAATGGTAACCTGCTGCTGCTGCTGTTTGTTTTGATTCTCACTTTTCCATAATACACTAATTAAATCTTTAACAACAGTACAAGTACTGCTTAACTCTTTTTATAATTAATGAGATATTATAAAACCAACTCAGTATTATTTTACTCTGATAATTTAATTTTGTTTTAAACATTTAAAAGATGGACTAAGGTGGGGGGGCTGCATTTAAATTGTTTAAACGTAACCTTTAACCTTTAAAAATAGATCAATCCTACTAGAATCCTCTCATTTGGCTGCAAGAGCTGAAGATGCTATACCCTTTCCTCTGCCTACATCCCGCGGAATGCTTTCAGTTCTGTATCGAAGGTCAATGAAATTACAGAAAATTCTGTCAGACATATTGATAGTGATTGGGTAAGTATTGTTATTGTTTTATTACCCAAAAGTAGCGTTATGCTTTTAATATTCACATAACCTTGTCTTCCATTACTTTCAGTGGAAAGAGCATCAGAGTACTAAACAGACTAGAAAAACCCAACAAAAAAGACATTTAAAATGAAAAAACAGCTTTACATTTATTGCCTTTATTGTAAGTTTAATATTTCTAATGTTATACTTGATTTGTTACTAGAAATGTAACAAATCAATTCAATGGCGTAAGTATCGTTAAGCAGAGTATGCATTTGCTTAGGGGCCCCCCTTCACTGACACCTGGTTGGGCCCCTATACAATTGTGGACTAGGACGTCTCTTTGCAGATGTAATGGTCCGAAAAATTTCTCTTTAACCCACCTGATACTACATTAACGGACAGGACCTTATTTATACCCCAACACATGCCAGATTTCAACATGATGGTGAGCCGTTAAAACACGACACCAATAGCAAAGCACACAGTGGTACTTTTAATTACTATGTTAATAACTGTGTATGGTTGATTAGACGGTTGGTAAAAAAATACACTCATATAATATGTTTCAAACCGCAATAAAGATCTTAAAAGAATTATGTATTTGAGTATTTTATTTTTTACAATACGACTTGGAATTATGGGTAATCTGGAGCGCCTCATATGGGGCCCATCCAGATAATGTTACTTACGGGCCTATTGTTGTGTCATTACGGCACTGGTCTGATTTTAGTGTCAAAGGCTAAATCTTTATGCTAACTACCAGTGACGTGCAAGTCCTGGTTTAGGTTATCATGACTCATTCCCTGATTATCATTGATTTTGCTACGTATCTCATTACAACAAGAGACCTTTTATAGACTGGCTAATAAATATCAATGCAATCAACAGAGCGTGAACTAGTCTTTGAAAGAAATATGTCACTCTTGAATAACACAAAAGTTGTAAATGTTGTAAGCAACTGTGTTTTTTAATTCTACTTGTACAATGATGTTGTAAGCTTGCAGTCTGTGCCCTATACTGCCTCATGCAGCCTACCAGGATATTCTGTTTATGCACAAAGCATATACTGCTGTAAACTCCATGTCAACATCCAGCACATCTCATTTAAGCTGGGAACGTACATGTAAAAAGCACAAACTGACCTTGAAGATCTTTCATAAGCATTGCACAGCTTGTACTGGTCAAGAGTTGAAGCTCTGATCATTATTTTTCAGGATGTAGGAAATCCTTCATCCTGTTAAAATTTCTTAATGGTGGACCAATCATTGTTAGATTTATCTCTGGTCAGTTAGATTAATAAAGCATAGCACAAATATTCTTGCTTCAGCATCTGTAGTATCAGCATCGGCTTAAATTATCCACAACTTGTTCTGCGCTGCAGAAAACATGATTGACAGCATCACTATATCGCTGTTGTTTTTGCGTATTTTCACATTTAGCAATTGAGTGCAGCAGCCTCTTTGATGACTGCTGACAGCATATGAATGTCTTTTTTTCGGGTGGTCCCTTGATGCTCGCAAATGCAGGAAACGCCGTTGCTTCGCTGTTCTCTACTGGCACTAATTTCATTATCAGACCTCAGAGCTCATTAAGCCCAAACAGATGTGGCACAGAGAGATGTGTTGCTTATACAGGGTGGCACGTGAAACACAGAGGCAACTTTTTATGGTGTACTTCCTCTAGCATCTGTCATTGTGACAGTGGATGAAGTAAGTTGCCTGCATGGTGGCAGGTGGTGCTGTCCATTAGTGGTTGTTTGTCTACTTTGATATGCATCAGCTTGTCTCAAGATATCTGCAGATAATATATGGAACTGCCACATGTACACACACTTGCATATATATATTTTTGTTTTGTACATTCTGCAATAATGTACTTCTGAGATTTAAACTTGTTATATTTAATCATTTTTATGGGTGAGGTGGTGGTGCAGGGGTTAAGCCACTGCAAATATATTAAGGCCTTGGTCCTAAACTAGCTGTAGTGGATCTGAATACCAGCCCCTTGACCTTTGTTGTAGGTCCTTTCTCCTCTCTCTTCCCGTTTCTGTCTGCATATTTTAAAAATAATTTCATCATGTGCCAAAAAAAATCTTTAAAGAAAATAAAATATTATCAAGGCTTTCAATATTGGTGCAGAATTAAAATGGTATTCAAATAGCCACTGGACCCTATTTTACAGTTCTACAATCTCTTATAAACTGTCCTTGTGCAGACACCCTGTAGTCTGAATCAACTAAATAAAGTGTTATTATAACAGACTTGTGATTTTGCTGCCAACAGGGCAAATGTAGCCCTTTTAGTGTCCCAGGCTGTCAGTAAAAAATAACTAAATGCTTTTAGTTATTTTCCTTTTTCTGGTAAGCCTTTACTCTTAATACGCTGTTTACTAAAACATGCTTTTGGTTTTAAGGTTACTTTTGTTTTTTATGTGTCTGCATATCGCCCTCATGTCTGGTTTGGTGTTTGCTGATGCCAAAAATAGAGCCTATAACAGAATATAGTGATCTCAACAATACATGGACTTCTATGTACATGATGCACGAAATACCATCAATTATCATAAAGTCAGTGTGTGCGCATTAATAACATTGTATAAAGGTAGTTTTTAGTAATTTCTTGTTGTCCTAAATACACACTTTGCATGTCAATTACAGTAGATACCAAACCTGGGAAAAAGATCTTGGCCAAGTTTCTTTAGGTCACTTCAGAACTTTTTGTTACTTTTCCCTTTTGCCAGTCTGTGTTTCATTTTTCTAGTGTAATAGAAAGAGTTGGGTTTACATGTTCAAGCTTTCTCTCCCTGATTCTTTCCTGAAAATAGATCACTTGAAGCAAGACTTTGAATAACACTTTATAATGGATATGTATTTGACTATGAGACATGACAGCAAGTTTAACAGAACTGCTTTTACTCAGACAGGGAAACCAGAGACATTTCAGAAATGCCTCCGGTTACAACAATTGCATGCACATTGTGTCCCATCTTAACCTTCACATCAGAGTATATTTAAAGTAAAGAATTTCTATTTACTTCAATTGTAATTTAGTGGAGGTTTTTAATCATTGAATTAAATAAAGATTTGTAAACTTTCCATTTTCCCAATTATATCAGCTGTGATCCTTGTTTGTTTGAGTTGACTTATAAAAAAAACATAATATATTATTGCCCTTTACATTATCACTGTAGACTTTGAGGTTGGTATAGAAATCTACCTTAAATTATCCACAATACCCCCATGGTGATTTGAATTATTCAAGGAATCCAAAACACATTTCAAATATGTATCTTTAAAATAAAAGATAGATATTTACATAAAAATCTATGTTTGCTCTTATTGTTCAGCTGTAATCCCAGCCATTTTCATTAGTTGCTAAAATAAATTGTTCAGACGTTGTCATTTAGCATTATCTCTGAAATGACTGAGTTTGGCCATCATCACCAATCAGTGATTCATTCAACTGGGAAAATGAATTGTCCACCTATGAATTTTAACCTATACGTATATTTTTGGGCCATTTTCTTTAGCTGTAGCTTGGATGTGAAAAAAAAAAACAAAACATTGCTGTACTTCTCTTTTGCAAATCTCATAAAACAACATGAGTGTTTCTTCATTTGTCATTGGTGAGAAATGAATTGTGCCTCAGACTTAATTTGGGAAGGAGATTAAACAGTAATTACATCTTGACATCCAGTGATTATTTGCTTTTTAAATACAGTCAGTCAGTTTTACTCGGCTCATTTGCAGCTATCTTCTGTCTTTTGCTCTTGATGGAGGATTGAGGCCATGTTGTTACTCATCCTGAAGCCACAGAGCAACTTTGTAGTCTAAGCATGTAAGCTTTTTATCACGGAACAGTTTCAGTGAGATAAGCTACGGGTTAATTTAGGGAACATTAAGCTTCCCGTCAGACTCCACAGCCGATGCCTCGGTTTGAACTTTTAGACTTTGTTATGCTGCCGGAGTGGATTTACTCCCTGCAGAAAGAAAACAGCTAACAGGTCTCACGCTTGTTGAAGTCAACTGGCTGAACTCAATCACACCAAGATGTCCTTTTGCAGGGCCTGAATCGGCACATTCTGACAAACTGGAAGCACTTATTATTTTCCATCCCACTCAGGATTGCCCCTTGCTTCGGTGCTGCATCATGCTTCCCTCAGCCTCGCCTCAATGCTCCGTCAGCAGGTCCACATGTCACTGTCAGCAGGCAGCATGGAAGAGCGTCCAGTTCTAAACTTCAGGCGCATCAACACCTCCCTAGGGGTGCCGGGACCCCGCACAGTCTGGTTGTGCCAGGTCAGTTTAGGCCAGTCTTTGAGTTGAATGAAGGTGTTCTATGTCCTAAGAAGAGACGAATAAGCAACAGAGGCTCCAGCCTGCTTCGAGCATATGGCCCCCCCAGTTAACCAAAGGCCCGTTGGTAACCTTTGAATAGAACCCCTCGTAAAAGCATGCTTTTTAAGTCTGCGCATCACAGTAAGGCTGTGCCTGTCCTTCGTTTGGCAGACCCTGGCTGCTCAGCGGGCACTGGTACATGAGAATAAGCAGGGAACAGCTGGTCCATTCAGAGCAGACTGCTGCCCTACAGGAAACCCTCAGTAGGTCCTCACAGTCTGGTTCATCAGCACCCACAAACTCAACAAAGCCTTGGCTCACATCGTTTCCTCATTTATCCTTATTTCTGCTTGCTTTCTTTTTTACTTTTTGTCCTTTGGCAGCCTTCTTGGTCTAGATTAACAGTATTAATGAGGCAGATAAATCAGACTGAAGTGACAAATATTAGTCTGCTGGATTCTGAGCTTTAACGTCTAAAAAAGTCCTACATACAAATATTCATTCTAATGCTAATTCTACCTTTTCTTTTTTTTCATATTAATCCTGGCACTATGTGAATCCCTCAGTCTTTGAAGTATTTACAATACCTTTAGTATGCAGTAAAATTCATTAATTCAGTTTATTAGCTTGGATTATGTTCTCACAGTAATGAGCGATGAAGATGGCTCATAAGAATATTTTGATCAAACCTGATAAAACTGGGCACCATTCTCCTTTATGATGCTAGAATGATGAATTGTTTCAAGGAACGGTGATGTTCTACCTGTTCTCCTTTTCTCTCAAAATCCTATTTAGTTTTTTTCCCTCAACTGTTGAAATAATTTTTTTTCTTCACATCAGAGCTCTTTTAGCTTACTGCTTCTTTGATATAAAATGACAAATTCTCTTGGGAAGAAACATTCCCAAGCCTCAGCTCAGCAGTCAGCACTCCTTTTCTGTTAAGAGGCAACAAAACACTTGAGCAGTAAAGCCCCTATACTTGGATTGAAGCAGGTGGGTCATTTCCTGGCCACACAGAGGCCCAGTGTGGAGACTTAAGGACGGTCAGAATGAAAATGTGCGCCTCTCATCCTGTCTTTTTCTTTCATTCAGAGTAGACTGCAAATGAGGATAAAAAAAAGCTGTAAAAAAAGGTACCAAAATCTGAGAGCAGAGCCGGAAAAAGTCTTTGAGAGGAAATAAACACCACTGAGTGGGAACAGGAGCTTTAGATATTGAGGTATGGTGATATTTCTCTCCTGCAATAGGTCTGTTTCACAAAGAAACTTCTATCTGAGGTCTACATGACCTTGGTGAAATTAGCACGGAAAATTTCCCCCACATTTTTCAGTTTTTAGCAGAAGAAAATTATGCCTACCTATTAGAAAGAAGTAAATAAATTGTGACAGCGTGGTCACAGTTTACAGTATCAAGGAAGAAATAGGGCTAGGAAATTATTAGCTTTGCAATATAATCACATTTTAATGAAAAACTGTTTCCAAATCGCAAATGTGCTTAATTTTAGTCATATTTTATTTAATAACAGTAATACAAATTGTCTCCTTCCAGCACTTTAGATGGAGATAATACTCTTAAAGGGAGTTTTCTGGTACAAAGAAGTGAAGAATCGCAGGTAGCATGTGAGTAGAAGAATGCAATTTTTTACACAAAGGTTAAAGTGAAGTTCAGCGAGCTTTAAAAATCATTTAGATTGGTTGAATTAAATCACAAATTTGATTTTTGGCAAAATTGTTCAGCCCTAGGCGGCATCTTTTTTTCCTTTTTAGTTAATAGTTTTTAAAGTGACCTAAATTTGCTGTTTCCATCAAAATATTTAAAGACTGCTATACTTTTTCTTTATTTAAAAGTGACCAAAAGGTTTTATTTTGTTATGTTCTTATTTATCAAATTATTTTAGCCACATTACAGAAAAATATTCCCTTTCAGTTTAGCACAAACATTATTTTGTATAGTTTTCTTTCACATCTTCTGGAATTTCATTGGTTAAAAACAGACTTCAAACATGTTCATCCATTTATTACTTAATGAATATAATTTAGATGAGTTTTGTGGGTTTTTGTTTAAAGTTGTGTGTTTTTAAAATGCCTGCCCTTGGTTTTATATTTAGTACAAATAACCTGAGGCAAAGTACAACAGCCTGCCTCCGTATTACTTAAAGGTTGCCTTGAATTTTTAGAGGCCTCTTTGCCTTGGAACAACTCCTCATCTTTACCTTGCAAGTCCAGTGGGATTGTTAGCAGTGAGTGTTACATTTATGCATGCTGTAGTCAATATGCAAACCACTGCAGGCAATTCATAAAGCATGTTTGTCTGAGGAGGGATTAGACGGTTTTGTTTGTTTAAAGATCTGCAACTTCTAATCTATTTTCTCTAAGTTACTGTACTACTGGTTTTTACAGTACAGGGTAATTTAGTGTAATTGGAATCTTTTAGGCGTCCTACTGTGGAAAAGTGCTGCAAAGTGTCCCAGCATAAGCAGCCTGCAGCATGTTTTAAATGAGTCTGACCTAGTATTTTCAGCAGAAGATAGGAATGAGTGGGGTGGGGTGTTAAAAGAGAAGAGGGGGTTCATTTGCAGCCACCGCAGCACTTTTCCCCAACCTTGTGGCTGGCCTTTGTTCTGTGCTTCTCTTGCTAGCTTCTCTTCTGTTCCCTGCGGGTTTGGTTATCAGTCGCATATTTATCAAAGTTTCTCTGCAGTTCCAGCTTGGCTCCAGTTTCTTCCTGTTTCCAATGTAGCCTCCTCAACAAAAATCATAATGGCGGGGGTTCCAAGATATCTGGTGGGCTGTCTGTTTATCTGCAGCCTCAACTCCTTGGTTTCTGTTAAACAACGGTGAATCAAGACTGACCGACCTTGCTTCCCTTCACAGTTGCACTCCTCACATCCTGACAAAGGAAAGCCACTCTGGGTCATACGCTGACGGACACTTTCGTCCCTCTCCTTCCCTCTTCTGCATTCTCCCCCGTCTCTTTCTTCGCCCTGCCCCGCAGCTTGACTGTTAGGAGGAATATTGCATAAGAGCTGAACAGCTTTTCCTCATAGAAAAAAAAAAAAGAAAGAAGGATTTTAATTGAAAAGGAGATCCGGTATGAAAAACTCCCTGTTTCTTTTCAGGCCTCTGTTCTGTGAAAGCACGGAAACGTACCAGGGGGAAGAAGGCTGAGTGTACAGGGAGAGTCAATGAAAGAAATAGGTCAGGTTCTTAAGACAAAATGAAAGACGGGGAGTTTGACATCCCGCCTGTCTCTCCACTCTGTGTAATGATCTTTGAGTTGCCCTTTTACCTTTTTTTTTTCCCTCTCTCTGAGAAACTGCTCATACAGTTTTCTGTCCTGAGTGACGGTAGATTATTTCAACAATAAAGATTTTTGTCTCTAGAGTTTAGAATAATAAGTCAAGCCTATGTATGTTTTCTGTATTGCTATAGAATAATCCTAGCAGAAGCTGTGTGGGATGTAGGCTCAGCATGTGTTTGTGTTTTGCATCCTGTAGATAATAGTACAGATAAAAACACTTTGATTTAGCTTCCAAAACCTTTTCCTTCATTACTTAATTAGAAACTATCTTGATTTGAGTTGGATGAGTTAAAGTGTAAATAGATTTAGGTTGAAAACAGCAGACTTACATGCTTCCTTGCAAGCATAGAGCACCAACTTATCGTTTAAGGCTTCTCACCCAGGACATCAAAAAACTTTGCTTTTTCAGGGGTAATACCCTGATACCTGTAAGCCTGAGAGGCTGTGTGCTGATTGGACGGGTTGACTACAAAGATCACCTGATTATTCTTTATTGCTCAGGCTGCAGATGATCTAGATCTTTTAGATTTACCCAGGAGACCTGAGTAAGTCTAAAACGATGAGTGTACACCGCCGCCCACACAGCAGACCTTTCAATCTAATAACAACACTTTGCAAATATGAGACAACATTGTCTGATCATTTATTCATCGCAGCTGAAGATTTTACAAGGTCAAGAGCCATAGAGTGAAATGCTGCTCTTTTAATTGGCTTTGATCCATGGATGATGCATTATTAAAATTACCTTAATGTGCTAAGGCGAGCCCTAGAAAGTGTTGAATCAGGAGATAAGACCGCAAAGAGCAAAAGCTGAATCGCTGCCTTGCTATTTTATGACTGGGGAACCTTCCAATAGCTGTATGGAAGGGTTATTTCATGATTAGTCTGTTCTTAAGATATACTGAGCCATTGTGAGAGAATGGCTCAGTATATCTTTGCTTCCAGATTGGTTGGCTCCTTTAGATCTGATTGATGCGTCTGGGCTTGTTTCTGCAGGGCTCTAAATGGACTTTATATTTATATATTGAAGGGATTGGATGGTCTGTTGTGTAAAGGAGCAGTTTGCTGATCATCCCCTTTGCTAAGGTGAATTTGTAAGAAGTATCCAGCAGTCTGCTTTTCACAAATGCTGTCAAAGCCAGCTGCTGAAGAAGCTGACGTACATTACGCTATTACAGAATTAGATTTCAACAGACAAACATCTCCTATAAACTAACATGAAAAGTAGATATTTCAGATATTACCTAAACTTTAACTTTTGCTTTACATTAATGTGCTAACCACAATCACTGATACCAGACAGATGGTTCATCCAATCACCTGCCAAGCATTTTTTTTTTTTAAGTAGCTGTTCATTTTCACACACCTAACATGGCCTTCTTCCCAGTGCTCTGTAACTAACCATCTGCAATGTCGGGTTCAGGAACCTCGTTCTTCTATCACTTCTTTTTTTTTCTTTAAGTGATGTCTGTCAGGATAAATGTATGAATTTAAAAATTAAACACTAGATTCAGTATTTTACATCCCTTGAAGTGTGTTGGATGGATAGGTAGGAAAATGCAAATATTTTTTTGCTTTTGTTTCATTTGTGTTTGTATTTAGCAAAAACAAATCTAACCCAAGGGTTTCAGTTGTAAACTGGTTTCAGGAACGTTCTATGATGATCTTATTTTAGAGTTATGGGTAAATATTCCAACCATTTTTGACTATAACAAACTTAAAAAAATGCCACAACCGCATGGTTCATGTTTTTTTGTTGTTGTTTTTTGTTTACTGGGTTTTAAAGAAATAATCCAAATATATTATAGTTGTTAAGATGTTTACTGCTGCTGCTCAGGTTATAAAACAATATCATCATCTCTTAACATTCATCATCTAAAAAATGAAAAGACAGCTGCAAACCTACCAAGATATAACCTCCCACAGGCTGAGGAAGCAAAACATTAATTAGGGAAATGACTATAGAGATGATTGGAACATGCCCTTAAAGACAAGCTACTCTAATTACATTAATATATGGCCACACTTTTAAGATTTTTTTTTAAAATATATATATATTTTGAAACATTTATTGTTTCAGTTTACCCTTGTGCACTGTGTGTTGGTATGTCTCATAGAAAACCAATAAAACACAGTGTCTGTGAAATGTGACAAAACCTGCAAAAGTTCCAAGGCCATGTGCACAGTAGTCTGGCTAGGATACAAAGTGGTCACCTTCCTTTTAAATTGTTGCTTTTAGGTCTTATAGATCAAAAAGCTGAAGGGAATATTTACATCCTTATGCTGCTACTTTAAAAAAAAACCTGAACCTTCCAGTCAGTTTTCTAAGACATTTATTCAATCAAGACACATTTAATTAAAATGTCTTCTCTGCTCAATGAGTGTGTAAAAGGTACCTTAGCCACCTATATTCTGAATGATAGAATACATAAAGCACAGTGGAAGCTGAAATTAGATCGTTCTGCTCTCTTGAACCTTCGTCCATGTGTGATCAGCTGATTGACTGTGACATCTAACGACATTACTGAGAATTAAAGGCATTAATGTTGTCTGGATGGGAGCTGGTATAATGGAGACCCTGCACATGACAGTAAACTGACCCAGAGCCTTGTCTAAATGACTTTAAAATGAGTGATTGGAAATGGTTCAATTTACGCTCATTGTTCTTTTCAGAGAGACGGCGTAGGCTCAGGTGGGTTGCATAATACATTATGCATTTTTTTCCCACCTGGTTCCATCTATTAGAAATGACATTAACAAGAATATTCAGAGTATATTTAATCTTGCTCAACAGGAAAATAATAGTGTATTGCAGGTGCAAAGCACAAAAAACGGTTTTGCAGGTGTTCAACATCCTGTAGGTTTGGAGTTTGCACATTTTACAAACCACTTCCAATAATGTAGCTGGTTAAATGTTATATTTTTAATGTATTTGATATAATTTTATATGGATTAGTGGAGAAAGTGAACTCCCTGGACGTAGCTTCTTAACAAAGTGTGTCTCTAGCTCATAGAAATAAGAGCCAGAGCTCAGTGCTGGTTAGGAGCAGGTTATTCTGCTGTCAGAGGTCTGTCAATATCAGAAGCATGACTGCAGTTTGAGACCAGCTTTCTCAGCCTGTCGCTGCTCTTTACACTCATCCTCCACACAAACTTCTTTTTCTTTGATGCGTTCGGCCGCCTGGCTGTTGTTCTAATGGAAGAACTGGCTCAGCTTTTAAAAGCGCTCAATTAAGCTCAATCGAGGGAAGGGGGGATATCTGCGTGTTCCTTAATGAATCTCAGGAGACAAGTAATTATGACGTCTGGAGAATCTGATCTCTGCATAAAGATGAGCGGATCCAGTCTGACACATTAGCGAGGATTGAGATTTATGTGATGGGGATGTACTCAGTTGTAGCGTGTACCTATCTATGGAGTGTGGCAGGAATAAAAGGGCAGTAATTTATGGGCTTCGATGCGGCAGAAAGGGATGGTAATTAATGTCCGCCTATAAGCAGAAGGTCACAGGCTTGACCGCTGCAGACCTTAATTCCAGAATTTACAATCATGATTACATCTCAGAATCAAGAGATTCTTGTTTGAGTTTCAGTCGTATACTTTAGACCTTGTGGCTTTATCAGTTTTGACCGTTTTTCACATTTTTGTCGTGTACTTTATTGAAAATTTATGTAATAGATCACAATAAAGAGGCTCGTTTTTGTAACGGTGAGGGAAAATGACAAAGGTTGATGTAATTTCCTGGTAATTCTAATGTTTTGCTTTATAGATTGGGGAGATGGCTGTCCCTCATATCGAGAAGTCCTCTCTGTCCCTCTGCCAAGCACCAGTGTCATAAACACGGCCACACTTTTTGCCAAAGTACTTCCACAGATGGCTCAATGAAGCTATCTCCCTTGCTGTTCCTGTTTATTCAGCACCGCTCATCCCCATAATGAAATAGCTTCATTACAGCAATTTGCACTCGTTCAGCATTCTGAGAGGATGTGCAGATGCTCAGGTTGCAGCGGTGAACAGTGAGAAAATGAAACTTGTCTGTCTTTTCCTATAAACAACAGTTGTTCAAACGACGGAGACATTTCTATGATGTCCTTTACAAATGACTCGTTTAGGCAGCAGATGGTAATCTTTAACACACATTTACAGTTACAAACAGTTTATGTGGTCGATTAAAAGTGCCATTCTTCCACTAACTTGGACAATGATGAGAAAAAAGTACACCCTATTCAGTTGGATCTCACCCTCACTAAGCTGGAGCAGCTTGTGACCTCAGGTCGGCTCCCTGTTCCTAATAGACAGTGCATGACTTTTTTTTTTACTTTATATTATCTGAAGATCTCTTTGTCTGACATTTCTTGCTTTCTATGTATATGCATCTATGTTCTTGAACCTCAGTCGGCCTCGGCAGATGGCCCCTTGCACTGAGTGTTGTTCTGCTGGAGGTTCCTTCCTGTTAAAAATGGAGTTTTCCTCTCCACTCTCACTACAAGCATTCTTGTTTTATTTCCTCTCCACTCTCGCTACAAGCATGCTTGGTTTGAGGGATTGCCTTTGAGTCAATGAGTCGATGCTGTCAGCTGGGTTTCCTTAGATAGAAAACTTTGAATCAATTTGACCTTATCAACTGGGTCAGTTGTCTCTGTAAAGTGCCTGGAGATGACATGTGTTGAGAATTTGCGCTATATAAATAAACTGAATTGAATTGAATTCTTTAAAATGCAGCTCTTCAAAGCACAAAAAGGTTAGTTTGGTGTCTGTTAAGTAGAGCACAGAACAAACAACAAATATCTTAACTCGGCCAGGTATTGAAGCTAAACAGTTTTACTTTTATTAAGTTCCCAAAATCAGTAATTATCTTCAAATTTGGTGGGATGACCCTGCAGAGAACCCTTGCTTTTACCATTTGATTTAATCCAACACTGTTTTAACAAAATAAATATATTGGGAGAAAAGCATAAAGTCTGCAATTGCAAGGCAGAGAAAGGATAGAGTTGCTCCGCCCAACGCGCGTCAGACACACTTTTCGACCGCGCAGCCAGAGCAGCAAAGATGCTTCAGCCGCGTGTCAGAAGCTGGTACAAGCAGCAAAAATGAAGTAACAGACACGATTTTGCTGCTCTTGCTGCGTCCGGTGTGAAAGCAACATGATTCACTCCGCTCTGGCTTTGCACTGCCCACGGGCTGCTGAGAGGAGGATGGCTGCGCCGGCTGCGGTCCGCTCTTCTTGCAATCAAACACCGAGTAACTTTCTGCTCTTAAATTGTTTCCGTGCACGATGTATTGCATTGCGCACTATTAGCATCAGCGTTAATAAAGTGAAGACGCACTTTTGACCTGGGGGGCATTTTAAAGGGGTTCCATCATGACGTTCGCAACCAGTTCACAACAGATACACATGAACCCTGGCTGTAGGCGTGACCACCTGTGTATTTTTCCTGTATGACGCAATCACGTTAAGTGTTACAGCCAATCACCGAAACTTGGTACCGAAAGACGAGGCATGTTTCGATACTCTGTAGAACCGAAGCATTTCGGTCGGTACCATAAAAGGACCGAAGTTCGGTACCCAGCCCTAGCCTTGAAAGCCTCCTACCTACGAACACCTCCATGTCTTGGATGGCCTTTCATTAATGTGTCATTGCATTCCCCATCCATAAAGAACAAAATATGATATCTCAGGCACATTGTTCTCACAGTGCTCACTCCTTCCGGTCATATCTTAAGTTTATCTTTTTTAAACTAATTTATTATCTTCCGACACTAATTAATGTATTGCTTTTCAATATGTTCAATAAATTTCACATAAAATGCTTATTTTAGGCATTTTTTTCCTTATCTGCTGGTCAAAATTTAATGTCTTTTTTTTCTCATTCAATTTGAGAAGGAAACTGTGTTTTTCATGTCTCTGGCTGCTTCAAGTCTGCATTTTTAAGATGCTGGATAGAATGTCAAAGATTGATTTGCAGTTATCTTTGGAATGTGATTAAACTACTCTCAAGTGTGCTCATCTCACCAGAGAAAAAGGAGTGCTGGGGTGTTTTCTGTTATCAGGAGGTAGTTTGATCCAAGGGGTGCTCTTAAGAGGCTTTCTGACTGTTAATTGTTCGCAGCTGGAGTAACTGGTGGATTCAGTGATGGAGTCTAGAGCAGGAATGTAAAAGATGCAAAGCCAAAAATAGTTTTAGCATATCACACAGCTGGCCACTTGGTCCAAGACTCTGACTCTTAGCCGCCTTGCTGGACACTTGTGCCTCATAGTGTTAATCTCTGAACACATTTACAGATACAGTTGTTTACATGCATACATTAAAATTTACATTTCTGTCATTTAATTACACTAATCTGGATTTTATTTAGGATCACCATTTTTTTTTCTAGCTGAAAGCCAGTGGGATGATTGGATCTTTACATTTTTGTGAGGTATATTTTAAAGTTTTCTTCATATTCAGATGTTATCAGTCATTTTTGTATGTCATAGATTTTTTTGCATTGGGTCAAACAAACAAAAAAAAACCAAAACACAACATTTACACAATCTTTTGTCTAGAGTATGACCCATTCCTTCACCTTAAGGACAGGGTTCAGGGCTTTGTGGTGGCCACTCTAGAAAGCCAGTTTTGATGTCCTTAAACCACTTTGTTGCTTTTTTGGCTTCACGCTTTAGTTTATGGATCAGCTATTAGATCCATTAAAACATTCTCGCAGATTTTTCTCTTCAGTTGCTTCTGTGTTTCTAAATGATGTTCTTTCTCCATCATATATCATTGTGTGAGCAGCTCTGGTCACTCCTGAAGTGAAACACCCAAAATGTGTGATGTTTTAAGGCTTGTAAGCTTTCCCTCTATTTTTCCAGATGTAGGCCTATCTATAGTGGTTTTGGTGTAACGTTTCAATGTTAACAGTCCCTTATCAACTTAATCTAGCATTTTTTTCTAGGGTTAGCTCATACATATAAGACAAATTTTTAGACTTGGACTTGCACAACCTTTATTGTCATTTCATATAGACAGAGTGCATACAAAATGAAATTTTGTTTTTCTACAGCTTTAAGAACATTTCAATTTTATGAAGCATAGCAGTGATCAAATGTGTCTGGGAAAAACATGATGCAAAAAAAGCATAGATATGGAAGTTCAGAGCATCAAATATATATGGTGCAAATATGCAAAGTTTTGTTTTGGTGTTATAAGGGTGATGCAGAGTCTGTGACTTGGTTTCTCAGCAGTTCAGCAGTCTGATTGCGGTGGGGAAGAAGCTGTTGCAGAATCTGCTGGCCCTGTATTGAATGTTGCAAAGCCTCTTCCCAGAGGGCTGCAGGGAGAACAGTCCATGGTGGGGGTGTGAGGGGTCCTTGATGATGTTATGGGCTTTGGACTCGCAGCGCTGGGATGAAATTTCTTTAATGATGATCCTCTCTGCTGTTCTCACCACTTTTTCTTCTAGTCTGAGGCGCTGCAGCCTCCACAACACACAGTGAGACAGCTGGTTAGAATGCACCACTGAGTCCGGCTTTCTTACAGTTTATTAGCATATGAGCTAACCTGGTTTAATTAGTTTAAACACTTTAATGTGAATTGATATATCTGTATGCTTTATATATTAATAAACCAGACTTGTTGATTTTAATAGTTTTTTATTTGTTATTAACATAGCTGATATCAAGGCCATTTTATTGAGATTAGCATACATGATATTTTAAAAACATAAACTTTTTTACTAAAATGCACCTTTTTTCCTTTTTTCTGTTATACCTATCTGCCCATTCCATTTATTGAGCAGTTTTGTGACTCCATAAAGAATCTGGATTTGGTTTCCTTTGCTCCTGTATGTTTAGCATTAGTGCCCGGGATAAAGGGTGGTAGATGGGCCTGAGGCTGTTCGGAGGGAGACAGATGGTGGATTATCCAAACAAGTGGACAAATTACCTTGGATTCCCCTCTGTGCCTGGGCACTGTAGAGAGGAGCGAAGAGGCCAGTGGGCAGACCTGGCAACGGTGGATCAGCTCATTTGGAGGGCTGACCACACACTGCTCCATACCCTTTCAGGCATATTTATAGTTTTTTTTTTCTTCCCTTTTTCCTATTTATTTTGTGTCCACTTTCACTTGTTTTATTCTATTTGGCATGGCGTCTCTCTGCACAAAGTTACCTTTTGTTAGCAGATTTCTCCTTGGCCGTCATAACTCAAAGTGAACTGCACCGCAGAGGAGCTTTTTCTGATTGATTTGCTGCCTACCATGTGTAGGAGTATAATTATGTGGGGAGGAGCAACAAATGGCAACTCAGTCGAAATGTGTTGTAGGTAAAACAATGGGTAGGTCATTTATAAAAAATAAAAAAAACATAACAGTGTCATAAATTCAGCTGGACTTCACTAGCAGCAGAGAAGCTAATCTCGTTTACCTCGAACGTTTCTAAAAAGTCATGTGTCACCTTACAGAAAACACACAGGACACCTAATCTATCCACGCCATAGAGTAGGCCCTGATTCTGATAAATTACGCTTTTAGGTCGTGAATCCTAAGTCGTAATGGAGATCAAATGCTTCTTTCCTAATTGAATTGTCCTGCAGGCATTAGACGATCCATGTTGGCGTATCAGGACTGAAGCCAGGGGTAGGCTGGAGATTCTCCTCAACGAGTAATAAACGTTATTAATGAGGCTCTCTAATGGAAGCAGACTGCCATTTTTACAGGGCCAAAACCTCCAGGATAGAACTACCTCCTTGAACTGCATCAGCCACCTCATCTGTTGTATCCAATCAAATTTTTTTCCAAGTTGTTGGATTCTTCAGTATCTTTTACTCCAATTCGCAGCTACTCTTGGATCCTTTTGGGACTCAATCCCTGTTTCACAAGCTGCCAATGGAAAGGTCACTTATCTGACAGAGAATGCCTCTGCCCGTGTCCACTGTGTGTCCAGAGGAATTTACACAACAGCAGGGAAAAATGTCAGTGCACATCGAGAGTCGTGATAAGACACTTTCACTGTTATTGTTGTGTATGCTCCTTATTATTTAGGGTAGACTTCTTGTAAATGAGCCTTTGGACGATGAATCATGCTGTTTTTCCTTTATGATTACATGGTAAAACGTGTAATAACGCTTCACCACAAACACCTTCGTTTTCTGTGGTTGTTAGATGGAAAGGAAAGACTGACAAGCTTTGGAGAATCAGAGCCAGAAGAAATGGGCTCCTCCTTTTCCTGGCAGGATTCTGGTAGCTTCCTATGTCTCAGCAGGAAGTGCAAGAAGTCAGACTCCTTGGTCTTTCATCTCCACACCCACTGAACCAGAGCCTCCATCTCCACTGTAATGTTTGGTAAGTTGGGCCGTTTTCGCAGCGCCTCCCTCTCTGACGGAATCTATCACACATTTTATACTACAGAACAGCTCTGTGCAAAAAGTATGTTCTCCATTAGATGTATTATATTTAGATTTATTTATATACTCTTGGAATAACCTTTGTAAACATTAGCAAACCCCTTTTAGGAAGGTCCGTGATTGCTACAAGTTTTCTCAGTCTGTGGATACTGGCTCTCACTTTGGTTTACCGAGGTGCCAAATGATTTTGTAACCTTTTCCATATCCACACATGTGTCACTTTTATCTAACCCATTCTTGAACATTGTTTAGATCGGGCCATCATGTGTTGCTTTTTTGAGATCTAAAAGCTTAGTTTATGTCTTAATACAGGTTGCATATAAATGATTACTTAAATCTACAGGTCAGTATGAGGCCTAAACTTGCATGTTTTTTCTGAAGAAATGACAAATGTAATTGATGAGAGACCAATTTAATAACTGATTAGTATAAATTCAGGGTAAATTGTTTTAGATTTTAAGTGTGACATAAAAAATGAAAAGAATTCTAAAAAAAAAAGGGAAATACACGATCACAACCCATTGTGCAAATAAACAGCACATCAGACACTCAAGACTTGATCTGAACCTATAAATCATAAACCTCTCACCATGTACTCACTTGTTGGAAATCTGCTCCCACCATTTCTTCATCTGCCTAATTCCTTTTCTGCCCCTCCGAGACTCTCACTCAGCATGTTTTATTCATCGGGGGAAAACAGAGAGCCCGAGTTAGAATTACATTTGTCAGAGGTTAAGAGCACAACTGTGCATAGCGGAGAGATTATGACTGTTCGACATTCAACCACCTCACGAGTCTGGAATCTGGTGTGCGTGCTCCCAGAAGAAAACTGATGAGTCGCAGTCAGGAGGGAGGCAGCAGGTGCAAGAATGTGTTAGCGGCTCTGAACGGGATGGGTTTTGTCAGTCCACACTTGGCACACTGCAGGGAGGCAGAGGGGAGGGTGTATAGTTGCCCCGGTTTGACGTCTATATGCTCGTGTGCGTTGTAGTCAGCTCAATGCTCCTTGTGTCTTTCTCCGCCATCTCTTCGATGTGTACGTGTAACTACAGGTCTCATATTTGTGAGTCGGCCAGCTGACCTTTCCTTAATATGGACGTATATATGAAGGTAGTCACCCACACAGCTGGAGGAGGGGAAAAATCCAGAAGCTTCATGCTTGCTGGTTCCCTCAGCAGCTGAATACCAGGCTGAGAGCAAATATGCAACCTCATGAGGCCCTGACGTGGTATTAAGACCTCAGTAATAGATGGTTATAGCCTCTGTGGTGAAGGTTTTAGTGTTTGTGTGCACCCAAGTGGTTGGGTTTATAAATAATTATTGTGGAAAAAAAAACTAGGAGGTGTGGTATTTCTTTTACACACAGTGACGTTAAAGAGGAGATGGCCTAAACAAAATTTGCCATCCCTTTATACATCATGCAGCGCAGCTGTTTGCGGCCGTGATAAGGAGCTCCCCGTTCTCGTGACTGAATGCGTCTCAGTCTGCCTAACAGTCAGGCTCTTTTTGTTTTGCTTCAATCCTCATTTTGGCGAGCAGATTTTGGCCATGCAGCAAGCATTCCTGCTGAGGCTGGAGGATGCAGGCAAACCACAGGGAAGATGATTGCACTCCTGAGGGAAACAGTAGATGAATTAGCTGGGTCCATCTTTTACTGCATTTTCACTCCCTAAAAACACCATTTAAAGCCTTGTTTTTCAGACGCTTCCCTAGCAGTAATTGCCTTCGCCTCAATCGCCATCATCAGCATATGACGGTTGATGAAGTTTAGAGAAGCTGTCCTGTTTATTGGTTTATTCTGCCGGTAGCATGTAGCATAGCTTGGCATTCTCTTCAACCTTCCACCACAATGGCAGTTACTCCTTATTAGATCTGGGAAGTAGATGAGGCAAAAATTACTCACTCAGCATCATCCAGTTTTATTGGCATGAGTGTTTGTTTTTTATTGGCTCAGCGTTGGCTTCTAACTGCGGGGTACAAAGACATCCTTTGGGGAAACTCTTCCAGTCTGATGTGGTTTTTTTCTTTTTCTTTGGGGGAGTGAAGTTGGGGGACGTCAATGTCAAAATAGAGGTTCTTAAGCACCTACTGGTTCTTCTGTTGCTGCCGGTAAAATTGGTTGAGAAGCCCCTGTGACACGCAATTGCCAAATATCTGGGGTTTAGCCTGCATACACTGTAAACTTTGGGCTTGGCACAACAGATACAGACTATTATTTCAGAGCTCTGGCTGCTTATAAAGGTGGATGAGGCAATTAAAGCTACAGTGTGTAATAATTTCAGGGATATAAAGTCAGAAATGTAATATATTATACATAACTATGTTATTTATCATCATCTACGAGCTCAGCCTCTTAACCTTAATATTTGCGTTGCCTTAGAATTCGTTATTTATAATTACATAGGAGCGGGTCTCGCAGCCATGGAGGCAGACATCTTTGCGCTACGGCAGCGCAGAGCCAACAAACTAGCGATTGCGAGATCGCCCATTACGCTCGAAAGTAACTACGGCAAGTTGAGAGAGATGAACTGAGACGGTACTGAACACACAGACTAATGAAATACTATCTGTAAAATTATCTATGTAAACAAACCTCATCACTTGAGAAGGTAGGTGATGCGGACGTCGTGGAAGACATTTTGTCCCGTAACGCTCGCCGTACTGTTGGGGGGGGGGAGAAGCGGTGGGGGGGAGATGTTCATGTTGCTGCGGTCTGCAGTCTGGACGTTAGATGTCGCGGAAAATTACACACTGTAGCTTTAATAGTTTGCTTTTTATAATGGTTTTATAGTCTGTTTTTTACACCTTAATTGCAATATTTTCTTTTCATTTACAGTAGATTTCATATGACGTCTGGTATCATGTTGTGACTACTTTCTTTATAGTCTTGTTAAAGAAAAGTTTTGTTTCCATTATAGCCCTTACATATCTAGACGACAACACCACCAGTCTGCTGAAGGTTTAAGGGTATTAGAAAACAAGACACTAGCTAGAGATCACTTAGGTTATGGAAAATGAAAGGTGTGGCCTCCGTGGATCCATTGATCAGATTTATGAGCCGGGTGGCATGGGAGCCGTGTCAACGCAATAAACATATAATTGTGCTCTTCAAACCAATGCTGAATCATGTGTTGCTTTGTGGCAGGATGAGACAGAAGAGATGATGCCAGAAGAGACTCATGCCAACAGGGAATATGGTTTCAATGCAAGGGTGTTTATATTCCGCAATACTACTTTGTCAACTCTGGTCGTTAAATACTGTTAGAACATCTTTGAGTGGGTAAAGAAATTGGGTTAGAAATAGATGCTAAGTTCCAGAGT
Organism: Cyprinodon diabolis; assembly: GCA_030533445.1. Lineage (NCBI taxonomy): Eukaryota > Metazoa > Chordata > Actinopteri > Cyprinodontiformes > Cyprinodontidae > Cyprinodon > Cyprinodon diabolis. The sequence goes on along the minus strand of CM060065.1, from coordinate 41,018,336 downwards.
AATTTTCTGCTGTAAGCAAGGGTTTTGGGGCAGATTATTACCCAAAGATCCTGTTTCCTTGCTATGTTTTCATTTATTCACATTTAGTTAAGCAGGTTCATTCCACCAGGCCTGATTTGTCTGTTATCACTACTTTCACTAATGTTAGACAGGGGTCAGTAGGGCTGCTCTGACTGGTCTGTAGCTTTAAACCAGCAAACTCTGAGTATTTTGACTTCTTTCAGTCAGCGGCAGAAAAAGCGCCTCGTTTGTTAGATCGACCCACAGGAGCCAGCCGTTATCCCTATGTGCAGAAATGAGTCTTGGCCAACTGAATGGTGTTTAAAAAAACATGCCGTTGGAGTATGTTGAACGTTGTGACGATTAGTTGTCATTTTCAATATTCTATATTTTGTTTACTTATTATCAGTCTTTGTGATTTTCACGAGCTTTAATATATTGCTTTAGCATTCAAGTTTGGGTAGGGCTGCACAATATGGCCAAAACTTCAATCATGATATATTTGTTTTTAAATGTTGGATGATACAATATAATTTTGACATTGATTTACACAAAATAAAAGTGCTGAGAATGCCCACAACAGATGCCTATACAAAAATACGCAATGTAAAACTCTGCCAATATACAATTTTAGAAATATTTGCTTTAAAAAAAAAAACAAAGCACAAAAAATACATAAAACCACGATGGTGAGTCAGTTGCAAATGTTGTCATTATAAAAATCATAAAAAATTACATATTACTTTCATTTAATACATTTTTATTCTGCAGTGTTATATTATAATCGCTGTATTCAAATAATCTTATATAGGCATGGATTACTTCTAACAGGTCCTAAATTTGAGCTTCTGTTGCTTTTTGTTTGTTTTGTTCTTTTAAAAATGCTGGTAATGATCATCCAGCATGGCAATGTTAAACTCTTGTCGGAAGCAATTTATCGCCCATTATTTTATATCATTTTATTTTTTACAAATCCACATGTGCCAGCTGCTTCTGAAACCTAGACTTATTGTTATTTTAATTACTATATTACCTCCATACATTTATGGTTAGTTTTTCTGACTCATGTAAATGCTAGACGTTTTAAACTTAAGAGAACTGCAGAGGTCGTCTCTGATTTCCACCACCTTTTTAGTGTCAGAATGTTATGGCTTTTACATAAATGGCTGTGTTTTAGCTATATTTTAAACTGATTTATTTCTGCTCATTTTTGATCATTGATCTAAGGCCGTGAAGAAATAAAATGTATTCATTATTTCTCAATTTTGATTGTGACAAAAGAGCTTGAATGGAGCTGCAGACTTGCATGTAATATAGTCTGTTATCCAAAACAAAGGAGACATCTGAGATGTTTGAGCACATAGCCGCTGTGCAGACAAGAAGCTAACCCAGTGCCGAAATTAGATTACTGTTACACACATAGCATTTTTCCTGCAGGGATCTCACCAATACAACCGTCAAAATGAAACATGCTGATTGCTGTGACGTCTCTGTTCTGTGCTGCAGAACAGCAGCTTCTTCACCTAATGTCACAGAGGAATCATCCTGAAATCTGTTCAAACTCTCACCTACACAGCGTTACTCAGAGACCTATAAACCAGTCCTGCTGCTGTAGTTTATGAACTACCTCTGTATGTATGAGAGGCGATTGTTGCTCATTAGTGGGAGAACTAGTTTAGTCAAGATTTACATTACATCTTTTCTTTTGTTTCTTTATGGGGAATCTGTTTTGTTAACAAGCACTCATTTTCTACAGAGTGCCCTCAGGGCCGATTTATGTTAGTTGCTTTTAAGGAGTTATTCTGGTTTCTGTTACTCATTACGAAAAACAAGCTTTCTTTCTTAAGGGAAGCTTTAAATGATTGTAAACACAACAGATCTGAGGAAAATCTAAATAAGTAATTTTGCTTAAATTGATGCTTAGCTGATGTTTGGGTTTTGCTTTGTGCAGTCAAAGCTGAATTGTTTTCTTTTCTCTGCATTACTAGGTTAGCATTTATTTGCTTCAAAGTCTTGATCTCAAGTGGCAACACAACATAAATTGACAATATTATAAAAAATATCTTGTCATTTAAATGGAAATGACATCCTCTGGGCTTGTTGTTTCTCTTCCTTTTTATTTGTTAGCTGTCGTGTTGTCTTGTTTACTCCTCAGGGGCAGGTGCTCAGCACTATTGATGTGCCGGCTCGCCCCATGAATTTTAAAGCCCTTTGATTAACAGTAAGCCATGTGAGAGCTAATGAAATTTTGAAAATCTATCCCTTGGAAAAGTGATGCATCATCCCATCCAGCTTTGTCAAATATTGACCCGAAAAACCAGAGAGGGATTTGAAATTTAGATTTTGATGCAGTGTGACATTAACAACAAATCGGTTATTAAAAGAAGGAAATCTTATCACTCAAACAATGTTAGAAAATAATATACGTGACAAAAAGGTTTAATAAAAAACTTAATTTGCAACTTCTCTGTTTCTGTTTTAGTGTTCATGACAGTTTTACAGCTGATGAATAAATCATAGAATGGAAAGTATTTCCCTCAGTAACAATCGGAAAACATTTCAATTCTTTAGGTTGCTTGGAAATCTGTTAGGAAAGAACTTTATTTTGGAAAAGTAACTGAAAATCAGCCTGCATTAGATGCAGAATGCTGACATAAATTCATCTTGGTCTTGTAGCAGTTTTATAATCTGCATAGACAAACTAGATGGACCATTTGCCATCTTCATGTATCTCTTGGGTGAAAGATTTCCAGCTTCCTTTATGCTCCTTATCTGCCATGTCCCCTGAGAGCCTCAGTGGTTTGGTAGAAAGTAATGCCAAGGAGCCTCTGCTGGAGTACTGTGTTCCAGCAGTCTGTGGTTTTGTAACTGGTGTAAACCATAACTTTTCTTTTTGTGTGGAAAGAGATTTATTTTATATACAGTGTAAGTGTAAGTGTGATCATATGGAGTTATGCAGACAGTAAATTAAAGCATCATCAGTGTAAAAATCATTCCTGTAATTAAACTCCAAAATTTAGATTCAGAAATTGAAAAGAGTGATTATGCACAGTGGGATGTATTTTTAGTATTTATTTCCATTATTTTGACTTAGCTTGCAAATAACATAAACCCTCCTTTATCTAAAAGAAATACATTGAATCTGAAATATTTTTTTTTGTAAAAGAAAAACTGTTTAATGTTTAAAAATGTTCTCTAGTCGCCAGTGAATCTATGTGAATGTCCACATTGGTTCATCCCAGTTGCTTGTACATCTTTTCCCTCCACTCAACTTTCCAACAGTATATATATTAGGAGTGTGGAAAAAAAAACATTTTGGCAATATATTGATTTTTGGCTGCCTGATATAATATCGATATTTTAGTTCCTGGTACTGATTTTTTTTAAAGCAAAGTATTTTCACCTAAAACTGAGGAAATATGGTCTCCCTTGGTACCGCCACTCTGGCAGATAGTGATGTGGAGACCTTTTACTGTGTGGCGCATCACTATATCTGTAACATGGATACCAAAATAACTGAACGATCAATATTATCTTGTGAACATATACAGAGGTTGCGTTTTTATCTATACATTCAATTTTTATAGCAAGAAAAATATCGCAATATATGATGATATTGCAAAATAGTGGTGATATTGTATCGTCACCCAAGTCTCACGATACGTATCGTATCGCCACAAGATGCCAATACCCACCCCTAGTATATATTGATACGACACTGAATAACCTCTTTGGCCATGTTGGTGTCAGAACAAGCAATAAATATTTTATACGTACCACTGATTGTAATGAATGAATATACTTTATTTATTTCCTTTACTGCTAAGTGTCTGTTATAAATATTAATTCAATTGTTCCATGCAAATGAGGATGAATATGATCCTTTTTTCCTTTGTAAAATTTTCTCTGGCTGTCCTGTAGGCCATCTGCCGCTTCACTCTGGATCAGGATGGACAAATCTAAAGATCTGAGTTGAGTTTATCAAAAGTTTCTTCCTGGCCTATCTGACACCTGATGTAATAGAAGCTGAGAACAGACAACAACATGCCAACACGCAGACAGGCTTGAGTTTGGTTGATTGTTGTGCAGCTCACCTCGTACAGAGGGATGCAGTCAGAGATAAAAGAGGATAGAAAAAAATCTTTTTATTGATTTTACATTTTTGCAGCAGAGAAAGTCTACATTTAACCAATCTTTGATGATATATCTAAAGCATTTCATCAGTGTTTCTAACAGCTTCTACTGTAATTAGTTTCCATAGCTTCTGTTTCCCTGGGATGTAAATATGACCCACAGAAATTTTCACTAAGGTGAATAAACACCTGGTTAATTATTCGCCATCATACACAGAGAACAGGATGATTAAATAAAAATCTTCAGTTTCTGTCTTCAGTTATAATCATAGTGTAGCCCGTTGGGTTCAAAGCTTTTCTATAGCAACCCATGGTATATTTATGACATCTACCCTACCTTTTCAAATATTATTGTGGGTGTTTGCTCAAATCTGCTGAGGCTTTATGTGAAAGTTTTTAAACTAAGAAATGCTTCAATTGGTATTGGTATGAAAACATTTTTTCTGCTTTAAAACCCAATGCAAATAGAGTGAGTGATTCACATGTTTTCTCTGTAAAGACACAATCAGGAGGGAAATAATAGTCAGTGATGCAAAGGATGTGTTTTTGAGGAATTTGAATGGAGGGAATTGGTTTTGAAGCCAAACTGCAAATAGGACTGTGGACTCATGAATAGAACGAAATTTATTTTTTTTTTTTTCATTTTGGTTTAAGATAGCGTTTTATAAAAATTTTACTTATTTATTTTTTGCCCTGAGTGAATCTGCTGCCAAAGTAATTTCACTTGTAGAATAACAGGATTGTTTTTCTGTGCATGGTATGATGAGCATAATAAAACCTCATAACATTCTGCCAGTTCACTTTTTGTATAAAATCCAAAATACATTACTAAATTACCACATAAAGTAATGACTGGGCACAAATCAACCCTTTTCCATGACTATGCCATTTTCTATTAACAGGAAACATGTTGGGCAAGCAGTAATGACAACAAATCATGTCAGATGTGTAGAGTTAATTGTTAAAAAAACTTTTTTTCTTCCAACCTTGTGAGTTGTAACAGTAGGACACTTAATGCGGTACTCTTTGAAACTAAATAAAAATGTTTAATGTAGTAAACTGAAATGCAATATATATATATATATATATATATATATATATATATATATATATATATATATATATATATATATATATATATATATATATATAAGAATATATTTAATGGCTTTTTACACATCTTTACCAGTGGTCCCATTAAGTATAGCCCTGCACTGCATTTGAATTCTGCTATGCCAGTCTGTCATATCTCGTAATTGCGTTGATCTATTTACCATTTTGCTGACTTGAGGGAACATTAGGCATGAGAGCCTAATAAACCCACCCCAGAATATGGATTTGGAGCCACTTGTCTGGTTTTGTTTTTCTCCATGCTTTTTTTTTATCTTATAGACCAAGAATAACACAATTACCTATTTAATCACATCCTGTATTGTAGGAAAGCTTTTTTTCTAAATGCTTCATATTCACTTAGCCAGGTTCTCTGCACTTTCTGCAGTTATACGTCAAGCTACCAGCGCATGCATTGCTTTGATAAAATTGTGCCCGTTTTTATCTCCGAGGCTCTGCTCCAGCTCATAAAAAGAAAACAAATGTGTTAATGGTGGAAATGTAACAACATGCATTTACAAGCTTCTTCTTCTTCTAAGAGCTCTCTAGGAGCATTGTTTTTTTTTTATTCTCTGTTGCTCATATTGGTTTTTATGTGTTTTGAACAGGATGACCGGGATCAGCTCACTCTAGGTCATGTAAACACGGTTAGCAGCTTACTGCTGTAATCCAGCTCGATGTTATTTACTCTATTCATGTTTAATCATGCAGGGAGTGCTGACCAGGAGGAAGGTTTTCTCTGAAGGTCAAAGCAGTACAAACGGGCAAAAGAACATGTTCATTGCTTGTGTAACTGTTTGTGTTGCCAAAGATTTTCTGATGCATACATCCCTGAGGCCATGCTTGTCCTCCAGATAGGATAGAATGGTCAAAAGGTCCCAGCGGTGCTTCAGTAGAAGGGGTCCTCTTGGTTAAAGGGAATTAATCAATATCAAGCATTTCCCCTTTCTTTTGTCCTCTAGCTTTAAAGCATATTTTGAGAATGTGAAGATTTAAGTGTCTCTATTTAAATAATTGGTTTAACTCTTTTTGGAGAGTTTATCATTCTCTCTGATATGACTCCTAATGAGCCTCTGCTTTAATGTTAAAACATCGGTAGTAACAATGTCTTTGTAGTTCAGATTTGCCTGGCTGTTAATAAAAATGAGGCCCTGCAGAGTTCAATTTCTGCAATGTCACAACAAGAAACAAAAAAGGCTGTCGACCTCTGCTTAGAACCCAGTTTGTGTGTAAAATATTTGTGGCTTCTCAGCGTGCATCAGTCTGTGCTAATGAGAGACAGCTCAGCAAGGCTAAAGCAACTTGTCAGATACACTAAGCTCAGAAAGGGTACAACTTCATTTTCCTGATTTACTCAGTTTCAACTCCTTTATGCATGGTTTTGGTGTGCCAAGAGATAAACGGATTATCACATGAAAAGGAAAATAGAGTGTAAGAAGACTTACAGTAAGAGCTCATATTCCTTCTAGGAGATTTTGGCACCACTTACAGTATTAGAATTAGTGTTACAATCAAGCAGTGCAACTGTTAAAAAATATCCAAGACAACTGTATTAAAATGTTAGACCATGAAATGCATACAGGAAAACACTGAATATATTTTTTAACGCCAGGGGAAACTGGTAATAAAACATTAACAGCAAAAATTTGCAATGTCTCAAAACCCCAACCCTCTGATGACAGAAAACACAGGTTAGTGACCAGAATATAAGATAAAATGTTGATATCAGGTTTACATGCCGCCCCGGGAGAAACATGTTAAAACAGCTAACAGGAAGTCTATTGGATTTAAAGTAATCCAGGTGAGGGGAGATTGCTGCTTTAACAAGTCATCTTATCCTAGGAGGAATTAGATGACTTTTCCTTATCAGCAGGTCGAACTGAAAAAATCTGGTGTTCTTTTTTTTTTCTTCCTTTCATAAAATGTATTAAAAATAAAAACTCCCATCAATACATGTACATAATACAGGAGCTTACACATTCATTTGCCTGTAATGCAGTTTTTTTTAATACAGCTAAGATTCATGCTGCTGGTGGTGAGCTTTTTTTTTTTCTTCATTTATTGTTTGAATCAAACGTAAAACCATTATGAAGTAAACTGTAACTTATCGTTTCAACTGGTATCTGTTATAGTGTTTGGGGTAAAAAGTAGAGAAACTCAAGGTTGGAATCACACACTTAATCAAACTGTGGATTAATATTATTTCTGCTACAATACCACCCATGTGTTTTTTTTTATCAGATTTTATTTTACTTTATTTTATTTCCTTTTAGTAAAGTAGGGTTTATTTGAATAGTAAACCCCCAGCTTTAAACTGGGTATTTAAAAGATGGTCAACATAAGTAGAAGGAGACATAATAGCAGGAAAAACTGCAGCCATTTTCCTTTTAGCTTCAAAACGTTGCACATTGTTTTTCAATTTAAGACTGAATGAACACTACATTAGAGCTGTGTAATGTATTGATTTGTACTTTTCATTGTCAACTCAAACCTTCCCTGGTAATTTTGTATTTGGTACGATTGCCATTTAGATGGACTTTCTTAGTCTTCATTATCAAAGCTGATATAGATCTGGCTGAACAAGAAGCTAAATATTAAAGCAATAAACAGTGCATCATTGTTACGACTGAAAAGTAATAAAGGGAGAAGAATATGGGCTTGAGAAAGACATTGTTATTGCAATCTTAAACAACAACAATATTGCAACATTATATTTAGCTGATATTATGCCTGAGACTGAATAGCTAAAATATTAATCACCTTTATATCATTACAACTAACTTCACCCTCTGGATTTAACCTATTTATTAGAGAGACGTGGCTGGCTTGCCGTGCCTCCATTAAGTTCTTGCTTAGGCGCCGAAAAGTTAGTCTTAGTTTTGAACCAGAAATCTGAGGCCCCTCTAGGACATAAGCACGCTGTTCTTTAATCACTCTGCTTAAGGCATATTCAGATCCAAGGCAGATACATTTTATTTAGAGTCAAATAAAACTGTCACACACTGCTAAATACGAGATTCAGACATTTGGCTTGGGGTGACATAAATAGCTCGTTAAGCTAGTCATAGCCAGCAAGTTTAGGGCTGCAACTAACGATTATTTTTAAATAGATTAATCTATCAATAATTTTTTCTATTAATAATCGGATAGCCAAAAGTTCCTTAAACCAGGGCTGGCCCTGGCCACCCTTAGCCAATCATTGGCCACCCCTACCATTTATTTCCCTCTAATACAGATGGTGGCAACAGTAATACTCTCAAGTGGAATATTCAAAACATTTAAATTTTTCATATATTAACAATTACTTGACAACAAAAACACTGTTGGTAATTATGCTCATCAATATACAAATGTTAAAGATAATAAGTAGAGAATTCAAGCAGAAATAGATTTTGTGTTTTATGGGGTAAAGAAAAAATTATGTGTCTTTGCAAGTCATCTAAAAGTGTTCAGTGAAATCATAGATAAATAACAATTTTAATAAAAACTTATTAAATAATCAATTTATTTAGATATTAGTACTTGTAAATAACAATTTTATGCTGAAAGATACTGATAACAGTAAGTAAGTAATGACAGAATTTTATCCACTATACCTTTCATCTAGAAAGCACGGATGTTAGAATACATTCGTCTATTTGTTAGCAAAGGCTGTGGGAAAGAATAGTTTGTCTTTATCTAGAAAATATGGATGTTTTGCTTGTTGATTTCCTGTTGGAACAGTATAGAGTGACCCTGAGATTTTGGTGCCTATCTACTTTTGGCCACCCCTCTTTCTACATTGGTTATTGCCTGGTCACCCTTATGAAAATTCTCTGGCTACGTCTCTGCCTTAAAGAAGTTTTTTTATGAAATTATATCAGGTAAAACTCACATTTTTCCATTTAAGGAGTTCTGCATAGAGCATATTGACAGAAAAAAACATTTTATTTGATCTTAAATTCAAAATGTAAGACTTAGACTTAGCTAAATGCATATTTTACAGTCTCTGTACTCCAGTTAACACTGAATAAAATACTAAATTAGTTGATGATTATATCAATAATCGATTATCACGATAAATCCATTTTTTTCAGCCCTACTTAAGTTGACAAGATCACTTCACACCACCTGCTCGTTGCAGCATCTAGTTATGACGTCTATAAGTCAGGGAAATAGATCCAACCACTACATGGAAATGCCCTCTGTTCAGACCATGTCTTTATTTTAACTTCCACCTCATGGTTTCCTCTTCTCATTCATTCAGAGAAGGGTGGAATGAGCAGTCTTGACATCCCCTTGGGGAATGTGAGCTGGTTGAAGGCTCAGGCAGGAAGAGGTGCAAGTGGGTCTTTGCTGACTCTTCCCGGAGGCCTATCACCATTAATGGGCTATTGACCCCCATTGGTGCAGAGGCATAAAGTGGCTATTCATCATAGGCATGTCCACGTGTCATCAGGCTGCTCTGCGACCACCCAGGCAGATTAGGCATCATGACAAGGGGCGCCCTCGCCTCTTTCCTTTACGCTCTGCCTGCTTCCTTCTTTCCTCTCCTGCAACCTGTTTATCTCCTCTGTTTGCACCTCCCTTCAGAAACCAACCACATTCTAGGGTTCTCTTTTCACTCGCTATACCCGACCTGAACTCTGGGTGCACTCTCCTCTAATCCGCCGCCAGTCTTATCTTGGCGCTGGAACAATAGCGACAGAGCGAGGGCTGCTGAAATGTGCTGCCTGCAGGAAAATCGCTCTGTTCTCACAAGGCTCTGAGGCACTCCGAATCCAACAGCATCATCCAAGCAGCCTGTCATTGCCTCACATTGAGACATTCTCTGTGTGCGTCGAGCTAAGATGGCAGAGCTTCTTTGTGCCTGACTGTCATCCAAATGAATTCCTACTGCTGCAGTGCAATTGAAGGCAACAGCAAATAATTTATCATACGTGTTGCTGCTGGTCTACAGCTCATCGTGGGTTTGTTCACTGCAGAGCTGCTTCAGTTTGCTGTGAGGGCGATTCCTGTGATTCATATAGGTAGATGGGCATCTTTCCAATCCGCTGTACTAATTAATCTCCTATTAATGAGCTTTCACCTCAGTCCTTAGGAGCCGTAATTGCAGTTGCGCTTTGCAAAGGATCAATGCCACCGTGCCAGCATCCACCCTGCAGTGAGAACTCATTTGCATAGTTGAGGCATTGCTAATGTCACACAATAAGACAGGTTCAAATCCTGGGGAGTCATTCTATAGCCTTGCACCATCTTTCTTTGTAAACAGTTAATCCAGTTAATCGCTCATTACTGCCAGACTTTTTCAATTGGTGATCTTTTAAGAATGACTGAGAAAATTACTCTGAAGTTGTTTGTTTCTTATCCTTTTGCTCTCTCATTGAAGCGTTTTTTGTTTGTTTTTTTAGTCTCGCTGTAAGTACCAACGTACTCTGGCAGAATGTGGCTCAATGATCTGGTCCAAGTGAATGCATTGCAATCTGGAGGATCCCCTACATTGATCTCACATTTATTTTGTATTTAGTGCCTAAGTTGCAAAACTTTCTACACATCTCAAAGTTGTATTTACATTGTTTACATTGTAATGACAAATATAAGCAGTCAAGAATGGTTATTATTTACTACAAACTTTCCTGAGGGATTCCTGTGTCGCTCCATCCATCCAAGCATGAACCCAGCCCAGCTGTTCTGATTTTGTGCAGCCAACCTGATGATGTGTTCAGGGTAATGTCCAGAGTTTGAATTTGGCTGCATATTGAGTTCTGAGTGTTTGTTGGCCAAAAAAATGTAGTTTTTGGTTTTATCTTACCAAAGCATCATTGTCCATGTATTTGCTGATCCCTACAGAGCTAAGAGCAAACTGAAAACTGGACCTCTTTCTTTTGTGTTTTTTTTTTTTAAGGATGTCTTCTTACTACTCTTTTTAATAATGGTCAGATACATAAAATGCATCCATCTGCCCAATTTGCCTTCTTAATGGTTGATTTCTTACAAGTCAGAAAAAATCTATTTTCCTCTTTGATCTATTTTAATCTCCCTAACTGCCTTATAGTCTCGTAGTTTGTTTCTTCCTCCGTAACAAACTTAGAACACCTGCCTTTTTCTCTTGCGCTCTGTCACTTTTTTTCCATACGTCCCTGCCTATGCTCCCCAATGTTCCCTGCCTTTCCTGTCTCAGTCTCTTGTTTGTCTGCCTGATTTCCGTCATCACCCGCCTCTGTGTTGTTGTCTTGTTCTCTTTGTGTTGTCTCTTTAGGGTTATGCTCTGCCCCAGCTAGGGAATGAATCTATGTATGAGTCAATGTGTTGTGAAAGACAGTATTCTGCTTCTATTCCCTCCAGATATATTAAAAAGCAAACACCCCGATGCAGAAAAGAAAACACTACTTTGGCAAATCCCTTTATTAGTTGACAAACAGGACTTGGCTCTGCAGGTCGTCCTGCTAGTTTGTGTTTTTCTATTTCTTCTGTCCAGATGGATGTACAGACTATAGAAAAAAACAAAGCATTGTATGGGAGGCTTGAACCTGCAATAGTTCAGGATACAAACAACGGGCAAGACTATAGAGAATTGCTTATAGGCTTCCTAAAATATTTATATATATATGTCCTAATCTTTAAACACATGTGATAAACATACACAGACACCACAGGCTTGGTGCCATAAGAAAGAAAGAGAAACTTTAATGCTGTTTTTGTTTGGACTTCAGGAGGCATACAAAGACAAAGCAATCCACAGAAACATATCCTCCTCTAAAGATGGACAAATGTGTTTTTTTGCCCGACCAGAATACCCAAGAGATTGCAGCAATATTTTACTGCTATCACAAATTATTATTGAAATATGATAGCATTTGTACTACTTTATTCTTTGTTTGATATGTTTTTGGTTTATCCTTTAATGCACAATGAGAAAAGCTAAAAGGAGTAAAGTCTCCTGGCTTTACCCGCCAGGCTGGATGACATTTGACATTTTGCAGTGAGGCCATCATGGGCCAAAAAGCAAACACCTTCGCTTGTCAGCCCACTCTCTGACTGACACTTAGTATTTGCGGACAACCGCTGATAAAGCAAAAAAAGTACCCAGAACCGTCACAAGATCAACTGTCTTCACCTATCACAGACCTGAGCAATCAAACGAAAACCGACTGATTTTAGCAGCTTGTTTTACTTAAACTCCAAAAACAAATATCAATGCATCAGGTTTTTATTTAAAGGGAATGAAGAGTGTGTGCTGTTGCCTAGGTTCTCTCTGTTTTTCTGTTAACCTTATTAATGTTTTACCTTCCTGAAAAGATAACATTTTCTAAAGACAGATTCAGAGCTTGAAGCAGGAGGAGAAGTCCTCGAAGGCCATTGTTTTCCAGGTGTGTGAAGTCAATTATATTTAATCCTTTACTGCTCGCAGGAGATGCCCTCAATCAAACCCGGATATTCCCCGAGCCTCTGAGAGCCAGTCCTTTCCATTTCAAACGGTGCAGGTGGGCGGCAGTCAAGACCAGCAGCGGATAAACACACTTTCTCTTTACATTTCAGAAGTATCAGTCGAACAATCGAATTGTATTAATGCAGTCATTTTCCACTTTCTTTCAAATGCAATCAGTTTGTTAGAAAACAAGGACAATCATGATAAGAGTGGTCTGGACGGTGAGGACCACAGGGTCTGGTAAGCTTTGGATGTGCTGCAGGATGCAGCTGCCAGGTTGGCTGCTGCTAATGTTGTTTGATTTCATCCAGAACTCCCTGCTTGTCTTTTCTCTGCAGTTATAACCTGCTCTGATGCCTCTCTAATAAAAGAAAAAGTAGCGGCTTTATTAAAAATGTTACTCTGCCTGAACTGAATCTGAATTTTGTTCACATTAAAATTATTATTTTACTAAATAAAAACATTTTGAACATTCTTCAAAGTCTGCAATGCATTAAATACTAATGAATCTTTTCGTAAATATGAAAAAGTATTTCATTCCCTCTCTCAGATATTCTCATTCAGATGGTTTTAAATTGCTTCTTAAAATACCTTAGTGTGTTATTTTAAATACTGCTTTCTTGTTCTCTCATTGTCTTGGCATGTGTAATAGAGTACATGAGTGACAATAGGGAAATAAATCAGACTTGTCTCGCTGCTGTAAGCCATGAACAGAGGAGCTGTGTGTAGTTATATAAAGGGAGAGGAAATGCAGCATCTGGAAAGGAACTCCAGGACATCCGGGGAGGAGAGAGATAGGAGGGGCAATAAGGGAGGGTGTGGCTGCCTGACCTCTGATCCCGAACACAGAGTAGAAATCTAAGACAGAAGACAGACTGCAGCTGTGTTCCCTACATGCAACCCCACGGTCATGTCAATCAGCATAATTTCTCTGGACAGTTGCGTCCCCTCCCAAGAGTATGACAGGAATGACAGGAGAAGGGAAGGATGTGGAAGGGAAAATGGGTCAACAGAGCCACTGTCAACCGAACACGACTTCTTGATCTGAGCCACTTCTCTGCTTCAGTTGTCCAAATCACACAAAACAGAATGGATTTTTCTCTTTACCTCTTTTTCACTTTTTTTTTTGTCTTTTTAACTCTGCTACAGATATTAGTTTCTTCACTTGAGAAATGCAATTTGCTCATGCAGTGAAATCAAGTGTCGGTACGTCTTAATCGTCACTTTTAATGTAATTTATGCATTTAGTATACAGTAGCTATATATTTCAAATATTTACCTTTGGATTAGAGGTAATGAGTCCAACATGATGTCCAAAGGTAAACCATTGCCTTTCTCCTAAAGGAGGTTTTAAAAGCTCTTTTTTTAAATAGACAGCAGATCTGTCCAAACATATAAAAGCAAAGTACAGTGAAAGGAAATCGATGTTAAAAAAAAAAGGTGCAAAGACAGCAGAGATATTTGAGCCCATCTTGTAGTTTAAGGTAAAGTTAAATGTTTCCACAGTGTATGATATTTTTGGAGCCTTTTCCTGATGTTGGTCCAATGTGTTTTATAAAGTCCAAAGGAAGCACAGACGTCTACCAGATCCTCACTTTTACTAATAAGCCCTATCGAGTTGCTGATTTTATTTTCCAGCAGGACGTGGCACCTGACCACAAATCTAAAAGGACCAGTATCTGATTTCATCCTCCCAACTCTTCAGTGCTCTGTGTAGGACATAAACATACTTTCCTGTAAATTGATATTTCTGAAACCAAACAAAAAAAAAACTTCTAATGGCCTTAAATTATTTACGTTTTCTCAAAAAAAACGATTTTCAGTTTTCATTAGATCTAATCCACCATGGTCTAAATCATAATGTGTCTTATTTCACTCCATGTATAATACCTTTAAACACGTCATAATGTAATTGTTTTTGGTGATGCATCTGCATTTTTACTATATAGATCAAAACCTGGTTTAACAAAACGTTTTCCTAATGCAGGAGTGCATTGTGATGTGATCCTCACCTCGCTCTGCCTCACCACAACCACAACCATCACCGGTAGCGGGTAGCTCCATTAGGCTCAACGCATTGCTCATTTTTCCGCAAGAGCTCCCTTGGGCTAAAAGGCAATTATGCAGCAGTGTGGCATAATATTTCATTCTTTTCACATTGCCTTTCGCTATGATTGTGCTGGGCGCTAACAGCTTCATATGGCCCTGGAGGAAGGGTGCCGCCTCCTAACAACTTTATGTGAGTAAGGGAAGCCTGGAGAACGGAGGGGGAGCTTTCAAGGACACCATGCTTCATTAGCAGTCAGGTCTTTTTTACCTGCTTACATGCTGAAGAAAATGGAGTGGGCATGCTTATTGGATGTAGTTTAATGATTTAAAGTAGTTCTACAACATATGTGTAAGAGAGTGAAATATAAATTCAAGGTTTTCCTCTTTCATATTGTTAGAGCATATTGATTTATTCCTTTTAACTCAGCATTCTGGCTGTTAGGAAAGCATTTTTAAACAGTCTTTGAGGTATCTGAGAACAGCCCATGAAAGTAGCACAGTCTGTAGCCCACTCATCCTTTAGGGGACTTTATCTACAAATGATTAAGCAAAAAATAAAAAAAGGTGTGGATGTTTCAAGAGGCATAACTACAGCTCAGCTTGTGATCTGGAAGCCGTCCAGAAGCCGTTTGCTGTTTTTGAAAAGTTACATCTCGGTTGAAAAACATATGGGCTTCCTTTCTTACTGAGTGAAGATAACAAAAAGTGAAAAGCAATTATGCCCACATGTGTTTTTGCACAACCACCATGGTAGATAAAGATCTCTTCATTTTGAAAGAGCAGCTATTTTGCATGTATTTCTTTCCTCTTGCCCTCAACTTCCACTTTTCCTCTCCATCTCTGATGATTCGGGACAAATTGATCCCTCTGAGAGGCTGCAATCTAAAGCACTCAGCAAAACACAGGAAAGCATTTTCTTTATTTAGCATAACACTTTTCAGCAACACAAATGAATAAGGATTTATTAGACCATCCTAATTGTAAAATATTGATATTTGTTCACCTTAGACAATGATATAAATCCACCATATCTATAAATAATAAAGTTATTGTTGTTTTTTCTATGCAGTACATTGTGGTTCTCATTTTGAATAGAATATTTGTTTTTTCATACAGGCTAACAGTCCATCTGTTACTGAAAGGCTGTTTAAACATTCTGTAATACCTCGCAAATGTATTTATTTTTGCTTAAAACCTTTCCATGTTTTTTCCTATTATAACCTCAAAATATGACTTTGTTTTTAGACTTAGACAATTAGACCTTGTGAGATGGAATTAAAATGATGTATGGTTGTAAAACATTTCTACATAGAAAACTCTAAGACACCATACATTTGTGTTTGGACAAGGAATGTCCTGATATTTTAAACATTTTATTTCTATTGTAAATCGGATATTGGAACTTTGAATAATAACCAGTACTAATATTTTGCCAATACGATAATAAAATGAATCATACATGATATTATTTTTTACTAGGTAGTGGGAATAATTTAGAGGCTTGATCAATTTATATTACTGAAACAGTCAACAATAATAGGTATATGAAAAGCTGACAAGTTTTTAACCATACATAAACTTTAAAGGGTTTCTATCTGGGGAGAGGGAAGCCTGGAAGTCTCTGCTGAGACTGCTGCCCCTCGACCCAGTCCAAGGGAATGACGACGTTTTTTTTTGGCTGATATGAAACTGATTTCTGATATCAATATCAGGTGTCGACATCCCTAGTTTTGACCCCAATTCAAAAGATTGAACCATTTTTAGCTGCTACTGCAACTAGGGCTGGGCGATATAGAAAAAAAGCTATCGATATCGATAATTATTGAAAAGATTTGAAACCATATTTTATGTGCAGCTCTGCCTGGACTTTTTATAACATTGCTAAATGATTTAATTTTAATAAAGAACACAAACACAGACTTCCAATTAAATCTTTATTTAACTAACTTTTTTAACCATAACGGAATTGTTTTAAAGAAAAATAACTTAAGAGACCTAACTTATGTTATTAAATACTGACAAAGAATAAACTAAAGTGACCAGAAAAGTGACCAAAATAAATCTAACAAATAAATAAATGCCACCGCCGCCGCTGCCCCGTTTCCTGCTTTAACCTGAGTTATTACTTTGAAGTTGCTGGCCCCTCAGCATTTTTATCTCAATTGTTAGAACTACGTGGGAAACCGCCCAGAACTGAATATATATATATATACTGTATATATATATATATATATATATATATATATATATATATATATATATATATATAATATATATTTTCCCGAAATTCCCAAAGATTCCTCGGAGGAGAGCCGCGCCGGGGCCTCCACAGCTCGTACTCCTGCGGCTGTGAGCGGCTGAGATAATAAAAAAAAAAAATGTTGCTTGTGTTATCAGACTTCGTTTTCACTGGTTCCCTACACATTTTACAGATGACTGTGGTTTGTTTTTTCTCCGACTTGCCATGACCGAAATACTGCCAAACTGGAGAACTACAAAAACCCTTCTTTGGTACAATTTCCTCCGCCTCTCCTTGCTGCGACATCTTTATGTGTTCTGTGTTGTGGTTTGAGAGGACGGCGAGCCTGGGTCCGTGATTGTGATTGGTTGGGAGGAAGTAGCGACTAGCATAAACCTACATGCTAGGCTACAATGAGAAGGAAAGAAAACTGCCTTTCTTTTTTATCAAACTTTTATCGACTCTCTTTTTTTCTATTGCGCCACTCGTCTATCGATCGATATATATCGTTATTGAATTATCGCCCAGCCCTAACTGCAACTGCCAATCGTCTGTCTCAGCAAGGATGATGTCTCTGCCTGCTTTCAGCATCTAGAATCTAAAATCTCAACTATTTCTTTTTTATTATTTCAAGCAGGAATATTTTGATTTTTATCATAGATCCTCCATTTGAATATGAACTGATGCTTGGAGCATGCCTTAAGCTCTGGAGCGCTGTAGAATTTGCTGGAAGGCAAATCTCCTACCCAGTGTTAAATCTTTTCTTGTCTTTAGGTTTAGGTTGATGTATAATTACATTTACTCTGATCTGTGCAGCATTTTACTCATCAGAAACGCCTTCCCATAGCACGGTGCTTCCAACACCATGCTATACAAGATAGTTTGTTCATTTTAACAAGCTGCTGCTTTTTTCTGCATCACATTTTCTGTGTTAGCCAAGATATCCTGTCTGCATCTGACATCTACCCTCAAAATATTTGCTAATAATGAATCTATTTACTCATTTATTAACCTGTTTAAAAATATGATTTACTGCAAAACTCTCCCTTTGGGGTTAATAAAACATTTTTGAATTGAATATCATTTAATTATCTTATGGAGTTTTTCCACACGTTTATGGCAGATGAGATGGAATGGCGAAAAGTTTACGTTGGTGTAGCATCATTTTTTCAAGGTTTTCATAAAACTTTTTCTTATTGTAGGGTTTGCAATAATACTGGGGGTGTTGAAAGCATTTCCAGAATACATTTCTCCTCACATAGGAGTTTTAATAGGAATTATTGCAATGACTTCAGATGGTATTTTATGTTTTGGCTGCAGTTTGACTGATGTGAAAATATCCTTCTGCCACATGAAGTTATTTTTCTTTGATCCTGAAGCAGTCTTCTCATTTTGACTTTGTCCCCTCACATCCATCTTATTCACTGTGGCTGTGTTTTATTACATTTTAACTTCTGAAAATGTTTTACCACAAACAATTTATAGCAAAAACTTCTCAGTATTGATGGATGCATTTCTTTTCCTGTAGAGATCAGGTCCAGTGGACGAGGTTCCAAGGAGGGGTCCGTCAAGCAGCTGCCGCTTTACGACACGCCATATGAGCCGACGGAAAATGGAGGAGACCCCGACCCCGAGCGGTTGCGCTGCCCCAGAGAGAGCAGACTCCCCCAGGATGATGAGCGGCCCCCGGAGGAGTACGACCAGCCGTGGGAGTGGAAGAAGGAGAGGATTTCCAAAGCCTTTGCAGGTATAGAGTCCACCTTTATGTGTGGCATTCATGCTGAGCATTAAGCAGTAAAAGCAGTTAAACTGGCTGTGGTGAGTGGAGGGATGCATGTGCTCCTTTGGTTTTAACATTCTCTCTCTCTTTAATCTTCCGATTGTTAAAAAGCTCTCTGTTCATTCTGTTCAGCAGAGGTACTTTCATTTCAAAACCTTTGAAATTAAACCTTACAAACTTCAGCTCTAGTTTTGTAGAGACTTCTTCATATACAACTCAAATGCATCTATTGATGAATTAAGAACAGTTTTTTCCTTTGTTCTACTAACCAAACTGTTTTTCTAGCTCTAACATATTTTATTATGGGCCTCTGCTGGACTACGATGGTTCTGCTGCTGCTGCTTTAACCTTTTTGTTTATTCTTCTTTTCTGGGTTTTTTGTCTTTCCTGCAAGATGCATTCAGCAGGTGTCCGGGCTAATGTTTGTTGTTTTAATCCAACTCTTTCCAGTTCAAACTGAGTTGATACCTAAGCTGCTTTGGGAGAGGGCTGGTTGGTCATGCTATTGCATGTAGGTGCAGGTAGTAACTGGTAGTCGGAGAGCTTAAGCATGGCTAACACAGCCATAACATCAAACAGGGCTGTTCATTTTAGAACTGTGGCTTTCGAAAAAAAATTCTTAAAATGGAAAAAAAAAATCTTTATTGTAAATTTGTAGCGTCAAATAATATTTTATCGCCCCTTTTCTCTTTACATATGTTTTTTTCCTTTTCTTTTTTTTTATTCTCGAACAGCTCTGCTTTGTTATGACTGCATTAGCTACGAGGGCTCTGTAAATGGAACTGGATCAGATCCCCCTGGAAGAAAGGACTCTACCGCCTCTAAATCCCTTACAGGTACCACTGGAAACGGGCTGGGAAGTGTCTTTCTTTATGTATACATTCCTGTTGGACACTTGTGGACTTCTCTCTTACCCGTAATTCTTTTGAAGTCTCCCCACTACATTAATCATTTTTTTAAAGGTTAATTAGTCTACATTTCCTCACCGTTTGGGCCTAAAATGTCATTTTGTTTGAAACCGACCCATAATAATCAATGCTGGGAAATGTGGGCTAATTCAAATGACATTATCAAGATGCAACTTAGGGTTTTAAGTGGACTCTAAAAGTCAAAGGCTTATAAAAAGTCTGTTATAGACATTAGTGGGGCAAATGCAGTTAACATTTGCTGGTGCTCAGAGGAAGAGGTAACTGGTGTGCAGGTTAAAAACCTCCTCCAGCAGAAGGAAACTGATTAACGCTGCAGTTAGAGAAACACTGACATGCTCCATGGCCTCTTTCATCGTACCACTGTAGGTACAGAAAGCACAGCATAGTGTTTCCATTGTACAGCTGACTGGTTCCACAAGCTCAGAATATTAAAGTAGAACCTAGATTAATTCTTTGCACGGCTGTTTTATTTAAGTAGACAAAGAGTCAGTTAATATCTACTTTGAAAAGCCATTAGAGTGAATTCAGCTGTCATATTAAGGTTTCTTTGTTTAAAAAAGAGGTGGTTTTCTCTATGGATGTGTAAATAGTTTAATAAATCTGTATTTTAGAGTTAAGGTGTTTCTAACTAAATCATTAATCAAGGAACCCTTTATGTTCTAAGTTACTAATTACTAAAGAATTAAACACTTCAAGACTTTTGTTTTTTCCATCACTGTGCTTCAAGCACTGCTTGAATGAATGATTGGACTAACATGATTACCATGCACAGCAGCTCATATTTAGTTTTAAAACTAAATCCTTCTGATATTTTAATTTCACATGCTCCTGTTAATATAACTCCAGGGAACATTCAGGTTTCGTCAGGATCTGAGTATTTATTTCATAATTCTCATAGAATTTCCATTTAGAATATTCAGCTATATTATGATATAGCTTCTCAAAGTAAACTCTACCTGCAAGCAGCTATATGGCATCCTTATTTTACACCTGCAGACATCACTTCTGGTGCATTTTCCTGCTGATTACTGTGATGCACTGAAAATATTGTTTGTTGATTTAGTTAATTGCTAAAAAACCTGAAGAAAAACTGCTAAAACACCATTGCAACTATGTGTTGCAATCAGCTTTTATAGACAACACTCTATGAATAATGACTTCTAAGTGTTCATGCAGATGAATGTGAATTAATTAATTTTTACATTTGTAGAAATAGAATTGCTCATTGCTTAAAAACAAGCATAGATTTTTTTTCCGAATCCAATAAGAGATATTATCTTTTTTGCTTACCCTGGTTTTTAACCTGCAGATATCTTTTCTATGACTATTCATTTAACTTCTATAATTTTAATCCTATAATGGATTGACAATTATTCTAATAATTTCACATAAATAACTGGGGATGTCTCGATCTGGTGTCAGTATCAGATATCGGTCTGATATTGGCCAAAAGACTAATATTGGATTTATTAGCCAGCATCCAAAATGTCCAATATTTTCATGCTGATAGAAACACTCTGCTTCTGTTAAAAATTTCTGTAACTTATTGGTCAATTTTAAATGGGTCAATTGTTTTTATACCTTTTATTTTTTACTTTGTTTCCTGTTTTAGTAATATTATTTGATCAAGCACTATAAAATAAGTGATAAAAGCTGGTTTGATTCATACCATTATCGTATTGAATCAATATTGGTATTGGCCAATTCTCAAAGCTGCAATATCAGTATCTTAGCACATTGGGACATGCCTAAAAAACAGCAGGATTTACACCAAAGGTAAGCAAGAAATGTTTTATTTAAAACAAAATTTATAACATACCGTACAAAAAATGTTCTTTCCAATTAATTTATTTCTTTTGAAATAGGTGGTTTTAATGAGCAAAATGTGCCTTTTTTGAAAAAAAAGTTAACTAATTCTTTTAAATTTACTAATAGATTGGACAAGCAATGATTTCTTCCAGGCCTCTGCATGTTTTGTGACATATTTCATGCAGACATATCTAGGAATACAACACATAATATTTTTTTAATACGTTTGAGAAGTTATAAAACAAGACAGGTTGACCTTAGCCACATTGGCTAAGCAGTAAAAAGTTTAGGATCTGATAATTAGTGCATGTACTGATACTTAAATTCCAGATAAGGATCCATACTCAAATGGTTCCATTTAAAGCTCTCTATCCTCTGTAGGTTTCTAGCCCTAAAATGAGATGCTACCTCTGATAACTGTCTAAAAATCATTGAGAGTTTGATGAACTTTTGCTTAGTATCCATCAAACCAGTAGAGAGGTTCTGTTTTAATATGTATATCCTTTCAATGCCTGTGGTCTCGTATGTGACAGTTGAGCACTTCCAAGCTCATGAATCTCATTTGTGGAGGAAGAAAAATGGACTTAGGGGAGTGTTTAGAGCATATCCTCCAGTCATGAGAGTACCAGTCAGTACCAGCATGCAGATATTACTGGCTGTCCACATGCGCATGCTGAAAACACTGCAAAAGATTTTGATGTTTTAAGAAATCTTACCTGTTCTGAAGATTTTAGAATTCAGAACGTGAAAAAGGCTTTTATACTTCTCTGGAAGTAGCTCTGACCTGAGAAAAATGCAGTCTAAAAACAGTTTATCATATTCCAAAGTTTTCTCAAATATACTGTTTACTCTTTCTATGTTTATTTAAAGTTCTTGTTATTTTTCCCCCTCTCAGACATTAATTATAATAATAATTGAATAATAATTTAACTTTATTGATCTCACATTGGAGAAATTTACCTCTGCATTTAACCCATCACTTTTGGGGAGCAGTGGGCTGCCATTGTGCGGCGCTTGGGGAGCAGTGTGGGTTAAGGGTCTTACTCAGAGACCCAGAGTGCAGGCTGGAGGGATCGAACTGTATTAAATGTAATGGCATTGGTTGTAACGTTGTCTCTTATAGGAGGATAGTACCTCTACTTTGGCTCATAATAGCTTCTTTCAGTCAGAACTAATTTCCCACTGATTGAAAAAACACCAAATATAGAGCAATTCCTAACCCTGACCTGTTTGCTTTCTCAGGTGTCAGCATAGAGAAGCCTTGGATCTAGACATCAAGAGGCTTACAGAGACGTTCCTACCTTTTAAAGTTTAAGCTTCTGTCTCTCTGATCTTTGCAACCTACTAAGCTCCGGTGCAATGATTTTATTCCGTGCTTCAGTATAGAAGTGTGCTTGTGGGAACCAGTGATGCCCACTTTTTTTCTCACAGCATCAGTCATCTGACAGCTGCATTTTTATCCAAGGGATCTCAAACACTACAGACGTAGAGATGTCCAGGCTTTGCTATTCTTTCAACTTGTGTGTGAGAGCAGACAGGTGCACACATCTTTTTTTTTATGCAAATGTCAAATAATGTATTACAGATTTACTGAGGGCCTACAACAAGTTTATGAGTGCATCAAGTTTCAAGTGATATTTTTTGATCAAAAAAAAAAGAAGGAAAAGGAAACTTTGATTTTCTAAAGCAAATTCACTTTGGTGTTTGGATGAAATGATTATGGTGTTTTGCTAAATTTACATGTTAGTACTCCAGCTCTGTAACTGTCTGCTCCATTCACTCATTGATCTATACTTACATTGTAGGATGTGACTGAAGCCAGGAAAAATAATGGTCATTATATGGGATCAAAGCAAAGCCATGCAGTCTTTAAAATGGTATATTAAATGAATTATTGTTAAATGTTAATGTATATTTTTAAAAATAAGGTTTATATTTTATGTTTATAGCATGCATAGAATACTTGAGATATGGTAAATGGGTCTTTAGGAAGTCTAAGGATGCCAGAGTGTTTACACCACATTCGGCCTTTCCCACCTTGATGGTGCAGCTATATGGTAACCACCGACTGACAGAAGCAAGGCTGTCATCCATCAGCTCCATCAGCTGAACACCACCAGCAGGCATGGTGGGTGATTGTCATGGCCAAAGGCACAACCCACTGCTCACAGGACAAAATCCTTCCCTCCCAATCCCCCATTGCCCTGATCTTTAATAGATCTGTGCAAGGTAGGAAACCCTGTGTCCTCGTGAGGTTCCCTATACCTCCTGACAAATGTCTACGTCTGAGATTTATCTGGTCTCTGATGCCGCTTCACCTTGTTTCCATGGTGATCCTTGTCTTTGTGTGTTCATAAAGATATTTTACTATTTGGTATTAACTTATAGATTCAGAAGCAGCTTTAATTGCCTATTTTGCACACCAAGCATATTCAATGACATAGAGGGGTTTAAAGGTCAAGGGCCTCCTTATCTGTTATCTACTATATGCTTGGATGGACTATAGACACCAGTAAAGTTAGAAAATAGTTTACTTTAAAGCCACTTTTTTACTTCCTTTTACATCTTTACTTCATTTTAAACCCAGACAAAATGGCAAACTTTATTTGCATAGCAGCACCTTTTAAAACAAACAATGCTGTCGTCACGGCGACCCGCCAACGTTTAGGCTTACGTTTGGAAATCAGGGAAAGATCCTTTTTTTTTTCAGTTCTTGACCGTCTAGTAACTGGTCAGGACGGATCACTTTGTCTCTTCTATACATGTCAACTCAAAGTACAAGTTTGACGTTAAAACATCTAACATAAATAAAAGTAAAATATGTACAGAAATATGTGATGTACTGAACTGTAGATGGACTTTTTCTTTCATCAGTTAAAGAAGGCATTGCTTTGGAGAGTGAAGTTAAACAGCTTGATTTGTTTGCATGTTTTTTGATTGGCAGCTCTTGTTCTGCCCCCCCACTTATCTCCACTGCGGTGATGTTCCAGTGTCTGCAGCAGCTAGGTTAAAACCTTATCAGCATGCAGTCTAATGTCCGATTCAAGCGTTTCTGTTGGCAGACAGCCCATTTGAGTCAGTAAAACTGTAGCTTTATGTGCTTTTATGTGGCTAAAGAGAAAATGTTCCTTATTAATATTACTGTCGCTGCTGAAGCCCTTCCTGACTTTACGCCGTCAGTGATTAATGTTCACCACTCTTGTTTCAGAAGCTTACAAACATTTATTTTATATGCTAATAAATTTGATGGAAACGAAAACCTTTCTGAATAAATTATTGGCAGTTAATCAAGATTTTCAGCCTTAGTGTTGTTTTTGAGGCTCTCTCTATGGTATAACACAATAGGACCATTACTTTTAAGATAACATTTATCTTTATCAGCAGCAGAGGAAGAAAAGTAGCATGATGCCCCATGCTGCAGCCCCTTTTTCTCACCTATCACTCTCATACTCGCCTCTCAACGACAATTGTTCTGCTGTTATTATTCACTGCTGGACTACCTCCTGACAGATATGCAGTGGAATGTAAATTTCCTACCTTGTTAGGGTGCTGGGAGGCTGTGTACTTGTAGTTTGGTTAATCACTCATCCACGCTCTCCTTCAGCCCGCCTCTGAAAACACGCACTTGCCTGAACCCTTTCCTGCCTCCCTCCTGGCAGCTCAGAGGGTGATGGATGAGTCTGGAGGGGAGGTGTATGGATACGCAGCAGAATTTCCCCATCTACTGCTGCTCCAAAGTTTAGGATCACAAACGAATTACTGTTCTTCAAAAGAACCCCCTCCAAAATCTAGAAAAACAATTCAGTATCTGTCGCAAACATATCCATTAAGCTAATTAGTGTAAAACCTGGAATATTTTCAATGCTTTGGAGAGCATCACAAATGTTCAAATGAGTCAGAGTTCCGGATGTCCATCTGGGCAGAAGAACGAGTGGGTAATCAATTCGTCAAAGGTGCTGAACAGGCAGAGTATCCACCAAAAACACCAATGTCAGCATCAGAAGCATCTGCAGGATGCCCCATTTTAAAACAGAATCGCCAACAAGCAGGAAAGACCAAGATTGACAAACAATCTGATTATTGGTAAGAAATAAAAAGCTGTTGTGAACAGAGTAAAACTTGGATTTTTATTTTTTATTTTTTTTGACAGCATGAACACGTAAAAAGACTCACGGCAAGAGATTTAACAAAAAAAGCTTTATTAGGTCATGAACGGAAGACCCAAAGCACTTCTCCAAACTATCAGCATCTTTTAAATAAGCCATCAAAATTCAGGTTATTGTGACGTGGGAAGCGCAGGGTTTGGTTATTGTCAGGCTGGTCTGGGAGCAGCCTGACAACATTAAGCAAAGACGACTCCATCAGTTTAACTTAACTGTTAAACCACCTAAAATACGACAGGCTTTGAAGAATAGATTCAGTATTTTTTATTCAAATCTAAGTTTCTAACTTCCATGTCTGAATGTTTTGTTCATGAGCTTTTGTTGGATTTTAAACATTTTTTGTGTGCCTGTCTTCTTTTTTTTCACAGTAGTTAAAAAGAACTAAATCTACCAGCTGCCTTGTTTTAGGTACGGATATGTTATCCCAGCCACACACTAAGAGGTGAAATGTATCCCTTATGACAACAGGAATAGGGTTGAAGACCATTGATACCTAATCGTGTTGCACAGGCTGCAGTACATCAAGCTGCAGGAGATCACGCTTCTTTGAGAACAGGCTTTATGTTTTTTTAATGAACCTTTATGGGGTTAACGACCCAGAAATCTGAGACTTTAGTTTAATGTCCTAGAATAAATAATTGATTCAGTTACAGTTCTGCTTCAAATGCTTTCACCAGAGTTGAAACCAGCTGCTTGGTGGCTGCTGTGGATCTGTTTCTCCCTGCTTGCCTGGTCCCCTTTTCCCCCCGCGTCGTCTGTCAGAGCGCATCCTGGCCTTCTCCTCACAGCCTGTGCTGCAACACCCCTGCTGATAACCTTGCTGACAGCCCTCTTTCATGACTCTTAAATGTGTCCTGCCGTCTTCAGCAGACCGCTTGCCACTGGTCTTATCTTCACTCACACACATTGGCCTCACATAACATCATGGCAGCCGTCCCTCATGGAGCACAGAAGTATGGATTCACCAAAGCTACCGCTGGGCAGCTGTCAGTAACTCATCTCTCATTTTCTCTATATGGAAGATCGGGGGCGGGAAAGCAATGCTGTCAGTTCGTCTCTATCACCTATTTTCCTGCACCTATTTCCTTTTCAATACAAATGCAGCATCTTTCAAAACAGATCTACTTTCTAAAAATGAGAAAGACCGTATAATGTGACAGATACAGTGTGCAGAGAATTATGAGCTGACATTTTGGTTTTCCCCGGATCATTACACTGTTGTTATCTCTAATAATTTAGGTTCAGATGAAAAAAAAATGAAAAAAACATTTTTCAGGAGAGCTGGGTTTTTGTTTGCTTTTCTCCCCTACTTCTAATAAACATTACTGTTGTCCATCTTTTTGTGAATATGCATGCAATTAGCCAACTAAATTAAGCAGAACTCACAAACAAGCAGAGATGATGATTTATGGTGCTGCACTATTTAGACTGATGTAGTGCCATTAACTAATGACAAGCTCTGGTGAACAAATAGCGGGCTTTAGAAATATCTGTCCACTTGGAAACATTAGACAACAAAGGAGAAATGATTAGAAATTATACTTGAACTATTCTAAACAAGGAAGATGCATACAGCTATCTGCAGGTTTCACCTATGCATTTGTCATGTGCTGTCAATATTTGTGCTATCAAATTGAATGAGAGGTGCTGTGTTGGTTGAAAACCCTTAATCCGCTTTTGGCCCTTTTGTCAACAGAAAGAGTTATTTACTAATGTGGATCGGGGACTATGTAAATGAGAACAAGCCGTATCGATCACAGTGCAATAGGATTAGATGGCAAAGCAGACACAAAGCTTTTATACCCCCTTTGGAGGGCCTGTTGAATTTTTATTGTTTTTCCTTATTTTATAAGGGTATCATTTCAAAGAAAACATGCTATACTCCATAATGGTGGGTGCAAAGAAGTGTCAAGACAACCATAAATAATTGAGCTGCACAAGCATTACTAAAAGTTTATCACAGAGAGATTATGCACCGGGCTCAGCAAAACAACTCAGGACTTTTTCACAGCAAGATGTCAGGAGGCCTTTCAATCCTACATTACTAAAGGGTCCACATATAATACTTAATGTCAGCTGTAATACAGCTGTACTTCTATGAATACCTCAGAGGTGATAGAGAATAGTTATGCTCAAACACATTACTGGCTTGGGAATATATCAGACAGATTGTTAAAATACTGGACATCTTAAAGGAACAAAGTTCAGTCAGTTGCAGAGGAGAGAACATCAATCAAAGCCGTTACCCAAGGATTTCATGGTAACTGTTGAGGATCTGCAGAGATCCATGGCTGAGGTGTGAGAGTCTATTGACCAAACAATTGTTGTCGCTTTGTTTGTTAAAATTCAGATTGGCTATCCTGTTGTTAGTTTAATTGTTAGATCGACTATCCTGGTTCAGGATCGGGTTTAAATAAAAAGAAAACTGGGCCACCTTCGGCTGTAATCAGGATATCTTATAATACTTTTTGTGTTAAAGCACTATTGTGCATAAAAATGCCCAGCCTGAAGTATTTGCTCCCTGTTTTTGGGCCACTCTGCCTTTCCTTAATATATAAAATATAGAAATTAGTTTCCGTTTTCTCATAGCTCCAGCGACAGGCACATCCTTTAGGTATCTGCTCCCGACGACTGGTTTATCTCATTGTCCCCCTTGTATGTGTTCATTTTATGACATCTTCTGGAGAGGGGTATTAAACATTAGCACACCTCTGTTACTGGATGATCTTTTTTTGCAAGAATCTTATATTAAAAATGCCATCATGATTTTTTTTTTTAAACCAATCTCCTTCATTAAGGGAATTCATTCAGGTGCTTATTTTATTTTTCAATTAAGATTAAGCACTGGCTATTATGGAAGCATGACAGAAAATAATTTTTGATTGTATTTATTTATTTATTTTCTCCAACCAGAATCCTCTGCAGTCACTGATGTTTCACTTCAGGGTTTCATTGTTTTCACGATCTATAAAGTTTGCTTGTCCAGATTCTATAATTGCGGGACTTTACAGTGCTTCCCTCTTTTTGCATGCATGGATCAAGTGGTTGGAGTGAGAAAATCTATGTCAAAATTGAGAGCCTCTGTGATTTAAAAATTGCATTTTGTTAAATTAAGATTTTATTTTAAATGCTATTAATGCAACACTACCTTCAATCAGTCCTCAAGGCAGGAATGATGAGAGTTGACCAATCAGCAATTGTGATTTGTCTGACAACATTTCCAGGATTAAAAAGACATATCAGAAATGTTCATTTTATTCAAAAAGACATCTGATAAACAACTCAATGTGGTTAGTGGTGATTGTACAGTTCAGACATACATTACCCAAAGTATTTACGGAGTGGAACACAGTCCTAGCTTTAGAAAAAGCTTGCATTGCTTAATTAATTCCGATGACATGTTTTAATAAACTCTATCCAAGGCAATGAGTTTGCATGGGATTTAAAATTTGATACACAGCCTGATGAAAGATGCTGCAGAATTTCTCCCTCTCATTTATGTACTATATTCCCTCACCGGCTTTCCTAACCGTAAAAGGCATCGTACACCACTACACTCACCAACCAGCCTGACAATGTCCTTTATTATTCCTTCTCTGTCTGTGAAATGTTCTTTAACATTGATTTATCCATAGCTGCCTTGAAGTAACTTTACTGACGTGACGCAGAAAACAATTTGCCTGTTGGCATTCGCCTGAAGCTTTGCTGATCAGGCAAAAAAGTTCAATAAATGTCTCCAGTAATGTTGCTCTTCACTATATCACCGTTAAAACGTCCCTGTCTTTCTGAGGCTTTGCTTAATCTAACCTGCATTTTGGCGAAGGCGTAGCAATATTTTATTTTTGCAGCACTATCTAGACTTTAAACATTGTAGCTGCAGTATTGTGCAGAGATGCTGCAGCTTTTGTGCAGAGTGGACTCACCTGGTTCAGTGGCTGGGCAGAACAAATACATGTCATAGAGATGACTTGTTGACTCCACATTTCCCACCTCTGGTTGGAGGCTTCAAAAATACTGTTACAGAGGCTCATCTTCTGTTCATCCTGCACATGTTTACATTTTGGAATGATGAATGGGCAGAAATATCTCTCAATAGATGCACAAAGCTGGTAGAGGCTTAAATCAAAGGGTGGTTCTACACAGGATTCAAAAGTATATCCATACGACACTCATCTAAAGCTAAAAAGATGTATTAAAGGTATCATTATTAAGCAGAAGTTTGGGTTATTAAGTCATAATGAAATGCATCAAACTTTTTAAGACACTACAAGGGTTCTTAGATATTTAGAAAGTTTGGTTTTATTTAATGTTTTTGCAAACACTGAAAACTACAGGTTACACACAAAGCTTTTATAACTACATTACTACGACTATAAGAAAAATTGTTATGTATGGATTTTAAACGTTTAACACAGAGGGCCTTTGGCAAATCAAGTGACTTATTTTGGATTCACAGTGTTATTTAATACATTACAGGTGAGCCATTCTGATCTTTATTGAAAGGGGAAAATGGCCTTTAATTGTTTTCATTCGTTTTCATTGCACTGACTGCAATTTTAAAGCTGAGCAGACAATTGAGTCTCAGCCACTTTCACGCAGAGAATCTCCTCATCCCCACAGTGAGGCTCCAAAGTTCAGGCAGCCTTCGGCTCCCCAAACAATTACACACTAATCTGCGATGTGAAATGAGCATTGGACTTTTAATCTCACAGCAAGAGAGTCCCCTACTTGGCTATAAAATAGAGAAAGTCATATTAGGTCTTATAGTTTCTGACCTTCTACTGCCATTGCACCACAACCCTATACATCTCCCATGCGTATAGACGGCAGTAGCTTTTTCCTCCAGCAACCTATTGGTAGATTTGTCCCCCGACACCACTATTCATGCAATTTAATTGCTTGTCAGATTGAATGTTCTCTAGTTTTCCCTCTTCATTCAGCTTGCAGATATTGCCTCTCATTATAATGTTCAGGATAACCACACCGATGCATTTTCTTGCAGGATTTAAAATACAAATCTCTAACCCCATGTTTGTGGTAACATTGAAAGCTGACTAGTACACCAAATTATATCAAATAGACAGTATGGCAGTTTTATCTTTCTAAGACAAATGTAGAAGAAAGTTGTCACGTGTGTCACTTACTTTGACATTGAATTTAACAATCCTAAAAAACATATTATCAAGCAGCTTACCTATTGTATTTATTCTGCCCAGGTTCTTGTGAATGGTACAGATATAACTGCTGAAATATATTTGGATTTATTTGCCTTAGATTCTGCCACAGAAATACTGGGATAAAGGTAAACAAAACTCTTCCCCTCAGTATCTCATATATTTAGCATTTTCAGCTGTTTAACAAATGTCCCTGTGTTGGAAACAGATGGGCTACCACAACAGTGTTCAATTTATCCTCCTAATGCTTTGTCCATTCATGAGGTATACATTATCTCTGGGGCAAAAGCTTGTGTAGTGCCCATTGCATGGATGGATTAGCGTGAGGTGCCTGACATTGATAGATAGTATCTACACCGCTCTTTATCTTAATAGGGAGGCCTAAATTCAGAATAATAGCACCATCTTTTAACCCAAATGTATTGTGTTGCAGGTTCTCCAGCTTATTGGGCTGTCTTTTATCCCATATTATCAATTAGACCTTGATGATTTTTCAATTTATCTCTGGTCACACTAAAATGGTAATTAGACCTGATCTCATATATTGTCCTTTAGATGACTGGAGTTAGTTCAAAAATTACCTTATAGTAGAAAGTTAGCTCCAGCATGAATTCAGTTTGGTTATAAGGAGGACATTATGATCTTCTGTCATATCTCAAGCTCGGTCACAATATCTTCAGCTCCTACATCTAAATCTAACCTCACTTTGTTTCCAGTCTTTTTTCATTCTTACTCTTTCTAGTCCACAGGTGTTGCGGTTCTTTAATTACACTATAAACTTGTTCTCTTTAACAAGCCTCCATTTTCTACTCACTTCTGCAGTATTTCTAACTTACCTATTGTATCTTTTCTCTTTTCCCTCACCTTTCTTCCTTCATTGCTTCCCTTTCTCCACTCTTCCTGGCTGCTTTTCCTTTTTTCCTTCCATCTCTCTCGTTTGGGGACATTTGCAGTAGAGATTAAAGTGATCAAGGACCTACCGTGGCCCCCTCCTGTTGGGCAACTCAACACCAGCCCTCCCCTGGCGGAGGAGCTCGAGTCTCCTTCCCAGACAGCTCAACCGTCGCCTGGACCGACGAGCTGTGACCAGCACCACCATGGTGGGTGTTGGTGTCCAGCATATTTCCCATTAATTACCCTTCACCCTGAACTTTCTGTGTCCATTCTTCCATCTGTTGCTGATTGATTGATTTTTTTTGGGGGGGGGGGGGGGGTTGGGGGGGCAGACTCTGGGTTGTAATTAGGTGGCACAGTATTGTCTTGGCTGTTGGCATTTTTTTTTCCTCAGATGCACATTTTTTAGGACTGTATGAATTACAAAATATATCTCTCCAAGATTTGCTTGGCTTTAAGTATCTATGTTTGAATTTGAATAGGATCTGCTTTTCTTGAACAGTTATATGCAGGTTAATTAGTTAAATATAAATAAAAAAACAGGGGTTCCAAAAGGAGTATGAAGTAGAATTTGTTAACAGCACCAGATAATTATATAACAGGGTTGTTCAAGAACAGACCCTGAAATGGCATTTTTTGATTCCACAGGAAAAGTCTAATGCAATGCAGCCATATGTTGTGCATTGGGCTAATTAAGATCATCTTATTTCATTCCAGTGTTTATTCACTATTAATTTACCTTTTTATTAGTCTTAAACTGTTTTTTCATCTTAAATTTGCATTTCATTGCAAAAATATCCTGACAGATAGTCTTACATTGATATTGCTTGGTAGTCCCCATGAGCTCTCCTACAGCTCCAGGCAAAAGCATTTTTTCCTCTGGCCTGGTTCCTGATTGAAAAAAAAAAACAGCAATTCTTGCATTGCTGAAGTAAGAGCCTGCGGCTGTAGAATATATTGGAAAATAGGTGATAAGTATGTATTAGGTCTAAAAACTCCCAAATTAGAACTTTGTCAGTAATTGTTTTATTTTTTAACTATTGTGGAGAAATTAAAAACAATTCCAAAATATGAATCTTAAAAAAGATACTCAAGAGTTAAAATTTTCAGTTGATGGCGACTTACTGAAAGAGTTTCAGATGCACTGAATAATTTGGCTTTAGGTATTAGTGCTGTAATGATTGCACTTTTCCATCTGGATTACATGTGGCAGAAAATCACTAACTGCTGGGCAGGTTTTAAGATGAAGCCTCATTAGTTTTAATTGTGCTGAACTGCCGTCTCCATGCGTAATTGCCTTTCGTTGTGACCCCAATTTCCTCTTGTCAACATACTCATAACCATCCCAGATGTCCCCCTGACCTGCTGTTCTCTACAAGTGGATAACTTGTATAAAAACAGTAAGGCTCTTTCATGCCAATTTTAGTTGTTGACTTATTCATCATTACAATGGTCACAATGGATGAGCATGTCATCAGCTTTTAACTGAGAGTACCTGCACAGTCAGAATCTTTCTGCTTTAATTATCTAGTGGAAAGAAGAAGTGGTTATGTTGCTGACTTAATGCCAAGAATGGGATTTTCCCCAGCTGGGTGGGGGGAAGGCTCAGAATGGGGCTGTGAAAAAGGATACTACTGTGTGCTATAGGCGAGGACAGGGCAAAGAGCTGATTTATGCCCACAGATCCATGGGAAACGCTCAGGTTCCCCATGAGATGTGAGGGAGTTTTAGAGTGCCGTCTTGTAAAGCGATCCTCTCTACATCCCAGCAAGTATGGCCCTACTCTACATCCTTCAGGTCAAAGGTCTGTGTGTCAGAAACACACAGTGGGGTGTGGGGAGTTTGGCTGCAGTGGCATTAGTGAATATGGTTACAGCAAGCTCAGTTGACCTTAGAGTGCTGCTATATCATCACGTCTACCCCAGACATTAGACACACTGATGTTTCATTAAGTCGAACGGCCTAAGAATCCTTTTATACTGTGCAGTTTTCCCAATCTTATAAGAATATTTCCACAACACACTATGTAACATGGTTTAAACTTTGGTACAATGTCTAGTTTGATAAGTGCACATTAAAAAATAGATATTTAATGCTGAATCAACAATGCGGAAGGTGGTTTTGGAAGCATTTATTTAGTTAATTGAATGTTAGGTAGATATTAAACATGACCTAAAGGTTGTAAATATATAAGGAAGGCATTAGCAGGAATTCCTCTAGAATGAAGCAGAAGTTATGGACAAAATTGATGAGATTTTGATTCAGTTTTTAACGTTTAAGAATTTAAGTAGCTTAGTCAAAAATATTGCATATGATTTTATGTCATGAAGGTATGCTGGCAAAGGTTCTCAGTCATGCAGGTCATAGTCATTCCAAAAAAGAAAAATTAAAAACAATCCACTGGACTTTGTTTCCAAGTCTGAAGACGTTTCGCTTCCCATCCAGGAACCTTTTTCAATTCAAATGTCAGGAATAGCGTTGAGTTTGAGGTTTTATACAGTAGCCCAACAAAGCCTTGTTTTTGTATTGAAAACATGCAAATTGGAACAGATGAATGGGTCCTCCAGTTTGGAATGGGGGTCGATTGGCTTCTTTTGTTAGACTGCAATGCCCCATACCCATCTAACTGTCTGAAAGGTCTGTCGACAGATGAGGTCCGCTCTCCTGTTGTAATGATAACGGGAAGGGATTAACTCAATTGCTGCATTGTAGGTTTTTGAAAGTTGAAACCTGAGTCCACCCCCTCTGTTTAAGGTTGTTTTTTCTTTCTTAGATGGCTTCCTTCAATCCCCTCTAAAGCTACCTATTTTCTTTATCCAAAATGTGAACAATCTAGTCCTCAATAGAATGTCCTTTGTCCATAAGGTATAGATGTACTGTCTTCAAATTTGGAAAGTCCTGTGGATTGTTTTTTTTTATTTATTTATTTAATGACTTGGAGGAAGTTGAATAGTAGACTTGCTTGCGGAGGTCATGAATCTATGGAGATTGAAAGTGGCAAATGAAATAATATTGAGTAAAGGGAGAGGGCCAAGCACAATACCTTGGGGAACTCCGTTCCACAGAGATGTCTTGGGAAAAGTGGAGTTGTTGATATCACTAAACTGTAATCTGTTAGACAGTAACATCTAAAGAGCAGAGCTAATGATGTTAAGGAGGGTGGTACAGTATATAGTTTCATATACTGCTGTGAGGTGGAAGAGAACAAGGACGCTGAAAGGAAGAGAAGATTTTAGAGAAGTAATTTTAGACAGAGGTGTTAGAGCCGGGGACTAAACATGGTTTTGGAAACAGTTTTTTAAGTGGAAAAGGAAGTTTTCTAGGGTGTCATTGGCAGACACAGAACTGACTGATTACATTTATTCATATGAAATGTATAAATGTCATTTTAAGATAACTTTTTTTCCTAAAATGGATGAAAAGAACAATGTACAAAAAGTCAGCTTCTTCATTTCAGCCTCATTAGCAAAACTGAAATGCAGATTGCCGCCGTAGATAGTACATTTCCATATAAATGGGAACATATTTGTCTGAGGATAATAAGGAGTTTTTCTCCTTTTGTTTTTTTGTATGAAATAATTATCCAGACTTTGAATCTTTTCTCTTTCTTTCCTTCTACTGTCTTAGATGTCTGATAAAAAGTAATTGAAAGATACACAGATTTAGTTCAAAACAGCTAAACCAGCTTGAAAAAATTGACTAATTTCTTTGTCTGGGAAAACCTCATTAGAGCTGCATTTTGAATCATTCAAAAAAGAAGAACAGATTTCTTTTATGTTGCCGTTTAACTGAAGCAGTTACAGAATCTTGTAAACTGTATCATTAATCTCCATCGAATGATTAATTATTTGAGCACTTAGAAATTGTACTATTTTAAAATAAAACTCAGGATGTTTTATTTTATGAATGATATAGATGTTCTGAATACCTGGTTTTGTATCTAGAAGATTCCAGTAAGGCACAGACCTTTTAATTTATTCCACACATCCATGCAGTAAAGCTTAATTTTCTCCTCTCAATCCAGCCATCAGTGACACACGTCGCCCCTCAGACTAGTCATCCTTTTTGATAGGAGTATCATTAGCAAATGAGAATTAATTAGCCGGCTTAATTAGAGAAATTTGTGCAACAGTGTGTGCAGCTGGGAATGAAGAGTAGTTGCTCACAGTCAGCTGTAGTCAGTTTTAATTCGTCTTTTACTTGGACATAAAAAGAAAAACAATTACAGGATTAGCATATTAGTAAAAAGGTAAAAGTTTAAAAGGAGTAAAAGTATTTGCCATTCACTTTTTCCATGAAGTGTTATGGGTTACGCCTCTGCAAAATTCTTTTTATCCTCGTAAATAATATGTGGATGACTTTAATGCATGATTAAGCATAAATGTTTTGCATATTTTAAGATCACCCAAATATGCACACTGCTTCTCTTTCACAACCTACAGTTTTACAATTTTCTTCTTGTGTTTAAATTTGACTTTATTCTTTTTTTTTTTTTTTTTTTTTTACCCATATATGGATCTGCTTCCATTTATTTAATTTGAACTTCCCAGCTGAGGGACAGCAAAGATGTATCGATTACTTTTAAAAAAAAATTCTGGTTTTAACCAATAACTTCTCTTTTTTTTTTCAGCCAGGGACCTGATGGACCGATAGCAAAACTAAGCTTATGAAAAATTATGCAAATTTGTGAAGAGTCAATAGAATTTGAGCTATCATTTGCTGCTGTTAGTTTTAGGGTGTTTGTCTAAAGCTTTTGCATATTCCAGAACAATACAAGGAAAATTCAGAAATGTTTATCCAAATATAAGTTATGATTAGAATTTATTGCTCTAACACTTTTCATTCTTTAACGTAACATAGTGCTAAATGCTAAATTTCTTCTAAATATACATCTAAATTTCCAACATTTGAAATATATATACAACAAAATAATGAGGTCTTTCTTAATAGCGATGTTGCACTTTTTTCACCTTCTTTTTAAAACAATTTTTCTTCCAGGATTGCCATTGAGCGGCATTCATTTTTACAAAAATCTCTAACCAATATTCCTTCCTTGATAAAGAAAAATATCCACATATCATTATGCTGCCACCACCATGTTACATGATGGGGATGTTGTGATCAGGCTGACGTACAGTGTTAGTATTTCTTAACATGTAATGATCTGAAAATATGTTTAAAAATTCACTTTTGTTCTCATTAAATTCAAGGTCTTACAAATGAATGGCATTCTTTCAACAGGGTCTTTCTTCTTGCTTTACTTGTCCATAAAGCCCAGGGTTTTTGAGCTCAGGAAAAGAAATTATCCTTCCTATAGATTGTACATCTTTGCACCCTCTCCAGCTATATCCTTGTTGGCCTATTCTATAATTAACGATCTCAGACATTCCAAAGGTCCTCCTTACTCTGATACCCTAAATAACGTGAAGCCCAACTGTCAACAAACTAGTAAATTGACGTCTTATGTGTGATGGCATTTCAATCATAGAAAAAAAAGCTTTATTCATAAAGGTTCTATGGCTTTGAGTGCTTGTCTAAGGCACCTTTTCATCTGCCTGTTTTTGCTGTTTAGTCAAACTGTGGGACACATTCTCATCAGTGGTGTAACAGATGTCGTGTTGTTCTGAGCTTTGTGTCGCTCTGTTGGGTAGTTAGGCACTGCAGATTCCATCTTTGAAATGGTCTTTTGACATTTGTGTTTGTTTGTGTCCAAGTAAATTAGTTGGTTCTCCCTCACCACCCTCTGTCTTTGTGTGTATTAGTGTGGGTTTGTGTTTTTTCATGGCATTCTCTGAAGGCAGATGCATGCTTGAAGGGGACAGGGCTTTCAGCCATCAGTCACCATCTAACTGACAGTTCAATCTGATACCCAGATTCCATTTGCCGCACTTTACAAGCAATGGGATTGATAACAATCCCAGATACCCCAACCATTTTACTGTGTGTCTTTGAATGTTTATGGGAAGGTGTGTGAGCATGTGTGCGCATGTCTTCGTGCACCCCTACCGCCCCTTTCCTGGGCTGCTTTTGTTCAAAGGCGAACCCAGCCTCCTGTCACTCTCCTGTCGGCCATGTTTCAGACTGTGCTCTCCAGAGAAAGCAAAAGGAATTGGTTTCCTGTTCTCCTTTTATTTGACCTTAAAACACTCTTGAGCGTGTGAAGCCGTTGTAGGTGAGATGGCTGGCAAACGCAGGAGACACACGGCCGTTCACACTTCAGCAAATATAATGATCGCCTTTGTTTCGTTTAGGGTCTCTGAGACTAGAGTGTCCTTCTGGAAGTGTAAACACTCCCTTAGGAGAAGATTCAGTGCTGACAAGTAAGGTTTATTGGCCAAACTCCTTAGAGACCAGTGCCTAAACATTTTCTGAGTTCTTGAAGCAAGAGAAGAGTTTAACCAAGGTCAGAAAAGAAACAGATTGTTCAAGTTCTGAGTTCTGTTCAAGAAGAAACAGTCATTTTATTAAAGTAGATGAAAATGAGAAGAGTTAATGATAATAAGAATCAAAATTCAGTCATGAAGCAATTTATTGTCCTGTAAGGGTTAAGATTCATTAAGACAGTACATTGTAGATTGAATGAACAAGCTGATATTAGTCTATTTGTCTAAAGAGCCCTTATCTAAAATCAGTTCTGCCACTTCCAAACAAAAGTTAGCAGGAAACAGGTTAAAAGAGTCTCACAGTTTTTTCCTAGCCCGCTTTGAAAGCAGGGATCAAAAGGGAGGGTGACAGGAAACGGGAATGGAAGAGGTGAGGCCGGACATTTGCAAGCAGGAGGAACAAAACCGAAAGCGAAGGAGTGAAAGCAATTGGCTGCATCTTCATGTTATGATCTGTCATCGCTGACAGGGGCTGAGCGGAGCAAACATGCATCTCCTCTGTCCCCCTCGGTCAGTTTCCATGGAAACGCTAGTTCTCTCTCTAAATACATAAACTGCATGCTCATCTGACTTTCTTTGTTTTCTAAATACCCAACACAGGGTTCAGATGAGCTGTATGAAGGAAGGCTTAAATTAACTTTAAAGCATCAATGGGGTATCATTTGACAGCCTGCAGTTGAAGCATCAGGATGGAGAAAACTGGAGCTGCAGCTCATACTCCTCCACGGGTCCGAGGTTAGACCCACAATTATTCCGCTGTCATGCAGTGGTACAATTTGGCCGTCGTAAGACTCAGACATAGCCCTATAACGAGCAGAAGTGCAGAGGCCAAGATAACAATCAGTCATTTGGAATAATCATTTCCATTATGTTTAGGGAAACGCACCAGTGAACTTAAGGCCAACGAGTTCAGCCTTGGGTTGAGTGTGGAGGTTAAGAGGAGCCCCTGGTGGGCGAGCATGAACTAACAGCAGCCTTACTGTTGATCATGTTTTATGTAACCCTCGACCCTCTATAGGAAAAGCAAAATATAAGATCTTTTTCTTTTATAAAATTGTCAATAACCACTTTCAAAAAGAGGTAATTAGATGTTTTGCAAGACGCTCACCTTTTTCAGTTGAGTCTCTTGAAACAGAAAAAAAAATGTATAAGCAAAAATAAGATACCTTTAGTAAATAACAATACATTCACTGCTTTTTTCTTTTGCTGTTCTTCATTATAGACAGATAACCTTTATATGAAATAAAACCTGTACAAGAAATTATTTATTTGTTATTGAAATTTGGATTATATTTGAGTCACTAATTATCACAATTTTTTTTACTTGATGTTATTTTGTCACTCTGATCCTCTCTCACTTAGATATTTACTTATGCTTATTAAAAAAGAAATTCTGTCTGGGAGTCTGATTAAGTTTGCGAACCCTCCAACTGTACCGTGCAAAGCAGTCCTCACTAAGTGGAGTGCAGAGTCTAGACTGATGTAGGGCCGTCTCTATCGACAAACTGTTAAGAGCTTCGTGCCTGTCTGTCTGGCTGTTGGTACTCTGTCCAGGCTATTTCACCACATTAACCATTTCCATTCAGTCCTCACCTTATGTGTTTTGTGAATCTGATGCTGTTATTGTCTTTGGCTTCAAACAGTTTTCTTTTTCCAAACCTTTGGGTGTTTTGACATCAATTATATTGATGGATGACTGGAGGAAAACAGCTGAACCCCTACCACTCACACACACAGTTTGACCACCTCTCATGATCATCCCTCCAGCATCAAATGTCCGGTCCTTCGAGGAACCCTCAGCTGCAGGTGTTTTTATTTGTCTCTGGAAATATTAGCATGTCCTCCGTTAGACTGAACAGATCTTCATGCCTTTTGCTGTGAGCCAACTTGACTGATTCAGGCATTGATCTAGTGAGTGAAGGTCATTTACCATCAAAAAGTTCCCTGCTGGGAGGCTAGGAGAGCGTTTTGTGTCTAAACCTAACTGTGGGAGTTTGGAAAAAAACAGTTTAATATTTAA
Source organism: Cyprinodon diabolis (assembly GCA_030533445.1). Classification (NCBI taxonomy): domain Eukaryota; kingdom Metazoa; phylum Chordata; class Actinopteri; order Cyprinodontiformes; family Cyprinodontidae; genus Cyprinodon; species Cyprinodon diabolis. The sequence continues at coordinate 40,978,245 of CM060065.1, read as the reverse complement.
CTTTTTGAACTTGCTCTCTACCCACATGTACTTTTCAGATGCTTCTGCACATTTATGCCCTCTCAAACAGCAAACATGCTCATCCGTAAGTATATCAGGCATTCAGATCTTGATGGACACATTGAGCTGTTTGAATGTTTTCAAGGAAGTTTGCATGCCTTGTTTTCCCTCCCCTCTCTCTCTGGAATGTGTGCACAACGAGTAAAGACTGATTTATGTCTTCTCCATGGTGTGTACATGTCCTTCTGCTGGATGCCTCTCACAGAGTGAGTGTGTGGGTGTCTGTTTGCGAAAGCACAACAGGAGTTTTGGTTCTCACACATTCACACAGGTCTAGTTTAACAAATACATGTGACCTCAATTGATATCGGAAGCTTTCCAAATAGCTGCTGCCAGAGACTGACTTGAACCTGACTTTTGGTTGGACTGGATTTAGTATGCATGGGCCAGTATGAGCTGTAGGTGTTATTACCTTGAGGTAAACTAACATGGTTTTAGAATAGTTGCTCAAAAACAAAGGGGATAGCAAAACCTTTATTTGAAATAGAAAAGCAACAGGAGAATTACGTTGCTTTCTCTGTTTAAGCAGAAACAAGCAGCGACTGATCAATGCATGGATTGTCTAGATCTGCTTATTGTCCAAATGAACCTTTGTGGTGCTCTGTTGATAGATTAATGCCATTTGGGCAAGCCCCTGTTTAGCTGCTAAACTAGTTATGCTTTTCTGTTCAGGTAGAAAACCCTTAATTATGGGCTTAAAAGACCTGCTGCTTGTAGCTTATAAACTGCAGTTTTAAATCAGCAATAGCCTAATAAGAGTACTGCCTGTCTGTTTTTGAACTAAAAGTATTTTTTTTAAGATAACTGAATCGATCTTCATTAGAAGCCAGAGAAAAGTGTAGTAGCCAGCTGACCAGCAGTTTGCAGCACAAGGAGAGAAGGAGATCTACTTTCCATTACTCTGGAGCTTTCACTTACTTCTAATTGAAAGTACTTTAAAGTAAATTTGGCAAAGTATGACTGAAACTTTTCAATTCTTAGCATTTTGTTATCTTGGACTTTAGTACCGATATCTGGCTCATTTGTATTCAGTGTATCTATGTTTAACATAGCTGTAAAATATATACGGTAAACCAGTTCTTTGAAAACATTTTTTTTTCTTTATAGTTCAGTTTGATGGAGTGGAAAAGTCCCGAATGTCACCAACGAAGGAGGGAAAAACTCGTCCTCTGCAGCGACATTCTAGTGGTTGTTTGGTCAACACCAAAATGACTTCCCTAGACCACTGCAGCTCCTCTCTAGGGGAACGTATTGACCCCACGATGCCTCTGGAAAGCCAGTTGTGAGTGGGATTTGTGCTGCAATATTTGGCTTTGATCCAATTTGTTTATTTTATCCTTACCATTGTTTTGTCCATCCTTATTCTCTGCCGTTGGTATGCAGCTGGTACCACGGAGCCATCAGCCGAACGGATGCAGAGTCTCTGCTCAGAATGTGCAAGGAGGCCAGTTACCTGGTGAGGAACAGCGAGACCAGCAAGAATGACTACTCACTCTCCCTGAAGTAAGGATAACATGTTTCTAAGACAATTTACATTCTGTAAATTAGTAATTTGTCTTTCTGAGGTCTGAAAGTTGTGAATTGTACACATAGATGAAGAAAACAAATTTAATATCAGCAACACATATGATATGGCCTAAAAATCCAATCTGTGATTTTTTTTCCCTACCAAATCCAATTAACCAGATTTTTTTTGTTTCCTACCCAAAGTTTTATAATGAAAAGGACAAATGACTTTCAAACACTTAGTTACATTTAAATCACCCCATCTGGGAGGGTGCCTTAATTTAAAGGGCAATGAAATCTAAGCTGTGAAAATGTTTGTAAAACAATATTTTACACTAAACAATGAAAATATAATAAATTGAATGTTTGTATTTAGTTGTGTTACACAGCTAGTATATTAGTTATGAGAAGACAAAACGTGATGAACTGATGTCACCCTGAGCTATGGAAGCCCAAGAACTGCATCTATGGGAAAACAGAAAAAAAAAAAAGATTTTCCAAAAACCATATCTTCATAAACAGACAATCCTAAATAATAAATCAAATCAGTTTTTTATTGGTTCAGGAGCAGCAGTTAATAAGAATATTGTTATAATCCATTTCCACCTACAAAAAAATAATATATAATCAAATACTGTTATAAGCCAGAGGAAGGCCAGATTAGAAATATTTCACAAAAACTATAACTAAATGTGATTTTTATCTCAAAGTGAGTCTGAGTGGGCAGTTTACATTTGATCTAACACTGTCAATTCAGTCTGTAATCCCTTAGAGCAGCAGTGCTGCTCTTGAGCTGCTAAGCTTCTCATTTTGGTGGAAACATTTTTAATGTGGACTGAACGATTTTGAGATATTCTAACTCACTCTCATTGACCTTTTGTTACGTGGGTTATTGTCCCAAACAATTTGTATTGTGACTGGGAATAACAACCAACTAAATTTGAATTATTAACAGTCCTTGTTGATAATGCTGGTTTTATTATTCAGCCTTATTCAGAAATCTATATATGTTCTAAAACTAATATAGTCTCTTGGTATAAACCAACAATACTGCAGAAAAAAAGGTGTTAATGCAACTATCCAGAGAAATGCCACTTAGAAAAGGTGTTTTTATATATATATATATATATATATATATATATATATAATCTCAAAACTGGCTGTTTTGGTTGTATTTATGTAATTAACACTGGGCTGATGTCCGGCTCTCATTAGAAATATTATTTTCAGTTTCAGTTGGCATATAATCCAGCATGATTACAACTAAAAAAAGAAGGAAGTCTAACTTATAGTGGTATATTAAATCTGACTGGCTTTATTATTTAGTTATGGAATATGCAGTATTACTGCCCTGCTTGCCAGTAACATATTCTGCCACCTAGATGAACCGTCATGAATCTTTATTCCCATATCTGTTATAGATTTCAGAGACTAAGGTCATAAATTACAAGGAGAGTAATGATTACAGTCTAGTGATGGAAATAATTTTATTAAGCATGTAACACTGAGCTATGATATTGCAATCTCAGCCCTCAAACTGTTCCCGTAAACAGGAGGAAACATCTGTCAGAACCACACTCAGTAAACAACCATCTGCCACAAATAAGGGTTGAGAGGACATCATGAACTAGATGTATAGCTGTGGTTTTGATAAAATGCTGACTCTTACTTTCCTGTATGGAAATAATTTTACCCTTTACACCTTTTTTTTGCGTGCTGTCCAACTCTGTCCGCTGCATCTCCTTTGTTCCCTCGTCTCCCAGCATCTTATCCCTGATTTGCTGACTTGTCCCCAGCTTGGTTACCTGTTACCTTGTCGTTGGTGACCTCCCTACTCTTTGGTGCATCCTGCTGAGGGTTAAAAGGGGCCTCCCTAATTAGTTTGAATATGAGCCTGTTCTTCTAGAAAGCTCGTCTCCACAATGAAGCCCCACAGTGCAGTCGCTTTTGGATTTTCTCTGTAATAAGAACAAATTGACATGGAAACGTATCCTGAAACATTTACCTCAACAAGATAAACATTGATAACATGACTCTGTCTATATAATCTCAGTTTCTCATCGAAGTAGTTATCAAAACAAAAAAAAAGTATTAGACATGATACATACTGTGCATCCGCCAACCTTTATATAAGTGGAAACCATAATCTGCACAGACACTGATTAGCCTTTGTTATAATAGCAGAGCTCATCGCTGGAAGCCACATGTGTTGAAAGGGGAAATAATTCCACTCACTATTCTTTACATGCGACTGTCGTTATCTGTACTGCTTCCGTTCTTACTATATGATCTGCATTTTTCTCAGTAAAGCCTTGTTTTCTTGCAGTGATTTAGGAGAAAGGGAGGAACAAACTCCTCGGACATAGATCCACTGCCCCGCAGTTCACAGCATTTCTGACTGGTGGACAAACTTAGGATCCAAACATAGTAAATATAGTGATTAAAAACAGTTGTGCATTGAATATATTAGTCATATATAGTCTGGGAAAATATTTAGTATTTAAATTTTAGGTACAAAAAGAATGACTGAGAATTGTGGATATTTCAGTTTGGAAAATCACTTGGACAAAATCCATATGAACCCTCTGAAACTTTTTTTCTTAATTTTTTTTTTAGGTGGGTTCATACAACTGATTATGTTTGCTGTATAGCAAACAATGAACCTGAGAAAAGCAGGTATTATATGATCTATCTTTGAACTGAGGTCTTTATTAGTGTTGCACCGATACCAGTATCGGACGGGGTCCTGATACTGCCCTAAAATGGTGGTATCGGTATCGGCGAGTACCAACAATTAGGGCACCGATACCATTTTGAGAGCCATAAATTTATTCAACTATTGTCACCCACTCCTGGTAGGCAATAAAACGTTCTACTGGATTCACTTTGTAGTAGATTTTTTCCTGCTTCACAAAGGTAGGCAGCAGCTTGACAAAGCCATGATGGCAATTATTTTACATCATTATGGTATCGGTATCGGCTGATACTGCACAGCCAGGTATCGGGTATCGGTATCGGGGCCAAAAAATGGCATCGGAGCAACACTAGTCTTTATATTCTTAGCCTCACTGACTTTCTGCAGTGTAGTAAAACTGTTGCATCATTGCTTAATATCCTCCATAGTTAGGCATGCATGGCCATAACACTGGCTTTTATAGAAAGGTTTATTTTTTATTTAAAATGTTGTTTTGGTTCAATCTGAGCGGCATGTTGCTAAACAAAGGCTCTAAAATGTTTTATGAACTTTTCTCCTGGCCTTAATATGCTTGAGGCTTATGAACATTTTATGCAGCCAATTTTGTCAAAATGCAATCCTGAATTAGTCTTGTATTGATGTGGAATTGCCAAAAAAAAGGGTGTGTGTGTGTTGAGGAGGGGATGGGGGGGTTTGTTGGGTCTACATTTATTTGCTTACTCTAATTGGGGTTTGAATTATTTTATGATATGTCTGTAAATCTGCAAAAGTTAAATCGCAGGAGGACAGAACATGTGCTCAGTTAAAGCTTTTTATTTTGATAATAGTAATGGAACCACCAAGAACTCATCCTCTGGTAAGTCCCATCATTATCAAACACATATGAGGTAATGCTCTTGGTTTTACAGCAGTAAGATGGGCATCAGATTATGATTTACTGACAATACGGAACAATTTGTTGTTTCACTTTTCTGCGCTCTAATCACAACCAGGCAGTATTTTAGTGGAGGGTACTAAACAGTGTTAGAATTATTAATTTATTTCCTTTGTTTTTCTTTTTTTTTTCTTTTTTATTGGATCAGGAAAACCACATAAAGCTTCTGGTTTCACATACGTTGCTCACGACAAACTCCAAATGCTTCTTCTTATTGGTTTATTTCAACATTTGCCTCCTTGCCTCGCTACCATAAAGGTTAGTTTTTGGGAAGCGTGGCTTAAACTGTGGTTGTTATGTCAACAGATTCTCACACTTGAACTGTGTTTTTCTCCTGTTCTTCCAAAGTTTTAATGGACTTTTCATCTGCTTTTTTGATCAGTGCTCACTGCTTTGTCCTTATCCAGTCTGCCAATTTAGGTGTGTAGGTTTTAGCAGGTTTAGAGTTCAGCTGGACAGTTTAAACTGAATATTGATTATATCAGCCCTACCTAAGACAACCAAAGCTTGTAATATTGTTTATAAACCAACCATGTTTGACATTTAATTGATCCTCTAAGGCCGTCTGAGGATCACTGGATTTATACTAATTAATTATACACTGTTAGATTATTTTAACTAATCTTCTTAAGTTATTTTGTTGCATCATTTATTTTGGAGTATCAGCGGGGTAAAGAGGGGATGAAAACAAATGTTTGTGAAACACTTTATTTTTATCGCCCCTAAAATTGTCAAACTTGGCTCTTTTTTCTCTCCATTACAATGGAAGACTATGTGTGTTTAACACAGAAAGTCCTGTTCAAACACATTGACGTTTGGATTTCTATGTGATAAAATGTGGAAAAAGCTCAGGCAGTTATATTTACACAGTATGTTTCAGCTCAGCTACAGATTACAAGAAGAAAATGTTGCAACCTCGCAGAGAAAGATCTGATTGGTTAGAGTGACGGGTGCCACCAACCTTAGAGGCAGAGGGGGCCCAGGGTTTAGCCTCATCACACAAGCTGCTACTGTGTGAGGAGGTTAGTAGCCTCCATGTCTGAGGTTGTTAAAAAATGTATAAGGCCATGAGGTGGCACAAATGTGCATTGCATTATTGATAGGGGCAGGTATCGCTAAGGCCTCCTGCCTCTTAAGCCGTTTGCCTGAACAGAAGGCTTTTTTCTTTATTTTATGTTACCCATCTGCTTTTTTTATCTCGTGCCGTTTCAGCTCACCTGGAATGTTTGAAATACAGTTTAAATCCTTCAACAAGTCAACAAGTTGTTTTTAAACGTGCTTTATAAATAAATTGGATTGGATTGAAATGAACAAGTAAATTAGAAATTGACTTTCAACCAGGTTTCAACCTTATCAAGAAAAGATTGTCCCTGCTGTGAAACATGGAGGAGGCTCTGTTATGTTCTGGGGCTGATTTGCTTCATCTGGTACAGGGTGCCTTAATCTCTGCAGGGTACAAAGAAATATGAAAGAATATCAAGGGATTCTAATGAGAAATATGCTGCCCAGTGTCAGAAAGCTTGGTCTCAGTGGCAGGTCTACAGGATAATGACCCTAAACCCAAAAATAAAAAGACCTAACAATGACTAACAGGAAAATATTGGACTATTCCTGAGTGGTTTTCTATATACTCTGAACTAAATTCCATCGAGGATCTTTCAAAGGAGGTGACATCATGCCATCAAGAAAAGGCAGCCTTCAAACCTGTAAGATCCTGAGTAGTTGGCTTATGAGCAGTCAACCAAAATACCTGCTGAAAGGAGCAGAAGTCTCATTGACAGTTACAGATATTATTTGATGCAGTGATTGCCTCAAAGGGTTGTGCAACAAAATATGAAGTTAAGGGTACCATAATTTTGGTCCTGGCCTGTTTCAAGAGTTTCTTTTTTTTTATTATTCTGTTGAAGCACGGTTGAAAAGAAATGACTGACTTTCATTTGTTCATTTTCGTAGAATTTCCTATAACTTTAGTCGGACTCAGGTTATTTCTGTGAAAACTGTTGGCTTTCCTTTCATTAAACAAGGCAACCAACAATTTTGTCCTTGTGTTTAAGTTTTAGAAAAAGGTTCACCTTAAGCTCCACTTTAGTAATAAGCTTTAAAAAGATGCTGAGTTTATTTTCTAGCATGCATCTGGTTGCAATGTCAGAAATCCAACTAGCTGGTTTAATATGCATAGTTTCTCTGTATCTGGCTGACCAACAAAGACCGCTGTCCTAAACCTCAGAGAAGATCTATGGGGTATGGCTGAGAAGAGGAGGACATCAGACCCAGCAACACAGAGAAACTGAAGGCAGCCTTGGTTGCCCTACCAACCACTCAGAGTGATCAACTGATCGCTTCTATGCCACGATGCAGTGATGCTGTCCTTTCTAAAAAAAAAAGAGAGACTTGAACAGGAAGTGAGTCCATATACAGAACAGAATGGACATAATTTTCAGTACACAGACATTTCTGCATTACACATGAAATTCAAACAAATGTAAATCTTTTACATAAACATTTAAATTATACAACTTTTTGTATAATAAATGAAATTAATTAAATACTCTTCCTGACTTTAAAGTTATGATGTGCCTCTCCTAATGAACCCCTCCAGTTGTAAGTGATTATGATATTATAGTAGAGATCATACCATTTAGTTTGTCCATGTGTGAGTAATAAGCACGCCGGATCAGACGCTTAAATAAAAGTCAAAACAAGGTCATCATCATTTTGGCTCATGACTTCTCAGTTTCACTTGCTATGGATTCATAATGCAGAGAGCATCATTCACCAGGCAATCCAATATGCTAGAGGTGGAGATAAGCTGTCAGGCTGTCCCTGCTATGAGTGCCTCTCGGTTCAAATCAAAGTCATAAACCTCAATAAACACGACAGCAGACCTCCCCGGTGAGATTCATCCTGATTACACAAATAGAGGGTCCACAAACACAGGGATATGATAACGCTACAAAGGCCTGTCAGCTCTAAAAACAGCCCCACATTCATTTTATCAGCAACACTCCTGTGTTTCGCCTCTCTGTTGTGCTGGTTTCTGTCTCTGCTGGACTGTAACACGATAAGGAGCCCTGAACACTAACTGGGAAACCAGCTGGGAATATAAAAATGCTGCTATTGATGTGTTTGCCTTCATAGGAGTAGCTCTGAGAAACTTAACACCCTCCTACCAGCTCAGTGCTTACACTGAAGATTCATCAAACAAATTTACAGATCAGATTTATTTTTTGAACAAGCTGGGATGGCACTGCTTACAGAGTAATGAAAATTAAAAGTTCATATCTCCCATTCCTCTCCAATTGTGATTAAATTTTTAATGATCCAAAACAAAGCAATAATAAATCAGTCTCAGTTTTATTGTAACTTAGCAAACATGCATTTCTAACTCAGTTTTTTCTGTAAATGCTTCTCGCTTTAAAATACTTTAACTGTCCTCCCATTAGACTTCATGCAAAGAGCTAGAGACTTAAAGCTTGATGTATTCCCTGTAATCTCTGAATTGACAGTGTCTAAATTCTTAAAAGCTGGCTTACCCTCTTTCCTTTAAATCCATGTTTATGTATTCTCTTTTATTTATTCTTAATGGTTGTCCTTTAATTGAACCCTTTAGTTTTTTTTCTGGGTTTGTTTACCTACATGCAGAGAGAGAGAAGGAACACCACTAGCAGCCTTATACATGCTATTACAGGATATGTTAAGAACAGGCTTACAAACAAGGTGCTTAAAGCTGTATTTGTGCATCTGTTTATCATAGATACCATTCAGGGTATATTGGCTCATGGTTGCAAATGTGTACTTTGTGTGACTTTTATAAGGAATTAAGAAAAATTATAAAACTCATCAACAAGCTTGGTTATTATTTTTTTGTATCCTTTTTTTCTTTTTTTTCTTTTTTTTTACATTTACATAACCAAATCAGGGACATTTTCATGCCTCCTTTTTTAAATGGATCATATATCGGAAAATTATCACTGACAACTTTCTGTTTTGCATGTTTACAGTCTTAAAGCATAAAGAAAAAATAATAGTGACTTAAATGTATCAGTTGCTCCAACATATTAGTATTTTTTTTAAATATGCATAAAATCATCATTTCTTTTGTTTGAAAACCACCATGGGTTAAATAAAAACACTATTAGGTCTTAGTTTTGCTATTAATAATTACTATAGTTCATGTAAAGAATAAAAAGTAGAACATTTTAATTAAGAATTATCCGAGTTTAGATCAGCATTGCATAAGATAACGATATGAAGTAAACCCAGTCATCAGTCCATACAAATATCACTTGCTCTGTCAGCTTCTATCAATCTGTCCATGTATTTCTATAGATCTCTCCTTTCATTCAGCTGTCTACCCATTGATACAGGCATCATTTATGTCTGTCATCTATGCATCTGCTTTCTTTTTCATTTTTAACCTGTCCTTCAACTATGAATCCAACAGATTGTCTACAATCTGTCTAGCCATCTCCACCCGTAAGTTTATTAATCTATTTATCAATTATTCCATTCAGTATGTATCCAGTATTTTCTGTCAGCTTTGATCTTAATATCTTGTATTTACAAATGAAAAAAATGGCAAGGAATGACAGAAAACTCTTGAAATATGACTTTATGTAAAGGAAGTCTGTTATTAGCATCTCTGGGAGATATTTTGTTATTTCTGCGTTTTAAGTCCAAAAAGTTAACCTTTTTTCCTTCAGGGTTCAGAAGAGGCTTTAATAGTTTAATTTGGCCATTTAAATCCCTTTTTATCTTTATTAATGAAAATATGGCTTGCCAGAGCTGAGAACCTACAACCCACACCTACAACCACACCTACAACCCACACAATTAGCTCAGGTAGTGCAGCTCATCTAGGATGAAACATTAATGCAAGCTGTGGCAAGCAGGTTTGCTGTGTCTGTCAACGTAGTGTCCACAGGCTGGAGGCGCTACCAGGAGACAGGCCAGTACACCAGGAGATATGGTGGAGGCTGTCGGAGGGCAAAAACACAGCAGCAGGACTGCTACCTCCACCTTTATGCAAGGAGAAACAGGAGGGGCACTGAGTCCTGCAAAATGACCTTCTGTCGTCCACAAATAGATGCATGTGTCTGCACAAACTGTTAGAACCAGACTCCATGAGGATGGTATGAGGTGGCGCCACGACTGGCGCCCTGTGCACTTCAAAGATGATAGTAGGTTAATACTGAGCACATGTGACAGATGTAACAGTCTGGAGACACCATAGAGAGTGATCTGCCTGCAACAACCTTCAGTATGATCAGTTTGGCAGTGGGTCCTCTTTGGAGGGCCGCAAACCCCCCATGTGCTCGCCAGAGGTAGAATGACTACCATTAGGTCCCGAAATGAGATCCTGAGACTCCTTATGGGAACATAGGCTGGTGTGATTGGCCCTAGGTTCCTCCTAATAAAGGACGACACTAGACCTTGTGTAGCTGGAGTGTGCCAGCAGTTCCTGCAAAATGAAGGCATTGGAGGTATGGACTGGCTCGCCCGTTCCCCAGACCTGAATATGATTGAGCATATCTGGGACATCATGTCTTAATCCATCCACCAAGTTGGTCTTGCACCACAGGCTATTTAGGGGTTGTCGGACGCTTTAGTCCAGGTATGGGAGGAGATCCCTCAGGAGACCATCTGTCACCTCATCAGGAGCATGCACAGGTATTGCAGGGATGTCTTACATGCATGTGGAAGTCACACACAATACTGAGCCTCGTTTTGGCCTGTTTTATGGAAATTAGAGCAGCCTGTAGCGTGTTTTCCACATTCATTTTGTGTGTGACTCCAAATCCAGGCCTCCATTGGTTAATACATTTGAAGTCCATTGAGAATTTTGGGGGGATTTTGTTCTAAGCACAGCCAGCTTTGTACAGAACAAATTATTAAATGAGGTTATTTCATTTATTTTTGAGCAGTATATATATTTTCAATCCAGAACTTACATTTCAGAGATTAAAGAAGGCTTAGCAGGTGGGAGCTCTTTGAAGTGGAAATAACATTGCAGATGATCTTAAACATGCTGTTATGTTGCATTAGCAGATGGTTAAAAGAGCTTTTATGTTAATGTATTCCAGAAAGACAGATTCTCTTGGGTGTTTATTGTTTTCAGCATAATAAACATTTGTTCTGTATGTACCTTGCTTATGGCCTACGGTTGGTTTAATAAAAACCAGCTCCCATCCCTACCCTAAAAAAACAAAAAACACAGTGTATTTCTATTTTAAAGCAGATTACTGCCAGACTGTAAAATATATTGATCAAAAGCTCCTGACACACAGGGGGCTTTTAATTTGCTGTGCTTTTATTGCTGTAGCCTAGGTGATTTATCCAGAGGGTTAATTAGCCCCACCTTTATGTGCTGCTTGACAACCAAACACCTTAAGCATCATTCCCTTTTAGTCTACACCCCAGGTGGCCTCAACATTATCAAAAGGTAATCCGGCTTTCACAACAGTGCTCCATTTTTGAAGGAACTGCTAATTTAGATATGAATATAGAAGCATATGCCAGTTCCATTGAGGGTTTTTTACATCCTTCCCTTGTTGGTAATTTCAAGCCATATTTGTATCTGATGTATTTCTAATATTTTTATGTAGATTTTTATTTTCCTGTCAAATAGCGCACAGTTTGTCATTATTTTTTTGTCCATCTCTCTTGTCTTTGTCCAGGAGCAGCCAGGGCTTCATGCACATGAAGCTGTCACGGACCAAGGAGAACAAGTACATCCTGGGCCAGAACAGCAGCCCCTTCGACAGCGTACCTGAGATCATCCACTTCTACTCAAGCCGCAAGCTGCCCATCAAGGGGGCCGAACACATGTCCCTGCTGTACCCTGTTGGCATCAGGACACTATAGTACTGTGGGGACCATGACAGGTGTCACTGGACTCCCTGGGCCCTATCCTCATGGCTCATGGTTCCTTTTCATCTGGACTGAAATCACAGGAACATGAACAACATTCAAAACTGCTAATACTGGCTGACAAATTCCAAAACGGTTTTCGAAGGCCACTTTCATACGATCTCATACAAACAGACTCGATATTCCTGATGGTTTTATGACTTTGTGTTTATTTATGCGGACGTCCACTTATCACATCGGAGACTGATTGTCTGATGAGCAGCATTTCAGTAACTGTTGAGCTGAGAGCTCATAGCACTTAACACTCAAAGAAAAAGAGAGGTACAACATATCATTAGTCACTTCAGTAGATTAAACTCATTTGGGTAGGCACCGTTGTTGCTAGAGTTGCTTGAAGATGAAACAAGAGACAACATTTATGATGCATGTTGCACAATATTGTCCTCATGAGGCTCGTGCAGCAGCTGAGATATTGAATAAACTGAGCGGGTGCGATTCCCCAGCTGCAGGTAAACAACAGGTCTGTGAGCTGAGTACACTGATCTCTCTATGTTGTCATAGTGTATGTTGTCTGCTATCCATCACTGAGTGGGTGTATCACACCAGTGACGGTGTAAGTACCACGGTGGTGTGACAGGCAGGAAAAGCATGATGGATGGGTCAACCAATGTGACACGGTAAAATTGGCCGAGGCTGGAGACCAGAGCCTGTCCAAATGGACCAAATTACCCCCACTACCCCTGCTTGGAATGGCTTTGCATGGGGGGGAGAATGAAATATGCCTGCATTGTCTACCTCAGAAAATCAATTTCATTCCCCCATCTGCAGATCAATAGGTACAATGGGATTGTAGACATCGATCTCGCTCCCTATGACATTCCCAATCACCTTAAAACGGTGTCATTGGTTTTAGGAATATTTTTTTTCTTTATAAAATGATAGAATTTATGAAAACAAATTTATTTTTTGTTTCACATCAGGAACTGTATGTATAGTCACTGTTATTAATACTATGTGATGTCAGTTACAACTGTTTGCTCAATGCCTTATAATGCATGGGGTCAATTCAGTCCGCTCAGATTAGCTAATTTCCCGATTCCCCCTTTAGCGATTGTTCTGTGACTGTTATTTATTCTGGGTAATTATTAGAGAGGTTTTTCTACCCACAGCCAGTTGGCCCTCCCCGTTCTGCTCTGATGGGATTTTTAGGGACTTTTGCTTTGTTTCTTTTTTCTGTTTTGTTGTCTCCTGTTCTGCTAAGCGCTTACTTGACTCTTGAGACAGAAGTTCAACGAGGTTGTCAAGCAGCCCTCCACCCAACCATTCATCCACCCAGCCAACACATCAATGCAGAGCTGCCTGTCCTAAACAGATTAACACCTACCTTCAACCCACCATGCTTTACTTTGCATACAAACCTCCAAATGTTTAACACTTTGTTCCTGTATACTCTTTGAATGTGTTCACAGACAGGCTAACACTCCTGTTTTCTGCTTTCTGCTTGTGCTAAGACTTCTTTGAATACTTACTAATTTTTTCACTGCTAAATCCAAGAAGAAAAGACTTAAAAGGTGTTTTATTTGCTTTCCTCTCTGTATGTTTCACACCTCAGTGCAGCACTGTTTGCTTCTTGGTCCCGTCCTGCAGTTTTCTCCCAAGCCAGTAATCTTTCTTATGACAAATAAAACAAGTGGATTTGTTTAAAGCGTGAAATCATTAAAGCAGTCTATTGTGACTGCTCAACGCACGCCTTGTAACTTAGAAATCACGGTGCTTTACCAACCAAGAGATTGGAAACTATTTTTAAAGTGGAACTCATTTTGGCTTACGCTATAAATCCCGCTGTCTGCTATGCAATTGTAAACTGCAGTTGTTTAAGTGGGAAACTGGGAGGAGTTTGTGCCTCGGTAAAAAGTTTATGATGGTACAATATGCCCAGCAGGAGTAGAAGATGTCGTTTCCTGATGAGAAGTGCAGGAAGTGAGCAGACAGACCGTGCTGTCGGCCGAACAGTGCAATCTGAGGGCGCCTCTTTGTGCTTTAACAAGGAACAGTATGTCGTCATTGTGGACCTGTGTTTTATTGAGAAAAGATATCTGAAGATAGAATGCTAATTTTGAAATAAAATATGTATCATGAGTCCTTTTTTGTTGCGAATGTTCAGGGTTTAGTAGATCTGATAATGCCAGGAGCGGCTCTTTATTTAGTTCCTGCTGCTGATGACTACTACTCTACAAAAGGAAAGAGCCCATGTATGATGGCAGCACTGCCTGCTGAGAGGCCTTAGCTTTGGGGAGAAAAGGATATTGGAGACATGTAGGGTAGGAGTACAAGGAGTCAAAGGGAAGGGTGTGAAGAAGGGGAAGAATTTGCTGCAGTCAGCACAGACATTCTCGACATCCTTGTATTTCTATTATGGCGACCTAAAAGAGCCCCTTTCTCCATCAGAAGTGTCTTAAAGGTTGTGTGTGTGTTGAAAAGCTGTTGTGCATGCATACAGCTGTTAACTGAGTATGTGTGAGTGTGTGTGTGTGTGTGTGTGTGTATGCACGACTACATCAGCCATTGACTTGCCCCAGGTCTTCACTCGTGTTATTGCTTTATCGTGGAAACGTGGCATGTCTGAGTTTTCCTTGTGTACATTTTCGTGCCACGTATGTATGCACTAATGTAACGCATCTCTGTAAAGTCCCCCATTGCCAAATGTATATACTGAATGTATTAAATGGGGAAGTAGAGGCATCATGGTGCAGAATGATTAAAGTTGGGATTATGAGTATAATGTGTGCTTTGATGTCATATTATTTCCGACTGCAGCCTCACACACACACATTAAGAGGAAGCTTTGTTATTTTGGGAGAGAAATGCCTGCCATAACTGGTTACTATAGTGAAGTCTCTCAACATTTAGGGGAGATAGAGCATTGTTTGAAAATGCAGCGCTATTATCAAACCACCACCACTTTTTATCGATCCTTATGGTTGCCTGGTTGCCTGATGCAGTTCTTTACTGTGTGTTAGGGTTTTAGACCAACAAAAATCACTTTATAATTTAGAGGTGGAGGGTAATGTATGTCATATGTATTCATCCCGCTTTCATTGGTTTGACCACAAACTAAAAGCAGGTGTTTTATTTGCCCTCACAAGTAGGCTCTTAAAATGTCAAAGTTGATGCAGACATTAAGAAAAACGCTTAACAATTGTTTAAGCCATAGTATTCTTTCAACACACAGGAAGAAACTTTCTTAATTACGAAAAAAATAAAATTAGGAGACAGTTTGCCACTCATTCAGAAAAAAAATAAAATATATGTTTTTATTGTGTAAAAATAAGTCTTACTTCCCTTTAAAACAGTAGATTCAATTCAGTTTATTCTACGGTAATAGCACCAATTACAACACATCCTCTCAAGGCACTGTACAAAGACGAGTCACCCAGATTATACAGTGAGATTCGTTTAAAGTTTTCTGAGTAATAAAAAACAGTTGATTGTATCGACTTATTGACTCAAGAGCAATCCCTCATACCAAGCATGCTTGTAGTGACAGTGGAGAGAAAAACTCCCTTTTAAGAGCAAGAAACCTCCATAGGCGAGCACAGATTTTTTTTTTTTTTTTCAGTTTAATATGGTAAAAAAGTCAGAATTCTGACTTTTGTACCATATTAAATTGAAATAAAATTTAAAAATCAGGTAAAGTTTTTATTTTTTCAGTGGACCTTATCCTCTACCATTTTACTCTGCTAATTTGTGCTTCAATTTTCCTCCAAGCTCAATGTTCACACAACTGACATTTATTACAAGACAAATTAAGGATCCTTCTGCTCTAAAATAGTATTTCAAAGAAAACATGAATGTGGCTCATACAAAACTTGTTATCGACATCATGACCAATGATCATGTGACAGATGTCTTTTTTTTTCCAGCTGTAGCTTGGTTTGAATTTGTTTTAAATGGTATTTTCCCTGTTTCTCCAACTACAAAATCATGTTTTTGCTTTACTATGCTATAGTTGTCAGTTTCAGTCTAACTGCATCCTGTTTAATTATGTTATTGTTCACTACATTAGCCTCCAATCCCTTGGCAACTAAACAGAGAGGGATGTTTCATGTCTTCACTTTTTTTGAAGCCCTCAGATGATTAATATTTCCCCAGCATCCATTTGTGCCACAATGAAACACGTCATAGCTGGTAGAGCAGCGCACATGGGAAGTGCATTTTGATGGCAGAGCTCAACCGTTTGTTTCTGTCCATGAAGCTAATATTTAGACAGAAAATGTTAGGTTATGTCCTTCGGGAAATCCACCACTTCTCTACTGCAGAAACAGGAGCTTTACTGACCTTTTCTAATTTCCTCACAAACATCAGTGTCACTTGTTGCATCAGTGGCTGCATAAAGAAGTGGGAGAAGTTATGGGGAAAACTAATGGTTCAGTGTTTTATCTTTAAATTAGATATTTTGTTTGTTTTTTCTTTGTTTTTGTTTTTTGCAGAGGTTCATTTGAGAACATTTAGCATCAGACAGCATCAGTAAGGTGTACAGCAAACAGGACAGGGAGAAGAGCCCTGCTCAGTCTGTCATCTGAAAATGGAAGAAATACAGCAAATTGGCCAAGAAGCATCCATCCACCTAAAATAAAGGAGAACGTCAACAAGAGAAGTAGTATGTAGTAGTAGTATGTATAAGAGTAGTAGTATGATTGTTCTGGAGGAGCTCCAGAGAGCCACAGCCATTATGCACTATGCAATTAAGATAAGCTCTGAGGTTCATTTGACATCAAACACCGCTGCCAGTATTACAGCAAAATGATATATGGTCTTTGGATGGGGAAAAAAATTGCTGAAAACAGACACAATGATAAAAACAGAACAAAAATAAGTAATAGATCAAACAACGAAAGGATCAAAATTGATCAGTTGAAGAGATAATCTTAGTGTCTTGATTTGTGTTACAGACAATTTTCAAACCAAATGTAGGTAAAAAACGAAACTGAGAAAGTTCTAGTCCAGGGGATTAGCTATCAAGCTAAACTACTGCCCTGCAACATTCAGGTGCATCCCTACTCCAGTAAAACCAGGCCTTTGATTAGACTTCAGGGCATGCAGAAGAGAGCATCACTAATTCGTTGTTTTGCAGGACGATAGATCTGGAGGATTGAAGTTGGAGACCTCTGATCTGGACCATAACAGTTAAAGAGATTACATAGGAACCTGTGCATGAATAAAAAAAACGATATAAAAAGTTATCTTTAGCCAAATCTGGCTTAAAAGAAGATTATCAAGATAACAAGCCTTTATTTGATCCTCTAGTCAGACGAGACCAATATTTATACCTTTGACACATGAAACACTGTTAGGCTTAAAACTAATGCTAAACATAAACCTGACTGCTACCTTCCCACTGAAAACATGGTAGAGGCAGCATCATGACATGGGGATATTTATTCAGGCAGAATAAGGATAAATCACACAGCATACCAATCTATTCTGATTACCTACATACTCAGAGTAATCATTTAATTGTTATTGTTTCCAGATGTAACAGTGCAACCTTGCATGTGTAGAAACAAGTTTAAACCTTATTTGCATTGCTTTGTCTTCTTATTTACCCTTATGGTATTCTGACTGTAATATGTTTTCTTGTCATTCTTATTGCAAAAAGCCTATTACACTGCTAGTTTGTGCATTGACTGTTTTAACAGTGACAGTTCATTAACAATAAGTACACTTAAGGTTTGAAAGCCTTGAAACTTAAATGGTGTCCACATTTTATTCTAAGCATTACATTTAAACCAGGTGCAGCAGGTTTAATACGGCATTAAGTTATACTTCTGAATTCAAATAGTAGAACATCTAAACATGTTTCTTTTACTGATGCAGCAGCAGTATGAAACTTCTTTGCTTACTGTTCACCTAAAGGCTGGCAGTTTCGCGACATTAGAGATGAAGCCAGCTTAAACGGTTAAATCCCCTTCCTCCTTCTCCATGATTGCTTTTGGAACCTCTGCATTCTGACGGTGGAGCAGTTTCACCGACACAGTTTTTGCCAGAGAGCAGCTGGCTGACATGCGGAGGGAGCAGACGCAGGGGGCTGATGAAAGCATCTCGAGTCGTGTGATTGTTGGCACAAACCTCAAAGTTGCCTTTATTATAACCCCAGAATGGTTTAATTAATATCACTTTGTGAGACACTGAATCTTTAATTTCTTTTTTTAAGCTGAAGCAAAAGACACGCTCAATTCTGACCCAAATGAAAGCAGAAATACAAAAAAAGCTCTACAAATTGAGGCTGTAATTTTAGACATTGTCACAGTAATTTCATAATCAGGTTGACTCAAGTTGAAGCAACACTAAAAGAATGGTATTTCAGACTTTGACGTGCCTTTTTTTGCCCTTCGTTGTGCTGCAGCCTCATTCTCTGCCAGATAAACTCTATGCAGGGTTAAAGTGCTTCGGATAAAATGCATCAAAGAGGCTTTATGGACAAAGCGAGTGCTGAAAAAGAGGCAGAAATAATAAAAGGCACAGCTTGAAAGCAATGAATGGGCAAAGAGGGTACAAAACAGCCTTGTATCTAACCCAAGCGCATTTCATATTCCATTCAGTCATACCTAGCAGAAAGCAATCTAAGGTAACAGACCTCATGTCACGTGAGTCACCTTTTTTCAGAGAGACAAAAGCATGCGGAAGCCATTATGCAAACTCAATCCTTTCCTCCTGCTTTCTGACGTTTGAGGATTTCATCTCCGTCGAAGAGTATCTGCATTGTTTAGCATGTCTGTGGAGGCTTGATTAGACAAGCTTCCTCCAAATTTCAACAGGCCTGGCGCTGATTATTTCCACCAGCCTGATATATTGGCAGTAATGACAGAGTGCAGAACCCTTGCTCATTATCTAAAAATCCCAGGTGCCACAGGAGTAATTGGGGAAAATTGTCCCTTTTTCAAAGCTCCAGTTTTCCCTCATAAGGAAGGCCTCTTCTTTGTGCAGTTTCTTTGCCCACAAGTGGCCTTTAGAAAAACTATGGGTCTATCAGCCTAGAACTGACACACAAAAAAACAAAACAAATTAAAAACAAATATCTCCCTAGGCAGCTAAAGTCGGGAAGTTTTTTTCTATTTTTTGTTTTATTTTGACCAAAAGGGCCTTACAAAATTAGTAATACCATATCTTTCATCATGAATTTATGTGTCCTGTAGGAATTTCATGTGATCAGACCAGTAGATAGTTCACCATGGTAAATTAAAAGGAAAAAGTTTGTAAGGTTTTAAAAACCAAGGTGTGGCATACATTCAGTTCAATGTACAACCACCTTTTTCTTTCATCTAAAAAAAACCTTTGAGCTCATGTATCTACCAGCTTTGTATATCTATCCATTCTCTGGTGTAAAAAAAAAGCAGTTGTTCAGTCAGATTGGACAAAGATCAGATGTTAAGTTTTCACATAGTGCTTTAAGATCCATTTTTTAAGTTTTGCCAAAAATTCCTAATTGGATTTAGTCCAGGCCTTTTACTGAGCCCTTCTGCAGCAGAAATGTGATTTGACTGAAACTATGCAGTTGCAGCAGTCATTGCCTTGCAGGTGAGTGTTTTTCTTTAATGAATAGGGTTTCTGGGTCCATTATAAGATAAATAGCATTTGCCCATTAACTGAGAAAAGCTTTTTAGTCCTGTTTAGGAAAAGCATACCCATAAATAATAATAATTGAACATTATTGATCTAACAATGGAGAAATTCACCTCTGTATTTGACCCATCTCCATGGGGAGCAGGGAGCTGCCACTGTGCGGGTACTGGGGAGCAATCAGGAGTAAAGGGGCTTTCTCAGGGACCCAAAGTGAAGGCTGTAGGGGTACTTGCCTTACCAGGTACTTGCAACCTTCTCAGAACACAAGGGCACTGCTCCAACCACTAGGCCAGCACTCCCACCATCATGTCTCATTCTGGTGATGATGTGATCAATTTATGTAGTGTTAATAAAATCTGACCAGAGTCCCTTCCTGCGTGGTTGTCCTAATCCTGTTTTCCCTGAAATTTGTTGGTACACTGCAAAAACAATCTAGACCATCTACAAATAAGTAAACATTTCTATAATTAAGTGTATTTCCCCTTAATTTGAGCAGGTAAATAAGATGATTTGCCAATAGAATGAGTAGTTTTGCTCTTAAAATAAGATAATTCGATAATATGCACTTGAAATAAGACAATGGAATTGAATTTCTTATTTCAAATGTAAATTGTCTTGTTCAATTGAGAAATTGTCTCACTTACCACCTAAATTCAAGAAAAAATGCACTTATTTTAAGAAAAAATAACTATTTACTCGATCGAGATCGATGGATTTCACTAAGTCAGCACTTTATTTCTATCTTTGCATAGAGAGAACAGTTCATCATACAGCCCTAACTGTACAGTAATCAGCCCTGTTCTGCCTGGGCAGTGTTCGATCCCCCTTACAACGTTGGAAAGTTGTCAGAGTCAAAACAAATTGCAGAGACTTTGATAATAAACTAACATGCTATGAATTAACCTTGAGAAAGAATCTGGTTTGTTGTGGGAAGAAGGTATGTCTTGTCTACAAACACCCTCACTGAGGCATCGTCTGGCCTTGAAGGTGAAACCGACTGAGTGAAAACTATTACAGTGAGTAAATAGCTTAAATCGATTTATTAAATAAGAGAAATCTAAATTTTCCGACCACAGTATGTATACCTAATAGTTTTTACCTCAGCAGTTTCTGCATCTCTGCAGATCCTCAGGAGTTACCATTAGACTTTTTCCTGCCTCCATAACTAATGCTCTCCTTGACAGCCTGTCGTTTTTGATGGACAGCCACGTCAATGTTTGCTTGCAGACGTGCCATACTCTTCCTGTTTTGTTCAATAACAGATTTAAAGAAATTTTAAAAGCTTTGGATATTACTTCTTAACCTGCCTGGTGTTTCCCTAGTCGTAATGACATAGTTTCCTTACAAGCAACCTCTGAGGCCATTGCATACCAGCTGTATTAATACAAAGATTAAATCACACAGACAAACTTTATAAAGTGATGGATTGACTTCAGGGAGAAATGCTTCTCCTAGATTTTATTTCAGAATTTCAGAATAAAAGGGGATGAAAACTAATGTACACCTGTTACTAATGCTCTGTGTCTCCATGTTACTATTTGGTTTGTTTTTTGATCTGTTTTTGTTTTCTTCACCTTATTTTAACAATAGAGTATTTTGTGGTGGTCTATCACAACCGAATAAATTAAATGATGTACTATGATTGACTGACAGCCTGTTGAAGGTTCAGACGGCTGCAGATAGGCACCAGGACATGATGGGAATCTTCTAAAGGGATGGATGGATGGATGGATGGATGGATGGATGGATGGATGGATGGATGGTTTAGTGTTTATGTTTTGCATGGCAGTGGCATGTTTTAAAGCCATGAACATTTGAAAGGTGGTTTTAATGAATGGTTGCTGCTTGTAGCACTCAGGTAAACAAAGAAAAATTAATTCCGTTTGAACTCTGGATGTGAAAAGGATTCAACTTTAAACTATTTTCAACAATTTTATCATAAAACCCAAACCTTTTTGTATAACTCTCAATTATGGTTAAGAATGAACAGGGAGATGTCAGACCACTCTAGTGTTTTATTATTTTAAAGTCATATTAATTTCTTAATCAAAGTTCTTTATGAAACTCCACATTAAAAAGTACCAAATTATATCTTACAAAGAAACCAGATTTATTAAAACATTTTGCACGTATTCAGTCGAACACGCTGAGTAAATGTTCCTGGAGTCAGTCAGGATGATGCATGTCATATACAGCCTCACAGCTAAAAAAAAAAAAAAGAAACCTTACAGCTGCATGTCAAAGCATCTTTACAATAAACTGTGTAACAGTGGGAAGTTCACCCCTCATGAATATCCAAGCTAGATTTTCAGTAGCACTTCCAACAGAAAATAACCCACAATATTCTGAAGGTTGTTCTTAAAGATAGTCAGCCATAACTAAAAATCATCCAAGTGATTTACTACCCTTAATATACACTGGTTTTAATGATGCATCTGCTTGCAAAGCTTAACAGCCACAGATGTGTTAGAAAGCAAGTCTATATTGTATCTTCTTAGTTTAAATTCCAGTGTCTGACAAAAAGCCACGTCTGTCTCCTGTTTAATTTGCTTGAAGGCCATTGTGCTTTTGTTCACTTATGCTTTTATTGAAGCAGCAACACTTTTTTGCTTCCCCACAATAGAAATACTTTATTTTTTAAAACACCGTTGGAGGCAGTTTGAGGTGGAAATTGCCCACAGGTGCCTACTATAAAATGGTAACAAGGACAGACGGACACAAAGCACTGGGTGCATGAAAGGCCAATCGGCTGATTGAGCTGTCACATTCACAGATGCAGCCATAAACCTAAGCAGGGCAATTACTGTAGATGGAGGATGGTGGGCTGTGAAAAGTCATGACTGGGGGGAGGTGGGGGACAGCCACAGTGTTTCTTCCTCTAAAATACCCTGATGAGAGTCGACGAGACAAAGCAAATGTGTGTGTCTGAAATAAGGCTGGGAGGGGGTAGGAAAAAAAGAGGGTTCAGCTGATGGTTACATTGTTCAAACAATGAGAGTTACATCTCAGCATATGGTATTAAAGCTATCAGTAAATCTTTTTATGTCGCTTTTATGTCTCAGGCTAGCTAATCATGATGTCCTCTTTGAAATATAAGGAACAAAGCTATGATTAAAAATAATTAATCAACAAATACTACAGCAGAGGGTACCTCAAGAACAAAAAATTTAATCTGGAACAGAAAAACAAGGACTTCCTAATAAAGATTGACACCTTGGTTTAGACAGAGACATACATTGCCATCTAGTGTACACATAGAGGAATTACATTGACCAAACTTAATTATTTTCTTGTTCTTCTTTAGAACTTTCAGTTTTGGTCAATTTTGGGCTCCCCCAGTGGACAGAAGCTGCATTGTTTTGCCTGAAGGAAGACAACATTTCCCATGAGGAACAGTGCAGTAAAGACCTGATCTCCCTTTCCCCTGCAGTTGGATTGAACTAATTTTCTGTTTCCAGTGGCTTTGTGAAAGATGAATGGCAATTAATTAATGGATCAAACTGCGGCGATGTGACGATGTTGAAAAGAAACATTTAATTTAGTTTTTTAAATTAAACTAATTTAATTTAGTTCTTTAGTTTTGTACCATATTCCTGCATCGCCGCCACCTACTTCACCCGACTCACCAGCGTCCGATGTGCTAAAGCAGGCATCCCCAAACTCGGTCCTCAAGGCCCCCTGTCCTTCAGGTTTTAGAGGTTTCTCTGCTTAAGCTTGATCATGGCTGCACTTTATGGAATGGAAATGTTCATTAAACTGCAAAGCTGCTGCTCATTTACTGTCTGAAATCTGCAAAAAACAATAAAAGTTGTCTAAGCCTAAAAGTTACTTATTGTTGGTTTAAGAGCCAAAGAGTGGGTTAAACTGGGTTTAAAGAGCTAAAAAACTGTTGTAGATTAATGTCTTCAAGGTGTATTGTTTTTATTTTAATCATAGTAGAAGAATGCTTATCACTGTTTAATGTGAAGACACCCTTGGCTGATTGATCCTCTTAATAAATCAATTACAAAAGGCAGCCTTCAAACCTGAGACGGTTCAAAATACCTGCTGAGAGGAGTAGAAATCTGAAAGTTACACAAACCATTTGACTACAGCGATTGGCTCAAAAGGTTGTGCAACAATATTTGAAGTTAAGGGTACCATTTTTTTGTTTATTTTTTCAAAATTTTATAAATCATGTTGAAAAGTAATGTCTGACTTTCAGTTAATTTTCTTAGAATTTTTATTTTTTATAACTTTTCAGATTCAAGCCATTCTGTAACCATTGTGGGTTTATTTTATCATTATCGGATAGTGCAGTTATACATTTTAAAGAATCTGTTTCACTTTCTCTCTTCTCTGTGTTGCTGAGCTGTTCTGCAGAGTGCAAAAGCTTAGTTTATTCCCATTCACAGGTTGATGGTTTTCTTGATGGGGTTGCTAGTTCTCTGCATACTGTCTTAGACAACTTAAAAAAGAAAAACATTGAAAATAGAAAGCTGGCTCTTTGGTTTAATGCAAAGCTGCGCACTCTCAAACAAAAAGCTAGGAAACTGAAGAGACAATCATGCTCCACAGGCCCAGGGGAATCCTATCTAGTCTGGAAAAATCGTTTACTGCTGTATAAGAAGACCCTTTGTAAAGCAAGAACAGGACATTTCCCATAATCCCACATTACTAATAATCCTAGATCTTTTTGATACAGTTGCCAAACTCACCCAGAGCCATAACTCTGTTGAACTGTCCATTCCACCTGCTCTTAGCAGTAATCATTTTATGGGATTCTTTATAAATAACATTGATCTTATTAGAAATAAGATCATTACTGTCATGGTTCTGTTTTGGCCTGGCTATCGACTTCTGTTATTTTCCAGCACTTCCTCCTCTCACACAGCTCAGACTCCACTCCCTCAGCAATTAGTCACACCTGTTAAGCACCTATCAGTCAATACTCACTCCACCTGTAAGCCTCTCTACAAAACCTCCCTCAGTTAGCTCTTGCTTGCCGGTTCATATTCAGTTACTACTAACCCAACACCTCGTCAGTCAGGTTCTGTGCTTCTGTTGCTGCGCTGCTGGATCTTTGCCTTCTGCCCTGTTGGATCTTTGCCTTCTGCCCTGTGAAGTCTTTTGTCTGCTCCTGGGATTTTAAAGCAAATCAGCAACTTCAGCTATACTCTCTGTGGTCCTGTGGATATATTACAGACTCTGCTTCAGCAAGAACTCCCTCTGTTGTCCTGCGGATTACTGCAGCCTTTGTCTCTCCAGGAGCTCTCACTGTTCCCTGTGGATTACTACCGCTGATGCTTACATGTACACCTCCAGTTCTAGTCCAGTACAGCCTCTGGCTCCTCATTGCTTTCGATAAACCCTCAAGACTAGCTCTGAGTGTGTGGTGTGCATTCTGGGTTCATCAAAGAAAAACCCTGAGAATTACTAAGATTGGTTTATCTCTGGAAGGTGGGGCAGCATCTGAGGTAGCCATAGAATTTGGGTTTAGACTGCTTTGATCCAGCTGAACTTTCAAAGTTGGCAAAACTATTGTCTTCATCTAAGCCTTCAACTTGTATTTTAGATCCAGTTCCAACCAGGTTATTTAAGGAAGTATTCCCTTTGATCTCCTCCTCCATTTTAGATATGATTAGGCTTTTAAGGTTGCTCTAATTATACATTTACTTTAGAAACTGTCTCTTGATCCAGATGACTTGGTCAAGTATAGACCTATATCCAATCTTCCTTCCTTACCTAAAATTGTTGAGAAAGTAGTTGCCAAGCAAGTGTGTGACCATTTACACCATAATGAACTTTTTGAAGAGTTTCAGTCTGGCTTAAGAGCTCATCATAGCACTGAAACAGCTGTGGTAAAAGTCGCTAATGTTGTTCTCATGGCCTCATAATGGAATTGTATCTGATCCTGTTAGATCTCAGCACTGTATTTGATACAGTTGATCATGATATTCATTTACAAAGACTTGAATATTTTGTAGCAATATAAAGGTACAACACTAGACTGTTTTAAATCTGATCGATTTGTTTGTTCACATTAATGACAAATCTTCCTCATGCTCAAGGGTTACCTGTGGAGTAGCACTGGGATCAGTGCTAGGACCAATTCTCTTTATTTTATGTATATATATATATATATATATATATATATATATATATATACTCACCGGCCACTTTATTAGGTACTCCATGCTAGTAATGGGTTGGACCCCCTTTTGCCTTCAGAACTGCCTCAATTCTTCGTGGCATAGATTCAACAAGGTGCTGGAAGCATTTCTCAGGGAGTTTGGTCCATATTGACATGATGGCATCACACAGTTGCAGATTTGTCGGCTGCACATCCATCATGCGAATCTCCCGTTCCACCACATCCCAAAGATGCTCTATTGGATTGAGATCTGGTGACTGTGGAGGCCATTTGAGTACAGTGAACTCATTGTCATGTTCAAGAAACCAGTCTGAGAGGATTCCAGCTTTATGACATGGCGCATTATCCTGCTGAAAGTCGCCATTAGAAGTTGGGTACATTGTCGTCATAAAGGGATGGACATGGTCAGCAACAATACTCAGGTAGGCTGTGGCGTTGCAACAGTGCTCAATTGGTACCAAGGGGCCCAAAGAGTGCCAAGAAAATATTCCCCACACCATGAGACCACCACCACCAGCCTGAACCGTTGATACAAGGCAGGATGGATCCATGCTTTCATGTTGTAGACGCCAAATTCTGACCCTACCATCCGAATGTCGCAGCAGAAATCGAGACTCATCAGACCAGGCAACGTTTTTCCAATCTTCTATTGTCCAATTTCGATGAGCTTGTGCAAATTGTAGCCTCAGTTTCCTGTTCTTAGCTGAAAGGAGTGGCACCCGGTGTGGTCTTCTGCTGCTGTAGCCCATCTGCCTCAAAGTTCGACGTACTGTGCGTTCAGAGATGCTCTTCTGCCCACCTTGGTTGTAACGGGTGGTTATTTGAGTCACTGTTGCCCTTCTATCAGCTCGAACCAGTCTGGCCATTCTCCCCTGACCTCTGGCATCAACAAGGCATTTCCGCCCACAGAACTGCCGCTCAATGGATGTTTTTTCTTTTTCGGACTATTCTCTGTAAACCCTAGAGATGGTTGTGCGTGAAAATCCCAGTAGATCAGCAGTTTCTGAAATACTCAGACCAGCCCTTCTGGCACCAACAATCATGCCACGTTAAAAGTCACTCAAATCACCTTTCTTCCCCATACTGATGCTCGGTTTGAACTGCAGGAGATTGTCTTGACCATGTCTACATGCCAAAATGCACTGAGTTGCCGCCATGTGATTGGCTGCTTAGAAATTAAGTGTTAACAAGCAGTTGGACTGATGATACTCTTTATATAAATCCAGATGAAACTAACCCATTACATAGATTACAGGCATGTCTTGAAGACATAAAAACCTGGATGACTCTTAACTTTCAGA
Source organism: Cyprinodon diabolis (assembly GCA_030533445.1). Taxonomy (NCBI): domain Eukaryota; kingdom Metazoa; phylum Chordata; class Actinopteri; order Cyprinodontiformes; family Cyprinodontidae; genus Cyprinodon; species Cyprinodon diabolis. Next base: position 40,951,123 of record CM060065.1, on the reverse strand, counting down.
GAGAGAGAGAGAGAGAGAGAGAGAGAGAGAGACAACTGCATGCTCCATTCGCGCCAGCTGAGAGTACACTCCTTTTTACAGACTGTCCACTGACTCTGCTGCATTTTTTTAATCTTTTTTAGCTTATTTTTAACGAACTTCTTTTAAGTGAACTCTTTTTAAAATGAAAAAAAAATCAATTATTGAACTCTTAAACTAATAAAAGGGTTTAAGGCTCTGCTCACAATTGCCGCAGTCCTTTTTTAGTTGTTTTTGGATGATCGCACCTCTCGGGTGCCACAAAAGTAAAAACATATTGGTATTATTTTTGGTCAGGACCTGTCATTTAAATCCCATATCAGAGTTTTTTAGAATTTCCATCTGTCATTGGCCGATATTGCAAAAATTAGGAATATCCTTTCCAGGGGTGATGCTGAGAAACTAGTCCATGCATTTGTTACTTCAAGGCTGGACTATTGTAATTCTTTACTATCAGGAAGTCCACAAACTACAGTTAAAAGCCTTCAGCTAATACAAAATGCTGCAGCCAGAGTTCTGATGAAAATCAAAAAGGGCGATCATATCTCTCCTATCCTGGCTTCTCTTCATTGTCTTACTGTTAAATCCAGAATAGAATTTAAAATCCTCCTTCTCACATATAAAGCCTTAAATGGCCAAGCTCCATCTTATATCAGAGATCTGATTGTTCCTTATGTTCCTAACAGAGCACTTCGCTCTCAATCTGCAGGTTTACTAGTGGTTCCTAGAATTTCTAAAAGTAGAATGGGAGGCAGATCTTTTAGTTATCAGGCTCCTCTCCTGTGGAACCAACTACCAGTTTTAGTCTGTGAGGCAGACACCCTGTCTACTTTTAAGGCTAGGCTTAAAACTTTCCTTTTTGATAGAGCTTATAGTTAGAGTGGCTCATGTTATCCTGAGCTATCTCTATAGTTATTTTGCTACTGATTTAGACTTCCAGAGGACATTGGGACCCCTTTTTCATCATTCTATCTCTATTCTCCTACACTGCAGAATCTGTTAGTTCAATCTCTAATGTTATGCTCTCTCTGCTTTTTCTCATAGTAGCTTCACCTCATCTGTTCCTGTTTGACTGTGACTCCATCCTGCAGAGAAATATCAGCTGTGCTGCTGCCATCAACAACTTTGTTTATAAATGTTCGAGATCAGCCTGTTTTCCAGTGTAGTCCTGTTTCTCTGACTGGCTGGATGTGCTCTCTTCATCCTCTCACATGGAAGCTGGCTCAGAGCTCGTCTACCTGGCTGTGTGTTTCCTGGACAGGACTGCCTTTTACATTTGCCTTTTGTATCGCTGCTTCTTTCTGTATCTCTGCTTCTGTCTCCTTGAACCCCAATCGGCCTCGGCAAACAACTGGTTTTCCTTGGATAGAAAACTTTGGATCAATTTGACTGTATGATCTGGTGAACTGTAAAGTGCCTTAAGATGACGTGTTGTGAATTGGTGCAATAGAAATAAATTGAATTGAATATATTTTGTAAATTCTTGTAACAAGTTTTTTATCTTTCTGCAATTTCAATAGAAATAAATTGAATTGAATATATTTTGTAAATTCTTGTAACAAGTTTTTTATCTTTCTGCAATTTTAATGTTTATAACCCCTATAATTTACTCTGTTTACCTGTCTACACCTCAGAAGAAGAATATATTTTTTCCACATATGATGAAAAAAAAAAAGTCCCTCTTACTGAGAGGAATAAGATCCATCCAGGCAGGTTGTGTGGAGGAAACAGCTAAGCTCCCCAGCAGGAGGAAACCATATTTACTCTCCAACAGAGCGAGCGCCACTTCTCTGACCTTGGTTAAGACAAACTATTATTTTTTTAATGTCACAACAAAGATAAAACCCTGAGAACTATTGCTGTGTAACTGACTGTGCTAGTATTACCATTTTAAATCATTGCCTGTTTCCGTGCAGCAGGTAGGGATTCTGTCTGTGTAGAGATAAATAAGTTGTTTTTAAAATACATATTGTACTGTACTGGCTTTTTGGGGATTTGGGTTTTATAAAAAAAAAAATCTATTTTTAAATGTCTTCCTTAAAGAGATATCTAAGTTTGAAGCCTTTGCTTTGATTGCATGCCTCAGATTCTTTTTGTCCCCCCTCATGAATAGAATTTCATGGCGTAGTCATGCCTAGAAGGCCATATGGTGTTGAAACCTCAGTGCTTAATCGTTGCTTTTTACTGATGATGGGGTTTTGTTGTCACCTTCAGACCATTTATTTATTTAGTTTTTTGTGATCAATTTTTTATTGTTTTTCACATTTTATACATTAGAGGAGGAACATTTGCACCAACCACAGGTAGTCAAAATTTTGTACAATGTATGCAGAATTGTGTCATCAGAAGTAGAACACCTTTCCTCGCCGCCCATGTTAACACTCCCCAGCCCTTGCCCTCATTTCCACCCTCCCCACCCATTGATGTCAAGGCACTAAAGAAATAGCAACAATAATAATAAAAAATTGTATAGTAAGAAATGAAAATAAGAAAAAAAAGGGGTGGAAATAAAGTAAATAAAATCAGTAAAATAACCCCTTTCCACTACCATCCAGGAATCACGTCCACTGAATAGACAAGCAACAATAATACATCAAAGGAAACAAAACAATGTTCATAGGGATAACGTCATATATATTCATATGAGTACATGAAAAAAGTCAATAGGTCAAACAATTATAAAAGTGCATGTATAAATATTTACCACGGTTCACCTTCAGACCATTTATTTCAGTGCACACTGGAGCAGTTTGCCTCTGACCTCGAAGCAAGGAGCGTTGATCCCCTCATCCCTTCTCTGCCTCAGTTGAAGGAGCTCAGATATCTTAATGCCTTGTTAAATGAAGCTGGGATGGAGTAGGAGATAGAAAGCCAACTTGAGGCCTTCTCTGCAGCAAAAAGAGCCCTGTTGAGGTCCAAAAGCGTTAGCTCTAGATCTGCCAGTTTGTCGAAGTTCTCTCCCTCCTCTGCAGTGCCAATTTGTGGATCATGACCAAAAGTATAACATCTTAGTCACAACTTAGCAGGATTTAAAGCTGGTGGAGAGCTGAGTCAAACTGGAAAATCTTAGATGATTCAGAGAAGTTCACAAAGTGGGGGTCAGGAGACACCATGTGGGGGTTTGCGTTTTCAAACTGCAATGTGATCCCTGAGATAAATGAAGGGTCAAAATACAACTATAAATATATAAATACGTACATAAATGTGAATGTTCCATGAAATAAATAGATGTAACATTTATTTATTAATCTAAAACATTATTCAAAATCTATATATGATTAAAATTATAAAATGCACAATTAAATATCAGATTAAATTAAAACCATGTTTATAAGAAATACGTGTTTACTTAAGAATGCAAATAACTGTTTATAATGTATAAACAGAGTAAAGTAATTATGTATAGTCTGATCCATGTTTTTTTTTCTGATCTAGAGCGGCCTATTCTGTACATCCAAAATAGTCCATAATCTAAAGTAGTTGTCTATTGGTGGAGAACCAACCTGATCAGAAATGTATTTCAGTTTTATGGATGGATGGAAGGAACCCAAATGGATGGACAGACTGTGTTATCTAAAATTATCATTTTTAATCATATAATGCACTCTTTAAATGAAATCTGTAATTAGTGTCTCTTTACTTAATTTTGACCAGGAGACGTGTTTTAGTTTATTTTTATTTTTTTTATAAATAAATTCTCTACCTTGAATTGTAATGTTAACCATTTAATACAAATATATCTTACAAGCATCTAAGCTCTGATCTGCAGTTTATTGCTATTAATAACAATTATGGAGTGAATAGGATGTCGGAAATTAAATTAGTTAAAAATTGTTATTAATACTTGTAAGACCCATGGAGCTTGGCTTTAACTGTTCTGCCCATAAATTAAAGATGAACAGCGCAACAGTAATAATAATAATAATAATAATCACACAGCATGAAATTTGCCTCAGGCAAATATGAGCTTGAGGGCAGCCTGGATATTGCCATCTGTTGCCTCCAGCAGCATCAGCTCCTCATGAATCTCCGTGTCCCTGAGCTGCTGCAGCTGGGACGACCCACAGTCCTGGCAAAACAACCCCAATGATTTCCCTTTTATCTAAGCAGCACCTGGTTACCTCCTTTATGTCATTATCCCCTTAAAGAAATCAGCTCACAGAGTGAGCTCCTTTGATCATCGATGGAGTCTGGCTGCAGAGTCAGGCTGATCAGATCAGTGTTGACTGGTGTGCCAGCTAGATGTACTACTAAAAAACATACTGTAGTGTTCTTTCCTCTGACATAATACCTAATATTAGTGCTGAGCAGGGCTAGAGAAGTAGGAAACTCACTCCATCGCCAGAGATTAAGATGCTGTTGTTTCATGGGGCGCCAGAGATACTTCTACTTCCTGCCGTTCACCTCCTCTGTTTACATGTTTTCATAAAGAGATTATTGAGTGTCTGTTAGAAATAATCTATTTTGTATGATGCTGATGAAGTAATTACATGTTAGACTTTCTGCCAGAAATCAGTTAAAACAATGTTGCTTCATTCAGTTTTTACAATAGGCCTTACCCATAGGCCTATACTTCTCAAACTCAGGTAGGAGATAAGATGGCTTTCAGCCATGGACCTTCAACATGAAGAAAGGACAGTAAGAAAATCTCTAACTGAAATGAACCACAATTGATCCTGTTTGAAGATTTCCAAGAGCAGGGTGTAAGACACAGTCTGCATCTGGAAGATGATCAGAGGTGACGAAATTGAAACTTTTGCAAAATGGAATAATATGTGAAAAATAACAATTAGAGGCTTCAAAATATTTTATACAAGTATGGCGGTTCCCCTTCCAACAGGAAAACAGCCATTCGGTCATAGCTAGAAAGAGGACTTTTAGTTTAATAATTCAAGAGAAATGAAAATGATTGCCCTACGATGGACTGTCGACCTGTCCAGGGTGTACCCCGCCTCTCGCCCATTGACTGCTGGAGATTGCTGGCACCAGCACCCCTCACGACCCCACTCGGGACAAGCGTGTCATATAATGAATGGATGGATGGATGGATGGATGGATGGATGGATGGATGGATTAAATTATTCAGGTGACTAGATTTGCAAAGCTGGTGCAGACATTGCTACCCGTTAAACTGTGCACCACTTTCCAATGACTTTCCAATGACTTCTCAGTTTTGTTATTTTGGTATAAATCTTTACAAAATACTTAACAGTATGTAGGTATTTATGTGACAAAATGGGGGGAAAAAAGTTAATCTGGAGGCTTGTTCACTTCTGACACACAAAAGTATGCTCAAGTCAAATATAAATGTCCGCTAATATGGTTTGAAGATTTAAAAAAACAAAACAAACACACAAAAAAACAGTCCCTTTGACTATCAGACATTTTAAGGATCCAGTAACACCCCTTTGCTGCAAAACTTATCACACTATGATCACAGTTTTTCTGTGGGTTACAAATTTTAAAAAGACCAACAAGAGGAAAATATGAAATTTATCACATCTGCCAGAGATTCTGTATAACTCCATTGACTTGTCAGACCCTATATTTAACTAGACTATAACTTGAATTAAACCAGTAAATCATGAACCTTGGGTGGTTTGCAAATGTGAAATGGAGCTAAATTAAATTTTGCTGTACTTAAAACACATGTTTATTCCTCCAAACAAACCCCGGTACTTCTTTGATATGAATATTTATTTAATGGGGAAAAAAACCTCTCACGTTAAAGAATGAACGCGGACAAGTCGATACTTAAAGCTACCGACAGGTGGTAATGTAGCTGGAAAAATCCCAAATACCACCGAAGAAGAATGTCTTACGTGATTGGTTGATCGGGCAGCATGGCGTTTGAATGAGAGCAGGAAGAGCTAACGCAGCAACGGAAGGAGGTTATTGCTAATTACAGACACCATTGAACGCTGCACTCCACCAAACCAGAGGTTTCTAGAGTTAATTGTTTTCGAGGTATGTCTTAGAGATCATATACGGCCTGTCCGGTGAGGTAAGTACTTGTTACAGCTTCCCGTTACTTATGCTAACAGTTAGCTTTGTTTCACCGGTCACAGGCTTGTTTATCACACGGAGACATTAGCCGAGTAAAAAACAGCTTATGCTTATTAAGATAGCTGTTAGTTATTAGCTGTTCCAGGGGTTTTTGTGATATTTAATCATTTTAATTGATTATAATCAAACCCTGTGTGTTATCATCGTGTTGGGAACGGTGTGTCCTTTAGAGGGGCAGTCGTGGGTGAGCGGTTAGGGTGTCAGACTTGGATCCCAAAGGTTACCGGTTCGACTCCCGACCCGCCAGGTTGGTGGGGGGAGTAATTAACCAGCTCTCCCCCATCCTCCTCCATGACTGAGGTACCCTGAGCATGGTACCGTCCCGCCACACTGCTCCCTTGGGGCGCCATTGAGGGCTGCCCCAAGGGAGCAGTGTGGCGGGATAAACAGTGTGCCCCACTTTCACTTTCACAGAGTCCAGGATCAGTCAGATTCCCAGGTGATCATATTAACTGTGGAAAAGAAGAATGTCTTTTACTGAAACAGTGTAATAAAAATCTTACGGCTCCTTGGTTTGTCGGCCGAAGCTATTTTTGATTAGTTCTACGAAGTAAGTTTTAACCAGGATTGACCTTTGGTCCATGTTTCAAAGATAGTGAAACATTTGGACCCAAATGGAGCCAAAGTTTAACCTAACTCTCTGTTACTGACTCGTTGTGTCATAACAAAACTTTGTTGTTGCCTTTTTAAAGTATGTAAGGCTGTGATATAAAAAAAAAGCAAAAAAGTGTCTTATTTAAGGATTCACATTGATTGGAATTGATTTTTGTTACGTTTCAAACAACAAACTTAAAGTTGTTTGATGGGGAAACTGGTATTAAATTCCAAGGGCATAGTTTTTTTAAATCTTAAAATGAAAGCATGTATATGTATTTAGCTCCCCACAGAGTCTGTATTTTTAGTGATCATTGCTACAATTACAAGTAGCATTTCTGGTTTAGGGTTTACCAGCTTTGAACAATTTAAACAGATAAATAATTTCCGTTGCTTCTATAAAAGAGTTTCTCTGACTCTGTTTTTAGTAAGTTTTCACTGTATTTGGCTCTTCTCATCCTCTCATAAGCTCTAACCAACCTCACTCTTTCTGCTGAACAAAAGCAGAACCACAGCATGATACTACCACCACCATATCTCACATTGAAGATGGCATGAGCTGGCTCCCATTGTTATTTCTTAAAATGACTTCTTTGGGTGTCGTCCAGTGTCCCCTTAAGGCTTATGCCAAACTAGAAACTCGAATTCTATTTGCTGTTTATTGAAAGCATGGTTTTCTTCTTGAAGTCTCATCTTTAAAGGAGCATTACGAATTAACAAGTTACTCTTAACGTTTCGTCACTCAGTTTATGAGAGGGCGGATTGGGGCTTGTATTCTGTTGGCATGTCCATGCAAGTAATACGCTGCAGGCTCTTGTTAATCTGGCTCGTCTAGTATCTGCCCCCGTTAACGCAGTAGTGGGAGACCATGTGAACCTGTTTCTGAAGATGGGTCCAAAAAGACCTGATATGCTTCAAACCCCGTCACCACAGACTTTACACAAGAGGAAGAAAACAAAAAGGGCCAAATTGGAGTAAATAATGAGTAACTTTTAAAAAGTTGAGGGAGATCAGATCTGTGCTGGGATTACAAAGGGACCTGAAGCTGTCCCCCTTTTTTTTCCTCCATTTTTTTTAAATGCTCTGTTCAAAATACTTCAATTTTCATAATGTTCTTACCTAATTATAGAGGCTTTAATGTCTCTGTGATATGTTCAGTGTTTTTATACATTGTTTATATAAACTCTGCTTTAAGCCTCTCCAAAACTTCATTCATGCCCCGCCGTTTCTTTTCTTTGGTCATCATTAAGCTGTTTAATTCCGATTGTGGTTTTACAAAACTCTAAGACCTTCATAAATCAGCCTAAATCATAATTTTTTTAATTTATAGCCGTGATGTATCTTTGTTTGATTACCTAAGGGTGAACCCTGACCTTCTCCTCTTGTTTCCTGCTGTCAGGCAGCTACAGTCTGATGAGGGCAGGACGACAGCTGACAGGATGCAGCAGAAAAGGAACATCCAGATCATCGAGTGGGAGGACCTTGATAAAAGGAAGTTCTATTCCTTTGGGATATTCATGACCATGACCATTAGGGCCACTGTCTACCCAGCTACACTGATCCGCACCCGGCTGCAGGTGCAGAAGGGAAAATCTCTCTACAGCGGGACCTTTGATGCGTTCTTCAAGATCCTTAAGGCGGAGGGCGTACGAGGCCTGTACCGTGGCTTTATGGTGAACACCTTCACTCTCATCTCAGGCCAGGCGTACATTACTACCTACGAGTTGGTGAGGAAGTATGTTTCCCAGTATTCAGAGGACAATACGATCAAGTCCCTGGTGGCTGGGGGCTCGGCCTCCCTTGTTGCTCAAAGCATCACTGTTCCTATAGATGTTGTGTCCCAGCAGCTGATGATGCAGGGCCAGGGGCAGCACCTCACACGCTTTCGACTCAGTTCCAACTCTCAGACCGGGAAGCCTGCAAAGGTTTTTGGGCAGACCACAACGATAGTATCTCAGATTTTTGCTGCCGATGGCTTCCGAGGCTTCTACAGGGGATACGTGGCTTCTTTACTCACTTACATCCCAAACAGTGCAGTCTGGTGGCCTTTCTATCACTTTTATGCAGGTAAGCTTTTTATTTTTCTAATTAATGACTTCAGAAAGCGCTAAGCAGGAGAGGCATGGATTTGTTTTTAGCAAGATAATTTTTTGTTTACCTAAAATAAGCTAAGAGTCGTATGTTTTGCTTCCCAAACCTGATCTTTCTGCTTTTCCAAGTCTCTGTTTTTAGTGCTATAGAAGAAAAGTAGCGTTAATGTCTTATATTGTTGGCTCTGGTTTGGTTATAAACTGTCTATATGCAATGTTGTGCAGAGCAACTGTCCAAGATGGCTCCCAGTGACTGCCCCCACCTGCTCCTTCAGGCCATGGCTGGACCTTTAGCTGCTGCGACTGCCTCTACTGTCACCAACCCAATGGATGTGGTCAGAGCCAGAGTACAGGTAGCACTAATCAGTCGTGTCTTCTATTGTGATCTCATGTGGAAGGGAAGCTGCTCTAATTGCAGCTGCAGACATTGTAGTTTTGATGTCTAAAAAGCATGTTGTGTGTCCCAGCATTAATGATATTTAACTGGATTATAGTAATCTGTCTTTTTTTATAATCTTACTGCTCTAGTATATAAACTGCTTTAGTGTTAGTTTTATTTTTTAGTTGAATAACTTCAAGCCATTTCTTTCAAACTCTTTGGTTCCTTTTCATTATACTTTATTACATGCATAATGTCACATGTCATCTGCAAATGAATAGAATTTTAGATTCACTGATGAAATTAAAAAGTTATTTCTGTAAAATATAAAAAGTTTAGGGCCTCAACCAAAACCATGTGATTGGTCAATGTTTTGACCAATTTTGACCCCCTGCTTAGTTTCTACCTTTTTACTCTCAAAAAAATGAACAAACTCCCATTTTTACCATAAATTACTGATTGTGGCTGTTGTCTAAACACTTAAAAAAAACATGACTATGAAAGTTTAAAGAAAAGTCCATGGATTTGGTTTCTACTGATTTGTTGAGGGACTTTTCAGACAGCTGTGTGCAATCAGTTAATTACCAAGACTACCGATTAGGGCTGGGAAATTAATTGCATTTGCAATATAATTGTAATTTAGAAAAATACAATTTTCAAATTGCAGAAGCGCTTAATTTTAGTCACCATACATTTAACAAGCATAAGCTACATTTATCCCTTCAGACCCTTAGGTGGCAGTAATTTCATTAAATTGGGTAGAAGGGAGGAGAATTACAGCTAACCCCTAGATCTATGCATCATAGATGTAAGAATGTTTTCATGCAAGTGTTATAGTAAAGTCCTGCAACTCTGGACAAGGAGGATTTCAATGTTATGAAAAAGCTGAAACAATGGAGTAAAACATTGACAGGCTGGTGCTTAATGCAAAGGAAAATCATAATCACAATATTGGTTAAAAATAATTGCAATTTTGATGTTTTGCAAAATCGTTGAGCCCCACTACTGGTCTTAACTCCTCAGGTTTTATAAAGTACATTTATTCAGTTTCCCACCATGGGAAAGACCAAAGAGCTGTCAAGATGTCAGGAATTAACTAGTAGGCCTGGAATGGGTAAGTATAGTTGTTGTCAACAAAAATCAAATCGTGCAGTTGCACGCCTAGAATAAGAAGATGAGCCTTGATCGCGTTTCTCTGTTCCTCTTTTAAAGTGAATTTGCTGTCGATATCTTCTAGAACAGACCTAATAGCAGAATCTACACACCTCAACTCTCCAGCGGCAGCCATTGTTGTCACCCAAGCGCGCTTTGGTGACGTGGTTGAATTACGTTACTGTTGATCATCTGTCCATCATCGTATAAAGCCCGCCCTGACAATTTGATTGGCCCGCCAGATATTGTGCGAGCATACTCACGCTACTATTGAGCAATGCCAGACCGAACTTCGCAACCTCAAACATTGTGGGCGGGACTAAGTTCGGAATGCCACCCAGGCTAATATTCCAGTCAACAGCTAAATGATTTTAAAAAAGGTTTGAGAGAATGTGCAGTGGTCAGATGAAACCAAAGTTGAGTTATTCTGAAATCAACTCAAACCACCACGTTTGGAGGATGAGCAAATATAAAAACTGTCCCAAATGAGAAGCACGGAGGAGGTGGAAGCATCCTGAGTTTTTGCTGTTTTTCTGTGAAGGGTAAAGGAGAACTCCCGTCGGACTGATAGGGGCCATGTGCTGGCATGAAAACGGCCCAAAACACAATGACTGGACAACAAAGGAGTGGCTAAGCAAAAAGCACATTAAGGCCATGGAGTGACCTCATCAGACTGCTGACTTTAAACCAAAAGAAAACCTGAGGAGGGAGCTGAAGGTTTTTAATAAAAAAAAATGGATGCCTGGAAACCTGAATTATTTAGAGACATTCTGCAGAGAGGAACCAGTTATAAACCACTAGAAATGTTTCATCGCTGTGCCTTTAATAGGTGTTACTCTGCCATGTATTAACCTGTGGTCTGATTGGGGATCCAATGTTGATCACATTCAGATTAAAGTTCTATAACTTTCATACCATCATTCATGTATTTTCAACAGATATTTTGTGTTTTGCTGTATTAACCACAAAAACAGAGACCCTTTAACTTCATGTTGAATTGATAATATAACATTCAGCAGGGGATCCGAGTTATTTCCCCTACTGTACCTCAGTACTAAGGTGTGTCTGTGTGTTCAGGTTGAAGGGAGGAACTCTGTGATTGAGACGTTCAGGCAGCTGATCAGGGAGGAAGGCTGCTGGGGACTGACCAAAGGACTGTCGGCTCGCATCATCTCATCCACACCCACTGCCATCGTTATTGTGGTCGGCTATGAAACGCTGAAAAAACTGAGCCTGCGACCCGAGCTGGTAGATTCCAGACACTGGTAGAAAGGCTTTTAAACTACTTGGACCATGTGCCATTTTTATCCCTTTCCTGTTGACATTTTGAGTTTGTTTCAAAATCAGCAGTGTTGGATCAGTTGTCTGGGCAGTTTTGTTTTTCCCTTAACAGTAAAGTTATGAGTTTGTTACTTTAGGAAAAAAAGACAAAAGGTTTATTATGTCTGTTTCAGTGTAATTTGTTTCAAACAAAAAGCACTGAAACTGATAAACAGCAGGAAACATTTTTATGTTTGATATCTGCCCAAATCCTTTCTTTGGGTTGATAAAAGGTACATTTCATCATTTTTGTTGTGACTCTAAACTTGTCTTGAAGTAGAGAGCTGCTTTAATCAGGAACAATCCTCTCTGTTCTTTATTTTTGCCAAAGTGGCTTTTTTAAAATATTGCCTTTAGTCAAAACCTGGACAATCTTTGTGGTGTTTTTTTTTTTTTTTTTTTTTTTTGTTAAAAATTTAACAGGATGGAAACTCAAACATTTTATGTGGATCGTTTAAACATGTTCACCATTTTAGGAGTATTTTAATAGATACTTTCCCGGTTTTACAGTGGTGATTTAAAGTTCATGATTGTTGTCTCTGTTGCTCTGTAAAGTTTGTATAAATTAAATCTTTCCCAGTTTTCTTTTTAAACTCTCAAAGCAACTGAAAGTTAACATATTTACCCCTTTGTGAAATCTGAGTGCAATACAGTTTTGTCCTTTTTAGTAGAAAATGTGAATCTTAATTTCCTGTTGGTGTGCATTAACATATCTTAAAGGAGCTAATTTTAACTAATTTATCTTTCTTTTGGGGGGAAATGACCACAAGACTTCTAATGTCTGTCATTTGACTGCTTTTTGGTTCCTTTGTGTGAAACTATTGTTGCTCTATGCAGTTTGCTGCTGTTGTATGAATGTCCTCATGGAGAAAACATTCAGATTTAAATTTGGATCTGCTAAATTTATAGAAGTGATCCTATTTTTACTGGAGATTTTGCAAACGGACTGAAAGTAAGAACAGGTTTGTTTGGCAGATGGTTGCAGAAAGATGTTTGTTTTTATTGAAGCCATAACTGCACAGGTTTGTTTATCCAAACTTGTTTAGATGTAAACTATAGAGATAAAACAGGGGCCTGCAGGTCTCCTCACCAATATTAATGGCTTTCAATTTGTATTTTGCTTTGCACAGCTCTGAATATCACTACATATACTGACTTAAGTTTTGTGATTAACCAGTCTACTGTTGTTAATACATCTGCTCCAAAATAAATGTGGTTTCAGCAGTGATATTTGCTCTGTCTTCTTTGAATCAGTAAAGGTCAAACATGTTTGTACCCGCTGCTAAACTCTGAATGCATCAGAAGCAGATCCTGAAGTCTGTTAATTATTGGATCTCATATTTGCTCATTTAAATCCATAAATTAGAACATCAGAAGAAGTTATGTTTATTGATTGAAATTATTTATGAATGAGATGAAAAACTGGAAAAAGGGGCATTAAATGTAAAACCTAAAAAGAGTATAGATATCTGAAAAGTTATTTTAAGGTAATTCTAAACCATACAGGGTGCATTTTGGCATTTATAATAACCATGTGATTAGAGGTACACATTTTATTTTAACAAGTAAACAGGGAATAATGGAGGCAAGCAAGTCAGCATTTTTCCTGTATTGGTGTAAAAAGAGGGAGGAAGAGTTCAAAATATGGGAAATTGTGAAAAAAGTATTAGATTCCAACAGTTTTTAGCAAACGATGTGAACACGAGTTTATTAGAGCAGTAGTTAAAACCTGCAAGGCTGGTAAGGTGATGGGTGTTTAAATTAATGCTGCCAGCAGATGGTGACTGTGAACAACAATGTTTTATTCCTGGTGATCACGCCTCGTGCAAAAATACTGTTTATACACGTCCCGTGTATAAACAGTATACACGACATTAAAGCTTTGGCTAGATTTCTTTTTTCCTCATAGGATAAACTGTTTGTGTTTCATTCTACCAATGACATAGCCTCCCAAATATAGTTTGAATAAAGTGCTGGGTTAATGGCAATGCCTGGTCTAAAAGCACAGTGGAGCAGCATTGCACTGGTTAATTTGCTTCATTTCACCAGAGAAAACTGGCCATTCTAGAATACACCGTCTTTATTAGAATGTCTAAAATATAGCAATGGTTATGGGGGAAAGAATATAAACCTAACTCATCCATGCCGACATCAACCTTCCATTTTTTAATGGGTTTAGTTTAGCTTTGGTCTCTCTTATTCTTTAAATGATTTTATCAGAAATAAAAATGGCTTCCTGTATTTTCTGGTTTGTATTGTGAGTCTAACTTAAGATTTTTTTTTTTTTAAAGCATTTTTCTCGGTGTTTGGCTAAAAAGCTTTAGTTTTTATCTGTTAAAAATAGTCTGTTACTGATGACTGTGTTTGGCATCACCCACATGATTAGTGCTCGAGTTATTGACTATAGATAAGCAACAAAACGGATTAGAACACGTTGACCCGGGTCACTGCCTGTGTCTATTTTCAGATAAGGGCTGTGAGGGGGGAAAAAAGCTGTGTTAATGTGCTTTCTTGATGTGAGAATAACCGTGGGGCGACCATACATCTTATGGAAAGGAACAATCTGTCTCAAAAGGTCGTATCTCATTTTGTTGGTTGGAAATAAAAATTAAAGCATCGGTTTAAAAAGACGATTTACTGAATAGATGAATTATTTCACCCTTAGGATGTTAATTAAACCCCATTCTCTAGAGTTTTTAAAACAGATATCCTCTATGCATTGGTCAGCAGACATAATTTCACTGTACTACACATTGCAGGATACTACAAATGTAAATACTTCTTTATATTAAACATACAGACATAGATGACTGATTAATTAGAAAAAAGTTTATAAACTGGCCAACAGAGGGAACCAGACTGGATCTCTACAGCTCTAGGTTTTTCCAAGTTTCACTTAACATTTTTTCTCCATTGAAATCCAAGCGTCGTCTTTTGGAAGTGAAACCGCCCAGAGACCAAGAGACACATCCACAGATGAATGAAACAAACAGGGAGGCCCTCTTTGAGGCTCTCTGACAGTTCCTGGTGGGATGACAGAGTGCCCCCCTTCTCTGCTCCTCTATGCCTTAATTATCAAGCCTTGTCTGGGAGGCACTTTGTCAAAAAGATTGATGAGGGACTGTCAGAAAGGGAACAAATCTGACTTTGCCGGGGTTAAAGGAAGGGCCCCTCATTCTCATGGGATGTTATGGTGGCTGTGGAAAAGATCGAGCCCAAAATGATCGAAAGGAGGATAGCAACGTAAAGGGTGTTTGGAGATTTAAAAATATCCAGAGACCTTTTAGAAGGAAGAGTTTTTACAATCTGTGTTATTATTTATAGTAAGAATGCACATAAAAGCTGTCAGCACTGAATACATGTTCCACATTAAGATAAATCTAGAGTAGTTTTTTAATCACACTGCTGAGTTGCAGTAAAATTTGGCACATTGCTGTAACCATTAAGTACATTTGTTCCACCAGTCCACATGGAGCAGGAACAGATTAAAGCAGATGGAATCAAATATAAGGAAAGGTCAAGATCCTTTACTGCCTTCATTGAGAGTGACTTAGAAAAGTATGTTTCATGTCAGGTTCAGTTAATTAAAGACAGTTAATAGAAACATTACTTTTGTGTTCCTTTAAGTCGCTTTAGTTTGTGTTTGTGTGCACAGAAACTGAAGGACATTTACAAAGGAAATGAAGTTGATGCAGCACTGAAGGCTTTTTTAGTTAAAATCTTTCTTTTCTTACAGATATGTTGCTAAACATGTTTTTTTTAATATTTAAGTATTTATTAAAATGTGCATTGAATACACGAAAGTACTGTCTAGGTGACAGCTCTATAAATAAAACAGAAGATATATACATTATCACATGTTACATGAGGGCGGTCTATAGAGCTGTAGTCCAACGGTTGGTTCACTTCTGGTTTTTTTATATGTTGCTTGAATTCTCAATATATGTCATCACATGGCACTTTACCAAGAAAATTCAACCAGATCATACAGTCAGATTAGTTTAAAGGTTGAGTGGACCCTAGAGGAAGAGCTCCCTTTAATAATAGAAAGAAAGTAGAACCCGAACGAGGCTCAATGTGAGCGGCCTTCGGCCGAGGCCGACTGGGGTTTAAGGAGACAGAAGCAGACATGCAGAAAGGGACAAGGATACAAGGTAACTGTCAACCAGCTCCACAGGCTGTTCTGTCAGGGAAACACACAGTCAGGCAGATGAGCTTCGAACCAACTTCCATGTCAGAGGATGAAAGAGAGCCCATACGGTTAGTCACAGTCAGAGAAACAGGACTACACTGAAAAACAGGCCAAGCTCCAACATCTACAAACAAGGATGTTTATGGCTGATATTTCCCTCTAGGATGGTGTCACAGCCAAACAGGAACAGACCTAATGAAGCTACTTCTGAGAAAAAACAAAGAGAGCATAACATTAGAGTTTACTGCAGAATGGGAGAATAGAGATAGAACGAAGCAGAATGTTGGGGTTCCTATGTCCTCCAGCAGTCTAAGCCTGTATATCTATAGAGATAGCTCAGGATAGCCTTTATCGAAAAATAAACTCTGTTAAAGAAAGTACTGAGAAGATTTCCCATGGATAAAATAATTAGGTGGCTTCACCCTTTTTAGTCATCTTGAAAACATCTTTAAACCCACAAAGAAATTCTCAGTTTTTTGTTTTTTTAACCCTCAATCATAAATAAGTTCGGTTGTAAAAATCCAAGTCTGTTTATGTGGTTTGCTAAAGATTTCCATGAGTTTAGCAATAAATATTTTTCTTTTTGCCTCATTTACTTTCAAGGGCAGAAATCACTAAAAACACAAAGTTTAGGACATAGATTCATCTCCACTCCCATAGATTTTAAATAAGCCAGTTACTCTGACTGTAAGTGCTTTACAGGATCCTTTTTTGTGGTTTTCACACAGGATGTCCCCCCATGGGACAGTGAGTTTAATATCCTGCTTAAATAATCATCCATATGTATCAAACATTAGATTAACCTCTGTAAGGTTATAGAGGCAGAGTTTAGACTTGGAGCTTCTCTTAGCAGATTGCTTTGACCTCTAGCCTGGATTTATGATGCAGATAGATTATCTATTATAAGTGATGTAAAGTAACTAATAAGAGTTTCTAATACATTTTTCTGCAACATTAACACGAGCAATGTTACATTTATCCCACTTCCACTTTTTGGATTCCAACGAGTAAAAGGTAAAGTTTTGAGTTTTTGAAAAGAAACGTATTAAAAGTTAATATTAAGAAACTAAATGTTTTAGATCATTAAATTCAGAAAATAACCAAAATAAATAACAGATGCAAGATTAAAATTGTTGTATTTATTGGTGGATAAAATCTAAGCAAACCTAACTAGTTCTGATTAGATTTAAACATTTTTAAGCCATGAATTAGATCAAATGTACTCATCTAAATTAACCCATAATTTTTGTTTGATGTTTCTAGCCCCACCCATGCCTGATCACTGCCACCCCTGTAGAGTCTAGAAAACATTTAAACTTTGTGACATGAGGTTGGCTAAGCAATCTTAAAATGCAACACATCATGTCTAAATGAATTCGATTGATTGATTGATTGATTGATTGACTTTAATGTACTTGTTGCATCAGCTTTAATAGTCAAACGGGAAGAAGAAGGTGCCAAAGGAAGAAAAATGTGCATGGAATTTATACAGTGTGTCCACATATGACAGTTTTTTTTAAATATTAGGATTATACAGGGTTATTGCACAGGGTATTTACATGTTTATTTATATAGCTGGATGTTTATGTTTATAGTTATTGCACTGGATGTCAGATATAGAGAAACAGGTTATTGCACAGGGTATCAAATAGTAAATTACACATTATAGAAGTCACTGCCATTATAGTGTGGCAATGTAGAGTCTGGTTGCAGCAGGGATGAATGACCTGCGGTAGCATTCCTTTTTACAAACAGGGTGTAAAAGTGTTTCATTAAAGGAGCTGCTCAGCGTCTCTACAGTCTGGTGCAGAGAGGGAAAGGGGTTGTCCATGATGGAT
Organism: Cyprinodon diabolis; assembly: GCA_030533445.1. Classification (NCBI taxonomy): domain Eukaryota; kingdom Metazoa; phylum Chordata; class Actinopteri; order Cyprinodontiformes; family Cyprinodontidae; genus Cyprinodon; species Cyprinodon diabolis. The sequence goes on along the minus strand of CM060065.1, from coordinate 40,933,474 downwards.
GTAAGCTTGAACAACACCCTCCTCTCGGCCACTTCCTCCACAGTCCAGAGCGCAGCCCAGGATAGAAGTGGCCCTCTTCACCAGTCTGTTCAGTCTCTTTATGTCCCGCTCTGCGTTGCCAGGTGCTACGCAGATGACAGAATAGAGGAGCTCTGAGGCCACCACAGAGTCATAGAAGGTTTAAGCAGGGGCCTGCTCCCTCCAAAGGACCTCAGCTTCCTCAGGAGGTGGAGGCTCTGGCCCTTCTTATACAGGGTGTCTGTGTTATGAGTCCAGTCCAGTTTACTGATGTGTTTCTATGTCCTGCCCCTGGATATTCATGGGGGAGTGAGGTGGGGGTCTTCTCCTGAAGTCGATCATCAGCTCCTTGGTCTTACTGATGTTAAGACACAGGTGGTTCTTCTCACACCAGTCCAAAAAGTTCATGATGAGCGATCGATACTCCAGCTCATTCCCCTCAGAAACACAGCCTACAATGGCCAAGTCATTGTAAATCTTCTGAAGATGGCAGCTGTCTATGTTGTAGGGTAAGTCCGAGGTGTAAAGGGTGAAGAGGAACGGAGGCAGGTCTGCTCTCTGGGGAGCCCGGGTACTGCAGACTGCCACCTCTGACTGACAGCCATGCAGCCGCAGGTACTGAAGGCGTTCTGTGAGGTAGTTGATGGTCCAGGCAGCAGAATGTTTCTCCACTCCAGCATCCTCCAGCTTCCTCCTTAGCAGCTCTGGTCTGATGGTGTTGAAAGCTAGGAAAAGTCAAAGAACATGAATTTAACTGCACTCCCGGTGGTCTTCAGGTAGCTGAGCACCGACTGCAGCAGGTAGATGATGGCATCCTCCACTCCCATGTCAGGGCTAGGATGAGTCGCTCCATGGTCTTTATCAGGTGGGAGGTCAGGGTGACTGTTCTTGTAGGCCCACAAGAACAGATGAGGAACAGAGTTCGTCTGGTCAGGGTTACAAAGCTAAGTTAGAGCCAAAGATGGTAAAAATATGAACATTTCCAGGAATGGGCCCCAAGATAACATCCTACAACTATGTAGGCATCACTGTCCTCAAATTATTCACAATAACAAAGACACTGAAGGCAACCATGAAAGGGGTGAACATTGTCGACCAAAGAGAACAAGAAGGATCGTCTAACGCATGCCAATTAAATGTCTGGATGATCCCAACGACTTTCTGTAGACTTTAAAGGTAGAAATAATAACTTTGTGCAAGTTGTGCATCATGTTCCATCTAACATCATATTTTAGAGAAAGGTCATCATACCGACAAACATGTTGGTGTAAGTGTGATAGTCTGGGTCTGCTTTACCACTTCAGGAACCGGATGACTTTAATTGATTTATGAAACCATTAATGAGTTTCTCTAAAAGAAGAACCAACCCACAAGACAACCCATCGGTTAAAAGCTCAATCAACACTGGGCTGGCTGCCCAGCGAGTCCATCTTTGAAAAAAAAAATCTAAATAAGAGAAATAAATATTTTGGAGAGGTTTGTCAGAGTCTGGATTTCAAATCCAATAGTTGCGGAGGCACAGCATTAAACAGGCTTTTTTTTATGTACAAATAAAAACCAGCCCGACTGAATGAAAACCATTCTCAATAGAAACGTCGGCCAAAATTTCCCCTCAGCAATCTTAAAGACTCGGTGCAATTTATCATTTGATGGCTGCTGTGGTTGCCAATTTTCTTTGGTTTGAGCTCTGTTTGTTCCATGGTGAGTTAAATCATTTAATATCTGCTTTATGCTTTTACTTTGGTTGTAGTTGCCAGATATTAAAATATGTTCTGAGGAAGTAAACTATCAGAAAAGTGTGTAAATGTCTGTAAATATGTGTCTGCAGAGGTGGAGGGGAGGGGGGGTGTCCTATGTGTTGGATCATTACACACAGGGAGAAGAGAGAGAGAGAGGGAGGGAGGGAGAGAGAGGAGAGATGGACGGAGAGAAAGAGCCTAAAGAAAGGCAGCTGAGGAGTCAAAAGATTGGAGGCGTTGGTCGGCTCACTACAGGACAAGAAAAATGGCTGATTTTTCAGGTACCTGGAAAATGAAAAGCAGTGAGAACTTTGACGAGCTGCTCAAAGCTTTGGGTAAGCACTGTTTTTTTGTGTTAGTTAAATTGTACATTTGTTTGTTTGTTTTATACAAAGACTGAACTGGGACATATTTTTATTACAAATCAAAGCAGTGTAAGACAGATAGATCACATCTAAGGTCATCCCAGAACACAAAAATTATACGGTTTTACACTGATATCTTCAATCTGTGACTTTAACTCAGAACTGCAGGTTTTTTTTTATGTATTTGATGAAATCTGCAGGGAGCAGGACTCTTTCTAAATAACAGAAGCACAGTGTTCTTGCTCTCTGCATTAGTTTGAGTTCAGCCTAGATAACAGTGGAAACAACAGAAAGCAGCTTCCCGTTGGATTGTTTGCTGTTCTGTTGTCTGTTTCTTCAAAGAGGTTGATATTTCTTCCAAACTTTTATTGGACAGGATTTATCATAATCTACCGGGGAGTCAAACAAAGCAGACAGGATCACCATTATTCCCTCTCATCACCCTCTGCTACGACCTCCAGATTTGCAACATCTGTTGAAAATTTTCTCACATGCAGCTGTTAGAAAGCCCCTTTTTTAAAAATAGATATTTAAAAAAAAAAGAGAACAAAAATATTACCTCTGACATCCTCCGATAGAGGGCCTGTTCTAAACGTTTTCACATCTTACATTAAACGCTCTAACTTTTAATGTATTTTATGCATAGAAAGTGAATAAATGTGAGGTGGAAAGGAGAGGACACCTGGTTTTCCAGGTCTTCTACTATGATTCTAAAAAGGGGATCAGCTGCACGTCTTTTAGGGTATTTCTCCATCAGATTTAAACATCCAGGCATGGAGACTTTGCAGATCTGTGTTTTACAAAATTCGACATCAGTCATTTTGACATTGATTCCCAATTGATTTTAGGTCCGGATCCAGACCTTGGTGATGTCACTCTGGAACCTAAGCTTCAACAGACACCATCTGATTTTTAATTTTTCACAATAACTCTTCATTTAGCCCCCTTCTATCCATCGTTGCCCAGCCTCACTATAAATTCTGAAAACAAAGCATGATGCTGCCACTACCATGTATCGTATAGGAGGATTTGTCTTAGAGGGATGAGTCCTGCCATAGTTTCTCTGAGCAGATTCCTCACTTCGACTTTCTGGCTGCTTCTCTGATTTCTCTTTGTCTGGTTTAGGGGAAAAGGTTTATTGTTTTTTTCTTTATTGTTTCCATTTATTAAACCTCTGCACAGCTCTTCATCAGACCCAGTTCACAGGGTCTTCAGTGGTTGCCATGACACTTTGCCTCCCAATGTTCTCGAACAAAGCTAACAGAGATGATTAGGGGACAGCTAATTTATATTGAGATCAAATCGACTGAAGCTGGTTTAATTTATTTTAATTTGGCTAATCAAACTAAATTAAGGTTTATTAACTTTATTGAGGGACTTTTAAAACCATCTATCATTTTCTTTCCTCTACACAATTCCGTACAAGGACAATTCAAAGGGCTTTACATGAAGTGAAAAATAAAATAGAAAGAAAATAAAAGTAAATAAATAAAAAAAAAAAACAACATAAAGCAGGTAGTAAATAAAATAAACAATTGGACCACAAAGTTATACTATTAATACCTAATTTATTGTAAATTCAGCAGTACAAGGAAGCTCTAAACAAATGGGTTTTTAACTCTGATTTAAACGATCTCAGGTTTTCAGCACTTTTACAGTCAGATAAGTGGAGCATAGGAACTAAATGCTGCTTCTCCATGTTTGGTTCTAGTTCTTGGTGTACAGAGTAGGTTTGAGCTAGAAGACCTGAGTGGTACACTGTCAACAGTGATTTATAGACTAACAGAAGGATTTTAAAGTTTATCTTCTGAGCTACAGGGAGTCAGTGGAAGGACTTAAATATAAGGACTCAAAATCAATATTGGATTGACTGTCTGAATCCCAGGAGTGAATGCCATGCTGAGGAAGGTAGCAGGGGCGGCTGCATCCAAGCCCCATGTGGAGATAAAACAGAGCGGCGACCACTTCTACATCAAGACCTCCACCACAGTCCGCACCACGGAGATCAACTTCACCATAGGCCAGGAGTTTGACGAGGAGACGGTGGATGGCAGGAAGTGTAAGGTAACTTTAACCAACCAGTGGCTGAACTACGGTTAAGAAAATAAAAATGCACAGATGTATAACACGGAAGTAGAAACTGCATGAAACTTTAGTGTCATAATTGGAATTTACAGTAGATCCACTCAAATAGCCTCTGACTGTTTCCCTGCAAACAGGTGAGGCTGATTGTGAAGTTTTTGAACTAATGATTTTCTGCAGAGTTTGGCCACATGGGAGACAGAAAACAAGATTTACTGCAAACAGACTCTGCTGAGCGCGAACGGTCCAAAAACCTTCTGGAGCCGAGAACTCAGAGGGGATGAACTCATATTGGTGAGAGTTTACTTCTAATATCATAATGATGAAAAAGGAGAGAAGATCTTTGCTTCAGGCATTGATTACAGTTTGAAATCACAAGAACGGCCTCCTTTTTATATAACGCTTTTTGTTTGCTTTTCTTAATCTGGGGTTTTCAAACACACTCGTCGTCTTAGAGTGAAGGATTTATAACAAAATCTCCAAACAGATGTTTGGATGATTCACAAAGTGACAGACTTGGAAATCACGGCCTTTATTCACATGGGTAAACAGCACACAGGGCTGGGGTGAAGGAACCGTCTGGGTTTTATTTTAAAAATGTACGCATTTCCATGGGAATCACAGATTCTTCCAGGGGAAGATCATCAATCATATTTCATCACTGTGTGATAAAATGTTGTTCATGAATAGGTCACAAAAAGCACCTTTTAGTGTTATTGGCTCTCCTGGTAAAATAAGTGGTAAAGATTCTCTATTTGACTGCAGAGGCATAATCACACATGGGCAGTTCTAGAGAGGGGCAAACGGGGGCCAGGGCCCATGTTGAGTTGGTCTGACCCCGTTAAGGCCCCTCTAGTACTGGATCAGAGATGGTGACCATTTTCTTTTGCTTTACTGTTCTGTAATTTGAAAATTAAGGTGAATAATAATAATTTATCAGTTTTATTGAAGTTCTAAATCTGATTGAATTAAAACCAATTTTCATAAATATGTAATATTTATGCACTATGCATGTACATAATAACAAAATAATTTTTATAAAATCTTTTATTTAGCAACCTATTATTTCAGTTGCTTATTTTTCCATGTTAAGGGAGTTTTTTTTAAACATTTTTGAAACAAAAATACAAATTTTCAACAGGAACAACATAACATTTTAATTAAACTAAGTCACGTGAACAAACTTTTGCCTAGATTTTTTGTTCCAAGCTTTTCTGTGTTCCCATGAAAACATGCTGGCCATCCCATCTAAAGATGTAACGTTTTCACACCGTAGTAAAATATCCTACCCAAAGGATGTGTCTACACCTTTCTTTAATATCCACGTACATTTTAACATTGATATCATTTTTTTTAGGAGACCAATATTTATGATTCTCTTTAGTTTGCAGTCTGAACAGGATCCCACTCCTCGAATTAGGACAAAGACGTCTGACAGATGTGTTTTGATCTTCCAGAAATGGCTTCTCAACTAAATATTCTCATATATATACAGTCTGAACAATAACTAAAATCTTTATTCTCTCAGGATTTCAATTAGTTAATCTGTTTTAACAAGATACAGCCAAAGTAAAATGCCTACAGAATAATTACAATCTGAGTGATTTTTTTTAGAATAGAAGAATAAAAATTACTTTATTGTTGCACATTGGGGAAACTGGGATGTTACAGCAGCAAAAGATTATAGCAAAATTGGTCACACAAAGGTGGAGGTGCCTATTTCTGCTAACTTTGAAAAAATCTTCTAGCCGTCAATCACTGCTGATCTAACATTTGTCCAGCAGAACTTCCACTAGTAGAATTAGCAACAACTTTATAAAACAAACGGGCTGTTTTTAATAGAGTATTAAAGGACGGTTGAGTTAAAGAAAAGCACTTTAATGAGAATATAATCCAGGATTTGGCTTAAAGGTTATGAATTACTGATTTAGAAGCAATGTCAGATGCATCTTAGATGTTAGTGGTGTCAAGTCCTCTTTTTGAATGAAAGTTTTAGCTTTCATACTGAAGTTTAGCTTTCTGCTTCCCTCTGCTGATAAGCTTTGTGGATATGCTAATAGAGTATTCTGTTAGGGCCTGACTGAATATATCAATATCTACTGTAATGACTGTGATTAAAAGGTTAACAAAATCAACTGACCTGAGGCCCAAAGATAATAGATGGAGGAGGATGATAGACACCAGAGCCAACTATAGAGAACAGCTTTCTGATATCAGTTATACATGGACACACTGATCAGTGGGGCAATATTCCTGTATCTAAAATACATTTTTATTCATGTTTTTCAATATGTCATCTCTATTTGACATAATGTTGAAATGTATCACTCTAAAATCCACCTTTAGGCTCATCTTTGCATGGAAATTATAAATTGTTTGTACGTTTGAGGTAAAAATATACATCAGGGTTATTTTCATGTGGTTCTATTGGTGTGAAGCATAATGTGGTAAAAATAGAGAACAGTTTAATCATTAATAAAACAGCCTGGCTTCCAGGAAGTCGTCTGAAATTTCCCAGTAAACTGAAAAAACATTTCATCACATATGCAGAATCTTTAATATAGCACATATGAACAGAGTTTTTTTTGTTGTTGTTTTTTTTTCCCCCCAATGAAAGCAAAAATCTTGCAGCTTTTCTCAGGCTTCCTGCAGAGAAGCAGGTTGCAAGAGTTGAATGTTTCGCTGCCTCATTTGTTGTTGCATTCCTCCCGACGCCTCGCGGCCTTGCATCCATCAGAAACACGTCTGCTTCCAGTTCCCGCCTTTGAAAAGTTTCGGGGTTTACTGCCCAGCTGGACATTTAAAAAAGAAGGAAGCGGTCCAGCTTGGCTTGGACTGAGATGTCTGTACGGACACTGACTCACTCCTCTCTGCAGAGAAGCAATCAGGGAAACGTTTGGGAGAGGCAGTAATTTGGACTGAATGTAGGTTTTCAAATGAGACAGAGAGTTATTCTCTCTAAATGTGTTTTTGTTTAACACAGGGGTGTGTTTGTATATTCATGCTGGAGTGATAGACCATAATCTGATAGGCATCTTGGAATTGATTCTTTTGGGGAGTTTTTTTTTTTTTTCCACTATAACAACAAGATCAAAAAACATTTGTGAGAGAAAAAAGGTCAAGATGGACTCAGTAAACTTTAGAGCTGCTGCCTGCGCAGGCAGGGATGGTTAAAGCTCCCTAATGGTTGGGAACACCTTCTGTGTTTTTCTCAGTTTAGTCTAAAAAATATTTTCCTAGATCCTTAATATTCCAAATCAAGATTTTCCTAAATACTGAAAACATTTTGTGTATTTACTTCCTAAACTTTTTATGTATTTTTTTATATATAAATGATAAGATCTTATTAATCTTAATTCCAAGAGGTTTAAGCACAATAAATATAGTAAAAATTATAAATAAAAAGCAGAATAGATCCTGCAGAGTTCTATTGAAACAATATGAGGCAGAAACACAAAGGAAACAGTGCCTTTAGTATAATAACAATAATAATCTAACTATAAATTTCAAATATCATGAATCAGAATAGGAATTAAAGTGACTGGAAAATTAGTTATGGCTCAGATTATTGCAACCACCTTATAAAACACAAAAACTAAACCGTTATGTATTCTTGGATAGCTAGTCTCTTTGCAAGCTACTTGGATGCAAATAAACAACTCATAAAAGAGGCAGGCCATTTCAAAATTGCTGCAGTTTGCAAATGTTGGTAATAAATCTGAAATCGTTTTAGACACGAGCAGCACAGCTGGCCTTTTAATTCCTTGTTAATGAATACAAACGGTCATAAGGGTTCATTAAAGGCTGCCATCCAAGTGAGCAGCAACTGACTGTTATAACATAAAAAGAGTGCAGAAGATAGACTGACTAAATAATCAAAATCTTTTTGCAGTTTTAAAACAGACACTAATCAGTTGTAATACTGAATGGCAGCATATTGATTCAGACTAAAAGTTTTTTTTTTGTGATAATCCAAAATGTTAGTCAGTAAATTCATTTTTTTTTTTTTTTTGTCAGCTAATGACAATAAAATGTTTCCTACACTCTGTGAGATCTCTGATAAACAAGAAGGACCATTTAGGGATCAGTCAGTATGTTTGAAAATAGGAGAAAAACACATTTCCCATGCATTATGCCCACATGTTCAGTTCAGTATTTTATTTAATACATTAATGAATACTGATAAAATTTCAAAATGGTTTAAAAAACAACCCACTGGACTTTGTTTCCAAGTTTAAAAACTTTCACTCACTTTTAAAACTTGGAAGTCAAGTGGATTGTTTTTTTGTACTTTTTTGGAATGACTATGACCTGGATGACTGAGAATCTTCAACAGCAATACTGATAATAAAAAAATGCAATCCCATAATATCAACCTTATATAATATTGAAGGTAAGTGAATCTGGGATAACTCAGGGGGTGTAGCGCTGCAAGCGTTCTCCTCTGCTCTCTGGCCTCAATGATCACACTAATGAATGCTAATGAACCCTGGTTCTACCTTCATCTAATACCCCCCCTCCCCAGATGGAGTCGTCACGGCTCAATTAAGCTTAGCTCCAACACTTCTTTCCCCCTCATTCTGCTACTCCACACTGCCTGGGGTAATGACACGTACCACTGCATGATCCCTTTTTCTGCAACCCTCCCTAAGAAGCCCATAAATCTCAGGCGCTCCAGTGTTTTAGTCCAGAAAACAAAACATGTGATTAAGAATGCAAACCTGACAGCTGCCATGCTCAATTAAAGTCAATTTAAATAACAATAGCCTGCGCTACAGTCCGCGTCTGTGTTGGAGGACAGATTCTAAAAAAGCCGTGTTCATTATGGAAATGTCAGCATCCAGAGTTTAAAAAGCTTTTTATTGTACATGATAATCTTAGAAAAAAAAAAGCTGTTTTGACCAAGAAGGTTTTCATCACAGCTGCATGTCAACAGAAATTAAACTACTACAGCAAAAGGTTATGATGCTACATCACCCTAAATGATGAATGTGTTGTTTTACTGCTGAGCTGTGAAGAATATAGTTTTATAAAAACATTAGTTTGGTTCCAATGGGACGGTCTGCAACTGTTTGATAGCTGATTTACACTTTTTAAATAAAACTGCACTGCTCTGAGAAAGAAAAACAGGGAAAAGAACTGGGAAGTCGTGGCCTAATGGTCACAGCAGAGATATGTTCTGAGAAGGCTGGGAATACAGGATTCCTGAGTAAGAACCAGGATAAGCTGCCTGCTGCTCCCCAAGGTTGAAGGGTTAAATAAAAAAAATAAAAAAAGCCATTAGACCATTAAAAATTAAATGTAATTATATAAATTACTTATCCACAAGGGGGCAGTCTGGAGCACTGAATCTCTACAACAGTCAGGCTGGTAATCATCTATGGCTGTAGTCGTTTTTAATTAACAGTATTAATAAACAAACAAATCTAATTATAGATGTTCTGAGATTATTCCAATTCAAAGGCAAAATATCACTTTTAATCAAATTTTTTATTGTTTTTTATTCTTCAGGTGCAAAGTATTTATATTGTTAAAACAATTTACAGTGAGTATTTTATTTTATTTTTTCAACTCTTCACTATTATTTTATTTTTATACACTGTTCTAAGGTCCACATTTGTGTGGCCATTTTTCCTACCATCTTTTTGTTGCTGTAACACCTGAATTTTACCATTGTGGGTTAATAAAGAAATTTCTATTGTATTTTATTTGTTGTTTTGTTTATCTGTTAGTTATTTTCTAGTGTGTTGTTTCTTATTTGTGGACCTTTTTCAGCACTTTGAGTAAAGACCTGAATTTTTGTTTTATTTTATTTGAGCTATAAATAAAGATAAAGATCCAATTATAGAGAATCTGCATCAATATAAATCCAGTACTCTGCTATTGGACTGGGGCATTTTTGTTGCTAAGCAGAAACATGATTTCTTACCAAACAACATTGATCTGGTTGGCGATTTATTCAAATTTTATTTTTTTCAATGGAGTCATTACTGACATACATGCATCCGTTTGCTCTGAAAAAAATCTGTTATTTTTTTTCTTTGGACAAGAGGAGGAAACATTTGGAAAAACTAGAGGGAATCTGTCTTCAAAATACCAAATGTACCGTAATGAGAAGCTTCTAATGAAGCAAATGATCATGATCCTAAAGATGATAAACTAGTTAACTGTATAAGTTATTTTTTTGTCTAATTCTCCTTTTCCTCTCATTTCCTTTCAGATCTTTGGAGCAGATGATGTGGTCTGCACACGGATCTATGTACGAGCACAGTAGACATCCATTTAACACACAACTGACACGTCGCCAAGAACTACAGCGCTAACAGCTCAAATATAGTGCCTTGCAAAATTATTCATACCCCAAGCTTTTTATTTTCTAATGTTACCGGGAAAAAAATCAATTTGTTTGGATGAATTCTAAGGAGTATAAAGTTTCATACAAAAAGTGTACCTGCAATCATTTAGACTACTTTCTTGAAAAATCTTCTTGCTGCTCTTTTATCCATCCTAGAAACTCTTCCTTATCCGCTTTTTTCCAAGTCTGTTGAAGCTTGTTCCCCCCAGCATGGTTCTCCCATGTTTAAGAAGTTTGTTTGCAGAGAATAATTGAAAATGCTCACTTGGAGGTTCAAGGCCTGAGATAATGTTTTTAAAGATCAGTCTGTTTTAATTGTCTCCATAACTTTCTCCCTTTCCTGCCTGATGTGTTCCTTGTTCAACATGTTGACTTTACTGTGTGAAATCTTCCCCAAAACAGCTGTTTCATTAATTCATCAACTAAAAAGAACACCTGTTTGCTAAAATTACACACAGGTGTTCTTTGGTTTATTAGCTAGAGTGGCAGTTTATTAAACGTTACCAGCTTCACTTTAGAATTCTGCATCCTTTTTTCAATAAAGGTTTATAATTAACAGTGGATCCAGTCTTATCACTAACTACGTTTACCATAACAAGCCAGCAGGTGTTGTTCTGCTACCAGTTAACTGTAAACTTGTTAGGGTTAAATGTTAGCACTATGAGGGAAATAATCTTTGGGAGTCTGCATCCATTTTTTTCCTCCCTCACTGGTCCTTTCAATAAAAGCAGCAATATGTCTTATTAATGTGATAAAAGGTGAAAAGTTCAAGGAGTTTAAATACTTTTTTTCCAAACACTATTTTATAACATAATTTAGGAGACTGAGTTTAGCTTTACATGCCTATAAATAAGTGGCATTAGTTTTTTTCTTTCTAGCATTACATCTAGAAATAAGTGGTCTAAACCAATAAAAATGCTCAGAATGTTTGATGCAGGACCCTCCCCTCTCTTTTTGCAAATATCATTTATGTGCTGTAAAGGGATCTGGGGATGAGTTAAGAGGGGTGCTCTACAGCAGCGATCTCCTGGGAAGAAAGATGAGAAACTTAGATACGTTTGTGGTCTGTAGGAGGGAGCTAGAGAACCAGGAGGGAATGCAAACACGCCCAGGAGGAACATGGACAAAAGGAGATAAATGTCTAACAGACATGAAGTATTACTTCCACAGAATGAAGGCAGAAGAGTTTCAGTCTACTAAAAGGATATTTTAATGCCAAACACCAAACTAACACTCATATACAACATCATAAAAGTCAAGAGAAGTGACACATTAATCGAGGAACAAACAATCTCTGTATATTTACAATCGGCTCCTCTGGGACTTCCTGCTTTATTCTGTAACAAACACGGCAAATACAAAAATAAAGACCCAAGTATTAAACTATTCTGAGATTGTCTGCAGCTGGATACTTTACTGACCGCTGCCTTTAGTGGACCTCCAAGAAAACAGAGTTTTGGTGTTTGTCTGGAAGCTTCCTTTTCGTCTCAGAAGTGATGCCTGTTTGTGGTAAAAAGCCCCCCCCCCTTGTGTCTGTCCATGCAACATGTCAAGTAAAATTAAATGACATTCTGCTGCTTACATGTTCAGGTTTAATGTGTGAGACCCACATTCCAACATTAAATATTAAGAACTCCTCTTTTAAATCTAATCTCATCTAAAATATCAAAAGAGGACATTTCAAATCTATTAAAAGGCAAAATGAAATAAGGGCAATATAAAGTCTTAGCTTACACGCCCTCATGGGTTTTCAACATCCACATTTATATATTCCATGAAGAAATACAAATTTGCTTTAATAATCCACGACTTAAGAAATTATTGCTCGTTTTTTATCTGCAGAGAATTCCCACTGCTGATATTTACCCAAATACTTTTATCGTCGACAGATTATTAAAGATAAACTTGTGTCCAGTTTGACTGTGATAAGTTGAAATTTCGCTAAAAACTCCTGCAGATTGGAAATATTTAGCAAAGTTCAATACAGGAGGAAGTTTGAAGTGCTGTTCAATCTAAAAGCAGCCACACGGTGCATTTATAAAGGAGGACAAACGGCTGCTCAGCTACATTCAATCATCTTAAAACTGTGAGTTTTCCTAAAAACGGACCATAGAAATGCACATAAAAGGGACCCAATTATTTCATAAATGAGCAGTTTTTTTTTTTTGGTTTTTTTTTTACTAAGTTATAACTTTGGGAAAACAATGAGCAGATTAAAATAAAAAGATAATTAGATAACTTCTTTTGGTTAAAAAGAAAAAGTAAACAGTAAAAGTTGCCTTCTCTTGACAAAAGTCTGCATCTTCTGATCTAACTGATGACACTATATATAGATATATGTATTATCGTTTGCTACACAGCAATGACAACAGATAAAAAAAAAAAAAAAATCAAATTATAAACAAAATATTTACAAAAACATCTCAGGCAGTTATAAATTACTGTTCTTGACACATTGTTTCAATGTCAAGCATCTAGTAGAGCAGGTACCAGAAATGTTGAGTCTGTTTTTTTTTTTATGGACGTATAGTGCATCATTGCACCTCGACCACCGACTGAAAACGTTCACAGTCTAAAGGAGGTTTACAGCTGAAGTCCAAGCAGAGATATCTTAACAGAGGTAATGGGGATTTCCCAAAACATTATTGTTTTTCAATCCTTCAGCTGTTTGTTCAGCTTTGGTGGTGGAAATCAGCGAGTTGGAGCCGTTTCCTTTATGTTTACAAAACGTTTGGTTACCCTGATGGGTGCCTTTTTTTTTTAAATATATCTGTGGAAGGTTTTAAAGCAAAAATATTGACCTGGGAAACAAAAACAAAATACAACTAATAACTCTTAGCAGCAGAGTCCAGTTGTGGAAGGTTGGAAAATTCATTGGTGGCAGTTTGTTGTGTGAAGATGCTTAAAACAAACAGTTTGAACTATGGTGTCCTGTACTGCACCCGGTACTTGTTGATTTTGAGATAGTGGAGGATCTCTGGGCTGCAGGTGGTGGTGCAGGACAACAGTCCCTCTTTTGCGTCACCCATCAGCCACTCGTGAGTGCTGGCTGCCATTTCACTAGTCACGTGTTTCTGGGCCCAGGTGTCCAGCCAGGTCTGAAAGCGTCCGTGCAGACGTGTGTTCACCCGCTGATGGGACTGAAACAACACAGACAGGAGAAAATCAATTAAGAGGGGGAGAGGGAAGAAATGTGCACTGAGGTGGTGGTGGAGATGAAAATATGCATCCCACATGCCAAAAGACATAGAAATGTAACTGGTAAATGCTGCAATTATATAGATAGAGATCCATGCATGCATGTAGAATTAAGCACTTTTCCAGCCAACAGTGAACTCCCACAATAATGGACTCTGGACAGGCAAAAAGTGGAGGTCAGAAAGCAAAGACACCTAGGAATAAAACGTCTACATGCTGCTGGTTACTGCAAAGAAAAACCTAAATTAAACCTCAATATAATAAATACTGGTTTAAAAAAATAATAAATGACCATGTCGACTCCCCCTAGTGGTCAGACACTCATCCATCGATGAGTCATTTTCTTCTTGCTGGTGTTTTTATTTCATTTTTTATTACCTATAGTCTGTTTTATGTTATTGGATTTGTTTTCTGTTACATTTCTGGATCATGTATGTGTTTGCAGCGTTATTATTATTTTTTCTTTTTTGGTTTGATGTGCCTTGAAACCAGTCAGCCTCAAGTATAAAGGAGCCTAATCAGAAAGCCAGCAGCAAAATATCTGATCTTTCTGTCTAATACAAACAAATAAAATCATGTTGTTTTTTTTTTTCTTTTTTTTAAGTGTCAGCAGGTTTTAAAATAAACTGAGCATTTAAAAATGTTACACATCAAGAAGTATTTTGATATTTTCTTCCCCTCTTAGATATTATTTTAGACACAGCTGCTATCTATTCTGAAAGACTCCAGATGGACTTTAGAGGATAAAAGGTTTTTCTAAGGCCTGTTGTAAAAGACTGAAGTTAATCAATGTGAAGCACCAGCAGCACAGAGCCAGCGAGGTATAGCCTAAATACCCCAATGTTACTGTATCTGAAGCATGTTGCTCAGGAAGGTTTTGATGAGGAGGAATTGACCTCTCATGATTTTTTTTTCTTCAAAAAACTAGTTCCAGTGTTACATTAAAGGAGCTGCCACAGCCAGTTTCTTATTAAAACAACTAAGAGAGAAGCTGAGCTAACTGAAGGGATCCCTTACATGCATCGTGTAATGCTGTGTTCACACCGAACGCAGCAGGAGCAGCGTGTTTACATGTAAAGTCAATGGTTGACGCGCGTCAAGGCGCATTAAAATTTCCTGCGGCGCGTTTTGAGCAGCAGGTGAGGTGCAGCGTGTCTGAGCAGCTGAAGCAGCGCGTCGGGAGGGTTTAAGCATTTGATGCGCGTGATGCGCCGCAAACGCGCTGCTGCTCGACATGGAAAAATTTAACTTTTGCTGCCGGATGAGCCAAATAAACCAATCAGAGACCCTGATCTGGAAGCTGGCAGGGAGACAGACATCGCTGATGATACAGAGCGCTATGATCACTCCTCTGAAACAGTTTATTGACGCATAAATTAACTTAAAATGCAGAAATCTGCTGGCAAAACATGTTCGCTTTTATTATCCTGGTGCCTGCAGTTTGGATTACCTACATGAAAACTGCTTTCCAGCCGCCGCAGCGAACCGCGAGGAGGCGACCGGGCCAGAGGGTGCTGTTGAATGGGATTCCTACTGACAGCGCCCCACCGGTATGTGGGGGTCTGAGCGGCTCCGACAGAAATAATATTGGAAGACAGGATGGTAATCTGTATGAACTGACTGCATTGATTAAGTTATCATGTGGATTTTCCCACTTAAAAAACATATTAAAACTACTTTATTACCACTGATCACAGCAAATATAGCTGCAAGGCATAGAAAGGATAGAGTAACTCCGCCCAACATGCGTCAGACACACTTTTCCACCGTGCAGCCAGAGCAGCAAAGCTGCTTCAGCCGCGCGCCAGAACTAAACTGGTACAAGCAGCAACAATGAAGCAGCAGACGCGATTTTGCTGCTCCTCCTGCGTTTGGTGTGAACGCAGCTTAAACCTGCAGAAACACCTGAGGCCTGGATTCAAACAGACGACCTTCTTACTGAAAGGAAGAGAGGTGACTAAAAACTAAAACACCCAAAATGCTAATCAGCTGCAAATGACTGTAACTGACAAACTTCTAATTTCTAATATTCTACAATCCAAGTAAATACTTTACTGATTCTAGTTTCCTACTGTAAACCTCGGAATAGCTGCACTAAACCTGTCAATCACTGTACTCACCTGGTGAGCTCTAGAGAGTGCAGTGTGTCTGTACATGTAGTCCTCTGACTTGCAGACGTAAACCATCTTGTAGGAGTTCAGTTTGAACATGCACTGCATCTTCAGCTCACTGCTGCCATCCTGAGATTTATCTGAGGCGCCTTTAGTGATCCGTTCCTGCTGCAGCTGCTCCCATCCTCTCTGGCATTTCCGTATCCGCCTCAAATTCCTTCAAATAAAATAGATCAATTAGATTATGTAAATATAACTGACTGAAGCCAGTTAAAAATACGCTAAAACATATTTACAAGAGATATTCTTAAATCATTGTTATCCTGTTATGTGGACACTTAGCTGGAAAATGGGCGGTCACAATACAGTCAAGAAAACCTCATTTGAGAGAACAATTTTTCCAACATATGCATTCCAACTCACCAAGTATCAGCTTTAATTTTAGGGAGTCAAATCATTGGAGGGAAATGTGGATCTAAAGGAGCAGCAGAAGCATGAGTCGTAATAATTCGGTATTGCGCTCTTTTCTGCACAGCGGCATTGTTCAGATTTAAAATAAAAAATATCAAAAACAAAAGCTCTGTGAAAAACTATTGATTGATCCCAATTTTTGCGCAGGAGGCAAAACAAAAACAATTAGTCACCCCACTGGAATCAAGGTTTTAAATGTGTACTTACCGCTGATGGGTGAGGACTGAAGCCATGAAGCATTTTTTTTTTTTTTTTGCATTCAGGGCTCCACTTAAAAGACATGACAGTGAGGCCAATTTTTAAATTAAACTGTTGGAGAGAAACACCAGAAAACTGCTGCTTGACAAATTTACCATATTGAAAATACTAGAGTACAAACTTGCACCAATGACGAAACGTGTGCAATGACCATGAGGATGGAAACAGAAATCAAAGAATTTCTGTGCCGCTGAGAATTAATGTACAGTTATGCTTCTGATCTCCCCCACATTTAATGAAATGGGGAAAAAGAAATAAAGATGGGCCCCGATGTGCAACTACAGCCAAGAAACTGAGTTAAGAAACACAAAAAGTGAGTGACCATCTGTGCTTTAAAAAAATGAAAAACACAAAATAGACATATTTTAAATGTAACATTCAGGATTACATCTTTCTGGTGTCGCTGTAAGGCGGCAGGAAAGAGACGAGTATGAACAAATCATTTACACATCCACTTTATTAACAAACCCTACTTTTCTGTACAAGCTTTGAAGATCATTTACCAACATGTTTCTATAAAATAAAATAAAAGATTATCATATGCATTATTTTGTTTACAAAGAAGTCAATATTCCCAAAAGCTGCAACCAGAGTATGCAGTTACATACGGACATCTGACCATTTAAAGGTGCCTCAGTCACATACAACACTTTGATCTAAATACAATCACAAACAGAGTATGACAAGATAAAAAAAAAAAAAGAGCAAGACTTCCTTATTTCCAGGTCTTAGACTTCAGTTAAGTTCATGAACTTAAGGGTCAGGTTTCAAAAGCCAACAGTTAAACAAATGGACGAAATGATTTTAGCTTTAATATTAGAATAAAAAAACCAGAGGAATAACCAATCACTCCTAATTCATTCAAGGAAACAATATTTTTTAAAAATCCTTCGTAATAAATAAGATTTCTGTTAAAAACAAATTGAATAAATGAACTTTTTACTTTCTAAAACAGGTGAACAAATAAAGTGCAAACTCCCATGAATGGCAGTGTTCATCTTTAGAAGTGAAAGCACTGTTGTCACTTTAAAAAACCAACTGTGTCAGTTTGGTAAGCTGAAATCCTGAAACCCATTAAGTTCTCTTACTAAAGAAAAAACAGGAAGAAAAAAAAGCAGAGCCTTTAAAGTCCACATTTCATTTGATTGTAAAAAGCTCTGCACGCCTGGTCTTGCTTTTAACTCTCACACTTAGTTGTTTTTGGCAGCTTGTTTGACGTGTTGGAAATAATGCGACAACTTAGCTGACAAGTGCCTCAGAGCACAGCCTGATGAGCACAGACAGGAGGGAGACAGGGCTGGGGTCTCACCTGGGCAGGAAAACTGGTTTCTGGGCCAAATGCTCACGTAGCTCCGGGGACGCAGAGTCTGAGTTCAGGTATCTGCTCACGTAGTCTGACCATTTCTGTGAGAAGAAGTCCAGGAGACAAAAAAAAAAAAACTACAACTTAGCAACCAAAATATGACATTTCATTTCCTATTTATTCACTTTTCAGTTGAAAATAGTTAATTTCAATAGAGACACTTTTCTCCAGCTGCAGATTAATATGCTAATGGTGTAAAATACTTTTGGACACTTACTTCTGCATCTGCCGGCTCATCAGAGTTCTCCTCTTCTGTATCCAGCAGCTCTATTCCCAGACTCACAGTCCCTCGGTTCTTCATGAACATCAACTGTGAAAAACACAAGAATGATCAGCTGATCACCAGTAGGGGCCACTTTAAAACATCCTCCATTTATATGGTATATATAGGGTTTGGTTACCTTGAAGCTATTCTCATCAGACATAAGCTGCTCTGCTTTTCGCTGGTAGGCCCCCTCTGCAGTGGCTCTTGACGTCTGTGTGGAAATGGTTCCCCCTGTGGCTTTTTTGGCACTTTCGCTCAGATACATGTCAGTTACACGCACACAGATGTCATCAGTAACAAGGTGCTGGAGCTGTAAAATGCAGGGGTCAGTTTTTAACATTCAACTCAAGCCAAAGGAGAAATATAAACAGACTCTGAGGAGCGTAAACATAAAAGAAGAAAAATGTCTGTCCCCAAAAAGACAAAGACAGCTTATCTCTAAAACTAAAAATCTTTCTTACGATTAATTTGCAGAACAGTACTGATGCTTTTCACGGTGTTACTTTAAGGTACTGACCTGCCGGACAATGTTCTGGATCAGTTTGTCCATGGTGAAGGCAATGTAGGCGTGGATGGTAAACATCTCCCTCAGGGAGTCCTCGTACTGAGCTGGCTCCATGTTCCCGTCCAAAAGATTTCGCACCATTTCCAGAAACACAGAGTAGTAGTCTTCAACATCAACATCCACTGCAGACAGGAAAGGAGACACAGTTATTTGAGTAGGGTTAGAATCTGGTCTCTAGACGTTCAGGTTAATATGAGCGTACTTTATATTCGAAGTGCTTTCTTGCCAACAATTTCTTAAAGAGTTCTTACACATTTCTGTTTTTCTTTCTCAACACCTGGGAGATTTATTTTATGTCTAGATTCAAGCCTTTAAAAAAAATATATGCTCAAATTCAGATTAGAGAGTAAAAAAAACAAAAAACAACAACCTCCTCCTTAGAGGTTTATAACAAGGAACTCTGCATAGAGAAAAACATAGTGAGCTTTAGCCTCTTGGCCACTTAAACTAAATTGTATGTGGGCATCCAACTGGTCAAATAAATCAATGGCATGAAAATCATAAATGCATTGCACATACTGATATTGAGACAATGAGCGAGATGCAATATAATGTGCAGCTTTTAATCAGTTTATTTTCATACTTTCAAGACATGAAACACTGTAACCTAACAATAATAGACTTCTAGTGAAGAAAACCTACACATTGGATGCAACTGCAAAGCATTTTATGGCCGTTTTAAAATCACATATCCCTAAATATTTTTCCCTTACTGAAAGGTCCCCTTGCAAAATCTTATTGGGGGGAGGCGTCTGTTATTCTGCAGAGTTACCTGAAATTATGTGTATTGTTATATTATGTAAAACAAATTTTGTTTGATGACCAACTAAAAAAAAGGTGCGGAAAAGCTGTGGTGGATGAAGGCAGAGGGGCTTTTCCACAGAAATGTAGAAATCCTTTCTAAAAGATGGTTAATGCCATCCAATACCACCAACAATTAAAATGTAAAGACAAAATCTGCAAACTCCATGTGTTTTAAAGGGACTAAATGAAAGTAAACATTTCTCAACACAGTGGATGTAAAAACCTCTGCTACAAAATGAAAGAATGCTAAATGCTGCAGAACCTGGTAAAAAACAACAGCAAAGGCTTATTTTTTGTGCTTCAGTTGCTTTGCTTTTGATACATGTTCTGACAAATTTTTTCATCTCACTACATTTCTCCTTTAATCCCTATTTATTTCATTTATTTATTTTTAACAAACACTGAAAAGTCATTTTCCCATCTTCGCCAACAGCAGGCTGCAGCCATGCCCTAAATTCATTAAATTCAAGCTACTTTTGTTGGAACTTGGATTGTCCAATTCTCGGCTTCTATTTGTGCAACGCCTCTTAACCATTTTTTTTTTTATAAAAATATTTTTCATCATAAAAAAATAAATGTAATGCTAGTACTCATAAAATAAATTTGAATTGTATTTAAAGCCTCGCTTTAAAAACAAAAAAATCTTAATAATCTTTAATGCTTTTTAATGACCCACATCTCATTCTTTAAAAGACTTTATTTCTATTATCTAATAACCTGATAAGCTTTGGTGATTTCTCAGCTCAATTTCTAGAATATTGTTTTGGTTTTAAAATTCAATGTCTTCATATCAGCTTAATTGTGTGCTCCTGTGTTTGTCGTTATGCCACTGAGAAAACTTTTCGCCTATTTGTCAGTTTAATAAACCACACGTAACATTAATCCTTTAAAGCCTGAACCAGGAAATAATTGACAGAAGATTCTAATGACAAATGAAATAACTATATACATTTTGTAAAAAGATTAAATTACATAATTTATTTGCATCAATTTCGACACACTACACATATTCTATATCATCTTTTATATGTTTTCTGTTCACTACATGTGTCTGATTATGTAAGTCAGGGTTTCAAGAACAAAAACATCACGCTGATGATGCAGAGGTTTCAAAATCTCCTGTATCAAATATGATACACTTGACTTTAAAGGGTTAAGAGAGTATCCAATGAGACGTTACTGTAGTGTTGCAACGTATCCTTTACATCATCATGATGTTCTTATCCATCTCCAGAGGATTTAGTATCTTTTAACTCTGATTTAAGAAGTCATGCACATTAAGACTGTCCAGCCAACAGATAAAATGTATTACTGGGATTCACAGCACATATGCATGACACTTTAACTTAGTAGCAACCAAACATTAGAGTGCTGATATTCTGACACTTTTCAAAACCTAAGTAGCAACTACTTTAAGTAGTTAAAGGTTTGTAGGAGTCGTGTGAAAGCTCTGCTACATTTCAAAACTCTCACTTACTTGGCTCCTTCATCTTCAGCTGGACGGCTGGATTTTCATTCTTGTCTCTTTTCAGGCCCAGCACCTCCCTTTCCCACTCCCTCTCTTTGTTGTCCTCTTCGATCTGCTTCTCAGCCTGCCCATAGATGCGCATCAGCCGAGAGCAGAGGAGGTGATGAAGGCGGAAGAAGACGTACCAGTAGTTGTTCACAAAGAACAGGTTATAAGCATCATCTGTGGCCTTCAGTTTTTGAGCTGCCGTGTTGGTGAACAAGAGCTTGGACTTGGAAGGACTGCGGCCAGGGAGACCATTGTGCTTCTTGGGGCCGTCTTGATTTGTCTCCATTTCTTCCTCCTCCTCCTCTTCATCCTCCTCCTCCAGGTCGGAGAGCTCGCCACGTCGTGCAAACAGGAGGTCGGGGATAAAATGGTGGATTATCTGTTTGATCTTGAACTTGTCTTCTTTCTGAATGCCCACTTGACGTTTGACATGATGGATGATGAGGGCGGCAGCATCCTCCAAGATCTGGCTGTCATCGTAGGTCAGAGTGATGTGAGGTCCACTCGGTGGCGGCGTGGCAGTTTCCTCTGAGGCTCGCTCCTGGCGCTGGAGAACACAAATTTTCAATCATGTCAAATACAGGAAAGCAAATACATGTAAATAGCACAGGTTGATTTCAAGGACATCCATCAAAGTCCAGAAAGAACATGAAACCATTCCTACGATGAGTGGATTAGAACTGGGTCAAAGTGCAGAAACAGTAGATATGACAACGGCCACAACAGATCAATGAACAAAAAATTTAAAATTACTTACATCTTCATATAACATCTCAATTTCATTAAGTAAAGACTTGGAACGTAGTACTTTGGTGTCGTTCTGCTTGAAGTTTATGCCTTGATGGTCAAGTGACTTCAGATAATACTTCTCATTCTGTTCCCGCCAGATTTTGTTGAACCCTCTCTGGGCTTCTTTCCACTCTTCCTCTTTCATTTTTAACCTGAACAAGTGGTGAGACGTGAACTTCTCAGGATTCATCAAATGATAGCCTGTTAGGGAATTCAAAGTGAGACCTTTACCTTTTCAGAACTATGGGCACCGACACAGCAGGGTTTCTCTTGAGGCCATCAATTATATCAGGAGCCTTTTCTCCATATATCCTCTGAATGGCTTTACGGTGAATAACCTCAGAGGAGCCACCCATGGTGTTGTCCAGTCTGAATCGCAGCTGCTCCTCAGCTGACATGCGAGAAAGCCTTCTCTGCACCGTCTCCAGAGCTCGTATCGTTGACAGGTTATTTTCCAACACGATGTCCAGCTGCACAGAACGCAGGAATATTAGAATCAATCACCTTTGCTTTGTTACACATGACTTTCAAGATGGAGAAAATGAAAACAAAAACATTTTACAACCCTGGCTGGATTTTAGTTTCTGTCCAGTTACAAATTCAAACTCTTATCTTGTTTGATTTTATGTAACAGATCAAAACAAACTTACTGTCTACCCACAAATCTGTTCAGAAAACCTAACTGTACACAGTGGTAGAATCATGCTATGGGCCTGCTTTTCTTCTGCAGAGACCATAAGACCTAACTGGACAAAGGCTAAAGCAGCATATAAGGCAATACATGAAGAAGAAGAACCCAGTTTAATCTTGAAAACTCTTGAAAAACCAGTTTAAACCCGGGAACAATCGGATTTTAGAGGCAGTGGGAACAGCTCACTGACGTGTGTCCACCCGGGTCAAACGATTAGGCAAGCAACCAACGTAAAAAAAAAAAAATCGCCTCGGCCCAACAATGTTGCTCTCCATTACTTACTTCCCTGATTTTAGTTGCACTAATGACATCATCAACGATTATGTCACCAGTGCGGCCACTTGATTCACCAAGTTGATACTTGGTGAGTCTAGTGGCCATGCAGCTTTTCGGTCAAATGGGCCAAAGGCCGATTGCTAGCGGCTCAACCCGGTTTTGAAGAATCTGGGTTTTCAGTGGGAAAGCGGCTAAAGATACTTAATTAAAAAGGACTGAGGCAGCAAGGTAGGGTTGGGATCTAAGACACAAGGTGCATATCCACCAGCTTTTTCTAATGCCCATTTTGAACCATCTAATCAGTAAAACTTGATAGAAAACATTTTTGAAAAAATCCCTCAAACTCACAAGAACTATTTACGCTCACCTGAGGTGTTTTTTGGCTTTTTGTGGAAAAGGGTTCTGACATAGCCAACTTTACCTCCCATAACTGATCAGCTATTTCTGCTCTTGCCGATGCTCCTATTCTGTGTATTAACATGACTGGAAGCGGCAACGCCACTACTAGCTTCCATGTTAACGCAAGATCTTGCCCAACAGAAACATATTCATGAAAGGTTACTTTAATCTCTGCTCCATGCCTGACGACTTTGTCTAACAACATTACACTCTGCGTCACTGGATTAATTTGCTTGAAAAAAAACAAACAAAAAAAACACATTTGCACTTCCTTCAATCCAACTGGATGGAAACATGCCAACATTGTGATGGCTCCCTTAGAATGGCAAAATTAGGTTAAAAAAATAATGACACCACCTGTGTGTGTCAGGCAAAGAGTTGCTTTCTACTGACATGATTAGACAGATCAAGTGTTCTGATAAAGAACAGATTGCTGGATATAAAGCATTTACTGCCACTTCATGTCTCTATTCTTTTTAATAATCTACCCTATTTTGCCTTTTTTTTTGCCATAGTCTAGATAGAAGTTATTTTTCTGTTTACGAGACAAAATATGAGATAGTTCATGGAATCTAAATGGTTTTGAAAACCACCGTATTAGCATGATGGAAATGGATTATTACTCACCTCAAAGCGCTCATCTTCACATCTGTAAATATGCTCCTCATATTGAGTCTTCTTGGAGCTCACGAATGTGGAATCTTCCGACCACGACGGAAAAGACACCCAGGTATCATTCAAAACCTAATACAAAAAAGATGTCTATTCAGGTGAAAACTTTCTGCCAACCCGTTTGCATAAGGGATCAAAACAACATTCCACTTTTTTTATTTGCAGTTATTTGAAATTTTCCCAGACATATAAAAATAAATAAAAAAATAGTTTAATATTTCATCTTGTCTGTTGAATACAATGGAAGTTGCATTGGTCTCATGTTTGAACTAACCTCTCTGCACAGTGGCGTTCTTCCTGTGCACTTGGGTTGCTGATAGCTCTTTGGCAGAGCTCTGTAGCTGGACCCCAGCCTCTTGCAGGAAGCGTAATCGATCTCCATAGCTATACCCTCGGTAGAACGTTCTTTGGGTAAACTCTCCGCATGACTCAACTCCCCATGACTAGACTCTCTGTAGCCCAAGAAGTTCTTAAACCAAGTAAAAAGCTCAGGGAATTTTCTACACAAATACAAGAATAGCCATTAGCAGGAATATTTATGGGTATGGATGTATATTTACAGGTACAGGAGATATCCAGACAGCCACAGACTTACCCCAGAAATGGGATAACTAACTGGACCAGCTCAGTGCGAGAAATCACTTCCTGGTTGAAAATGTGCAGACATCGGAGGAAGTTGTCATAGGACTCCGAGCTGCGCAGAGCCTTCTTAACCTGTGTTTCATTAAGGAACAGAAACAAGGGTCTCAAAGGGTTTTAATTGTATCATAAACATGTTTAAAAATGACCTTACATTAGATTTTTAGAGTCCTGGTGCAAATCACAATAAATCATACCTTCTCAAAGAACATGGTTTCAGTGCTCGTGCTGAGTTTACTGACTTCAGCCATGCTGTGGCTCTTCCCGATGACAAGCGCCTTTTTCTGCAAAGAAAACACATGACAGCTTCAGGTAGAAATGACCACACAACAGACTAAAACAACATTTTTTATGTCGATGTAGGCAAAAGAGAAATGCAATTAAAACAGTTTTTGATTACCTTGAAAGGAGGCGTGGATCCCACCCCACCAGGTCTCCTGATTGGCAGACCATTCGGATTTATTCTTTGTTTGTTGTTCAGTGAGGGTCTTTTTACTGTGGGGCCGTGATCATTACGGACCGACTCTGCTTTGTCAGGTGGACTCTTCCCCAGCAGCTACACAAAGGAGGAAAATGCATGACTGCATCTCAAAAGATCTTCATCAGAAATCCAGTAACCGATAAACTAAAGTTCAGAGACTTACCACTGAGCTGTTAGCATCTGGCAGGAACTGTCCAAACTCTGACAGCAGGTCCTCCTGGTTCTTAAAAAGTCTGGCCACTTGAGTGTAGACTTCCTGTTCAGTCAGAGCTGGTGTGTAGTTACCACCAGCCTCTTTAGCATTTCGCTGTTCTTTCTAATATAAAAATAAGTCAAAGATGTAAGAGGGAAATTTAACTTTCCTCATAAAATCCCATGATGGTGGGTCTTATTTTTACCTGGTACGTGTGCAGGATTTCCAGGAAGGCTTTGTAGATATCTGGCTGGCCCTGGAAGCGGTTCTTGATCTTGTTGACATAATTGATGGCGTGGTTAAACTCCACTGGCTGGTTATTCTGGAGAGGCGGTCCGCTGGATGGTGTGCTGCTGACGGCAGTGTGTGGCTGGACCGAAGGAGAACGTGGTGAGGCATACGATGGGATGGATGGATTTGGCTGGCTGGTGGGGGTGTGGGCTGGAGACTGAATAAGCTGTTGAGAGTAAAAACAATATAAAAAAAAACATTTGGTACCAATAAACCACAGCATTTACAGCCATCAATGAACTGATGAATGTATATCCTACCTTGCTGGCTTTGTTTAAAGCAGGCTGAGTGGCGATTGTAGGGGTGGTGGTGGTATGCAGGTTTGTCTGTGGGAGACTCTGGTGCTGGTTAGATGGTTGGCTGGATGCTCCAGCTGCTGTGATGTTTTGTACAGAAATGCCTTGAGGAGTTATGTAGTGTATCTGACCCGGTGTTGTTACATTGACCTGATCGTTGGTTTGAACCTCGATCTTATAACCAGGAGGCAGGAAAGTGTTAAACCCCATAATCAGGTCTGGGTGGCCCTTAAAGAGCTGAGATACACGGTTGATGACTCCAGGAGTGTCTATGCTGTAAACAGAAGCCATGATACCACATTATCAAAAATATGCTCTAGATTTAACTGTTCAAAACAATTAAGTTGTATTCAATTTGTCCAAAATAATCCAATAAAAACTGAACTGACCTTTGGGATTTAAACTCTTTCATAATGTCGAGAAAATCATTATAAACTTGAGGCTGATTCCCAAACTGCAGTTTCACTTGATCCAGATAAGACAGAGCATCTTCAACCTAAAAATGTAAAAAAAAAAAAATAAATAAAAAAAATAGATGATGTGTCTGCAAAAAATATGCTTCAACACATAGAAGTCTTTGTGGTGGATTGTCCAGACCTTTAATCTCTGAAACTGCTGCTGTTGTCCTTGCACTGAAGATACGGGTGTAGGTGGATGAACGTGAGCTGGAACCGCTGCCGGTCCCTGCGACAGTACAGCTGGGCTTTGTGCATGAGGGCCAATATGAGGAGTGGTACTGTTGTGTCCAAGTCCACTTGTGCTTTGAGGCATAGTAGGTACCTTAAGAAACAAAATATGGCAGATATTTCTACATTTAAGTATATATTAATTGTATATATGCAGCTTTCAGATTAGTCTTGTTCTAGTCAATGCACATCCGTCTAGTCAAAAACATAAATATTTAACTTAAAATTATATCTGGCCAATATCATACCTGGTAGGCCTGAGGGAGGGAGTACTGGATGCCAGTTGAGGGCTGCATGGTGTCGGCAGGGGCCTCAACCACAGGTGGGGCCGTGACAAGGGCCCTTGGCTGAAAGCCTTCTCCAGCACCTTGAACTAGGGGATGACGAGGTTGCTGTTGCACAAAGATGGGCTCTGGCTCTTCTGCGCGTCTCTTCATGGTATACACATACTCAACTGAGCTAAAAGGAGAAAAAGTCAAAAGTACACTCAGCTACTTTTTAAGCTTTCTTATTAAAAACTGTAGGTCTTAGGGCATTACAATGTCTAAAACTTTGAAACACATCAAAATACAACGTCTGTCAAGTAAATACCCAGAGGAACTCCACGGAAAACAGTCAACAAGGCAAACGTCTCTTTGCTGAGGCCTGTACCACGAAGCAGGATTACTGGGTTCGCAAAGCTGCCTCATGTTTAACCCCGGCTTTCTGGTACCACGGAGCTGGATTCATTATTAGCAAGGCTACTCACCATTGTAACATACTCTGTTCGACAAACCTGCTAGCTTTTGGGATTGATCTGAATCCTAGAAAAGGCTCCACCCAGCATCCATTGAAGACCCGATTTAATTCAGAGCAAAACATAACTTAAACAAAACATCAGAATCGAAGGAACTTGTAAACCAAAAATCATTTCAAACATATGTTCTTGACAAATTGAACAGTTTTTTTCATTAATTTATTCAAGTGTTTTTATTTTTCCTCCCTTATGACATACCAGTCTTTCACCATCCTGTATTTGTTCTCTCCTGTATGTTGCACTGAGGGGGGATTAATTGTAAATCGCAGAGTAAAAAAGGTAAGTAATGCTATGAAGTTTCATGTAAGTAGAAAGGAAGGTATTTATGCACATTTAGGGCTGTAATTAAAGACTCACACTTTTTTAAAATCAAAGTAAACATTTACCATTTGTACTGCTGCGTTCTGACACAGCTCAGAAATCAGGATGATTTCACTCAGACTGATCTCTACTTGTATTAATGTGATGCAAGAAGGTGTGGCATCAGCTCCCAGCTTTATTGTAGCCCAAACATAATTGAATTAAAAAGTCCAACTAACCAGATGAAATAATGCTTTTGTGTTTTATATTTATCTGCTCCCAAGTCCCCTTCACTCTTGAGGGGCACGCAATTAATATTCAGTACAGTGATTGGGATGCAGGGTGTTAAATGTCACTGATGTCTAACTTGCACATTTACGCAGTCAGCAATCATTTGGTGTCTCTTTGATAAAACTACCATCAAGTTTTATTTTTCGTCTAGCCTCTTTTTCTTCATATTTCTGTAAGGTTAGTTTTAGTTCCTCACAGAACAAATAAAGCGCACTCTTCATGCTGGACTGTTAGCTAGTTGATAACCAGCTTCGTGGTACCACTGATCCTGATTGCAATTGTTGTGGATTGGAAATTGTGTAAAAAGCCTTTTTTAAGCTAAAAGTTACACTTAATAATGAAGCTATTGTCTTACAAAGACATTTTTAATATACCTTTAGATGTGTTACTGTCTTAAACAGCGAGGTACAGTTAACTAAATTACAATATGCGCCCAGATGAGGCTATATTTCCCAAATCCCACAATACAGCATTTTTTTTCTTGTCTGCTGTGATATTCTGACCTTAAATGTGATGTTTTCATTAACTGTAAACTGGAAATCTGCATGACTGCTCCCCAAGGGGATGGGTTAAATACAGAGAAAAGTTTTTCCAATGTGAAATCAATTTATTATTATCAATAATTTATAGAAATTGAGGAATGAAATTACTTGGTCAGTATTATATCTCATCAAGTGATTTCCTTTTTTACATATCAGGCTACTTAGGTATTATAAAGCTTTTAAAAGTGTTGGTTTCAGTTGAATAAATGAAACGATTAACTTCATAATTTAATTTACAAAGAGAACACTACTCGGTTATTATAAATTTGCTCCCATTTATTTACTTAGTTTAGCCACATTGTTCATTTTAAAAGAACAAATGCTGTTTTTGGCCGTTGGGGGCCAGATAAAGCTGTGACAGGCCAGATATGGTCAGCAGACATGAAGTAAATGATCTATATAATGTCCAGGAGGTGAAATAAACTGAATTTTGAATTCCAAATAACTTGTATATGTATTGAACTGTTGCTTTAATAAATATTAATGACCTGAAATTTATTCAGACTACAAAAAAAAAAAAATCCACTCTTGCATGTTTTACTGTAAATTAAAGATAATAATTTAGCAAAGCTGTTTGGATGTTTTAACTTAAATGAAGCAATCTTGAGATTTCTTTTACACTCAAAAATAAATAAATTAATAAATAAAGTCATGTCTAAGTTTGGAGGAAAATACGGTCTTTAGTTTCTCATAGCAGCTAAAATTCCCTTTCCCCCTTTTGTTTTTTTATTATTTTTTTTACATCTATATTTTTTTGTTTCATAATATAGAAGTCATACAGTTCAGTGGCTCCGAGGAAGTAAAGTAATTTATCGACGGTCCCTAAATAAACGTCATCGGGTTTAGCCAGAGGAGGGGAGTCTTTGTGCCTCACTGCTCTCCGCCACCGTTTGGGAAGAACGCGGCGGCAAAGCGCACAGGTTTCAGTCGCAAATTGTGCGTCTTTGGCTCCGTTGGCTTCGGGTTTTCTCCTTCGAAACGATAAGCAAACACACCAGAGAGCGATTGGCTGCGATATTAGTGTATTATCGCCACAAAAAGCCTGACATTTATCCGATTTCTTCCACCATTTTCGCTGGCGCTGCCTGTCGCTCGCTGCAGCTCTCTATTCCCCTCCCCCTATGAGCTAAACACCGAGCTATCCGTTTTCGGCAAGATGACCGCTTTCGCTGGTGTGATGGCTGACGTTGACTTTATCCGATTTAGTTTATAAGGAAAGCAAGTTTCTGAGTTAACTCTGAGACAGAACCAGTTAGTAGTGGCTTATGACTATCGGGTTATTACAAAAAAAAAACACTTTAGTCAAACATCCGATGAGCTTTACTGAAATAACATTCACTCCTGGGTTGAAGACCTGAAAACTGGAACCTGCAGCTGAAGCCGCGAATAAATACCTTAATTTATATCTTTTTTGCCATCAGTACCTCACGTTTCCTGAAATAATCAAATATGCAAGAAAACTCTTTAATTTATGTTAAAAACGGTGAAAATTATAAGACCGCTAGCAAGCTAACAGGCTAGCTCTAATACTTCTAAGCGCCGTATAAACGTTCAAAATTAACGCAAAGATGGAGGAAAAAGTTTCCCAGAATAAACCGAGTCTCTATCAGCATCAACAGTCTCTTGGCAAAACTAATTTGGAAACCAAGACACAGATAACAAGAACCAATTTCCAGTAGAATACATCAGGTCAGTCTACTTAACATTAGCCTGACAGCTAGTTCACGTTGCTAGCCTCATTGACGACTAGCTTCGGTTAAGTTCTCGGCGCAGCAGGCTAACGTAGCCGCTATTAAATCCTCCAGCTTCAGAGTAGAATAAAACATAGCAATCCGTTTTCAACATAACCCAAAAGCGACAAACGCTTCCTTTAAATCCACGTCTTTTCGGCAAGGTTATGATGCTGCAGCTACCTTAGCACAACAACCAAACCCATTACCCCAGCTACATTAACTTACCCCAAACGGCTGCCACCCACTACAACTTTGCGCTCCGATGTAGAGGATCCTCACCGCCAACCCGCTACGCCAACATTCACCAAGCGGTGATTTAAAAAAAAAAAAAAGGCAAAGTTTTAAGAAGCGTAGGAAAATGTAACTGAATTCAGCGGCTACGTCGCTAACAACAGTGTATGTATGAAGCGCTGTTCCTTGAACATGGGGGCGTGGCCCGCTGTGAAGGCGTCACAGTCTCCGCCCACACCGAGCTGGGATTGGTCAGAACTCCAGAATGAAAACAAATACAGTAATGCCAGTGAGTAACAAAATGAAGGCCCTTCCACAAAAAAAAACAACTAAGATTACGAATTAAGCCGAGATTTGCTGATATCCTGTTTTAATTAAGCCTAGACTCGGTTTTCACATAAGTAGCACATACATGGTGATTTATTCTGCTAGTCTATTACAGCCCAGGCTAACAGCTAGATTTAGTTAATCTTCTGCTTTATCTGTTGAGAAAGGGCAGAGGATTGAGGGGTTTGGAGAAATGTTTGATAAAGAAGCTTAAACACAGACGTAACTTTCTGTAGGACTGGTGTGGACATGTCCCAACCAATAATTTCAATACATAGACTTTGACTCTCAACAATATGTGGGAAAATTTTCTAAATTAGATTTTGCCACTTTTGAAGGCGGATAATTACTGATGTAGCTGAAAGGGAAAACATCCAACAATCAAGCCTAATTTTTCTAGTTGGATGATTGAATGAAACTGAAATTGTGTACATACTAGGAAGGCATAATATATTGCTGATGGTATCAGAATCGGCTGTTGTTAATCCTTTTTTTCATACATTAATGTCTAGCTATAGACAAAATACAAACATCAGTGTATTTTTGTTCTTTTGTGTCCTCAAAAATAAGAGAGCATTCAATAAATATATGTTTGGGCTCATTTTTGGAAAATACAAACCCTATTGAAAGTGTTTGTGTCAAGTAACTGTAAGTCCATACGCCACCAACCTTAGAGTGTCCCCACCAACTTTCATCACAAAGTTACACCCTTGAGCTAAAATGTTGAGAATAAATCATCAGCACACACATGTCTCCCTTCACAATCGTGTGGGGATTTTTGAATGCCACTGACAATGAGGCACTTAAACTGAGGAAGGCCCTCACAGTTTTAGGTAAGAGACGGTAATGATTAGACATACCGTCAACTACATACATTTTTTGTGTTGCATTAAATCACCTTAAGATATCTTATTGCTTAACATCAAGGCACAGTGGCCTGTCTCAGTCCATGACTGCTAAATCCTTTCCCCTATAAACCTGTATAAAAGAGTTCTCCCTTTGTTTACATCAAGTTCCAGCTCTTCTGCTTGTGTGATTTCTGGGGATGGTGAGCCATCCCCCTGTGCCCTTACACACATGCTTTTATAACACCCAAAAAATACAATAAAATATGGGTGCAGATACCTCCTAAGTTTTTATTTGTACATTATATTTAACATTTAATCCAGATCCTACCAGTCAGAAAACTTTTCTTGTAGGTAATCATGACCTGTTGCCAGGTCATCTTGTCTCCAGTCATGATCTTTATTAATTTAGATACGGTGTGTACTTTTGTAAAGAACAATATCATCATCAATATCATTATCAATATCTTTCTTTTGCATGCAGGGTGAAAACATGAATAAAGAAAATCTATAAAGCTAGACCTACAGTACTATAAAAAAAGGTTATTTGAATCAAACCAATTGTAATAATTAGAATGAATACAAAATAGTGTTTTTGAATGATAATTTGTTCCTTATGGGGGAATATAACAAACCAACCTATTCCTTGATGGGGAAACTTAACAGCAATCTATTGAAATCACAATTTAGCTGTTGACTTGATCTCCCCTAAAATCCTTTCCTTCCTTGAAATCAACTTTTCCAAAAAGGTGAAATGTTAGTGTTTTTGGAGCAAGAGTTCAGTTCCACTAGTCTCGTTATTCATCAGTAAGAAAGAAACTGGGCATAAAGAGGCTAAACCCTTATTATCTAAAAAGAAAAAAAGATTCGATCTTAACTTTACCAAAAAATAGTAAAAAAAACTAAATTTGTGAAATATGACTTTTTGGGACAAATGTGTTGATTAGGTCTGGTTGATTAAACAGACGGTATTTAAGGAAGGAAACATAAAAATCATTGTGGTAGTGAGCGGAGAGCTCTGCTCTCTTCCAACAGATCTTCAAGTAGAGCTTCTGGCCATCAGTTTAAACTTCAGCAACCTGGGTTCAGTTTTATGATGTGATTTTAAAGTGAACTGTTAAAAATCCCTAATTTAATCAATTGCATTGGCATGATCTTAAACAATATGTTTAATAATAAATAATCTGCTTTTATATTGCCCAAGGTTTTCTTTGTTCACTATTAGTAAGGGCTGGGAACTCCTAAGAAGTTTATACTTCTTCCCACTTCCTTTTTTTACTGGTAATGTTGTGAGTTGACTATGAAAAAAAAATGTGTTTTGTTTATTTATTCTTCTTGTGGAAAAAGGTGTTATTTGTTTATTTATTCTTCTTGTGGGCCTTTTAAATTGGTTTTGCTATACATTTTTCCTTTTATTGTTATTAGTTCGAAATGCAAATTTGTAATTATTCATATTAAAACGTGTTTAAGGATCTAAGATACATATGTACTGAAAGAAAAGAGCAAAAACAAAACAAATATGTAAAAATCCACATTCCAGGTAGTTGTGTAAAACAAGAGAAGAGTCCAGTAACTCATTAAAAGGAGATTAAAACATGACTCCTCCCCCTTTTTAATTATTTAAACATGGATGTAATTTTGTGTTCATTGCAGCATTTGACATTTTATCCATGTTGGAATATTCTAACAAAAAAACATTACTACATCTTATAGTTTGCATAAGACTTTAATATCAACAATATATAAATGATTTATAACATTTATAAGAAACATACATATCTCTTTCAATGAAAGTGAGAATACATATATTTTCTGTATGATGTGCAAGACAAAATATCAAAATTGGAAAACCAGTTAATTTCCCTCATCAAAAATGGCCAAATATGTAAAATGGGTACAAAATGAGTTATAGTAAAATCAAATAACAGTGAATAAAAACAAAATGTTTTTTCTGTTCTGTTACAAAAACTATCTGCTCATTTGGGATGCTTTAAGTAATTAACTGGCCTTCTTGGTTATGTGTTGATTTACTACTCTTGCACTGTCTGTTAATTCAATAAGTGTAACAATTAATATATTTTGTACAGAAAGTAAAGAAAAAAAACAGTTTTAGAATCAGATATTTTATTTTTAAGATATAGTTAGAAAAAAGTTCCTAAACTTTGCTGTGCCTCAGCTGTCAGGCTGACATGCAGCAGTTTTCCTGCCACCTTGTCGCCTCCATTTCTGCTGTGAGCCTAAAGGTTCTTTATAGAAAGTTGGCGTGCTCCATTTCCTGACAGGTCATTGTCCAGCAGCTTTTTCAGGGAAGGATCTTCATTTGCAGGAAAATGCTGGTAGTCATCAGAATCAAACCAGTTATCCTGGATGTGGCAACTTCTGGAGCTGCTTATGAAAAAAGGACAGGAGTTACAAAAACTGTTCAAATAGGTAAAGCTAGGCAAACACCTACAGATTGAGATTATAAAATTATTTTAAATTAACCAAGAATTGTGTTAATTATTAAAAAAAAAAAGATAGACAGATTTCTCTTATATATAAATATATATATATATATATATATATATATATATATATATATATATATATATATATATATATATATATATATATTTCTTATTTTTTTTAAAGCAATTTTTTTCTCCTAAAACAATCCCTTCAGCATTTATATTGTGTGAAGGTCTTGGAGAAAAACAGACTATAGTTACAACTTCAATATTTATTCATCAGTTTCTTTGCAGGATATAAAAAAATATTAAGGCAACAACAGCCAAACCAATGCCAGGAAATAGATCACATAGATTCTCATTTCCCCGCTGTGCTTCTCTGTTTGTCAAATGATGGATTTTAACTTTCTGTTATTGGTCTACAAAGTACTAAATGGTGATGAGTTGAAATGATTTCAACGTTTCTCCTTCATAATTTAATTTTGAAGAGATCTTTTGACTTGATGTTCTCTGGAGCATTACTGAACAAGGTGAAGCAGTTTAAAGTTTTTATTCTCTCATGTCAGAAACAAAGTTCCTGTGAGCCTAAAATGTACAGAGACTGTTGGTTACTTTAAATAAATGAAGACAATTCTGTTAACTTCAGCATGTATTTAAAAAATATGACTTATGAACTGATCAAAACATATTTTTGGCTTATAGGTTTTTAATATTTAAATTATTTTTTTTTCTGCACATGGTTTTTTATTTTCCTTGTATTTTTTATGTTTTGTCAACAATTTTGAATGCTGTTTATACATTTTTTTCTTACTTTCACATTTATAAAAAAAACATGCATAAAACCCCCCTCTCAAAATTCACTGGAAAAAACTTAAGTCACATTAGGTTATTTAAATCCCTCTAGTTTTGATCTGTTTCTTGCATGCTTTCACCTGTATGTTTAATGTTATTTTGGTGTTGAGCTCCAAGTCTTGGAGACTTAAAGTCCTTTCATCCTAATCTATAGCTTCTATTAGATATTCTGGCAGGGCCAATCAAAAATATGATTGGAAAATTAAAAGATTAGTAAAAATCTAACTTAATCAGGGGTGTATAAAGTTTTGGGCGAAATTAGATGTTTCAAACTGACACTTCAAAATTAGGAAAACTGCAGTAGCTTGCTTTTTTTTTTTACAGTCATTTACCAGCCGGGTCATTTACCTTGGGATGTGGTGTTGTTACCAGTGACTATGGCTGTAGTTATGCTGGAACCATTAGTCGGCCTGGGTGCTTCATTACTCGTTGGTTTGGATGTTGGATTAGTTGTTGGTTTGGATGATGGATTACTTGTTGGTTCTGGTGTTCCTGGTTTGGGTGTTGTATTACTTGAAGGAGCATCAGTTGTGTTGGTAGATGGTTTCTCAGTTGTTCTGTTCATAAAATCAGCAACCATGAGGCTCACAGGCCCAGAGCGGACCGAGTAGGTGCTGGTGAACACGCTGTTAACCAGAACACTGGGACTGCTGCTGGTGTTGCCACACAGATTGGGGCATTCCCCAGATGGGCTGGTAGCGATGCAGAGATTGAGTTTGCATTCAACGTAGAACTGTAAGAAGAAAAGAGTTGTTTACAATAAGAAAAAACAGCATAAATGTTTTTTAGAGAATATGATTACTGCAAGCATGAAAACAATAATTACAATCAGCCTTATTTACGTTTCTCATATTGAAACTTCAAACTTCAATGTATTTCCTGGAGCAGTGTGGGGTTAAGGGTCTAGCTCACAGACCCAGAATGGAGGCTGTGGGGATCAAACCAGGTACTTGCAACCTACTCAGAGCAAAAGCGCACTGTTCTAACCCACTAGGCCAAGTCTCCCCAAACTTGAAATCTTTCTTTGATCTTGTTCTTTAACTCTCAGTTTTAAGACAGTAACTTCTCAGTAACTTTTCTCATGTGTGATATCTGTATAACTTGTACATTACAGTTAGTAGTAGTTTTCAAACTTGGAAACAGAGTCCAGAGGTTTGTTTTTAACTTTTTTTGGAATGACTATGACCTGGATGACTGAGAATCTTCACCAATATTACAGTTACTTGTTGTAACAAACGTTGTACATTTGTCCTTATTAAGAAGTCTCTTATATTTTATAAATGCAATGTTAAAAAAATCTCGAAATTTGTTGAAAAATTTGACTCTGCTTAAAACTTCTCTGCAACTTATCTTTGACATGTCTGGAGTGTTTCTTGGTTTTAATATTTTAGTTTTTTTTGTTTATCTCTAAAGGTAATTTGGGTATTAATTTGAAGGCAGTGTAATTTAACTTTTTTGTAAAAAAAAAAAAAAAAAGGTATGCTGAACATCGTTTGTGATGTTGGTGTGTCACAGTCCAACTAAATAAAAGGCATAAAGGTTTGAAAAATAATGAAATGGAGAAATTTTTTTAAAGTTTTATTGCAAAGTAAAGTTACATGGTGAAACCGTAAAGACAGCAAAAAGTATTTACAGGAAAACATATTATGTATATTGTTGAATGTGATTACAGACCTTTGTTCCAGAGACTCCCATTGCAGCTATATCCAGACGGTAAATCCTTGAAGTTTTTTTTTCTGTAATAACCTCCAGTGTGCTGTTGGTCATCATGCACCTGACAAAGCAATGGGGACCAAAGGATGTGTATTAAAGTGTTCCACTAATGAGAGATCATCCGGTATCTCACCTTCACAACTAACTTCAACAACCATGAGGAGAATTCACAAAATGATTCAAATATTGATAATAAAAGCAACCAAAGACCCTGAAAACAAAGCAATAAAATATGTACTGTATCACTCACCCTTTTTCCAAGATAGGTCGGCTCTCTGCAAAGTCCTCCGTCTCAGATTCCATACAGTTGGTCACGATCATCTCAGCTCGATCCACAGTACAGTTAGACATCACATAGAGGTCCAACTGCTGAACCTTCTCTCCAAGATGAAGTTCAGTGCTGTTTCTGGCGAGGCCGTTTTCTGAACCTGCTTCCCGACGAGCTCTTCCCGCTGGTAAGAAATTGGAGCGAAACCTGGGACTGGATGTGAATCTTGCCAGGGGCCCCTGTCCTGGGAGATAAAAATCTAACCAGACCTCAATCACACCAAACGTTTCGGTCTCTGTGGGCATGCCGATGGCATACTGCGGCCCTGTGACCTGAGCTCCCGGGATCCGGCATGCCAGAGGGAGGACCAGAGAGGGTCGGCGGCTGATCATGGTGTGATGCACACTTTTCAGGGTGTTGGTATAAACCAACTCTGAACCAGAGTGCTGGGGGAAAAAGAAATAGCTGAAAATAGTTGGAATTTAGACAGAACAGTAGTTCAGCGCCAAGCATTGCCTATAATGTATTTCAATTGAAGTAGAATGACTTGAACATGATTTACATTAACACAAAAAATAATGCTTAGACTATTAAAAGCTAAATATTTTATCAGAAATTTTTCTGTCTCATTTTAAGTAGTATTACTCAGACACTGAAAACGTTTTTCTACCTTTTGATTTATATTTGTAGCTTTACACAATAAACATTAATGACTGGGACCTTATTAGACAGACCAATAACAGTAGATACTATAAAGAGTAATGAGCAATGGATGACTGTGGAAGACCAATGCTTCAGGAAGGGTGAAAAAAAACAACTTTTTTACATTTTTATGAAAGGTTTTTGCCTTCTTTATGTAATCTGAAGTACTGGAAATTGAAATGTAGGCCTGCTTTGACGTTGGTTTGTGGAAAAGCTTTAGAAAATGTACCAAAACTGTAAATAAGACAGCTTACCACTGCCTTTGTGCCACAGCCACTCAGCGGTATGTGTGCAGTCAAGTGTGTGTTGTTGTAAGTGACGGGGCAGGCGGCGCTGTTGAGCTGCAGCTCTGTCAGGTCGACGTCGCGGAGGGAGCCGACGGGAAGCAGTAGAGACATCTCTGTCTGGTTACACTTTAGCTCTACAGACAGACATAAACAACATATGTTTAGTAATTTAAATATTGACACAGACACACTCAAAATATTCATCTCATACAGAAAACTAGAATTGAACTAACTATTAAAGTAACCTAACCTGTTCCTTCAGGCAGAGTCCTCATTTCCCCTGAAATCAGGAAATATATATTTTAGCAGTCTAAACAAATTTAACCATGATAGTGAGGCTTATTGTAACCCATAAGTCTCATTTTTATGACGTTTTTCTGAGTCTTACTTTGAAACAACCACAGGCATCGGAGCTCTGACTGAAAACTGGAAAAACAAGAAGAACAGATCGGACCATGTTACAGTCAGATAACATTAAATAAACTGATAGGACTTCCATTAAAGATACAAAAACCTTTAGCAAGAAGCTTTTAACCCCCCTCCACAGACCTTATATAAGGGTATTTAGTGTGTAGCACATATGATCTTGGGGAAACTGCTATAAGACAATTGCTCTCCACTAAACACTGAATGTGTGATCAAATTATATATAACTAAGGATTTTACATGGAAATAACAAACCTCTCAGTGTTTGCAACAAAACAGACAGGCAAAATCTGGGTCATGTTGTTTTCGGAACGGATCCAGGCCATGGTCATTGTTGCCAGGGGGCCGACTGATGCAAAGCCGACCCTGTACAGGTCAGGGGGACCGACCACAGCTATCTCCAACACCCTGTAAACAAGCAAATGAAAGGTTTTACTTTGTGACAGTTTAGACATTTACCTGGACACTAGTTCAGAGGTTTCTAATTGGTTAGACTAGATTTCACTGTGCATATCACATTAATTGGGCTTAAATAATTAAAATTTTACGTCTAATAAAAATGATATAATTCTTTTGTCCCTTTCCAGAACCTTCCCAATCAGTTATTTTCCTGGACTAAATAACACAGGTTTGAACTGTGAAAGACTTTTGAAAAATTGGTTAAACCCCAAGAAAGAAAAACAACAAATATGCTCAGCCCTTTAATATATCTTAGTCAACTTCTGTGTCAAACTCAATAATGATTACTCTTTCATTGGGCAACTGTCACCATTTTTAACACTATGCATTACCATTACCTCCCTTTAGGTGTTCACTTTTATTTAATAAGCAACATTTTGGTGCCATGTATCCATAAATTGTTGTAAAATCAAATTGTAAAATGATTAGTAAGTCACTTCATTTGTATGGGATTAAACTGATTTCAGGTATTAAATGAAAAATCAGGGCCTGTCATTTAAATCCCAGATCAAAGAGGTTTCTAGAATTTCCTTCTTTCATCTGCAGAATATTGCAAAAAGAAGAAATCTCCTATCCAGGGGTGATGCTGAGAAACTAGTCCATGCATTTGTTACTTCAAGGCTGGACTATTGTAATTCTTTACTATCAGGAAGTCCACAAACTGTAGTTAAAAGCCTTCAGCTGATCCAAAATGCTGCAGCCAGAGTTCTGATGAAAATTAAAAAGAGAGATCATATCTCTCCTATCCTGGCTTCTCTTCATTGGCTTCCTGTTAAATCAAGAATAGAATTTAAAATCCTCCTTCTCACATATAAAGCCTTAAATGGCCAAGCTCCATCTTATATCAGAGATCTGATTGTTCCTTATGTTCCTAACAGAGCACTTCGCTCTCAATCTTCAGGTTTACTAGTGGTTCCTAGAATTTCTAAAAGTAGAATGGGAGGCAGATCTTTTAGTTATCAGGCTCCTCTCCTGTGGAACCAACTACCAATTTTAGTCCGTGAGGCAGACACCCTGTCTACTTTTAAGGCTAGGCTTAAAACTTTCCTTTTCGATAAAGCTTATGGTTAGAGTGGCTCAGGTTATCCTGAGCTATCTCTATAGTTATGTTGCTATAGGCTTAGACTTCTCGAGGACATAGGGACCCCTTTTTCATTATTCTGCTTCATTCTATCTCTATTCTCCCACTCTGCAGAATCTGTTAGTTCAATCTCTAACAGTATGCTCTCTCTGCTTTTTCTCATAGTAGCTTCGCCTCGTCTGTTCCTGTTTGGCTGTGACACCATCCGGGAGAGAAATATCAGCTGTGCTGCTGCCACCAACACCTTTGTTTATAGATGTTCAAAATCTGCCTATTTTTCAGTGTAGTCCTGTTTCTCAGACTGTGACTGGCTGGATGTGCTCTCTTCATCCTCTGACATGGGAGCTGGCTCGGAGCTCGTCTGCCTGGCTGTGTGTTTCCTGGATGGGGCCGCCTTTTACAGCTGCTTTTTGTATCTCTGCTTCTGTCTCCTTGAACCCCAGTCGGCCTCGGCAGATGGCCGCTCACACTGAGCCTGGTTCTGCTGGAGGTTTCTTCCTTATAAAAGGGAGTTTTTCCTCTCCACTGTCGCTACAAGCATGCTTAGTGTGAGGGATTGTCTTCCAGTCAATGAGTTGATGCAATGAACTGGTTTTCCTTAGATAGAAAACTCCGAATCAATTTGACTTTATGATCTGGTGAACTGTAAAGTGCCTTGATGACATGTGAGATTACATGTGTTTTGAATTGACGTTATATAAATAAACTGAATTGAATTAAATGAAAAATGTGCAAATCAAAAAAAAATTAAGGTAGAGTGAAATGGCGCAATGCCACAGACACGGAAAGGGAGTATGAAGTGGGAAATGGGCAGTTGATCTGTAGAAACCTGCAAGTACAACTTATATTAACTGATATAACCACAGATCTTATAAGGGACAGTCAATAATTTATTAAGTTTTTTGTCTTTTTAATCCAAAAGATCAAGTTGAAAACAACCAAAACCAGCAAAGGAATGAAGTAACCTTCTTCACAAAGTGTCACGTTTTACAGCTGTTACCATTGGTGAAGGGAGGTTATTCAGTAAACTGCTTCTTCAAACCTAAAGCTACTGACCCACAATATGACGATGAAAGTTGGTGGGACCCTAAGCCAATGAATCCCAAACTTTTCTTGCTGGGCCCTCCTTCAGATTAAAAGTCAACAAGATTACACACTTTTAATGCCTCAGAAAACCCACCCCAACGGTAAACAACACTAAATGAAATAAATTAAATATTGCAATAAAATGAATTATAACCTAATTTAAATCAAACTATTATCTACATACCGTAATTATATCAGTATAATACTTATTTTAAAGTAAAACAGAATTCAACATTTCTATAAATACATCTTTAAAAAAACACCTCTCAAAATGGGTCAATTAATTATTAAATAAATTTTTTATCATGCAGTTACACTGGACCCCCCCCCCCCCAGAGGGGTTACTTGGGAACCACTGTCATAAGCTAAAGCTTGAGGAAAAGCTAAGGGCTTTTTAATACCTAATGGAAACTATCGCCAAACAGCATGAGTGACCCAGTAGGTATACATTCATTCACTTCAACCCAAAGCACATAAACAAATAGCTCAACAGTTTAACTACAAGTTGTTATGTATGAATACTCATATGGAAGAATGACTGACGTAATTTAGTGACAGAAATAGTCAGGGGTGGAATGTCTGTAATGAATAAGCCCCCTAATTGGTGGGTCACGTTATACGAATTAGAACAAGGGAACTAAGACTATTTCTTCTAATCAAAATTAGTAAATACTTTGTGTGAAAAAAATATAGATACTGCATGTAGGAAAGAATTCTCTCATGTTAACCTTTAATTAAATCTTCTGCTCAAGTTTTACTGTTAAGGTTTGATCTCCACAGTCTCTCTAAAAACAGGAGATTTGAAATACAGTGTGTTTTTTTAGGTAAGTAACTATTTCTACAATTTCTGTAAAAAAAACAACCTATAAGCTACATTTTATCTCATGCTTGTGTTTTAGTTCAGCTTGTTTCAGTGATGATAAAGGAAGAAGGTATATTTTTCTGTTGTGAGTTCAGTAAATGCAAATTGTGCAGCACCACAGCCTTCCAACTACTTCAAAGTCTCTTTAAAAGGTTTCTTCATGACTCACCTCTCCTGGGCCACTTTGTAGTTGGCATTGAATTTCACCTCCTGGAAGGGCAGGACGAACTTTACAGAGTCTCTTTCCGGGGTCCCGTCTAAAGGCAGGGGATTGTTACTGCAGCCAGAAGCCGACTCTTCCACTGAGACACAACAGAGATGTTTGAAAACTCTTTAAATTATGCAATATGTAACACAGGTTTATAAAACCACGCAAAGAAAGCTATCCTTACAATATTCTTAGATTTTATTCTCTTCAAATGATGCTATTATCTAACTCTAGGACTAAGAAACTGATTGAGATGCAGGCATACAGTAGTTGTTGGTACCCCTACAACTAATTCAAGAAATGCTTCATTTCACATGGACTGGACCACAGGACACAAGAGGGGATGCAACCCCTGATGCAGAGATCAAAGGCCACCACTTTGTGATTGCTCCATGCTTTGCTTCTCTAACTAGGAAGGAAGGAAGGAAGGAAGGAAGGAAGGAAGGAAGGAAGGAAGGAAGGAAGGAAAATCTGAGCAAAGTTTGCATACTCTGATGCTGATTTGTAAAACAGATATGAAAGTTGAACTTCACAAAATTCCCAGTAGTCCTTATTTGACTTAATCTAGTAGTATTATGACTTTATTCTTGCAAGGTTATGTCATTATTATCCTCATATAATTACTTTACTCTCATAATTCTACTACTTTAATCTCATAGTATTGGAGGCTGTCAAAAATAAAATTCTTTTTATTCTGGCACTAATACTCTGTTTTAGTTTTTGGACATGTTAATCAAGAAATATTCAGATAAACCAGTGACAGAGCAAAGTATGGTTAATTTTTTCTGTAAGAGAAGATGGACCTTAAAGGAGTAGGTAATATTAACTACCTACATTTAGTTCAGTAACTTTTTGGAAAAGCACTTATAGGAGTAGATTTACACCATTGTACTTTTTACTTTTGAGTAAAGGTAGTGCTTCTCCTACGATGTTTAAGGTACTCTACTTGCCTAAGCTTAAAGATTTTAATTAACAGACAAAATAAAACCCGTCAGAGAATAAACTAACTACTAATTAATAAGAGTAATAGAGAAAAACATTGTAAATGTGTGTTGGTTATAATGGACAAGTTATCTACACCTGTTTGAATTTAGCTTTTCAAGGTTGTATTAATCATCCCAAAATATTCCAATTACCGTATAGTTCTGTATATACATCCTCAGAAGAACAACAAATAGCTCTGACAAGCAGATGGAGCTGAAATGAAGCAGCAGTGTGTGAAAAGTAATCCTACCCTTCCTGCTGCAGCAGAATTGAAAAAGCAGTCAGGTGAAAAATTAAAATAGGAATAAATGATTCAGTTTTTGTTTCTCGGTCTGGAAAATTTAGCTGCTTCTACACCGTGCCAGAGCAGAAATACGTCAGTTACTTTAAAAAGCTATTCATACATCTGGGTAGAGATAAAAAGCTGCTGCCAAGCAATTTAGAGTATTTATTCACATGAAATGTCATGGCTCAGGACCAGAAGTTTCTACCTTGTTTCATTAGAGCTAAACTTCATTTTACTCACCGGTGAGAGAGAGGTGCACAGGAACAGAACTAAGCGGTGAGGTGTTTATGTTCTTTCTGGTTGGAGGCGCAGGAATCAGGTCTTCAGCCATCAGGTAGATGAAGTATTGCCCTGCTGCTGCATTTCCAGTGAATTTCAAAGTGCAGCTCCCCTGTTAAACAGAGTTTATCAAGCAAAGTGTAGAGAAATGCTAAACAAGGTTTCCTTGGAGAGTTGGCATAAAATACATAAACAGGTTTATCGCAGTCATTGATATGTACTGTACTGCAGCGGCACTGCACTTTTTGATATTTTATTTATTTTTGTTTTTTTCTGTACAGCACTTTGGTCAGCTGTGGTTGTTTTTAAGTGGTTAACAAATAAAATGGGATAGAAAAATATTAAAGATTACGTGAAGAGTTTCTTTCAACTGAGAGTCCTAAATGTATTTACTTAATGGATAATTATATGTCATAAGCTAAAGGAATTATTTACTGGAAAATTATTTCTTCACATGCAAGCAGCTGGTGGTTCAGTATTACTTAATATGGTTCCTCTTTGAGACTATTACGCAAGTCAGCTGAGTGGTAAGGCGAGGAAATGAACACAGATCTGTGTTTGCAAAAGACTTCTCAACTTTTTCAGTGGAAACAGTCATTAGAAGCCCATAGAAATTCAACAATCTGATTGGTGGAGAAGGTGAAATCAGCTGCAAGACTGACAACTAATGAGCCGCAAACTTATAGACAAAGGAAAACAGCATTGTTATTCAGGTCTTCACTAGAATTATTATCTAAGTCCTAATCGTTTAATCATCTAGTTTGAAAGAATATTGTAGACTCAGTGATTTAAGCGGCTGTAGAACTAACCGCAGTTGTTATTTTCCAAGTGGCTTTATCACTCTCTTACTTTTTAGTAGTTACAAACTTTTATTCCTGCCAACGTTGCTTCAGTTCACTGAGCTTTGAGGCCAGTTGTTGAAACACAGCTTGTGATTGGCCATCTTAGGCTGAGATCTGGAAGACAACTGTTTGACAATTCTTTATTTTTTTTCTACTCCCTACTCTTGTTTATATATAAGAAGCATGGCCTAAAATTGACCAATGAGCTTATGGCTGATTGATCCAGATCCTATGACTGTGAAAGAGCTCCACATCATCTGCCTTTTTTTTTTTTTGCCATGCTTGACAATCTGTGTGAGTTTTCTGTCTTTGGTTTCTGCTGAATCCATCCAACAAACGTTTTGACCACAGCTTTGCGTCCTTTACAATCCAAAGAGCCATTCTTGTCCTCAGTCCATTTGAGTTAAAGTCCTTTAGAGCTTCAAATATTAAATTATCTTCTAAA
This sequence comes from Cyprinodon diabolis, assembly GCA_030533445.1. Classification (NCBI taxonomy): domain Eukaryota; kingdom Metazoa; phylum Chordata; class Actinopteri; order Cyprinodontiformes; family Cyprinodontidae; genus Cyprinodon; species Cyprinodon diabolis. Next base: position 40,888,659 of record CM060065.1, on the reverse strand, counting down.
AAATCCAGCTGAATTTTCAATAAAATTGGTTAAAGGAAATCTGTTGCCATTGAAATAATAAACATTGATTCCAACCTAGTTACAAGAAAATTAGATCCAAAAACATATATTTTAAGTCTTAAGAGCAGAGCAACTATTCAGTTAAAAAAAAAAAAAAAAAAAAAAAACATGCTTAATTGGCTGTACCCGTTGTCTTTGAAAAACTGTTGGTTCTTTATGATTTTTAGCCCAAGTTAAAGTGAGTCACTATGGAAGGTCCACTTTCAGTTCTGGAGCCACAAGCTGCAGAGCTGGTTCTAGATCCTGTTCAATAACACTTTCCAATCTTAGGCTAAAATCCTTTATACAAAGCTGTACTTCTTAAATCTTTTTCCAAATAATTCTAACATTAAAAACATAAAATGAGACCTGTTGAGACTGAGATATTTGAGGGGTTTTAATGCCTGTTAATTACACATACTTTTAACTTGGAGTGATCCTAGAATTTATGGGAATTTCCAATTCTTGGACAATTAGCAAATATAAATGTTTTCTTCTCCCTGTAGAATCTAGGATTTTAACTATTTTGCACTTTAGGATAACAAGAACCCATCATTGCTGATGTATTTCCTCCCTGGCTTTTTCTTCTGACTTGCCTGTTTGGTTTTGCCTAATGTTTTTGCCTGACCTGGAAACTGGCAGAACCTTTGCCCTGGTGATGATTTTCCACTATAGAACAATAATTTATGTTCTGATGCATTATGCCACAGAAATAAAAGGTAATCTATTGTTATTTTATCATGACTGGAAGGGTTGAGTTGTAAAGTAGATTTGGGGTAATAAACACAGATGACAAGACTTAAAATTCAAAAGGTGGCACTTAGATTTGAAAAAAAAAAATAGATAACGAATTCATAGCTACTGAGTGAACATTGCATATTTACTTAAACGCACCAGTTAGGTTTTCATCTCTTCCAGTTTATTTTACCTCAGCTTGGATTCCTTCCCACCAGCTGCCCGACTAAAGCATAATTTCCTGTTCCATCTGAAACTGATTCAATCTTTATCAAATCCTAAACCAATCCAATCCTAACTTAAGGGATAACCCATTATTCCTACTTGGGAAAATTGGATTTATTTCTTTAAAGCTAGAAGATTCACCTCATCCATTTCCAGAAAAGAGTGAGGAGCACAGTCCTGGCACTCTCCTTTGTCGGCAAGAGCAAAGCGGCATCGGACTTTGTCCCCATCCAGGTCCTTAGCTGAGATATGGAAGTCGGCGGGACAGTTTACGGTGGCCCTGATGCACCAGTACATTATTAGGATCAGAATCAGTTACAGATAAGGATACAGTTCCTAAACTGATCAGTTGTGGGAAAGGTGAAGGCAGTGGAAAGATTTGATCAGGCATAGCTACATACTACTAAAAAACAGCAAAGCATTCTACCATGTTCTGACTTTCATTTTTTAGAGATTCACCAGCTGAGGCCAAAAGAAATGATAAAAGAAAAAGAGTAGAAACAGAATTCGCTAATAGATGAATAACTGAGAGGTTTAAGAATGAATCTTTAAAATGCCCATATCCCAATCTCATAAATAATTTAGCTGGGCAAAAGCTGACATTTAATTCTCAGATTTAATAGGTTGTTAGAAAAAGTTTTTAGTATTACATAACTGTGCTACCTTAGTGGAGGAGGAAGAGCCACAAAAGCAGGTCTGTTGAGTTTCCCATTATTCGCCCGAATCTTTGGGTCGGCCTTTATCGAGACATAAAACACTGTGTTGGACCTAAAGGAAAGGAAAACATGTGAATCAGATTTTTTTTTTTTTTCATTTTTTTCATTACAATTATTCCCTGAGCTGTGAATTAAAAAAAAAACATTTGGTATCAATGGAACAAGAGTTAGATGTACTCAGGTTAGGGAGGGACACGTCTAGAGGAACGGGGGACAAACCTATTTAAATGGTGACATTGATCAGCAAAAAAGATGTATCCTCTGAGAAGCCGACCTACACAGAATGATCCTAAAAAGCTAATAAAGCTTTCACATTCCAGCTCTCATTACTTATAAACTGACTGCATTAGTGTTTTAAATCCAAGGCCTTTCATAAGATCAATGAATACTGATCAAAAAGTGCTCTAATTAAACACAAAGCTTTAGTTTTCACCAGGAAGTCTTCTGCATGGTGTTCACAGCTTCTGAAATTGTTGAATAACATTCTCATCATGTTAATATTACTTTAGTTCGCTGCTGTTTTCAGGTATTTAATTGATATGCAGCTCTCCTGTTGTTCCAGAATATTCTTTTATTGTAGGTATTATCAGTTTCTTGTGGGTCATAGCCTGTGGACCCACCTGACATAGCCTCAGGTGGATCCACAGGTTAGGAAAATAATTCTTTTCTCAGTGTTTTTTTTGTTTAACAAATATAAAAATGAGGATAGGATTTTTTTATGTAATTTGCATTTTATTCCGAAGTTGATTATTTGTTAGACAGTTAGACAAATAACTGAAGGTTTGCATTACCATCTGGTATAGATTCTGGCTATGATGTTTAGTTTCTCAAGACTGAATATATATATATATATATATATATATATATATATATATATATATATATATATAACCACTATATAATCAAAACTTGTCAACCTTTTCTTTCAAAATATGGATTCATAATTTGCTCCATATTTGCTACGTACTCATTTCATTGTTCTTTTTGAACAAGCCAAACATGTTTAATGTTCATCTAATCTTACAGTTTTAGACTCTATCAGACTACTTGCTAACTGAAGCATCGATGATATTCATGACTAATTGCTCGTGCCTTTTCTCCTTACAATTAATCCAACTGCAGAAATCTCAGTTCATTTCTGCAGAGGTGTTGACACTGACTACTGATCACGTCAGTTTGAATAAAGCAAGTTTTTCCTCAGTTTGGCTTTGCATTTGTTGTATAGCAGTACTGTTAAATATGTCTTTATTTCCTTTTTTTCATAATTTACTCTCTCCTAAAGCTTGGAAAAAAGACTTAGGGTATTTGGATTTTTTCCACTGTTAAGATAACGAAAGATGAAGCCAAGTTTTTGAAATTGTGAAATACCAAACAAAACTAGCTAACAAAGAAAGAGCCTGGTAGCTCATACCTGCAGCAAGTGTGCGATAAATATGGTTCAACTGGCTACAGATTTACAAACAAAAGAGGAAAAATATCTCTGGAAAATATATATTAGAAATGTCCACTTTAGAGGGATTAATGGAGACCCTATACCCCAGTTTGAGGAGTTCTTTGTAATTGCTGGGGACAGTCTTCTGCCATTGGCGGACACACCAAGCTGGACTGGGTTTGGTGTAGCTGTAAGGTAAGGAGGTGCGGTGGGACTGACAGTCCTCTCCTGCTGCACAGACCTCCGATAAATCAGGACAAGGAGAGGGAGTGATGACGCTGAAGTGAGCCCGCACCTGCAGGAGGAAAATGGCCGTCAGTTGAGTATATGCTCCCTTAGGGGTTCAGTTATCACTTTTTTAAAATCATACCAAAACGTAATCCGAATATTATTATAGGCAACTTGAGTTGATAAGGAGAAATCATGATTTAATTATGTTTAATTTGAGAGTTTTAAAGCAGGAATGTTCAGTTAAATGTCCCTGAATAAGAGTTCAATGGTTTTAACCTAAAAGCCCTTTTTGAGCACATTTATTTTAGTATTACTGTCCTGCTGCAACACTTGAGCGTAAAGGATGTAAAAAAAATTCCCCTTCAGGATTTTCTGCTGCCAGAGAGAATTTAGATTGTGGCTCCATCACTTGTTGGTGTCCACATGCTCCTTAAGCAACCTCCTAATATGTTTGACACCCGCTCTTTATTCTTTGAGTTTTTTCTTAAACACTGTTTTCTATCAGGTGTAAGCAGACATGCGCCTTTTGAAATGTTCCTCTTTAGTCACTTTATTGTTATTTAACAGTCCTCTGCAGAGGATGCTCAATGCTGTCCATGATATTCTTCACTTAATGAAGAACGCTTTTTGTGAAATAATCTCCAGAGCTTCTCTCTCTCTCTCTTCGGACAGGTGTTCTATGTCCCTCTGTTTGTCTTTGGACCCAGATACACAGAAAGGAGAAAACATTAGTTTTAATAAATGCTTTGTTTGGGGTGGCTAAACTAGAAATTTAGATTACCAGGAAGAATCAAATGCTGGGTCAGATGTGGTGCAGAGCTTGAAAGGTCTGATTGCAGCTAATCTGAGAGTAGAGCATGTTTTCTACACACCGACTAGTAATCGGAGCCTTTCAGGGCGCTATGGGGGATCAGACATGTTTTATGTTCAGTAGAGGAAGATGGCTCACTGGTTCTTAACATTTAAATAATCAGTGTGTGTTTGTGTGGTAATGGTTGTTTTTTTATTGTGATTATGAAAACAGAGTCTGTTTTCTGATGTGAAGCAAATAAAAGATGTCACAGGTAAAAAAATAAAATAAACTTAATGCCATATTATTATTTTTGTTTCTCTCTCGACAATCTACTCTGTCCCTTCTTGGAGACGGCTTCACAGCTGTGCCTCCAGTCTACTTTGCTGTCCAAGTGCACACCAAGGTGTTCTTAATCCTCAACCATGAAGTGGGAGAAGTGGAGATGTTACTTGAATTTAACTTGTTCATGTTTCTTCTGAAATCTACAATCATCTCCCTTGTTTTGTTAACATTCAGGATCAAATAATAGTCCTCTATTAACGGATTGTTTTGATGCACCCACTGACAGCAGTCATAGCATTTCTGCAGGTAACAGGACTCTATCTGGTACTGGAAGTCAAACGTGTACAGAGCAAAAATTAATGGAGCGGGTACCGCCCCCTGTGGTCCTCCTGTGCTGCTGACTACTTGATTAGACAGTTGACCCTTCAGTCCAACTAAATGTGGTCTGTTTGTCAGGTAGTCTTTGATCCAGGTGATTGTTGATCCCTCTAACTGAGTCTTATGAGGTTTCTCACAATGTAGGTCAGGCTGAATTACAGGTGCTGGTCATAAAATTAGAATATCATGAAAAAGTAGATTGATTTCAGTAATTCCATTTAAAAAGTGAAACTTGTATATTATATTCATACATTACATACAAACTCATATATTTCAGATGTTTATTTTGTTTAATTTTGATGATTACAAATGACAACAAATGAAAATCTCAAATTCATCATATCAGAAAATTAGAATATTACTGAAGACCAATAAAAACAAAGGATTTATAGAAATGTTGGCCAACTGAAAAGTATGAACATGAAAAGTATGAGCATGTACAGCACTCAGTATTTAGTTGGGCCTCCTTTGGCCTGTATTACTGCAGCAATGCGGCGTGGCATGGAGTCGATCAGTCTGTGGCACTGCTCAGGTGTTATGATAGCCCAGGTTGCTCTAATAGTGGCTTTTAGCTCTTCTGAATTGTTGGGTCTGGTGTATTGCATCTTCTTCTTCACAATACCCCATAGATTTTCTATGGGGTTAAGGTCAGGAGAGTTTGCTGGCCAATTAAGAACAGGGATACCATGGTCCTTCAACCAGGTACTGGTAGCTTTGGCACTGTGTGCAGGTGCCAAGTCCTGTTGGAAAATGAAATCTGCATCTCCAAAAAGTTGGTCAGCTGCAGGAAGCATGAAGTGCTCTAAAACTTCCTGGTATGTGGCTGCGTTGACCCTGCACCTCAGAAAACACAATGGACCAACACCAGCAGATGACATGGCACCCCAAACCATCACTGACTGTGGAAACTTTACACTGGACTTCAAGCAACGTGGATGAAGTGCCTCTCTTCTTTTCCTCCAGACTCTGGGACCTTGATTTCCAAAGGAAATGCAAAATTTACTTTCATCAGAGAACATGACTTTGGACCACTCACCAGCAGTCCAGTCCTGTTTCTCTTTAGCCCAGGCAAGACGCTTCTGACGCTGTCTGTGGTTCAAGAGTGGCTTGACACAAGGAATGCGACAGCAGAAACCCATGTCTTTCATACGTCTGTGTGTGGTGGTTCTTGAAGCACTCACTCCAGCTGCAGTCCACTCTTTGTGAATCTCCCCCACATTTTTGAATGGGTTTTGTTTCACAATCCTCTCCAGGGTGCGGTTATCTTTCTTGCTTGTACACTTTTTTTGACCACATCTTTTCCTTCCCTTCGCCTCTCTATTAATGTGCTTGGACACTGAGCTCTGTGAACAGCCAGCCTCTTTAGCGATGACCTTTTGTGTCTTGCCCTCCCTGTGCAAGGTGTCGATGGTCGTCTTTTGGACAACTGTCAAGTCAGCAGTCTTCCCCATGATTGTGTAGCCTATAGAACTAGACTGAAAGACCATTTAAAGGCTTTTGCAGGTGGTTTGAGTTAATTAGCTGATTAGAGTGTGGCACCAGGGGCCATCAATTTTGAACCTTTTCACAATATTCTAATTTTCTGATATGATGAATTTGAGATTTTCATTTGTTGTCATTTGTAATCATCAAAATTAAACAAAATAAACATCTGAAATATATGAGTTTGTATGTAATGTATGAATATAATATACAAGTTTCACTTTTTAAATGGAATTACTGAAATCAATCTACTTTTTCATGATATTCTAATTTTATGACCAGCACCTGTATGTTAAATGCATTGGAGAAACCAAAGAAAACGATCCTCACAGTGCTGTCTGCCTTGTCTAAATGACAGTGGGTTCACTAAATGCTTAATACTTTCACAAACAGAGGTGAAGGGATTTCTTAAAAAGAGACAAAAACAAAAAAAAGCTTGGTATTCTTTATCAAGTGGAATATTGTTGGTTTAAATGGATTGCAAATGTTTTACACAGTTGCATAATTAATGATTCATAGGAGATTTGTCCCCTTTAATCAAATTAAAGCCCATTTCAGTTTTCAGGATAAGACTTTTTAATAGGCTTAAACTGAGACATTTTTAAAACCTCTCTTGAGAGCAAATGACTTACAGCTTATAGAAAAACAGTGTGGTACAAACACAGCAGATTTGTGTTTTAGGCATAAATGATCAATATATACATGCAGCAGAAATTGTTAGAAAAGTCAGTGTTTAGTATCTGAGCTTGATTCTGCTCATAGACAGAAAGACTTTACCCACCATTTTCCCTCCATCGCTGTCCAGAGGCACAACATGAACCGTGAGCCCCAGAGAGGAGGCTTCACAGGCCGGACTGAAGAGAAGGAGAATTAGCCACTGCAGCAGGACACCCAATTTGAATCTCTCCACCATCTCCACTTCTCAATCCGACATGGATTCTGATGGACAGCATGTTAGTTTATTTTTCACCAGCAAACAATGGATCAGAAAGTCTGACAACTTCAATACTACAAAAAACAGCAAGGAGGCGTCAGCCTACCCAGCATAAAGAGAATGTCTAAAACAAACTGCTGTTTGATGTCTGTGAGAAGATGGTCTATTAAGAACGTTATTGAACCTTTATGAACATGAAAGAGATAATGGGAGCTGTTCTGACTGCCATGATGTAAAAAGCAGAGGAAGCATCTTTGCACTTAGATGTGCAACAATTTAGGTTTTATGAAAAAAAACAAAATAACAAAATAGTTATTTCATGTAGTAAACTTATCTTAATATTTAAAGGAGTGAAGCAAATTCTCAAACACTTTATCCTGATATTTAAATAATTTTTATGAGGCACTTTTTTGGTTCTTGTAGGTGTACTCTGTTCTTTTCAAACCCCATTAAACTGCAGCAGGTGCCCAGGTTCTGCTGTTTGTTTCTGTTAAAGGGTAGTTTTCCTTTCCACTGTCGCTACATGCTTGTTTAGAATGAGGCATTCCTGCAAAGTGAAGAATCCAAATTTCCTCAAGCAATACACCAGCAAGTGATTACATTTTCAGTTTGTTGGTTTATCTGCAACTGACATGTACCAAATTAAGAAAAAGTTTTGCCTCCAAAGGATTTTTAGTAGATCTGCTATGAATCTTTTATAAAGTGACTCTAAGCAAGAAAAATCCCCTTCCTTTGGAGAAAATTGGATTTTTCTGAAAGATTATTAAAGCCATACTGAAAGTTCAATTAGTCAAATGATTTATTTCTATTTTTATAACTGTTAATGAACTGCCCACTCCTTCTCCCGCTGCTAACGGAGGGGTGTAAACCCATTTTACTACAGAGAGAGCATGGTTTATGGTTTAGAACAAGTTCACCCATAAATCAATGTCCCCAGAGAACATAACCATTTCTTACAGCACATACATTTTTAGGAAAGACTTAAAGAAATAATAAAAATTAAACTTAATCTGCATATATTTTATCTTAATGTTATATAATTTTAACTTGTGTGTGTAGTTTAAGGGCAGAAGATTTTTTTTTTTAGTAAATTGACAGCTTGAAAACGTCTCTCTACTACTTTAATGTCCAGCATAAATCCTACTTTCTAGACTTTCTAGACTGCTAATGTCAAGTTTATGTTACTTGCTTTAATGCATCTCCCATATAACAAATCATTTTACGTTGATTATAACCGCCCTAAAATGGATTTAGCTAACAAGAGCTTATTAATATATGGGCTTACACAAAGACCATTGTATCAAATCACCTTATTTTCTAAAGGACATTTAGAAACACCCAGGGGTAGCCAAAGAGCTGTACAAAAAGAGTAAGTTAAGTGCTTCACTGCATAGTCTCCAAAAAAAACCTACAAAACCTGAAGTGCTCACTAGCTCAAAAATATGACTGCATGACAACTTTTCTTCTGAACCAAAATACTAATATATATATACACACATATACACTCACCGGCCACTTTATTAGGTACCCCATGCTAGTAACGGGTTGGACCCCCTTTTGCCTTCAGAACTGCCTCAATTCTTTGTGACATAGATTCAACAAGGTGCTGGAAGCATTCCTCAGGGAGTTTGGTCCATATTGACATGATGGCATCACACAGTTGCCGCAGATTTGTCGGCTGCACATCCATGATGCGAATCTCCCGTTCCACCACATCCCAAAGATGCTCTATTGGATTGAGATCTGGTGACTGTGGAGGCCATCTGAGTACAGTGAACTCATTGTCATGTTCAAGAAACCAGTCTGAGATGATTCCAGCTTTATGACATGGCGCATTATCCTGCTGAAAGTAGCCATCAGAAGTTGGGTACATTGTGGTCATAAAGGGATGGACATGGTCAGCAACAATACTCAGGTAGGCTGTGGCATTGCAATGATGCTCAATTGGTACCGAGGGGCCCAAAGAGTGCCAAGAAAATATTCCCCACACCATGACACCACCACCACCAGCCTGAACCGTTGATACAAGGCAGGATGGATCCATGCTTTCATGTTGTAGACGCCAAATTCTGACCCTACCATCCGAATGTCGCAGCAGAAATCATGACACATCAGACCAGGCAACGTTTTTCCAATCTTCTATTGTCCAATTTCGATGAGCTTGTGCAAATTGTAGCCTCAGTTTCCTGTTCTTAGCTGAAAGAAGTGGCACCCGGTGTGGTCTTCTGCTGCTGTAGCCCATCTGCCTCAAAGTTCGACGTACTGTGCGTTCAGAGATGCTCTTGTACCCACCTTGGTTGTAACGGGTGGTTATTTGAGTCACTGTTGCCCTCCTATCAGCTCGAACCAGTCTGGCCATTCTCCTCTGACCTCTGGCATCAACAAGGCATTTCCGCCCACAGAACTGCCGCTCACTGGATGTTTTTTCTTTTTCAGACCATTCTCTGTAAACCCTAGAGATGGTTGTGCGTGAAAATCCCAGTAAATCAGCAGTTTCTGAAATACTCAGACCAGCCCTTCTGGCACCAACAATCATGCCACGTTCAAAGTCACTCAAATCACCTTTCTTCCCCATACTGATGCTCGGTTTGAACTGCAGGAGATTGTCTTGACCATGTCTACATGCCTAAATGCACTGAGTTGCCGCCATGTGATTGGCTGCTTAGAAATTAAGTGTTAACGAGCAATTGGACGGGTGTACCTAATACCTAATAAAGTGGCCGGTGCGTGTATATACATATATATACATACATACACACACACACACATGTTGTGTCACAATATCCTTGTGGGGACCTTGCATTGACTTCCATTCATTTCCCACTAATTTATATGGCCTAACCATGACCCTTACCCTAACCATTACAGACACATACCTATCCCTAAACCTAACCTAAACTCAATTCACACCTTAGTCCTAAACCTAACCCCCACCCCAAGAAGAGAAATTTTCCTTGTGGGGACCAGTTGTTGGTCCCCACAAGTACCTATGAGTCCCCAAAATGTAGCATATTCCTAGGAAATTTTCCCCACCAGGTATTAAAGACATGGACACACACACACACACACACACACACACACAGTGGTGTCTAAAGTACACACATTTGTTACTTAAGTAGAAGTATAGATAGTGTATGTTAATAACACTCTGGTAAAACTTTACTTAAGTAAAAGTGAAAAAGTATGTGCTCCAAAATCTACTTAAAGTATAAAAGTAACCTTTAAAAAAAAAAAAACTGCCAGATGCCACTATATGAATTGAAAGCTCAATTTTTCGAAAACTTCTGAGATAGGGCCAAGGATGAGGGAGGTCTTGTTGGTCTCCGTCTCCCGATACGCTCTTGCCCACGTCAGACATTTCATCTTTTTCTGAATCCGAAATTGTAGCAAGGCATAGACAATTCATGATTGCAGTTTGAACAACACCTGCTTGCTTCTGATGATTTCCTTAAAAAAACTAATGAGTGTTTGCGTTATACGACAAATTACACTAGTTTTCACAAGATGTGGATGGCGCCAATGATCTGCATTGGATGGCACAGGACATGAAATAAATATTTATAAACCGAAGCCAAGAGTAACGAGTAACATTTGTTTAAAAGATGTAAAGGCTAGAAAGTAGATACTCTAAAATGTAGGGGAAAAAAAGTAATGAGTATAGATACCTAAAAAGTGTACTTAAGTACAGTAACAAAGTATTTGTACTTCGTTACTTGACACCTCTGAAGTATACCTATAAGTAGATATTTATACTGTAGGTTGTTAAGGTATTGTTGGAAAATTACATGTAAAAGTTATGCGATAACTAGGGCTTTTATTTTTGTCAGAATTTTTTTAAAATCTCAAAGCGGTTTAATAATTTTTTCGAACACCTGAATGTTTTTGTTAACCAGCCTCCAACTGCTGCATTCACACGTTTGGTTTCTTTTAACGTCGATCTATTGTTTCAGTTTCTGCAGTAAGAGAAGCTCTTTGTAGAAGCTGTTGGATACAGACAAAAAGCCATTTTCCACTTTGTCTTCTCTACTTGGAGCATTAATGTCATGCATATTTTAGTGTACAGATTGTGTCTTAAAGTCCATCCAGTTTTAATACTGTCATATTTAAAATCAGGTAATACTGAATCCTTGAATATCAAACTAAAATGATCAGAACAAAATGGATCTTTTTACCTTCAGCTACTGGAATCTGTTGTATCCAAAGCGCAGCTTGCGTTTAGTGAATGTCGTCTTGAAAGGAAAAGGTGTTGCTGTGCTTAAATTTGGGCATCAGAATGGAGTTAAACTGGCTGGACCAGGGGTTGATGACAAGGCAGCACAATAGTTGCATGTCAAGAGGAGGGCTTAATGAACCAGAGCTGTATCCTGTACTCTTTTAAAAATGCTCAGCAATTTTTTTTTTTATTTTTTTATGTTCATAACATATGTCAACATACTGCAGCTCAGTTATGCAAAAGTTTTATATTGAAAACAAACATCTGGACAGAAACTGGAATGATTTTCATTGAGAATTAACTTTATTATTTGCAGAAACAGTGCAATTACCTTTAGGACATGATTTAGAGCAAATTGATCAGTTGTTAAAAATATTGTTCTTATGCCAGAAAGTGTCTTTAGTCCCTTCAAGTAAACGATACATGCGTATAAAATTATTTTCTTAAATGAATAATTTTTCTGAGCAAATATAGAGCCACCTTGTCACACCCAACACTCAATGAAGAAATTATCTATATTTGGTCACGAAACAGTCTCCCCCTCAGAGAGGAGAGGGGTATATTAAGATGACTGGTCCCTGGAGTTGAAGCAGAGGGTAAAGGAGGCAGCTCCGACACTTGAAACTCCTTCTCGGCATCTGTGGACAAACAGGCCATCCTCTTTGGACCGCACACCTCAGTGCCATCAACTGGAGATACATCCTTCAATTACTGGCCGTTTTTCACGCTGAGCATTTTTTCCTGTGATGAACAAATTCATTTATTTTTTTAGGAGCCATTTGTGCATGATTTGTCCTTTTTCTTTTAAAGACAAAAAGTTGTGTCCCTACTTTGATCATAGCTTCAAGCTTAATGGCATCTGCAGCAAACTTGCGGATGCCATCAGACAGTTTCTCCACAGCCATGCGGTCCTCATTGTGCTGCCAGCGGAAAGCCTTTTCATCCAGGTGGATCTTTTCCAAATCACACGCCTTGGCTGCAAAAAACAGAGCGAATGTGAAAACACAGAACAACTTCTAACCCCGTTTGTGGAAATAATGAAACCAAGCAGGATTTATTCCGACTGAAACTATATGACTGCTTATCAAACACCGAAAGATAGCACAACATTAAATTTCCATTGTAACAGGGTCTTTCTCAGTTTTTTCAAATTCAAACTACTTGATGAATACAGTATAAATATTTACTATAAATGAACAGAACATAAATTGTTTTTTTCCCCTCCTGAAGTAAAAGAAGCAAATAGAAGCGGGGAGAATACATTTGGTCCTGACTATAAATAACAATAAACACCTGGAATCCATACCTAACATATGATTGATCAACACTGAAGTCATTCCTGAGTAAAGCCTAAAGCAGTCTTACATTTCTCCACGCTGAGCATCGCAGTGATAGCACTGTGATCTTGGCTGAGTTCTGCCAGCAGTCCAGGGGAGATGGTCAGCAGGTCACAGCCTGCCAGGGCCTTCACTTCCCCTATGTTTCTGAAGGAGGCACCCATCACTACAGTGCTGTAGCCAAACTTCTTGTAGTAGTTATAAATCTTTGTCACACTAACCACACCTAGGAAAGAAAACGGATATAAATGAAACAAAAAACCCATCAAAACACTTAACGTCTACTTTGTCTTCAACAATGAGCTTTACAATTTTGAGAATTCATTCAGGAATATTCAATAGATAAACATTATTTGCAAAAGAAAGACCATAAAATTAGTCACATATGAAAAAAATAAAAAGTTCAAATATATCTTACAACACATAAAAGTACATGCCATCTGCAGATAGTTTCCTTAGTGGGTTTTAGGAGAGGTTCCAGTTTAATGACGCAAGATGCACAACTTTCTACATAAATTAAGCCTTCATATTTAAAAAACAAAAACACAACACTCCAGACCAGCAAGAATAAAAATAACTACTGTTGAGAACGATGCCAGCATTTTCTTCCAGCTACAATTTCACCCCCTCCTGACATTTAGAGATCATTCTCACTATGATGAAAAATGTTGTAATTTAGCACCTTTCTGAGGTCAAGTAAAGCTATAACTTTACAGTACTTCAAAACTAAACCACCTTAAGCAACAAACCCCAAATTGTTATCACAAGTGGTGTTTACAGAGCCTGTGGTAACATCCAACCCTTCAGACAAACAAATGACATACATATACACTTATATACACACACACGCCCACACTATATATAGATTTTTTTTTTCCAGCAAAAAACAACTCCAGCTCCAAATGTAGCTTGTCATCCAGGCTTCTTTGCAGTTTTTTTTTGTCTACACAGAAGTGTAAAGATGCACATGACAAAGAGATCAGAAACCAAATTATAGGAGGATGAGGATATTTACAAATGCTTTAAGGGGATTGCTTAGAGTTCTCCGTCTATATGCAGTGATTTACTAAATGTTTTGGATAACATTTGAGAAAGTTAAGTGACTCTTGTACCGATCATAGCTAAAGTACAATCGGCTGAAGCAGTAAAGAGTGTTTATCTAGTTCGGAACAGCTTTGGTTACCTGGGTCCTCATGTGGCTCAAAGCTTTTGCGGTCTGTGTTTTCCTTGTACCAGTCAAGGATGCGTCCAACGAAGGGGGAGATGAGAGTCACCTTTGCTTCTGCACAGGCAACAGCCTGAGCGAAGGAGAACAGCAGCGTCATGTTGCAGTGAACTCCGTGCTTCTCTTCAAGCTCTCTATTTAAAAAAAATAAATAAAAAATAAAGACAATCATGACATGCAGGTTCTGATTTCAACATCAAATATGACAGATTCAGTCTCTGGAAAAAAAAAAAAGCTAATTTTCTCTAATTCTAAAATTAATTTCTGCCAAAGAATTTCTCTTTAGTAACAAGTAAAATTACAAATCCTACATCCCACTTTTCCCTGGAGAGAAGATTCCAGAAGCAAGCGACACTTTGCTTCAATTCAACTTCTTATGTAACAATGTGGAAACTTTCCACCAACGTAACTCTTTGAAAAATAATCTGGTGCCATAAATTTGAAGGGTTAGAGGCGTTTGGTTGCAAATGTGTCATGAGAATGACCTCAATCTGAAGAAGGTCTATTAGAGAGGAATTTTCCTTTCAGTCCAGGTCCTAAAGGTCACAATCTAGTATCCATCTTTGACACCAGGGACAAAGAGGGGCTAATTTAAAGGAGTATGATCTCACATATTCTGCATTCTTCTTAACATCTGACCAGAGGAAGGAGCTGATGCTTTACGTGTTTTTTTTTAAAGCCCAGACAGGTGTGTTTTTTTTTTTTTTTTTAAAAATTTACTGGAAAATGTAGGGGAAAAAAACACTAATCGACTACTTACTTTTCTTTTTAAACTATACATCATACCAAACATAAAATACAGTGCCTCCAAATTATCCTCACCACTTGAGCTCATATTTCTTTGACTCTTTATTCGACAGGAACAATGCAAACAGTGACTAAACAAATCAAGTAATCTTCATACTCCAATCTACATACACTACTGGAAATTAAAAACAAGATCAAATGTAGAACATGCATCACATATACAACTCACCAAATAAAAATACTTAAGAGTACAATAAAACTTTTTTTTTTTTATTAGGGTTTTTCAACTTATAATAAAAAAATAAACAACCATTTGCTTTCAGAACTCATCCAATAAATACATTTAGCTGTAATATCAGTGAAGTGGCTTGTTAAAGTATCCACTCATGGAGGATAAATGAAAGCCAGAATTTTCTGAAATATTTCAGATGTTACAATATTTAAGACTTAATATCCAAACATCCTTTTGTTTAAAAAGCAAATAAGTCTTCATGTAAAGAATAAAACGGTGTTGAATGATTTTACTATCATTCAACATTAAAGCAAATTCTAAGGCTTACGAAAAACAAAAAACAAACAAGACACACACTTTAGAGGTTTTCACGTTAGATTCTTGAAACATGACACTTTCTGCAGAATTAAACTAGAGTCTTCAATGCAGCGGTTGAAGAGGAAATAATTGTACTATTAGGAGAAATTCAAGTGTCAGAGATTAGGAAAGCTGACTCTTGTCTATGCAGGAGTGTCTGCTGGATTGCCAATTTCAGAAGTCTAGCACTCTGGTAAGTTAAAGTGCATTAAGATAAATATATTTTTAATCTATACACAGAATAAAATCAGATGTTAGACTGTATGGTTTAATCAAAGAGCTCAGGTAGGTAAATGCTCAAACCCTTAAAAAAAAAAAAAAAAATGAAGGACAGAGCTTGAGAAGTCTGGATTATTGCTAGCTGCAGGGATTTCTGCTGCCCTCTTGTGGTCTGGTAAAGATGATCCCAGGACAATGTGAAGAACTTATGTTGTGATAGATAAGAGGAACATTGCAGATCCACAGATTATCCTAACCTGCCACTGAGGCAAGATGTTTATAAGCACATCTCCAGCTTTTCCCATTCATGTTGTAATTTCCCAGCTGGAAATTACAACATGAATGGGTGTTCATGTGCAATTTTGATGTTGGCTTCTGGCATTTTATCATAATTACGATTAGGAGTGTGGGAGAAAAAAAACGATTTGGCGATATAACTATCTTTCAGATCCTAATACTGGGGGGAAGAGGGGAAAAAAAACATTTTTATCTATCTCCATCTCCGCCACACTGGCAGTTAGTGCTGTGGAGCCCTTTTGTTCGGTGCAGCGCTATATATAAGTGAGGCAGCCACAACGGACTGACTCAAACCATGGTCTCAGAGATATCGTGATAATTTGGGTTGGGAATTGATAAGATTTTCAGGATTTTGATTCTCTTATTGATTCAGTGAAACAATGAACTTTGTTATTGCATAGTGACATTTGTCTACCTTTGCCTGGGACGTTGTATTTCTGCCTGCCTCTGCAAAAACAGAAGGCAGTTAACGGGAGCTGCCAGCCTCTGATCCAGCCAGGCTACCCGTCTCGTCACGGAGAAGGCATTGGTTTAATGAAAAAGCATTACCGTACAATTTCGGGAAATAAACTCATCTCCCCCTGATTTAAATAAACAAGTATCACCTTTCTCTAGCTTCCTGAACTGTGGAGCAACTTCATAGGATGTTTTGTCACATCCATTGCTATAGCCAGAATCATGTAAGAATTCTAGCTACCAGTAGTTCTAATTAAACATTCTAGCAATTAAGGAGTGGATTAACGAGAGAGGCACACTTGGTCTATTTCCAGAAATGGCATATGACTTACTAAGAACCACATTAAGCACAGCCAGTGATATAAAACTAGCTATTTACCACCAGAGTTGCCTTCCATGCTGGTCTTAACTTTAGCTTCTGTCCGGAAGCATCAAAAACACAGCATTCGTTAAAATGTATGCCATGTTGTGTGTCTAGGCGTTTCTACATGTTGGATGCATTTCCTCCCGCGGATGTTATTGCCACTTCGCAATGATTGCCATATTTCCCCTTCCTTAAAATTAAGCGAAACTATCGATCACTTTTGTTTTACTTTTCGAGACTTACGCCTGTTCATGTCATATTTGCGTACTGGATGCCATGTGCGTAAAAAAAAATGATGCAAGTCGTGCTGCCTGAAATCGATAAGAGAATTGTTAAGCAAGCCGCCAAACAGTGCCATGGAATTGGAACACATGGAAACAGTTCTGAACAGGAACCGCTTTTCCATTCCCATCCCCAGTGAAAATATTGTATTGTGACCCAAGTACACAATAATATTGTATCGTGACTCGTAACGTTTTGCTACACACATGCCAATACTCACCCCTAATTACGATACCACATGTGGGGAATATTAGTTCCAACTTTGTATCTGAAGAGATTCAAGAGCATACTCACTTCCCAGCCTGGATTCCCTCCCATGTTGAAGACAGCTTGATGAGCACACGCTCCTTGCTGATGCCTGCCTCTTCATAAAGAGCAATGAGCTTCAAAGCTCTTGCCACCATCTCCTCTTTATCAAAAGACAATCTGTAGAGAAAGACCATGTGTAGGGATTTAGGGGCTTAAAGTGAAGATGGTGCTTTCAAAATAAAATGTTTTTGCACTATGTCACAATAAACTAGTCCTCACGACAGTAATATTTCTATAGGGGGGTTGGGGTGCAGTGAGACTTCTCATGGCAGGTGCAAATATTAATACACCGTCTACTAGAAATGCACCACAAAAAGGCTAGGCATGAACAACTACAACCGCAAGGAAGCAAAGCACACAAAAGAATGAGATTCTTATCATTTGCATGGAAGTAATTTGGATTCCTAGATAAGGACACTGATCAAAGAGAGACCAATGTCCAGATTCTCTAAGGAGGTTGCATAAACATCTGAGGAACTACCTGAACTTTTAGTGGTGTTCTTTAAGCAACTGATAGACTGAATGAGTTTAATTTATCGAAGATGATTTGCTTTCTTTCAGTAGCTTCAATGTGATCAACTTTATTTGGTTGAAATAGGTGTTTGCAATTTATCATCCCTGAGAATTATTTTTTCTCTCAACTACTTATAATACATTTTACCAATTCCCTTCATCTAAAATATTTAAATATTATTGTATTTCATATAAAATACTTTTGTTTGGCAAAGACCAATGCCCAACTATGGTTATTCTTAATAATCATAAACATAATACTTCCTAAATAAATCCCTAATTGATGAGCCCTGCTTCTCCCAATCTACACTGTTAAAACTTGTGTATAAACAAGCATTTTATCATTGCTTTGCTTTGATTGTGAGACATGCAGCCTGCACCCACCTGGCATCCACCTCTGTTGAGACTCTACCTGGGACCTTCTTCAGGATTTCCAGTCCAAAACTCACAAACAGCTTGTCCATCGTGTTTGCTACCTGCTCATCTTCAGTCCTTAAAAAAAAAAAAAAAAAGAGAGAGAAACTTTGTCTCACTTCAAGGTCTCCACATTTAACAAATAGATTAAGATCATTTACAGGTGGGAGGGGCTTTTTGCAGGTAGCTTCATTAGATATGGCACTTACCCTCCTTTGGCAATGCCATATTTAATAGCCTGATCCACAAGGCGCTGGTAGGCTGGCATCTTGGCAGCAGCCAGGATCAGGGAGGGATTGGTGGTTGCATCCTGGGGTTTATACTCATCAATGGCTGCAAGGAAAGGAAACAAAGTAAATCAGTACATCCAGAATCAAGCTGAAGCAGCATTAAAAACCATGAAAATAGAAAAAACAAACATGAGCTTGGTTTGAGTAATGGCTCATTTAAAGCACTACAGCTGGTATGTATGATAACAGTCTACCTACTCCTGAAAGGTAAAAAGAAACTAAAAACCCAAAAGGTGTACTAAAGAAAAATGGCACATAAAAAAAATAATAAATGCACATCGTCGACTTCAAAAAAATTAGTAAAGTTATAGCCTTACCATTAAAAATGCCTGCCTGCACAGCCTAATATGAGACAAGAGCAAATTGTCTGCATATTTTTTTAATTTAGAATCCTTGAAACTATACAATTACTGTCCAATGATTATAAATTGAAGTTCATAAAAAATTTAAATCAACCTGAGAAAAAGTTCATGACTAACAAATGAAATCTAAGGGCTGAAGATAGTGAAAAATGCTGCCATCTAGTGTAGAAATGTTGGTCTTATTCTCTAAATTCCAGTCACATGCACAAGATTAACTATTTGTCCATTTGGGAATACACACTTTACTCAGTCTTAAAAGGGACCAACAGTTAAATCCAATAAGGATTAGTAGCTCTGTGGTCTGTTTACCTACAGAGGAAGTTTGGGTTAATCATAGCTTTAAAATGATTGGAGCAAACACTGAGCGACTGTCCAATTGGATCACATCTGATGACAGAGCTAGAGACGCATACAAACAACAAAATTAAAAACAGAAATAATGAGGCTGTGAGCCAGCAATGATGCAAACTAACAGCATTAAAAACAGAAAATGCAGTTTAATCTAAGATGTACATGCAGAATAAAAAGTTTGGAGCAGCATAGTCGAGATTAAGTTTTAATCACTTCAGCTTCAGAACAAAGCCTCTCTGTTATGCAGCTGGTATGTTGATACCTCTTCACATAGGGGGAGGATGGGGAATCTTTCACATTTCAGTACACTTGAATAAGATCTTCATAATTTATGGCCCATCCACTGGTTATGATCAAACCAAATGGGATGAAATTATACAGCAAATCGCATATTTCAGGTTTAAAATAAATTGCTTTGGCCAACAACAGTTTAGACATACTGTTTAATGAGAACATGTCCAAGCTTGCAAGTGATGACATATCTTACAACATCTTTGCAAAACCTAGATTACACAAACCAAACAACCACTGAAAGTCCTGAAAACCTGCTTCTCTAATCATGGCAAGCTTTGTAATACAGCTTTTGTTTCTTCTTTTATCTCTGACATTCCTGCCAGAAGCAGCTAATGCATTCAAGAGAAATTGTACATCTACAAACATTATTGATTGCAGGACATTCCACTGATGTGCTTGTTGTCCTAGTATCTTTAAAAAGTTAATTTAAACACTGGTTCTTGATGCAGCAGCCATGAAAAAGTTGGCAGACATTTAGAAATTTCATTTGGACTTCAATTTTACTTGACAATTAAAATTTTTACAGTAAAATTTGTAAAATTAAGTTACCTTTAGGCCCTATTCACATTAATTTAAATCTACGTAAAGGTATTTGTAGAAAAATCCTCCTTGGACATTACAAACTATTATCTAGTTTGCAAAAATTACGCTTGAAATTCTATGAACTTAGCTTTACTATTAACATTCATGTCAGAGTGGATATGTGTGGTCTGCGAAAAAAAAAATAAAAAATTGGACATGTCAGATTTTAACTATAACGCTTGCTTTAAGAAATAGAAACCAGAATCACTTTTAGTTTGATATATTTTATAGTGCCACAATAAATGTGTAAAGACCAAAAGAAATGACCAATGCTCTTATTTAATTAGAATAATCCAACTTTGAAAAAGAAAAAAGTTGCCACCATGGTCAACAGAGCCTTCTGCTGTGCAGACCCATCAATGAAATGCTTTACAGGTATCTGAGGATGCCACAGACTGTCAAACACTTTAACAACTGAAAGATTTTCTTTTAGAAATATGCTTTTAATTTTGATAGTAATTTTCTCCTGTACCATTTTAAACTATATTATAAATTATCAATACAAAATGCTAAAAATGGCTTAAAAATGACTTCAAATATATTGACAGTTATATTCTATAGAGAGTTACATTTATTTCCAATAGCTGATGCATTTTCTACCATCAGTTCTGGATCAAACAGAATTCTTTACTCTAAATTCTTCAACATTTTTTCAAACCACTATAAGTCATCTTAAATTCACTATAAAGTCATCTTTAAAGCAATTATTCTTAAATCTGTATCATACACACACACACACATATATATACACATATATATATATATATATATAATTTTTGGTCGCCATTTTTTTCATTTATGGAAAACTTACGTCTGGAATTCCCTAATTTTTTGCATTTTGTTTGGGATTTGTCAACTTCAAT
Organism: Cyprinodon diabolis; assembly: GCA_030533445.1. Classification (NCBI taxonomy): domain Eukaryota; kingdom Metazoa; phylum Chordata; class Actinopteri; order Cyprinodontiformes; family Cyprinodontidae; genus Cyprinodon; species Cyprinodon diabolis. Next base: position 40,867,705 of record CM060065.1, on the reverse strand, counting down.
CTTCAAGTTCTCTTCGTCTAATAAAAAAAAATAAAATAGCTCTACCAGTTGTAAACGTCAAAGTATGAGATGAGCTTCAGCTCTCTGGTTTAGGTAGAAATCTGTTTTGCAGACTCAAACAACCAGTTCTGTCATGTCATTCTGAGTCTGCAGATTCGACACAAGGAACTGGCTTGTTTGCAACACAGTGGAAATTACTGCAAACCGTTCCTCATTCCGACCATTGATGAAACACAACATTCTCGATGGTGGTGTGGCAGATAACAGACATTATGAGGAAAAAAAGTAAAAAAAAAAAAAAATGTTCTACCTCCTGTTGCATGTCAGACAGCAACGATGACCGCTGTTAGCATTCAGGCTAAACATTGAGAGCTAAATTTAACGGCATGTAGTCTTTGCAAGTTAGTGAGCGCAACAGTAAATGAACTGATGCTTTTAATTTAATCGTTAACCGCTTCTTAACCTACAATGCAAACACAATATTACAGTAAGCACAACTAGCAGCTAACGCTAACAGAAGGACAGATATGATCAAAAGACTGCATGCGTCCAGTAAAGTGGACTTCTCTTACATAAAATATGTTTTTAGCTTTAATTATGTATTTTACTACACAGGACTGGCCAAATATATAGCCTGACATATTATAAACACACCCACTACTGATATCGACCTGGCGGTCAGTTACATTAAAACCCGGACTCTTCCTGCTTACCCAGTTAGCATATAATTTAGCCAAAAGAAACTCGGGAGTTTTTTTTTTTTTTACCGTTAAAATCCCCCGTGTCTGCGACCACCACGGTGAGCTTTTTCAGCTGGTTGAGGGCAGTCTCCATCTTTCTGCGTTTGTCTGGTGACCCACTGGACATAATGAGCAGCAGACAGGGACCCTTTATACGCAGAAAACACGTGAGAGGTAGAAGGAATGTCAGTGAGGAGGGAGCGCGCCGCGCAGGAGGAAGAGGTCAGCGGGAGCGCGCAGGCAGAAACTAACGAACGGAAGCCAGAAAAAAAAAAGTTAATCAAAAATATATATAATCTCAGAATGAAGATTTTTTTCCCCTCAGAATTCTGACTTTAATCTCAAATTTCGGACGTTTTCCCTCAGAATTCTGACTTTAATCTCAGAATTCTGACTTTTTTCCTCAGAATTCTACGACGGAGTATTAGGGCCACACATGAAGAGAAAAAATATTTTTGCCATGACGAGATTAAACTCGACATGTCGACTTTAAACTCGCCATTTCGAGAATAAAGTTGATATATCGTGGCGACTTTAATCTCGACATTCCAAAGTTTTGAGAAAAGAGCACCCGCGCTCCACAGCTGCAGACTGCGTTTTAAGAGTGAAGGTACCCTGTGACGTGCTGCAACTGTATAACTGTATAATCATCACAGAAAGTACAATTTGACCAAATCATCTACACAATGCATGTCTGATTCTGGATTCTGTGCATGTATCCTGTGCAGCGGTTGGCTCTCTTGAACTAATTTCAACTTTATTGTCGACACGTCGAGATTAAACTCAACATGACATTTCAACTTTATTCTCGAAATGGCGAGTTTAATGTCGACATGTCGACTTTAAACTCGCCCTGTCGACTTTAAACTCGCCATTTCGAGAATAAAGTTGAAATGTCATGTTGAGTTTAATCTCGACGTGTCGACAATAAAGTTGAAATTAGTTCAAGAGAGCCAACCGCTGCACAGGATACATGCACATAATCCAGAATCAGACATGCCTTGTGTAGATGATTTGGTCAAATTGTACTGTCTGTGATGATTATACAGTTATACAGTTGCAGCACGTCAAAGACTACCTTCACTCTTAAAACGCAGACTGCAGCTGTGCAGCGCGGTTGCTCTTTTCTCCAAACTTTGGAATGGCGAGATTAAAGTCGCCACGATATATCAACTTTATTCTCGAAATGGCGAGTTTAATGTCGACATGTCGACTTTAAACTCGCCCTGTCGACTTTAATCTCGTCATGGCAAAAATATTTTTTCTCTTCATGTGTGGCCCTAATACTCCGTCGTACTCCGTCGTAGAATTCTGACTTTAATTTCAGAATTCAGATTTTTTTTTCTCAGAATTCAAACTTTAATCTCAGAATTCTGACTTTTTCCCTCAGATTCTGACTTTAATCTCAGAACACTGACTTTTTTCCTCAGAATTCTGACCTTAATCTCAGAATTCGGACTTTTTCCCTCAGAATTCTGAGTTTAATCTCAGAATCCTGATTTTTTTCCTCAGAATTCTGACTTTAATCTCAGAATTCTGGTTTTTATCTGAGAATTTTAATCTCAACTTTAATCTCAGAATTCCGATTTTTTTTCTCAGAATTCTAACTTTAATCTCAGAATTACGACTTTTTTTCCTCAGAATTCTGACTTTAATCTCAGAATTCAGATTTTTTTTCTCAGAATTCTGACTTTAATCTCAGAAGTCTGACTGAATTCTGACAGCTAACAAACATGTTAGCATCATTTACAGTTCAATGGATGATATCTATGTAAACTACAAAAATTTTCTGTTTTTAATCAAAGTTTTCCAAATTACCATGTCACAAATATTTTGCATTTTGTCTGGGTTTTATGTTATAGACTTACACAAATAAATCTATATAATAACTATATAAATAATAAATAGATTGTAAGATATAAGGAAATACTTTTTAAAAGAAAAATATGACAAGTGTTGTTGTATGTATGCATGTGTATTCTCAGCCCTTTTCTTTAATTTCCATAAATAGAATGGCCTTCAGAAATAAGGAAATAAGTAAAGTAAGTCATTAAAAAATGTATTTGTACAGGGCATTTCAGCTGCAAGGCAATTCGGGGTGCTTTTCATCATAAAAACATCAGAAGAACTGTGGAATGAAATAATTACAAACATCAATTAACCTTACAGCAAACCATCAAAACCTCAGAGTCATCACCCCTAATCCTAAAAACCATCAACCCCTGATCATCACAGGTAGATAGATGGTCAATGTCTGATAAAATATTTTGTTTGGAGCAGCTTTTCACCTGGATTTGTTAGGAAAGGCTAATCAAAGGTAGCTCTAAACACGTGGGTGTTTAGCCTTGATTTAGTGTTTCGGCTGTTTTGGAGCCTGCAGAGTGTTTTTTTCAAGGTTAAAGGTGCATTAAAACCAAAAGCTGCTTGGCATTGGGGAAACAAAGTAGACTGTAACCATAAGACCTGGATGTTCTGGAAGGTTAAAACCAGTAAAACGGCAAATAGAATCCCCCATGGTGTAATCTAATCTATCTAATCCTCTCTTGCATTGTTTTATTATTTTTTTTAAACAGGGACATAACCTTGATGACTCAAAGTTAAACTCTCTGGGCTTGTTTTTTTTTTTTTTTTTTTTTTTAACAAGCAAAGTTGCTAAACTAACTTGTATTGAATATTACTGCTATAATCCATTGCCTCATATACAAATTCAAAGTAAAGCTCTAAACTAATGTGTTTCCTTCATTTAGTCTGAATGCTCTGGTGTTTTATAAAAACACACTATTTTAAGCAGAAATTAAATTTATTTTAAGCAGTAATTTAATATTTCTGCAGCTTAAATCCTTGGTTACTTAAGAAACTTGTCTGAAGTGTAGAATATCAACTTCATAAATGCAAATTCATTGGATTTATCATTTGCATTAGAGAATAAACTGTTCAGCAGATGCCATTGGCTATCATCCTATCCTGGCTTCCTGCTTGTGTCTTTTAGTGTGACGAGACAGTCATTTCTGCCAAATTGTTGACTCCTCCAGTAGAGGTTTACACAATGTCAATTGAAAAAAGAATAAATAAATGAGAGATTTTACAAAGCATTTGTTGAGCATCAGTAATTGATTGTGATCAGATTTTATTTGTTTTTCTAATAAAGATTAAATTAGATTTGTGTACATTTGTGTGTGTGCAAAAAACAAAACAAAAACAAAAAAAACAGGTTTTGAGATTTCTCTCTCCTAGAGCATAAACCAAACCAAAGAAATTATTGTGGACTTTAGGAGGAGCAGGAATAAACAAGACTAAGACGATAGATCCCTATCTCCTGATGTACTTTCCTTTTTATTTTCCATCTAATTGATTTTTCTTTTTGGTTAAAATTACATGAACAAAGACTGAAGGAAACATGAAAACAGGAGTAATCATTTTAATTGACAAACACGAAGAGTTGTACAGTTCTAGAAACTCAGTTATCTGGAATTAGCTCATCAGTAAAAGGAACAGTAGACAGGGAGAGCAAAAAGTCCTAAAAAATACAGATAAAAATTTGTAAATGAAACTGAACTATAAAAAAGAGGAATTATTCAAATTAATTCAGTTCAGTTGTATAACACCCATTGGCAACACATGCAGATAATTCTATTAAATCAAACTGACACATTACTGAAATATTTTCTATTTACTAAACCCCAAACAATTCAACCATCTCCTCCTGGATAAACAGGTAATGACAGGGGACAGCCTGCATATCGTGCATGCATGCAGCAACAGTGGAGGGAAAATTCTCCTTTAACAGGATGAAACATCCCGGAGAAGCATGCTCAGTGTGAATGTCCATGTTTGACGACTGACTGGTGGTGTGAGCAGTCAGAGCCCAAAAACACTGGATTAAATCGTTTCACATCCACACTAAAGGTGGCTCATTTTTGAGTTTTACTCTCGATAAGTAATCGTTTATCTTTACTGTCACTGCATTGTTGCTTAGTATGAGGGATTGCTGTAGTCGGTGACTTGTTGCAATCAGTATACAGTTTTATTACACAATTTAGCTGAATTTCTTGCTGAATTTATTTCACTGAAACTGACTAAATGTTTGTATTATACTTGAATGAATTGAATAGATGTTAACATATTTTGGACTGAATGTTTGTGTAATTGCACATGCTCTGTTTCATTATGCCACAAGCTGATTTTTGTTGTAACTAGGTCTGTTTTTTTCTTGACTGGATTTCTAATGTTATCAATTGCTAAGGGGAAAGGTAAAAGCTAAACAACTGAAACCTGTAGTATACTCTAATTTCAGACAAGGAAATAGGTTTGATCTGGTTCACTGCAGTTGTCAGAAATATTGACTTGGTTCCTCTCCTCCATCAGCCTGGCTTGGCACTTTTGAAACCAATAATTCAGCAATCCCCTGATGAAGTTCAATCACCCCTACATTCCCCCTGGTATGAGGCTTTGCAGCGTTTAATGCAGGTCCAGCAGATTCTGCAACAGTTTCTTCCCCACTGCCATCAGACAGCTGGACTTTTGAAAAAAAAATCTCTAAATCATGTCACAGACTCTGCAACATACTAATAATACCAAACAGAAAATACTGCATAGTTGCACCATATGTATTAATGCTCTGAACTTCCATATCAATGCAGTTTTTTGTACAATGTTTTTTCTCCCACACTGTTTACATTTGATCACTGCTGCACTTTATGGAATGGAAATGTTCATTTACTGTCTGAAAAGCTGTACTGAACGAATTTTCGTTTTGTGCACACTCTGTGTATACAAAATGACAATAAAAGTTGTCTAAGTCTGGTGTGTGTGGACCAGAAAACAGATCCCAGAAACCGTTCAGCGAATAGAACTGAACATAAAGTAAGAATAACGGACCCAGAACCATCATGCTCTACAACCCTAGGAGATCAAATGAGATTCAAAACAAATTCTCTCTTTCAAAGTCTAACATTTTTATTAACTATTTGTTTTACATTTCCACAGACAAATATTTTGGGAAAAAGATATTTATACAAAAAAAAAAACAAACAAAAAAAAAAAAAACATAAGGAATTCTATAAAACAAAAACAAAAAAATGTTATTTAAAAAGTCTTTAATGTCATCTTAAGTTTAGTAATTATTGTTTAAAAATATTTTGGATTGTTATTTTTAGAGAGCAGTTGCTTCTGCTGCTGCCCTGCGACTCATAGGTTCAAATCCAATCCGGGACCTTTTGTTTTAGTTTACAAGTTTTTAAAGTGCAGTCATGTGTTCCCTCGAGAACTCTGGCATCAATTCCGAATCCAATAACTCTCACGCTAAATCTACTGGCCATCCTAACCTTCTTGTGTTCACCTTGTGGCTGAAATTATCCAACAGCCCCTTTGTGATCATGCAGACTCTGCCATCACCGTTGCTGCATTTTTGGCCTCTAGATGTCCTCGCTTTGCTTCTTTGCTTCTGTCAGTAATTCAAAGTGAACACATCTTGAGAGAGAGAGCAGAGAGGGAGGGAGTGTGTGAAAAGAACCAAGTTGAGAAGTTTTGTCAGTTACTAAGTGAAGAGGAGGGACAGCTTGGAGCGCAGACTGTCAGATAAGTTGGAGGTAAGTCATCCTCACATTTAATCAGCTGTGTGGCAGCTTCTCTGATTTCCTCCTTGATGTAGTAAGCTCTACACAGATGACTGTGATCTGATAAATAATAGGCCTTTGTTGTGTGGTTCTGTTTGATTAAAGGGATGAACTTCATCCTTATTCCATTAATCTCACATGAATCGGTTAATGAATGTTGCACTCCGTTTACTTTAGGGTGAGATTTAATTAATCATACTTAATCTCGCTGCTCAGATGCACACATAAAAATCTGTCCTTAAGCTTTCCAGGGTGTTTCGTTTCATAAACTACTGTCCGTTTAGCCCCCCCATTATTTCTCAGTGTTATTTTGTGGAAAATAAATGACATGGGAGCATAATATGCTCTGATTGGCTGACAAATGTTATTCTTTATTATGGTAAGGCAGACAGAAATAAACTTGTCAAGAGAAACAACTTTTCAGAATGCCAGCCATTCCTGAAGCCATCCCCTCCCAGCAGCTCAGTTTTTCTTTCCTTCTTATTTCTCCTTGGGGGTTACAGGAACTTAAGACCTGCTGGCTTGACTTCTAGATTCAAGGCTTGCTGGCAAAGAGCAGAAGAATTTGCTGCTATACAATTGGCTCTTATGTCAGGTTACATGAATCTGCTCCATATTACATGTGGATCATAAAAAAATAATGGAATCTTTGATGAAGTCACTAAGCAAGCAATACAATAAGTCACAAAAAGGAGTGATGTCATTTTATTTGCAGGTCTCTCTGTTGTCTCTGTTCTGCCATTCTTTGGAAATAAATCTCAAAATCAAAGAAAGATGTGAGGTCATCTCTTTTCTGTCTGAATCAAAGAGAATAATTTTATTTTCTCTGCTACATCTCTGCAGTCACATGTAGAACCTCAATTTTTACAGAATAAGAAGCAGCTTTATTTACCTTGTCAGAAACAACAATAGAGCAGAATGCAAGGTAATGTATTACAAGAAACAGCATAAAGTGTTTGTCAGCTTGGAAAAAATACAAAAATGCTGTATGCAGATGTTCTGTTTAACATATTTAAGTGTCCTTGGTGAAGGACTTACTGAATGATACAAAATGTTAAAAAGCGTTGTCAATATTTTAATCAGTTGCAAAACTATATACATTCATTCACATTTCCCAGTTTAATAGATCTATGACCTTCATGAAGATTAATACCTTTCTATGGTTTAGGAAATTGTTGATCTGACTTAACACTGGCTGTGAAGCTGCAAACAAATGTGTCTTCAGGTTTTGCATCATTTTGACTTGTGTTCATTAGTAATTATAGGTGATTAAGTTTAGATTTAAGGCCAAGAAAATGATCCCTATAAACATTTCAATAATCTCAGTATAAAACAGACAATATATCTATTTATCAATTAATGGGGTCAGAGGTGATTTTTATCTGTCCTCGTTTAAGATGCCGCAAGATGTCAAACTGTTGCAAGACCGACACTAAACAATGTGCCTTAATGCAATTTATAGTGGCCATGCTACCTTACACGCATGCATTTGGACCAGAGAAGGCCGTTTTAGTGAGCAGGCACCTCTTGGAGAAGTGCATACATATTCTACTCAGAAAGGTGACCTTCTAGCTTTGAGGCAAAACACAGTTCCTCCTTGCAGTGTTGGATGTGTTTCATTACCCGTTGCAATAATAAAATGGCTGCTGTCTCGGTGGTAAAAGTTAATGACCCTTTGTTTTTTGGTACAAATTGTTATCTGTTGTAGAAAAAAAAGGGGAATAATTGGCAATAAATGCTTATCAGTCAAACACATCATCTTGAAGGACTTCTGGTCTATTTCTTTCCACAGAAAAAGCCTCCAGTATGGTTTGGAATGTTTTTTTTTTTGTCGTGAACAGTTTGCAACCTAGGAGGGATTCTCTATAATGCAGAGCAGCAAGGATCCATTTTGAGGCTTACTGTGATCATAGACCTTCTGATCCTTTGCTTACGATGACCCTCGGTCAATCTTATTGAAATACCTTATTTTCTTAGTAAGAAAAAAAAAAAAATTAACAGACTCCTTCCACCACCAGTGAATAATAGTTTATGTGTCTCTGGCGAGTTTTAGCACCAAATCAGACCTTTGAGTCATGTAACCTTCGAGTCCACTTTGCACTGAGGCTTTATTGCTCATCCTTCCGGGTGGTGGATTCACTTGAGGGTCGTTTTCCTGCCTCATCTGTCCACAAAACAGTCATGAACAAGCTTTCCAGTGTATAAGTCAGTTTGTTAAATTGATCTTTAGTCAACCGCAGAAACTCAGGAACGTGTTGCTGAATGCTAATGCCAATAAATAGACAACACCTCAAAGAGGACCCTTTTTCTTCAGAAATATTTTTCCTGTTCAGTCTTTTCCAACGAGGGTACTGATTCAAACCTAATCGATTTACTGTGATTTCAATGTATTCTATAAAGCATAAAACAAAATGAAGCAGCATTTCTCTCAGATGTGTTACCTATTAGATCATTGAATATATAATAACAAAAACATGAATAGGAGAAAAATGAAAACAATTTGGTTACCACATTTGAATGTGGGCTGAATCTGTGGATGTCGACCCAACAACAGTTAAAGGAATAGTACACCCAAAACATGATTAGCCTTCATTTTCTACTCACCCCCATGCTGAACAACACTCTGGAGTACTTTTTTGATATCTCAAATGCATCTGGAGATCTGGGAGGCTTCTTACTGTCTGCTGACATTCAAATAATGGAGGTCTATGGTGCCCGAGGCAGAAAGGTCCATAAAAGTCCACAAAAAACGTGTCAATATTCCTCCATACTGCTCGTCCAATGTATTCCAAGTGTCGTGAGTGGGTAGCTTCCATAATTTACTCGAAACAAAGTCATTTAGAATGTTTTTAGAGCATAAACAGTAGTGTATAGGATTTCCTAAAAGCGCGCGCCTGCGAGTTCATGAGCCTACGGAAACCGCGGCAGACCAAACCAGATGAAAGTGCGCATTCAGCGTCTGCTCTTGATAATGCAAGCGTAGAAGAAGAAATGTGCTGTTTACCTGCGCAAAGAAAGAAACAACGAAAGAAAAATGTCTGAGGACTTCAGTGTTGAGGAAGAGCATGAGTTCTTTGCCGAGCTGAATGCGCACTTTCATCTGGGTTGGTCTGCCGCGTTTTCCGTAGGCTCGTGAACTCGCAGGCGCGCGCTTTTAGGAAATACTATAGACTACTGTTTATGCTCTAAAAACATTCTAAATGACTTCGTTTCGAGTAAATTATGGACCCTACCCACTCAGGACACTTGGAATACATTGGATGAGCAGTATGGAGGAATATTGACACGTTTTTTGTGGACTTTTATGGACCTTTCTGCCTCGGGCGCCATGGACCTCCATTATTTGAATGTCAGCAGACAGCAAGAAGCCTCCCAGATCTCCAGATGCATTTGAGATATCAAAAAAGTACTCCAGAGTGTTGTTCAGCATGGGGGTGAGTAGAAAATGAAGGCTAATCATGTTTTGGGTGTACTATTCCTTTAAGTAATCTGCTTAAATCTGATAATGAGTGGAACAAATAGCAGCAAACATGGAGATTTAGACTGCTTCAGCCCTACTTTTGGTGAGGCTCCAGGGATAATTAGTATAAATCAGCTGTTGAATTTGTAATGAGAGCAGCAGTGAAAGGTAATAAACAAAACAGAAACAACCGAAGTAGAGTAACTCAATTTAAAATGTGCACCCTTAAAACAAGTTAATTACCCCTGAGCTGAATTTAACACCACAAAATGACAGATGAGACAGAAGAACTTCGCTGCTTAAAAAATAAACTCCTGCTCTTGCTTTATATAAATATCCTAATAAGTACTGCTCTTGGGATCCCTCCTGCAGCTCAAAATGACAGCCAGAATGCCTTGACACATTGCAGGATGTTCACTCATGAAGAGGCAGATGCAACTTCCTTCCTACCTCATGTCCTCTCACATCATGGCAGGTTTGGCTTAGCTGACCTGATGATACAATGATGTTTCTGGACAGTTGGCAGCTGCACTTCGACTCCATTTAGTCTGTGGACACTGATGAAGAAATGAGCTGCTTTTTGCACACGTTATAAAAATGGATATTTATCTGCTTTTCTTTATGCTTTGAAGCAGTGGAAATATTGTTGACTTCTTCTGAAAGCCATGACCAATGTTTGTCCCAAGTGTAGGTTTGTGGTTGACTTGTGGGCTTCTCCTTGAGGTGTGGCTACTTCCTGGATGATTGCCTTGAACACTGCTTCCACTGAATGTGGATATAATGGCTGCATTGTGCTGCCACGAGTAGGTGTGTGTGTGTGTGTAAGAGAGACAGAAAGCACAGACCTCCCTTATATTTCCTTAAGTGTGTTTTATCTTTCTCTGCAAAATCTTAGCTGGTTCTCTGTGCCTTTGTTCTCAGAGTGACTTTTACACCTGTAATTTTCAGTCTAGTGTTCTCATAGTGCACATTCTTAAGGGCAGCATGAAGAAAAGAGAGATGAGGATGATGCATCATAGTGCTTTATGTGTGGGAAACATAGTGCTATGTTTTGTGGTTCAGATTTGGATCTTTACTTTTTTTAACCTGAGGAAGAGGCTGCAGAGTAATGAAAATGGAAAATGTAACCCTTATGGAAATACATGTATGGCTATGCAGAATATAAAAATAAATGTGTATGCTATCATTGTCAGGATTAGTGGAAAGTTGTTGAGGACCCAAATGCAGAGCTGAAGGCGTAGAGAGGATATCTTTCAAAATTTAATGAAGAAGTAAAAATCCAGAACTGATCGACAAGAAAGTCAGGAACCAAAAACTATTAGACACTAGGAAGGAATAAACGTACTGAATGAAGAAATGGATGGTGTGTCGCCATTAAGGCGATTTATATACAGACTTTTATGATGAAACGTTGAGAGAAAATAGGACCTTTTATTTTGATACTGTTTCCTGTAGTTTCCTTACCACTTCCTGCATTGTATTCAGTTACTCCACATTCGGTTTCTATCTGCTGAAAATGGTTCCTACTTAAAGAATTCCTGACTGTGAACGATGCTAGAAGCAAAGTGGTAAGTAAAAGTCATTGTTATGTTAAATAATTGATAGTTTAAGTTAAGTTTATAGTAGAAAGAAAATATAATAAATAGGTTAAAAAGATCGTTTTTATTCATGTGTTTACATAGGGTAATTCATCAGACTTTGTGTGAAGCTAAACTTAAAATTAAAAATAGTTAAACTTTGTTTTGTTACAGTTTTCACTCTTCTATGTAATGCTGGATTCTCCAAGTAAACAACAGTGGAACGTTAACTACAGAGCAGTCTCCTGGTTAGCATTGCATTAGAGTTTAACTTGTTGGATAGCTTCAGTTAATACACTGCAGTGAGGACAACACAGTGAAAAGACTGAGAAGTTAGCACTGAACATCGAGTCAGGATGGAAACTAGATCTAATAAATCAAGCAAAGTTGGAAGCAGCTGTCATTCTTCTACCTCATCAACCAATGCTTTACTTCGCGCACGAGCAAAGGCAGCAGCTGCCAAAGTGCGTGCCGAATACGCTGAGCAAGAAGCCAAAGCTAGGATAGAAAAAGTTAAAAAAGAGACTGAAATTGAAACACTAGCCATCTGCCGTGAAGCAGCAGAAGCTGAAGCCGTAGCAGCTGTCTGGGAGTCAGCAGTTACAGGGAGCAACAATTATATTGTGCTGGATGAAACAAACTTAATAGAACAAAGCAAACATGAACGAACAAGTGAATACATTCAAACTCACTTCCAGTCCACTAACCCTGTCCAACAAACCGTCATGAAGGCTAGTCCACCCCCAACGCAGCCAATTGCCACTCTCAGTTACAGCCCGAACAACCCCTTTGTTTCACACCATCAGCCGCAGGTGTTTTCACATGACAGCAGAAACTATTTGGAATTTACAGACTATGACTTGGACTATGCACCACCAGCAGCCAAACAGTCAGTCAGGCAGAATCCATTTTCCAGAGAAAGGCCCAGGGTCATTTCCAAGAGTCTCACCTCACAGATCAGGGAATTGAATATCGGGGCTCCATCATTCCACCCCCAGCAGACCAATACTCAAAGTATGCCTGCAACTGAACACCTGGCACAATATTTAGCTCGACGTGACCTAGTGAATACAAGTTTGTATGAGTTTGATGATAAACCTGAAAATTATCGTGCTTGGCTGTCATCATACAAAAATGCCACCCAAGGACTTGGTCTCACAGCCACTGAGGAATTGGATTTGATGACACGATGGCTTGGAAAAGAATCCAGAAACCAGGTGAAACGCCTCCGTGCAGTGCACATAGCAAGCCCACAAATAGCCCTCGTGAAAGCTTGGGAACGTCTTCAAGAGTGTTATGCAGCCCCAGAGGTGATTGAAAAGGCCCTCTTCACCTGACTGGATGCATTTCCCAGAGTCTCAGCCAAGGAAAATCTGAAGCTACGAGAGCTGGCTGACCTGCTTATGGAAGTGCAATGTGCTAAGGAAGATGGCTACTTACCAGGCCTGTCCTACCTGGACACAGCGTGTGGAATTGAGCCTATAGTGACCAAGTTGCCTCATGAACTCCAAGAAAGATGGATCTCAGTCGGTTCTAAGTACAAAGAAGAAAATAGAGGACGGTTCCCACCGTTCGATTACTTCACGAAATTTGTATGTTATGAGGGCAAGAAAAGAAATGACCCCAGCTTTACCCTTTCAAATGTTACTACAACATCACCTGTCAGGACTGAAAGTGCCTTTCCTAAAACCATCCAGAAACCCATTGCAGTTCATAAGATCAATGTCACTCCTACAGGGACAAATGTCTTCAGTGATCTGAGTAAGATCTGCCCAATACATGCAAAACCCCATCCACTTAAGATGTGCAAAGCCTTCAGAGCCGAAACTCTGGATGACAGAAAGGTATTTCTGAAAGAAAACAGAATCTGCTTTAAGTGTTGTAGCTCAACCAACCATATGGCAAAGGACTGCACTACAACTGTGAAGTATTTTGAGTGTGACAGCAACCAACATGTCTCAGCTATGCACCCGGGACTAGCATCTCAACCTATGACTCCTCTGACCTTGCCACAGCATGGCGGGGAGGGTGAAGGGGTAAACGACACCAGGGACATTAGCTCAAGCTGCACAACAGTATGCGGCACAGGACAAGCCGGACGGTCATGCTCCAAAATATGCCTGGCAAGAGTGTACCAAAAAGACCACCCAGACAAAGCCATTAAGGCCTACATCGTATTAGACGACCAAAGTAACCGGTCGTTAGCCAAGTCCAGTTTCTTTGACAAGTTTGACATTTACACTAAGCCATATCCTTACCAGCTGAAAACATGTTCTGGGCTAGTGGAAACTTCTGGCAGAAGGGCATCAGAATTTATTGTGGAGTCTCTCGATGGGAAAGTTACAATTCCCTTACCACCACTCACTGAGTGTAATGACTTACCTGATAATAGGTCCGAAATTACCACACCAAGTGCTGCTCTTCATCAACCTCACCTGTCAAAGGTAGCAGAACACATCCCAGAGCTGGACCCCACAGCTGAGATCCTCCTGCTCCTAGGGAGAGACGCAATCAGAGCACACAAAGTACGGGAACAAATAAATGGCCCCGCTGATGCGCCCTTCGGGCAACGCCTTGACTTAGGCTGGGTGCTGGTCGGAGAAGTCTGTCTAGGGAACACACACAAGCCAAATGTCAGTTCCTTCCGGACGACCATGGTTGACTGTCATCGGCCCTCACTCATCCAGTCATGCACAAGCCTTTTGCACTTTAAAGAGGAACTTCAAGACAGACTGCCTAGAAATGGTGCATTACCACCCAGAGCTAAGGAAGACAGTCTGGGTCAAAATGTGTTCGACCACACCAAACAGGATAATAAGCTAGCACTTTCAATTGAAGATGAAACTTTCTTAAAAATGATGGACAAAGAGGTCTACAAAGACAATTCACACAGCTGGGTTGCTCCATTGCCGTTCAGACAACCAAGGCAACAGCTTCCCAACAACCGCAAGCAAGCATTCAAAAGGTTTCAATCCCTCCAACGCCAATCTACCATCCCTGAACAATGGCACTACATGAACACCGAAGACAATCCGGCTGACCTGGCATCACAGTCGGTTCCAGCAGCAGGCCTCACACAGACAATGTGGTTCACTGGACCAGCCTTCCTGCGCAAGCAGTCTATTCAGCCAGGACTAACTCAGTCATTCCGCTTAGTGTCACCGGAGTCCAATGGAGAGGTCCGTCGAGTTGTGAAGAGTTACATAGCTGACCTGCAAAAGAAGGTTCTCAGCACAGAGCGCTTTGAAAGGTTCTTCACATTCGACACTCTCCAACAAGTCATAGCTCTTCTGATTCATATAGCAAGATCCTTCAAAGCTCCGACGGACAAGTGTAAGGGATGGCATGACTGTGACTTACCTCGCTCGGTGGATGAGCTTTCCCAAGCAAGAGAAATCATCATCAGAGCTGTTCAGAAGAATACGTTTGTGAAAGAATTTGAAGCTCTAGAGAGAGGAAAACAAGTTCAGTTGAACAGCTGCCTACGCTCCCTCAACCCGATCTTACAAGGTGACTACCTCTGCCTTGGAGGCAGACTGAAAAATGTAGACATGGTCATTGAACAAAAGAACCCAGTCATTCTCCCAAAAGGACACCACGTGTCCTTGCTTCTTACCAGATACCATCATGCCCACGTAAAGCATCAGGGCCGTCATCTAACAGAAGGTGCTATACGAGCTGCTGGGCTCTGGATCCTGGGAGGCAAGCGGCTTGTGAACTCAACTATTCACAAGTGCATCACCTGTCACAGACTTAGAGGTCGGATGCAGGAACAACAAATGGCAGATTTTCCCCCAGAGCGCCTTACAGCCTGTCCTCCCTTCATATATGTGGGCTTAGATGTTTTTGGGCCCTGGCACGTCTCCACAAGACGCACCAGAGGGATGCAACCTGAGAGCAAGTGCTGGGCAATACTATTCTGCTGCATGAGCTCTAGAGCAGTTCACATCAAGGTGATTACCTCAATGGACACCTCAAGCTGCATAAACGCTTTGAGGCGTTTCTTTGCCATAAGAGGACCAGCCAAACAACTGAGGTCAGACTGCGGCACAAATTTCAGTGGGGCCTGTAAAGAACTAGGGCTGAGTGCAGACCAACCGGACAACACGGTGCAGAGGTACCTGCAACAACAAGGATGCTCCTGGGTGTTTAACCCGCCTCATGCCTCACACATGGGGGTTCATGGGAGCGCTTCATTGGAGTAGCCCAAAGAATCCTGGATTCAATGCTCCGTGATCACAGCACTCGCTTAACTCATGAGGTTCTTGTACACTAATGGCAGAAGTGACCGCAATTCTAAATGCAAGACCACTAGTTCCAGTATCGAATGATCCAGAGAATACATACATCCTCACGCCACTGATGCTGTTAACACAGAAAGTCTGCGTCCCACCACCTCCAGGTGACTTCACAGACAGGGACCTCCTCACCAAGTAGTGGAGACAAGTACAAGCCTTATCCTACTTGTTCTGGAACCGTCGGAGACAAGCTTACCTATCGACCTTACAAAGCCGCAAGAAATGGACAACGTCACACCAGAACCTGCAAGATGGTGACATCAGCCTCCTCAAAGACAACCAAGCTGCTCGTAACAACTGGCCCTTGGCAGTGGTCAGGCTATTCCAGGAACAGTTGGAAGGGTCCGTAAGGTGGAAGGTGGAATTGAGGACCACAAACCAAGGACAATCAAAGACTTACCTTAGACCAGTGACCGAAACTGTTTTGCTTCTTCGAAAAGACTAATGTTTCAGTTGTAGTTCTTAGTTAAGTTTAATGTTCATGCTAGTGTAGTGACCTCACAGTGGTCAGGCGGGGAGTGTGTCGCCATTAAGGCGATTTATATACAAAAAAATCATATTTGGTTGTTTATTTATTTAACAAATACAAATCTTACAGGTTCCACACACATTTGATAATACTTTTTTTTAAGTGTTATAGTTTTTAGAACCAACTTTCCCCCAGTTACACCTGCAGGACTACCTCTGGCTTAGCTCATTTAGATATTTATATCTTGCTCATTTACTTTCTTTTTAGCAAATTTACTCCAGTAACATTGGATGGAGACTGTGTGTGAATATTCATGACCTTGTTTATCAAAATGTTTTTTAAATTGGATTTTGGTTTGGGCTTTGACTACATCACTCTAAACCATAGATTTCCTTTTATCTAAATCCTGCCATGGTAGCTTTGAATACATGTTTTAGACAATGTCTGGAAGCTGTAATTCTCCATAACTCCTGAATCTTTTTTACCTCTAGCAGGTTTTTTCCCCTGGATTGGCCTATATTTATTTACATATCTTCCCATAACCTACAAACAGCTTCCATGTCCTAGCAGATTAAAAGCATCCCATCAGCATGGTGTTGCTGCAGGGGTCTGATAAAAAATTAATTGAATGAGAAACCAATTTAATTAATTTTTTTTGTTTCTTTTAAATGTATTGATAGCAAATTCTGCTGCAGGGTACTGTCAATACTTAAACCGAAAATATTATCAATTACCCATTACATTTTAATTGGAGGTATTTTTGTGATTTTAAGGATTTTTATTTCATTGTCGTATTTCATTTACTGCAGTTGACTTTTGTTTGCTCAAATGGTGGGGATCTGGGGGGGGGGGATTAAAAAAAGTTGGGATACACTGATCTAAGTAACTTTGAGTAGATTTTAAATAAAAATCCTCACAGCCCTACCTCAGAAATTACATTTAGATTTTGCAACAACAAAATGAATCTTAAAATTGTATCATGTTGTCATATTAGTCTTAAGCCATAAATCTAGAAAAAAAAGGTTTTATTAACCTAAATATAGCAGAGTAGAGGATCCAGGGGAATTGATGATCTTTGAAACTTCAACCCAGTTGGATTTTAATAAAGGTTTCAGGGGGAGACAATGCCACTGATATAACGGTTTCATTCATTTTCATGCTATATATATATATATATATATATATATATATATATATATATATATATATATATATATATATATATATATATATCTTTAACAGGGGTGCTAACACATTTATTTGAATGCAGATTTCTAATTAAACCAAAGCCCTAAGAAAAAATTACGAAGTACGTAGAAACAACTATAAATTAATAAAAAACAAAGTAGGCTGAAGTGTATAGAAGTGGAGGAGGAATAAAACTTTAATGGGGCTGATGGGTTATATCAAGTAAATACAGCAGATACATTCACAAGGAATCAAAGGTTATAATGGAGATGTTTGGCCAACGATAGACAAATTATTTTGTAATTAGACCATCTACTATGTTTGTAGTGAAGACTGATTGCTGGTCCAATAAAACACCAGCTTGTATTTAGTGATGATGCTCTCAGACATGTAAGGAGGCTGTTTAAAATGACTGATCTCTGACATAGTTTTATAAAATGCGGTCTCTAAGTTGTTAGCATTTACTCACATGGGTGTTTCCAAGCCTGTCTTTTGTTCTACCTTCAGTCAGTCTGACACTTCCCAGAACACAATGTAGAGAATGTGTAGACCCTAAACAATAAGAGAGAAAAATAATCCAGAGTGGATTTGACAGCCTGAATCAGACCGACAATAATTTGCACTCAGCAGCCTACACTCCATGCCTTGAGGTTGGTTTGTTTTTTGTTTTTTTATATTTTTACAGCATGTCCTCTTAGGGCTTCTAGGAACCATCACCCCCGCTTATATTCAGAAGAGTCCGCTTGGTGCATTTCTTGAAGTTGAGAGCTCTGCTGGGATGTTAGCGCCCTGTGGAAACCACAAGCCATAACCACACATTCTCAGTGCTGCTGACTCCCAGTCTCACGCCCAGTTTAACACATATAAAATACAAGAAGGAGTGTTTTTTCTTTGCCTCCAACACGACATTTCCTCAGCCCCTCACACCATTTGCTATGTTGATTATAATTTACTTATGATTTACTAAACAAGAGCTTGTTTATTCAGTAAAACGTTTATATTAATCTTAATTATCTTTTAAAATTCCTTAGCTCCCTTTGATGTAAATAATAATAACAAAGGTCATTTACATTCTGTATATAGCTGGAATATTTTTAGCCTGGTTTCTTCTGCAGACTAATCTTTGTGTAACATGTAATTTGCATTGCATGTAGGCATACCACATATCTGCTTTTTTATACACAATCTCCTCCCAACCAAGCTTCTGTTCCTCAAAATCCACTGGAAATTGATTTTTTTTTACCAATCTAAATAACTTTGTGTTTATAAAAACAAAAAAACATTTAACACGCAGACATTAGGATTATTTGTTTTAAGTTCAACATCACTAAGCAGCTTGCTGAAGTCAAGACGATTGTTAAGGTTAGACACTTTGTGTGAGAGTTCCTTAAAATGAGATTAAACTTTTCTGTTTTCTTTTTCCTATGTCATTTAATTAAAGCCAGTTTGGTGTTAAAAGAATTGCATATGTCGAGCCGCTTGCTTGTGACATCTTTACTATTCCAGCTGTGTAATTTTTCATCAGCTCAGTAGGGTACTTTTTCAAACCACTGCCTTTTAAGCCCCTGCAGGGATTATGATTAAGGTTTAATGTTTATGCTTTTTTGTCTTTGCTGAAAATGGTCACCTCTTGCGATTTAAGTTTTCAAGCTTCCAGATTTTGTGTTCCTGTAATCGTCTTACCAAATGAGCGGAAAAATAAAATAAGCTGTAGCCCCTCGAACAAATAGACCTCAATTTTGGGTTCCAAATCCATCCCTTTTTGATTTTATCTACACCTGGACTCCTTGTCTGCAGCAGACTTAGAGAAAGGATGGCTAAAATTCACACTGTTTTAATGGTTAAGGCACAGACTATATATTTACATACTAACATGCCAAGGAAGTAGAGATGCATATATCTAATCAATTAAGGTTCCTGAATTATTAATCTTTCCTTACAGTTTGTGCTTTTGGTCCTGACTTTCATCAGGGTCATCACAGGACCAATTTTTCCTTTTGGTTGCAGGCTTTGGTCAGATGGTTCACCCTGAGGAAAAACTGCAGATGTAGTTCCACTTTTCCTATAATGAAGCCACATGCTGCGTGCTTTTAATCTTCACTATCATATGCTGAGTTTGTGTAAGAAGCAATGCATGCTGGGTAGTTTTTTCATCTAATTTTATACTGATTTTAATCTGACCAGTTAATGTAGAAACATAGTCGATCACTTTAGAGCTGTAGTTAATAACTCAGCTGTAAACAAGTAAAAGATAGACACATGTGCTTTCATCTTCGTGGATGGGTGTGAAAAAAAAAATACAGGTCATTTGGTAGGGAAAAGGACCATTTGAGCTGAACCTCCGTCTACAACTTTGTTTCATGTAGTTTGAACTTGTCATAAAACCCATATTGTGACAAACATCGGGAGCACACAGTTTGCCATTTTTGTGTCCTTTGTGTTTTTTCAGCATAATAACAGTGAACAAACACGTCGTTCTTTTCTCTTGAATACTGCTCATTATTGGATTTCTCATAAATGATCCTTTTCTTTTAAAGGCAGCATGACATTAAGTATCACTTCCACCTCTTCTTGACGGCAACAAAGAGTTCGGTACTGCTGGTGTGAAGTCAGCTTTATTAAAATTCTTCTTATAATTTCTTTTCCACTGACACCAAAACCACCGTCGAACTAAAGTACAACATAAACTTAAATGAGATGGTTTCATGAGTACAGAATGCCATAAACAATAATATAAATACATATAAACATACCTCGCTGGCTGACCCTTCCTTTTGAGGTAGAAATGAGAGATAAAGGACCTTTTAAACTAAAATTTCTCTGTAAAACTTCTTGCAAATGTCATGCCTTCATGCTGTGTGCATCCTTTTCTTCTAGTTTTTCAGCGAACATGCTAGATTCCACACTTCCTAAAGAAGCCTTTCAAAATAAGACTCATAACAAAAAATTGCATAATACAAAATAAAACATGTAAACCAAAAAAAATGGCAGTAAAACATTAAGGAGGCTGACTGATAAATTACTTTTTTTGGGCTGTTTGGCTGATTCATCCAATTGAGTCTTTAGTCATTGCACGTTTAGTAATGTGACTTGTATTTAGTCCTTTCAGCAATAATCCCCAATGCGCTGTAATTAACCCCCATGTTAATTCTTTTGTTGCCTTGATTAAAGCATCCTTTGTGGGGTCTCCTCTGTCCTGGTCAAACCTACTTATGGGGAAACATTTTCTTTTAATTTTACAATTCAAAAGCTTTAAACCGATTGAAAAAACAATCTTTCTTCAGATTGGTCCAACCTACACTTAAGGCCTGAGGTGAAATCTAATTAGTGTGACTTTAAATGTAATTTCTCAGCAATCAAAAGACAAAGATGTATAATGACCATTAATGTGTGGACCAGAATGACTTCATTAAAACTAAAAAAACTGATAAATTATGTGTGAGATGCTAATAGAGATGCCTACATTTTAAAGAGAAAGATAAAATATGTATAGATGACACACTTTTTTTTCATTAAAAGTGAGTCTTAGATTAAATATTAATTGATGAAATGTCATGAAGTTAATCTCAAAATAATCCCAATAAATTAAATAGAAAAATATTAAAACTCCTCCTTTTTGAGACAAAGTTGTTAAGACCTTTAACGCACATTTTTTAATCCACCGCTTAACCAGGGCTAACTATAAAATTATTATTCCTCTAACAATTCAACAGTTTCAAAATCTTGAGACATTTTTAATTCTTTCCAGTAGAATTTGCCATTTGTTTTAGATCTAAAAGTATGAATCCCTTCTGACAAAGCTGACGGTGAATACATGTTATGGCTTCTACAGTCATCACATTTTGAAACTGTCATAACACAGCACATTAGCAAAAATTTCTCACTGTCAAGCACAGTAGAGGAGGGATCATGATTGGGACATCGTCAAATAATGATTTCCTATATATGAGACCATCTGTTTAGCAGCTGAAGTTTAGATCAAATTAGACAAAATTGTACTTCTCCTAAACAAAGCCTGGCCAAAAGAAGTAAGGTTGAGGATAAGAAAATATTACTGTTTCTGTCCCTCATAAACTCTCATGTTTGCCAGATAATTAATCTCAATGCTTTTCTTAACTGGAAAAGTAAAGATCTACTACATTTGCTGTTGTCTATCTAGGTCTGAAATAATTTACTTTCATAGGCTGCCGCTTCTAGGTCCACAGTGACGTGTTCTCTTTGAGAAGTTCATAAGGTAATTCTTTATTGCCACAGCCTGCAGAGTAGTTCCCATGGAAACTAAACTACCAGTCAAAAGGACTATCCAAAGTAGCTGTGTTTCCTTCATCAAGCAAACACAGTACAGAAAAGTTTGAAAACTGCCACTGATTATTGCTCAGCAGCTTTAGGGCTATCACTAATTTACAACAGTATCTTCTACAGAATTTTGCTGAATTTCCCTCTCCCATTTTAGTCAATCTTATAGTTTTGTAACTTGTACCAGATGCTTTAGTTTTTTTTTTATCATAAGGGTATTAATACATTCAATAAAGCCAAACCTAAATGAAAAGGTATTTACAAATCTGTTTCACTTTCCTTATTTGCTCTAATTTTCTCACATACAGTATTTTGACAAGTCAAATTGTTCTGAAATGGGCCTGAAATGAAAATGTAAGCTACCTATTTAATACCCATTTAATACTCTCATGATTACTTAAGCTGTTTTTTTCTGCAACCGCACTTAATTGTGTTATAAGAGACAAAAAAGCTATTTTGTTTGTTAACTATCTTTATTCAATTTAACAAAATAGTTCAGCTGCAAGGTTTAATATTGATATTTCATCACACAAGAATGGTGAGAGTGTATAAGTAAAAGCTACAATGTTCAAAAAGACTGAGTGAACAAAAATAGTTTGGACGAAGAGTTATTTTTTGGATGAAAAAAAATCTCAAAAATCCTCTTCTTTAATTTTTTTAACCAAAGAAATGTAAAAAATTATGAATTTAATTAAGAGCCTTTTAGGCCTTCATAATACGATGTAGCTAATATACCATGTTAATATACCATCTCATTAGCCTCTTTATGATGAGTTAATGTGGTGTGGCTGATTGGACCTGTTTCTTAACCTTAACCTTTTGACCAAAGAATCAAAAACAGACTAAGAAGGATTTATCATCTTGCTTTGACTCTAATAAATGTTTGCTTTAGTTATAAATTCGTATATCCCTGTAAAATGCCATTGTTTTATTGCACAGCACTCATTAATCTGGGCTTTGCTTCGCTTAGTGCTTTTTTTCTTTTTATTTTTTCTTTGCATTAACAGATCTGGTCACAAAGCAGAGTAAAATAGGTCCAGACATCCAAACAAACAAACTAGGGAGAACATGGTTGCTGTACCATCTAAGCGGTCCCCAGTGTCAATATGTTTCTCTAAGCCAAAGAGGCAACCGTACAGGAGATATGTATTAATAAAGCTATAGCCAGCTAAAAGACACAGATCACAGACCAAATAAAGCCTTTTGTTTTTGTTCTGGGTGGATCCTGATGTGAATGATAGTAGATTCTAAGAAACTTTATAACCTTAAAACATTTATTTTTCCTCCCTTGTTTATAATTGTACCCCTCATTAGAAACATAGAGGAGAAGAATAGTAACGATAGACCATCTCCTATACATTACCATACTAATAGTCATAGAAGTTTGACATACACGTCTATCTGAGCAAACTGGAATATAATTGAAGTTTTTTTTTTAGTAACTCAATTTACTAGTTAAAATATATTACATGGAATAATTAGACCTGAGATACTTTAAAAAATATGATATATACAAAAAGACACCTAAATCCATATTTTACTTTAAAACAAAGCAAAATGTCACAAGAATTATTCTTGATTATGTTTACTTGGTTCTTTTTTAAACCTGAAAATAGTTTGCACTGGAAGCAATGAGAAGGTACATTGCTGGCGGTACTTACTCAAACATCAATGAACTTCTGCAGGTTTAGCTGTTGCTTCCAATAAACTCTAAAGTTCGTGTTGTATTCAGAGAGCTACTTGTGTCTTATCCTCCCTTGGTTTAGGTATGTTTACACTTTTTCTCACCTAATCTTGGGTTTTCCTCTTTTCACTTCTCTGTCAGAAAATGACTTGCATTTTTACTTCTCAAAATGCTTAAGTTTACTAAAAAATGGAACAACAAAAACAAAGTGTAAAACAGAGACATAAAATATAATAAGACCACAGGACCACATCATTTCATCAAAAAGCCGTTGTACACAACCAGTGCGAGCCACTGGGCTAGAAATGTGTAGTTATAGCATGTGACTTTTTTTTTCACAAGAGAAGATAATTAAATAAGAATAACAAAAAAGATTTATGATAGTAAATCTTAACTCCTGATTTAAGGTTCTCATTTTTTACAGGTACTTTAAATCTGACAAAGTAGAATTAAGGATACTTAGTACACCCACAGCTTTTTCTTTTTTGCTGCGGTTTATTCTAAGGAGCGTAGCTAATGCTATCACTTTGCAACTGACAGCAAAACAAACAGAAAAGTTCCACGAATCCAGAAGCCTGCAAAAAACAGACATGCTCAGATTCAGACTGGCACGCTCAGTGGTTGAGGGAACAGAGACAAGACCTGGTACCACGTTTTTTGTAGGACTCTAAACTGGTTTCCTCCTAGGAGCCGGGCCTATGGGATTAAAGCTTCCGCAGAGAAGGACCGAGAAATGATCAGAAGACAGGACAAACACTAAAATCCTCTCAGTCCCCTGCCAGGAAGGAGAACACGAGCCTTGGAACTAATTAAAACTAACGAAACATACAGGCATGAGACAAACAGAAAACAAACAACGATCTAGCCCTGATAGCTGGGCTGACCCCAATATAAAGCAGAAACAGCAGGTGAATAACATGAGTTTTAATTAAGAGCCGGGCAGAGTTAAGCAGGTGAATGACATGAACAACTAAGGTAAGCTATCAGGGCAGATCATGACACCATTATGTGCATAGCTTTAGAGTTTCCTTGATAGAATTAGTTTTACAGTCTGTTTCAAAGATCCTATTTGCATAATACAACTACAGGTACCAATCTGTGATGCTATTCAGTTCTTTTATTTAAAACGTTTAATTAAATTTCTTGAAGACCATCTAAAAAATAAGAAATGCTTAACTAACACTTGTGGATAATTGGTAAAGGGATGTAGACTTCAGAATATCTTTTGCTTGCAGCTTATTTTTGAGATGCGACACACAAAAGCAATTCCTATAGCCTCTGCTAGTTATCAAAGCAACAAAGTGCTTGATTGTTATACCAACGTATGAACAAATAAAAGCCAAATGAATGGACAATTTTGTAATCTTGTTTTGTGGTGAAAAGAAAACACAAACACAGGCAAACAGATTGACAATGCTCTCCAATTTCACATTGACACCCTTTGTAAAGAAAATTATTGTGCTCAGTGAAACACGTAATTGCATTCAAAGGTATTTCCCTCACATCTCAGTGAGCTGATAACCAGGTGACCCTGAGGGATCAAAAGAGGTCAAGTCTTTTTCCAATGGTTTCAAATCCCTCTAGAGGCCTCTACCATGGAAGCATTACGAGGGATATACTGGTTTAAAAAACTGCCCTGACTGATCTTATGAATGAAAATTTTATAGGTCTCTAGAGCCAACATATTTTTTAGTGCTGAGGTTAGTATGAATAGTGTGTAATCATGTTTTCATATGTTCTTAGGAACTTATTTAGAAAAAGTTTTTAATCTAAAAAAGTAAAGAGTGAAGACATGTATTTAATAGGGCACAATTCAGTAAATGGACAATTCAAAGTGTTTTACATGAATTAGATAATAAAATAGAAGAAAAATAAAAGCAGAAGAAAAATAAAAAAAATTGTAAACAAATAAAACAATCAGACCAATAAAATAAAACAGAATAAAGTTGAATTTCAACAGAGAAAGGCAACTCTAAACAAATGGGTTTTTAACTTTGACTTAAAAGAACTTGGCTTTCAGTACTTTTTCAGTCTTCCAGGAATTTGTTCCAGATAAGGGGATCATAGGAACCGTGTTTGGTTCTAGTTCTGAGCATACACAGTTATCAGGAACTA
Source organism: Cyprinodon diabolis (assembly GCA_030533445.1). Classification (NCBI taxonomy): domain Eukaryota; kingdom Metazoa; phylum Chordata; class Actinopteri; order Cyprinodontiformes; family Cyprinodontidae; genus Cyprinodon; species Cyprinodon diabolis. Next base: position 40,842,263 of record CM060065.1, on the reverse strand, counting down.
GAAGACCTGAGTGGTCTGGGATGTTGATACACTGACAACAAATCTGTTATGTATTAATGTGCTGAGTTGGGGAGTGGTGGCCTAGTGGTTAGAGCATTGCGCTTGTGTCTGAGAAGATTTCATGTACACGGTTCGATCCCCTCAGCCTGCACTCTGGGGCCCTGATCAAGACCCTTAACCCCAAACTGCTCCCCAAGGGTTAAATGTTTGCGATGGGTTAAATGCAGAGGTACATTTCTCCAATGTGCGATTAATAAAGTTCAATTATTATTATGATCCATTCAGTAATTTATAGACTAACAGAAGGATTTTAAAGTCTATTCTCTGAGCTACAGGGAGACAGTGAAAGGATTTCAGAACTGGGCTGATGTGCTCTACTTTCTTAGTTCTAGTGAGAACACGGGCAGTAGCACTGTTGCAGTACGTAGTCAATTCTACTAAAAATAAGTGCATGAATGAGTTTTTCTAGATCCTACTTGGACATTAGTCCTTTAAACCTTGAGATGTTGTTCAGGTGATAAAACGCTGATTTAGTAATTGCCTTTATGTGCCTCTGAAGCCTCAGGTCTGAGTCCATCATGACACCAAGATTAGAGCCATAATCACTGGTTTGTAGCTGTAGTAGCTGAAGCTGTGAGCTAACTCTGGATCTCTCCTCCTTTGTTCCAAAGATTACTACTTCAGTTTAGTTTTTATTCAGTTGGAAAAAATTGTTGCACATCAGCGGATTCATCTGTTCTAAGAATGTAGTCAGTGCTCTGATGGGTTCATTGTCACCTGGTGACATTGTGATGTAAAGCTCTGTGTTGTCTGCATAGTAATGGAAACTGATCTGGTTGTGTGCAATAATCTTCCTCGAGTCTCCCGCTGTGGTTCCTTAGCTCCAGAGGTGGGCACAGCTGACAAACTCTGGAGGAGTTATTGAGTTATTCTACATACTGATTCTGTCTCTTGGAATCTGATGAACTCAGGGATGCTGAGGGCTTTCCATCCATCCATCCATCCATCCATCCATCCATCCATCCATCCATGCATCCATCCATCCATCCATCCATCCATCCATCCATCCATCCATCCATCCATCCATCCATCCATCCATCCATCCATCCATCCATCCATCCATCCATCCATCCATCTTCCTCCGCTTATCCGGGGTCGAGTCACGGGGGCAGCAGCTTAAGAAGGGAGAACCAGACTTCCCTCTCCCCAGCCACTTCTTCCAGCTCTTCAGGAGGAACCCCAAGGCGTTCCCAGGCCAGCCGAGAAACATAGTCTCTCAAGCGTGTCCTGGGTCTTCCCTGGGGCCTCCCCCTGGTGAGGGCTTTGTTCCACTTAAAAAACAAACCCAAAACTGCAAGCCGCTTCATAAATCACTGTTCGCCATGATGAGATGAAACCAACAACCAGACTCAATGACATAGAAGCCTTTCACTGGCCGTGCAAATTTGCATGCGGCACAATTGCTTTTGCAGGCCAGGTAAATTTCAAGGCGGGCAAAAGCATGTGAAACTGGTGAAATTTTCACAGGTTTTGTGTTCAGTGTGAACGTGCCTTAAAACTGCCAAAACAATGTTAAATCACATTTAAATACATTAAATTAAAATGAATCTGTTATGTTCTGCTGTAATGTCAGTAGCTGCATATGTGGTCCAAGCTTTTTCTTTTTTTTTTTTTTTTTTACATTTGTATTACTTTTCTCTTTTTCTTTACTTTTTTTGCAAGACAAAAACAAACAACCTTTGCCCAAATACAGTAACACCTCAGTCCTGACATCTTCCGGCAGTGACGTCACGTTGCAATAAGCCTAGCGCCATTCTCTCCGCTTTACAAGCAAAATCAATGGCAGCTACTAGACACATCTGCAATCAACAACAATTATTTAAGATTTGAAGAGGACTTCACCATTGAAATTTGCATGTGCATAGCAGTTGGATGTTGTAATATATTGGGTAAAAGTGAAAAAAAAAAAAGTTATTTCACCTTTCCAATTCATGATCCACCATGGGTTCGTCGTTGGATTGCCAACTTGAAGAGGGAGGATTGCCATCGAACTTCTGGTCAGAGAAAAAAACACATCATTAGTCTGTTCCTCTCTGCTTTACATAGTGCACTGGTTGTTGCCATTATGGATAGTGACAAACACTAGATGCAACATTGGAACTTGCTCAACAGCCGATACTGCACCCCAATGTCACAAACCGGCTATGTGCTTTGACAAACATGGATGTCTCTGGTAAAGCAAATTCAAATTAAATTACTCTTAATTAAAAACACTTATCATTTATTGAAAAGTATGTAACAATTTCTTACTTAAAGTACTTTCAGAAGTTTGTATTCTGAATGTGACTGAACTTTTCCTTTAAAAAGCTAGAAATATATATATATATATATATATATATATATATAAAAGACTAGATCAGAATACACTTGCATGAGATCCACAAAAAAAATCACAGACATGGAAAAATTTCCAGTACCAACCACCCCTTTGGGCTAGATCTTCTAGTAGATGATGCCCATCTGTAGCTATTATTCTCGCCAAGTAACCCCCTGCTCTCAAACTGAATCTAAGCCTGTCTGTCCCCAATACAAACGGATATGATTTCAACTAAACTAGACTCAGATGAATTTATTGTTCATTTTCACCATTCAGTTCGTCCAACACATAAAAACTGCTAAAATAATTTCCTCTTTGATTGCCTAACAAAGAAAATCTGTGTTTTTTCACAGAGCTGACTTTTTTTTTTCTCAGTGATGCAGGACATGTATAACCATTTCCTCTGGCTACCAGTGGCTACCATCAGCGCTGAGTTTTGTTAAAATGATTTTGCTCCTTGAAAAAAAATAACCTTTCAGCTAATGAGGACTACATTGTTTATCTCCTATGTTCAAAACCGTTTTATTGTTAAAAATTTTCAATGAACAATCAAAGATAAAATGTGAGAGACATTTTTTCTTGGGAATTCAGAATTGCATTTATCTTTAATACTGAGTTGGTAAAGAAAAACAACATATTAATTGTTTTAGCCCATTGTGTAAGAGGATTATATTTACCCATGTGGGTAAGATCAACAAAGAAAAAAGGGAAACATATCCTTGCCACTTAAGAGACTCACATGTGATTGTTATTGTCTTGTAAAACCTTTTGTCTTGCAGTAATACTCTTATTAGTTGACACTAACAATGCTGCTGATGGATGAGACCAGTTAGTGAAACCCAACAGCCCACCAGACTGTTATCCACTTAGAAAAAAAAGTGCAGAGATAGTGAAGCAACCCTACGCTCAGGTGTTAGAAAAAGAAAATAGTCCGAGTTTTGATTGCATGCATCTTTCAGTGTGAGGACCTGGCTGATGCATTTTGCTACTTTGCTACTGATACTTGCAGCCTGATCAATAGGAGAAACATGGTCTTTATGTGACTATCTATGCATTCTGGTTTCTTTATGAAGTCATGAAGGCATTCAAGTTTCTAGCTTTGAATGACAAGATCTTTTTTTTAGCAATGGTGAGAATTATGCATATTTCATAAGAACTGGTGGTCAGCTGCAAAGGTGACAGTGTTGCAGTTGGATTTGGTTTTAAATTTTTATGAGTACTTTTCTTCACTGGATTCAGAAACAAAACTGTTTGGGAGCTGCCTGTGTAAGATGATGCACATACAGAAATAAATAAAAACAAATATTTAAAGAACAGAGAATAGTTGCTCTTTTGTGCAGTGGGTCAACAATAAATGTGGACATCCTTGTGTAATCATCTGAAAGAATATAATTGTTACTTTGCAGACGATGCTAAAAACATGCAGGTTTATCAACCATAAACCAAAAAAATACTTGTACTTCAAATGAGAGTATGAGGGTATATGCAAAGTATGTACATAAATTATTCACACACCCTGGCAGATTTAGGTTGAAATTAAGCATCTAATATAGACCACTTTCTATTTTTTTTAGCCAAAAATTAATAGTTTGGGGTTGTTCATACAGAGCCCCAAACTAAATATGTGGACAGAGTTTAAGATTAGAGTGATGCCAATGATGCCTTTGACCCTGGAAATCCTGAATCTCATCACCAAAGTAAGGTACTAAAATTCCAGTAGAAAAATCCAAATAACTGGTCAACTGTTAGGTTTTAGTAGCTATAATACCAGAGTGGATTTTTAATGATTGCTAAAATGGGTATAAATTATTTTCCACATCTTGCTCTGATAAGATCTAATTATAAGCAGATATATTAATATTTAAACACTTCACCATATAACTAACATTTATTTTATTTATAGATATTTATTTATTTATTGTCTTCACTAAACTTTGAATATTGTTCTGAGAAATCATGAGGATCTATGATTCTAACTTTAACAGACAGCCGTAGCTTGACTCCTCTCAGTCTGCCAGGTCCAGTGAAACCACATCTCGTTGCCCTTGGGACTCAGACTGCAGCTAGTTTTATTGTCTCCCGTTTTAAACTCTATCAGGCCCCTTGGGAAAACAGAAGAGACAAGGATCCTTGAGGAGAGGCGGAGCTCACACATCCACATCTCTACACACCGACTCCAAAGGAGTGCATCAATCGATGCAGCGTGGTCCGCTTTCTTTCATGCAGGCACCTGGGACATTATCACTGTTTATCTCTCTGCTGTTGACTTTCTCTTGAATCAAGCAGGCCTGCCTACACACAGCCACCTTTCAGAGCACGACTGATGAGATTACTCGCTGGGGGATCCCAGCTGCTTATGATTTGATGTGATTCTTTTGTAGATCTAACAATGACATCAGTTGTGTTTCTGTGGGTCTGCGTTAAAGAAAATGAAACACTATGCTTGTAAAAAATTGATCATTATCAATATAGAGTCATATCAAAAAAATGATGACTGGCAAATGTAAATGATTTGATTTTGTACATTACGCAAACATTTTTCTAAATTACTGCATTCAGCCTTTAGTTTACACCTCATTAAGCTTGAATTTCTGTGCAAAGCAGTCATCATTCACTGACAGTGAAGAGATTCAAAGAATGCAAGATACCAATGAATTTGACTGCATGCTGAGACGTTTGGTCTCATTTTGCAGAACACCAACATTTAAAGACAGAAGTGTGAAGTCTCTATTTTAGTTAAATTGAAGGTGGAGTTTATATTGTATTTTGTAAATGATGCATAAATACATACTGATATATACAATAGAATGATCTTTTGTTCAGGTCTTTCTATCTATAAACAGAATAGATTTTCTTTTAGAGTAAACACTGAAGTATGAAGTGGCATCTGCCCTATCAGCTGGAAAAGCTGCTGGGATTTCTTCTTCACTATGTGGTGGTGACCAATAACATCCTTTTATCAGAGAACTCCCACATGGAAGTAAACTTTAACTCCTTTTATTCCAAATATTGCAAGAAGATGGTTACTGAGGCCAAGCTCATGCCAGATAACATGGTTGTTGCAGAATACACAAAAAGCTTTTAATTATGAAAACATTACATTTTTATAAAAGCTGACCATAGTGCCACAAGGGGTGTATACTTCCTTACATGAAGTTATTAGAAATATGTGTTCCTGGAATGATTTTTATCGTGTAATAGCAGCGGTTCAAACCTTAATCTAAGTGCTGATGCAGCATTCTTATCAATCTGGGCCCAGAATGTTTCATTATCAAACCCAATCCCAGGAAGATTAACTGTCTCAGACATTGTGTCTCCATTACCTGCAGTATCTTTCCATTCTAACTGCTTTCCCCCAGTCTTACAAGGCTCACTGCCATTTAACCTTGAAGTGAATGAAAATGATGTTTTAATCAATATCAAAATTGACCCCAAAGTATTTCTTGTTTCAACTAATGTGACTTTTGAATGAGATTAAATACGGTAAAGACTTAGTACATTTACCTTCTGCTGTATAGTATGAGAGAAAATGATCTTTAATAATAGGGTCAATAATTAAGTCTGGATATCAATTTGATCATCAAGAATCGATTATATATTTTTAGAAGATTTAGAATCAATTCATTTTGTTTCAGTTCAATTTGATATTTAATTGCTGATTTTAATGTTTTTTTTATTTTAAATATATGTATAGTGAAGATCATCATAATAAGTTGTCCTCCTAATTGTCAATCATTCTGCTAATATGTTTAAGTAAGGGTGTCCTACATGCTCGTCCCCATTGTCACTTGACATAGTGGAAAAATGACAAATCTTCTTTTGAAAAGTAAGCTTGTGTGAGTGATGCAAAAAGCAACTTTTAAGCAGAGCATGCACAAGGAGAAATGGGCTTGTGCATGCTCTCGCACTCAGTTAATAGACATTCCCTCTTGGGAGCAGGTTTTTTTTAAAGTGGAGAAGGCAGCTGTTATACCTTTAAGCAGTACCCTTAATTGTATGATAATATAGTTGTGCAACATATTGATAATAGTATTAAAATAACATTTAAAATAGAATTATTAAAGTAACTGGTATAAAACGGTGGCTGTAAAGATTAAATTATCTTCATTTACAGAGTTTTACATGTCCATGAGGACTTCTTCATAGAGATGTTAGACACCATAGTAAAATTAGGTAATCCTGCTTTCATCAGGTGCCTGAAAATGTCATTTTCAACAATTGAATATGGCAGCATATGTATGCAAATTAGGGCTGTGATTGTCTATTCGAGTTTTGGAAACATGCAGAATTGGCTAGTAGTTGTAATGTTTGCTGGAGTTTTATCTGTCAAAGCCCAGAAGAGGTTTGGTTTAAACTTGAAAAGGAAACTGAGCTGCCCATCACATTGTCTGCAGCTTTTATACTCATAACAACATGTGATTCCTGAGGTTGGTTGTACTTCCACAATATCTCACTATCTACTCGACACTTGCTTTTCTTTTGTAAACCTCTAAATCCAACTTTTTGACACAAAGTTTTTTTTTTTGGCCAATTACTGCCACCGACTGGAATGGAGCCCCAAGTGCTGGCAAACACATTAACGCTTACAATGGAAAATGTACGATAAAAATCTTTTTTTGTCTTGTTATACGAATCGATCTGAAGGAATTTATGTGAGAATTGAATAAGAAGTGAACAACTGTTTAACACAGCCCTAACAATAATAATATAAAATATTACTCTAAGCTAACCCTTAACAGTGGGTGGAGCTGTAAGTTATCAAGATGTCCAGTGTATGTCCAGTGTTTGTAATTTAATTGCTGCTGATAGTAAATTTATATAAATACCAATTATGCACTATTATAATATATATATATACCACATTATGCCCTAGTACTGATCGAAATGAATGAGATTAATGTAACCTATACAGATCAGTGTTACTTAAACTTGAGTAAAAGTGCCTCTGCTTGGTTTTTTGGTTGGTACCTAGAAGCAGTAGCCGAGTAAACCAGCCCCACCCTCCAGCGGCCAAAATCTTTTTTGCCTGCACATTTAGTCTGGTTTATTAGGCTATAGAAGAAGTTTATTATTTGAGAACTACACAGAAACAAATAACCTTTAATTAAGACCTAAGACTCTATGCTTGCAATTGCATTCTTTATGATTCATAAATACACACTTCAGATTTAGGTGAAGCAATATAACGGACAGCTCTAGAAAAGTCATTCAAAATGTATATCCTAATACTACTTGTGTTAAATGTTTTTATGAAAGTATTTTTCTTGGTTAAATTCTCAATTAATTTTCAGTTCTGCACACATACACCAAGGCTAATTTGTTATGTGAATAAAGTCATAAGACCATAAAATAAAAATGGCTAAATGCTTTACTTTTAACAAAGTAATGATCTTCAATGAAGCATGTTAATTTTTCGTTTAAAAAGAGGTTGTTATTCTAATGGAAGCAATAATTTTAATTTTTTAATCCTTTTGTTATATAAAAAAAAATCCATATACAATGCAAGTAGCTGATTTCCACAACATCTCCAATAATACATTATCATATCTGAAGGAAGGTGCCAAAGATAAATATTCAGACATAATTCACCCCGTTGCAGTTGTGAATATTTATGCTGTTTGTTTAGAATTAAGATCGAAACTTGGAGTGGAACAATTACTTTATTTTTGAGATGATATTGACTCTCCATGGTGTACACAACCTAGAATACGATGAATTTAAAACAGTTTATGCAAATCTTTTTCTTATAATATGTGCAAATAATAAAAAAATAATAAATATTAGAAATAAAGTATTTGAAAAAATAAAAAAAGGTACATGAGTGGATAAATGCATCCATCCTTGAACAAATGCTTTGTTTTTGCAGCCTTTGATTGATTTTTAGCATCCAGTCTTCTTTGGTAAGAGTCTTATCAGGACACCACACCTTGACTCTGCCTGGCGGGGGTTCTCTAAATCTGTTAGATTTATGACAAAAAGGTTACACATTCATGTAGATGTGAAAAACATTCAATGCATTAAAAAAGTGCTGCCAGATATTGTAAATAGTCACTATTTAGTCCTAAAGTACAAAAGTTTACTTTTGCGACTCTGCTCATCGTCTTGACCTGCTGTCATGCATGCTAAGTGTAATACTTAGACATTTTACTTCAAAGTTCTATTTGATCATTTAACGCTTAATCTTTAGATTTAAGATTTACCTATTAGTCAAAGATCATGTGCTTGGAGAAAAGCAAAACAGCTCAGTGTTATTAATATTAAAGGTGAAACGTGTTTTATTAAACCTTCCAACAGACTCTAATAAGCATTGTAACTTTATAGGATTATTGCCCAAGCAGTTTTTAGGCCAAATCATGTTCTCAGTAAGGATTATGGGGATTTTAGTTGGGTATAGATGTTTTGTGTGTTAAATATATATATATATATATATATATATATATATATATAAAACTGCTTGGGCAATAATCCTATAAAGTTACAATGCTTATTAGAGTCTGTTATATATATATATATATATATATATATATATATATATATATATATATATAACAGACTCTAATAAGCATTGTAACTTTATAGGATTATTGCCCAAGCAGTTTTTAGGCCAAATCATGTTCTCAGTAAGGATTATGGGGATTTTAGTTGGGTATAGATGTTTTGTGTGTTAAATATATATATATATATATAAAACTGCTTGGGCAATAATCCTATAAAGTTACAATGCTTATTAGAGTCTGTTATATATATATATATATATATATATATATATATATATATATATATATATATATATATATATATATATATATATATATATATATATATCTTGTAGAGGTGGAGACCTATGGAGAATACAGAAAATTTTTGTCTCATGTACAACAATAGCGGGACTTTTCTTCTGCCACCTCGGTGTGTCTTCTGTCCTCCTGGCACCTTCCTTAAACAGCTTCACTGAGGATAAAATGGGCTTTGTAACTTTTTTCCGTTTAAAAATTGCTTTTCAAAAACTGCTTGGTTTGCCTTTTTCTGAATGTTGCTTTACAAATAAGCGTACAGTACCTTGCTTTAGTCTTGCCTTTTTATTGGGTCCGGAGAGATTTCCAGTAATGTAGCTATAGTTTACCTAACAGGCACAAGCTTTTTTGCACCCTTCCCTGACATTTTTGTACAAGGTGATCCTTTGATCTTTTATAACCTGTCGACAAACTATGTCTTTATCTGAAGGATGCAAATGAGAAAATTTCATGAAAATCCTTCAAGGACAGCTGGAATTCATTTTAGGTTAATCAGATTCAGATGATTGATGGCAGGTATGAACTCACAAAGGTTGAATGCTGGAATCAAATCAAAAGAAGAAAGTTTGTGCAATTCAACCAGGTTAATGTGTCTTTTAGTTTATTGTTTCCTTGAATAAATGCTTTGCTATCACTAGAATTGTACATGGAAAATGCCACATTACAAGTGCAAACACATTTGAAAAGATTTATTAAGGTTTTGGGGTTTTTTTAGCACAGAAAACTAGCATTTGAACAGAGGTGTGTCAAATTTTTCAGCAACACTGAAAGCTGATATAGTTATTTGTATTACTGAGGTATTAAATGTCAAATGCATGGTTGTGCCTGTATAATGGATGGCATATAGATAGCTTCCCCTTGCTGTTTCTTTTACCCCAGATGGATTTTTCCTCCTCCTCATGTCAATAAATATCCTTATGTCCAAATCCTATCTCTCTGTTCATGAGCAGATTTGACCGACAAGCAGAGTGAAAACCTTTTTGCTTGAAGGGATTACTGTTGCAGCTGAATGCAAATAGATATAAGGCATATGCATACATTATGTTTGCAGGGGCATGGTTTTCCTGTCACCTCTTCAAAGGGTAACGAGATCAGGATCGGTCATGAGGCTACCAGCTCCACGTGTTGGAGGAGGATTTGAAATCTTTATGGAAATTGATAGTTGGAGACATTCTAATTTTATGCTGGGTCTGAAATATATTTTTTTCCAGACATGTTGGCAGTCTTTCCCTTTTATTTATTTATGCCGCATCTGGGTATGTTTTTATTCAACTTGCAAATTGTGGAAAAAAGGCATACTAAAGTCTGAGAATTAGTTTGTTTGCTTTTGCAGGATCATCATCCAGAGGTAATTATATTAAATGGAGTGGACTAATGGGAGCAGTAAATAATTGAGCAGTCATCCACAGCTTATCTTTTTAACAGCTTGGTTGTGTTAATCACTACGCTTCTTTTATTATTTACACACAAAGTGACAGGTTTTTGCAATTAACCTGGAGCACTCCATGCATCGAAGGGATTTGTCACATCTCCTCCTGTAATGTATTCATTTGATGCAACCCACTGCTCCTGCTCTCCACTGTGAGTAATTTTCTGAAGGTTACTTCTAAGTGTGAGGCAAGAATTTTAAACCTTGGATATTTTAATAAGGCTTTAATTTTAGTCCCACTTTTAGCTGATTAAATTTGTTAGATTTCCCAATAACTTTATACAATAGCACCTTGTGTTGGGATCCTGAGGCTTACCCACCAGAGGGCGCCGAGGATCCTCTTCTGTTTTTATTTGTTTTCTGTTAGGTCTGGGATTGCTGTTAGGATCTGGAGAGTTACCATCTGTCTTCAGCAGAGAGCTCTGTGGGTCTCCTGGGCTGGAGCTTCCAGCACACCTGAAGCTCATCAGCCCATCAGGAGACTTTCCTTCATAAGCAGCAGTCAGACCTTCCTTCGACGCCGCAGTGTTGACCAAGTTTGGTTTGAAAACCCAAGCCTCTGTTTATCCAGTGAATTTCAGTAGACTCTAGAGAGAAACTGAATTCTAACCTGCCTCTATCTTCTCTACTCACAGAAAGCCTGACCAAAGTCTGAAGCTCTGGATGAGCCTTACCTGGAAACCTGCCTGCCTGACCAAGGAAGCCAAACCAGAAGGTCTCAGTCTGGATTCCTCCTTCAGCTCTCAGGGAAGAGCTGGGAAGCTAAATCTGAAGATCTCAGTCTGGATTCCTCCTTCAGCTCTCAGGTAAGAGATAGGAAGCTAAACCTGAAGATCTCAGTCTGGATTCCTCCTTCAGCTCTCAGGGGAGAGCTGGGAAGCTAAACCTGAAGATCTCAGTCTGGATTCCTCCCTCAGCTCTCAGGGAAGAGCTAGGAACAAAACTCACGCCTAAGACTCACTAGCCAGAAGCTAGACGCTGCTGCTGCTGAGCTCTCTGCTACTCCCACAATCTCTGGACCCAACTGGTTCCCCATCCCAAGGATCTGTCTGAACCTCTTCAAGGTACTTTCAGAATTTACTCTCTCGTCAAACCATCTAACTGCCTGACTAACCAAACTCTCATCCCCTCAGATATCTGTGAAACCTGTCCCGGACCTGTACCAGAACCTGTCCATATTAATCTGTGTGTCTTCCCCTTAATAAATAATGTTAAACTTTCCTCAGTCTCCAGTCTGGTGTTCTGCATGTGGGTTAACTCCATTAGCCAATCATGACACCTTGCCTGTCTTCTTTGAACAGCTTCAGCTGTAAGCACAGAGGCCTCTTGCTGGCTTGTTAAACCACAAAGGACATGTTCCTCCCTAACCTAGAGGGAAACTTTACTGGACGAAGGCAACACTTCTTTTTTCTACCCTTACAACGAGATGCTGACAAAGTATTGCTGCCTCCAGCCACCTGAGCTGGCCTCCCACTGACACTGCCTTCAACACCAATTTTTTTTTCTTCACCCTCTGCTGTGGATTACCAGGGGAGGTCTAGACTTAAATCAAACTAGAGGAGAAAAGTCAATAAAGTCTTTGCTGAGAGTCAAACAGTGGAGCGGATTACATACAGTATATTATGCAACAATTTGGTGATTATCTGTCTATTTACTAACAAGACTGAAGATAAATCAGAATTTCTATAAATATAACATTAAAAAATGTAGAGCTCTGGGCAAAGACCTCAGATCATAGCACCTATGATGATATGTATGTAAATCTTATAAGATAGGTGGATCAAGAAAAGACGATGTAATGTGTTCAGATTTGATCAATTTAAAAACAAGAATAGGTCCAGCGGTGGAGTGTCATGATGCGATGGTTTTACTAGCCCAAATGCAGACTCACAGACACAGAGGGAGGATTAAAAAGTCCAATTTTTATTGGAAACCACAGGGTTCTGCAGGTTCTTAGGTTCAGACAGGCATGGTGGCATAGAAAGGACAACGATCCAGCTCAGAGGGGAGGTCACACTCAGCTTATATAGGGAAAGTTTCCTTAATCAGCAGAATGGAAAACAGCTGTCCATGCTGGGTCCAAGCTCCCCAGGCATGGATCCATGCGCCCTCTGGTGGGCAAAGCCCTGGATCCTAACAGTACCCCCCCCTCAAGGGCGGATTCCAGACGCCCCAAAAAAAAAAAAAACAACTCGCCCATGGAGGGCGGAGTGCGAAGGGCGAACCAGGGATGCCAGGAAGAGTCTCAGGTGACCGGCCATGGAACCGGCAGCAGAGCAGAGTCTCAGAAGCTGCAGGGGCCTTAGAGGAGGGCGTCACCTCCGCTTCAGCAGGAAGCACCGGGAGAAACACTGTCTCCGCTTCAGCAAGAAGCCCCGAAAAGGACGCCGTCTCCGCTCCCGCTGCTCAGCAACAGGCTCAAACAGGTACGCCCACTACGGCTCCACATCCAGAGCAGAGGAAGCCGCCGACTGCGGCTCCGCAACCGGAACAGAGAAAGCCACCGACTGTGGCTCCACCTCAGGAACAGAGGGAACCACCGATTGTGGCTCCACCTCAGGAACAGAGGGAACCACCGATTGCGGCTCCACATCCGGAGTCTCTGAAAGACGCAGAGCAGGCTCAGGGGTCTCCAGACGGCACAGAGCGGGCTCAGGGGTCTCCAGACGGCACAGAGCGGGCTCTCCAGGAGCACGTAGAAGGAGTCTGCTGGGCTAGTCTGTTGGCTGGATCGTTCTGTCATGATGCGATGGTTTTACTAGCCCAAATGCAGACTCACAGACACAGAGGGAGGATTAAAAAGTCCAATTTTTATTGGAAACCACAGGGTTCTGCAGGTTCAGACAGGCATGGTGGCACAGAAGGGACAACGATCCAGCTCAGAGGGGAGGTCACACTTAGCTTATATAGGGAAAGTTTCCTTAATCAGCAGAATGGAAAACAGCTGTCCATGCTGGGTCCAAGCTCCCCAGGCATGGATCCATGGTGCCCTCTGGTGGGCAAAGCCCTGGATCCTAACATGGAGACTCTTGTGTATCAAAAAAAAAAAAAGGACTTCAGGCCTGACTTCACTAGTCAAGTCTTTGGTGTCACCATAATATTTCACTTTGAGACAGGCTTTTGTTTTTTTGTCTTTTTTGTTCAGAAGAGTTCTGGGTCCTGAAACTCTCCTGTGAATGCCACTTTTATCTAGTGTCCTTCTTGATGTTGGCAGGTGAAGCCTGTAGTACTTCTGGGGTTGTTTTCCAGCCTCCTAGAGGGGTTTCCATTGTAGTAATTTTGGTAAGCCTCCTACTATATAATCATATTTTCTCAATTAATGTGTACTTGTTTTGCTAGACTGTCAAAGCCTTAGCAATGCCTTTTTAACTTTCCTAATTCAGCAGATATTTTTTCTTAAACTTAAGATAATATATAATGTGTAGATAATGTTGATATGTGTGTTGATAGAGAATATCCTACTTCATGTTGTCGTAGAGAATCTCTTAAAGTGATTTCTTAATTACAGAGATTCAGTAATTAGACTTGGATGTACTGAAATTAAACCATACATTTTAGTCATGAAGGTTGTTTCATTAAAAAATATATTATTAATATTGACATCTAACCAATTTAGATTCTTTTCATTTTTTAAATCGAATCATGCTATGTTCTCCCGAAAGAACATAGTGCCATTCCAACCAAAATAGTTAAACTTTAAAGGTCAGTTGATTTGTTTTAGTCATGTGGGTAAACCTTTTAGTTATTACTTGCTTTGAATTTTCTTTTAAATACATCTACTTGAAGTAGGATAGTATTGGAATTTATTGTCAAAGATGAATGAGAATTTCTGTCTACCTCAATGGAGATACTTGTAGGTTCTTATAAAACCTATTATTCAGGAATGATTGATATAGAAATATTTAAATCAAGACATTGTCAGGGTTTGGTTGTGGTAGAGGACCCAAATGCAGAGAGGCTGAGGAGATTTCTTGGGAGTTTAATGGGGCAAAAACAGTAACAAAGGCAGGAATGCAAAAATCCAACTAATAATCAAAAGCAAACCAGAACTATGGAGACATCTGGGGAAAACCAAACACGAGGAGCCAGGGAGAGACGAGGAACGTGGACAACAGCATGGGAGGACAGCAAAGACAAGGAACCAACAAAGAGTTAGAGCAGAGGGAGAGCATATATAGCAGAGAGAGACAAAGGGAGGGCTAACGAGCAGACAAGGAACAGGTGTGAGAGGAGACAACGAGGGAGCCAAGGGGAAAGGAACACACACGAGGGCAAAAGAGGACAACAGAAAAACATGAGAACTAATATAAATCTAGAAATACAACAAAACTGGAATTAGGCCAATAAATCTAGAAAACAAGGAGCAAAGAGAACAGCAGAACCAAGACCATGACAGTGCCCCCCACTTAAGGGTGGATCCCAGATGCCCAAAATGTCCAGAAACAAAAAATAACCCACCCTGGGTGGGCGGAGGGGGAACCAGGAAGGAGGGCACGAAATACAAAACCAAACGCAGAGTCCAAACAAAAACCAAAACAACCCACCCAAGGTGGGCGAGGGCAAACAAAGTCTCTGGAGGGCGGCCGTGTGGCCCGAGGCCAGGAAGAGTCTCTGGAGGGCGGCCGTGGGGCCCGAGGCGAGGCAGAAGCTCAGGAGGCCGGCCGCGGGGCCCGAGGTGAGGCAGAAGCTCAGGAGGACGTCGACGGCGACGCCATCTCTTACGAAGGAGGCTCTCTGGAGGAGGCCGACGGCGAAAGAGGGCCTCTGGAGGAGGAGGGCCCCAGGAGGAGGCCGGCGGCGACGCCGTCCCTGAAGGAGGAGGGCCCCAGGAGGAGGCGACTCAGACGCAGCTGCAGGAACAGACTCAGAGGGGGCCGCCCACAGCGGCTCAGGAACAGACTCAGAGGGGGCCGCCCACTGCGGCTCAGGAACAGACTTATAGGGGGCCGCCCACTGCGGCACTGACACAGCCTCAGAGGAGGCTTGGAGCGCCCGCTGAGGGGCCGAGGAGGCTTGGAGCGCCCGCTGAGGGGCCGTGGAGGCTTGGAGCGCCCGCTGAGGGGCCGTGGAGGCTTGGAGCGCCCGCTGAGGGGCGGTGGAGGCTTGGAGCGCCCGCTTAACTTTATTTCAGAGAGCCTTTTATTAGTCTGCTCAGGGAAACCAAGATGACTCTGAGCGGGCTCAGGGGTCTCAGGCGCTAGGCTAAACGGCCCGCTAATGGGCTCAGGAGTCTCTTGCGCTAGGCTAAACTCCCCGCTGATGGGCTCAGGAGTCTCTGGCGCTGGGGAAACCGGCCCTCTAATGGGCTCTGGAGCTAGGGAAACCGGCCCTCTAATGGGCTCTGGAGCTAGGGAAACCGGCCCTCTAATGGGCTCTGGAGCTGGGGAAACCGGCCCTCTAATGGGCTCTGGAGCTGGGGAAACCGGCCCTCTAATGGGCTCTGGAGCTGGGGAAACCGGCCCTCTAATGGGCTCTGGAGCTAGGGAAACCGGCCCTCTAATGGGCTCTGGAGCTAGGGAAACCGGCCCTCTAATGGGCTCTGGAGCTGGGGAAACCGGCCCTCTAATGAGCTCTGGAGCTGGGGAAACCGGCCCTCTAATGGGCTCTGGAGCTGGGGAAACCGGCCCGCTAAAGGGCTCTGGAGCTGGGGAAACCGGCCCGCTAAAGGGCTTGGGATGTGCTGGCTGACAGGGAACTGATGGAGGTGGAAGGAAAGGGAATAGATCCTCCCTTTGCCCATAAAAGTAGTCCCATAACTCGGACTCCTCAATATGTGGTGCTCTGACTGCAGTGGGTGTAATCATGGTGACTGAATTTAAACCTCTAACTCGAGGAGCTAACTGCTGGTCATGGAGGTGACGGCCAAGGCCATAGGGGAAACTGACCTGAAGAAGAGTGGGATTGAAGCAGGCGTCAGGCTGACCCGCCGGAGAGGGAGTGGAGGCGTCAGGCTGACCCGCCGGAGAGGGAGTGGAGGCGTCAGGCTGACCCGCCGGAGAGGGAGTGGAGGCGTCAGGCTGAGTGGTGGCGTCAGGCTGACCCGCCGGAGAGGGAATGGATTTCTTCCCCCGGCGGCGCTTACGCCTGGAGGAGGCTGACGGCATGGGGGGACCAACAACTGGTGAAGGTGGAGGAACCGGACTGGAGGCGATTGAGAGCAGAGTTGGAAGGAGGTGAAGTGATGGTTTGGGTGGTGGAGGTCTGTTGAAGAGTTGGGAGCTGGCTGCTTCCACTCCAACTCTTCAAACAGTTCAGACAGCACTGGGGGAGAAATGAGTTTGGAGTTTGTGAGGAGAATTTGCCTTAGTTGGCCAGCTGCACTCACCCTCTCCTCAGGCGGGCTGAGACTGGCAATAGTGTCCAGAGCCTTTCCCAGCTTCAGGAAAAATTCCCTTAGGGTGTCCAGACTGGGCTCTGCTGGGTCCATTGTGGTTGGTTCCTATTGTCAACAATGGGTGGTGAGGTTGATTGAGGACCCAGATGCAGAGACAAGTGAAGCAGGGATGAGTTCTGAGAGGTTTAATTGCAGACCAAAAAGCAGCAGAGGCAGAAATCCAGAAATCCAACTTAAAATATAAAACAAACCAAAATCATGGAGACATCAGGGTAAAGACGAGTGAGAGCAGAGGGAGAGCATATATAGCAGAGAGAGACAAAGGGAGGGCTAACGAGCAGACAAGGAACAGGTGTGAGAGGAGACAACGAGGGAGCCAAGGGGAAAGGAACATACACACACAAGAGGGAAAAGAGGACAACAGAAAAACATGAGAACTAATATAAATCTAGAAATACAACAAAACTGGAATTAGGCCAATAAATCTAGAAAACAAGGAGCAAAGAAAAGAACAGCAGAACCAAGACCATGACAGACATGTCCTTCAACAATCTCTTACTGAGAGGGGGTAGATAGTCTGACTACAGAGATTACTACCCTTTGTAATACTAGCAAGAGCATGCATCCCATGTTTATTTTGCATAACATTTTCCTGGTATTTTTCTGGGAATTATATTAAACAAATGTCAGCCCTCCACAAAAGACTATATTTCTTTTCAAGTACAGGGCAAACAGCATTTGAAGTTGTAATCACAAGCTAGCAAGCGTTCTTTAATTATACATAACACATATTACTCATGGACGTTGTAAGGTGTATATAATATTCTTTCACCTAAAGACACATAGATACATATACACACTGATATTTCTTTCTGTAGTTTGTTGTAAAGGCTGCTACCGCTGCAGGAGTGATATAAATAATTAAAGTTCAATTTCGCCAGTTCACCTTCCCTGATGATAGGTAATTCACCTACTGGTTGTCTAAAACAAATGATGTTCGTTTTCATTGTTGCTTTAATCTTTATTCAATTGCAACAAATGGTCTTTTAAGAAAACGTACAAAAACCTGTGCAGATTCACGTGATAGAAACAAGTATGATTTCTTTTCCGCTGTCGAATTTATTCAGATGGTTGCTCTAACAACAGCTTTCGCAAACAACCAACTTAGGCGGCAACTCTAAAAGAGAGATCACAGCTAACATGTGTATCTCACAACATTGTTTTCAACACATCAGCTAATAAGCAATGACACTTTAAAAAAAAACTAGCAAGACAGAGAAGGTGTTGGAAGACTAATAAGATTAATAAAACTGCAGGAATAAAAATCTATCTTAATGAGATGGCATTACCAAACAAACATGTTGAGACACTTACAACCTTATATTTGACAACCCTTAATGGTTTGGTAGATTCTTTAGGTGATTCTTTCACTCAGTAGGTTTGAGAAATTAGAGGGGTAAGATCATATTGAGACTTCTAGGTAAGTTTCAACTATTAATTTAAATGATGTGGATCACAGAAATGAGCAGTTTTCTCATCAATAACAGGATTAGCTTTAAACACAACAGTTACTTCCAGTATTAAGAAAAAAAAATGAAACAAGGGTTTCTCTTAATGCAATTTAACTACCAGACAGATGGATATAAGGCCAAAGGATTGCTAGTTTAGGTATTCACTTTATTTCTGCTAAGATAAAGCAAACTTAAAAGCAGTTTGGACGAGTAATAAAAGACAAATAGTTTCTAATAGAGACAAATGTTTCACAGAGTATGTACTTTATTTAAAGAGGGTATGTCAGGGCTCAGAACAGGGGACCCAGTATTTAAGGCAGACAAAGGAGGGCAGGAAAATCCAGAGGGTGAAGCCAAAGCTGGGATAAGGACGTGCTCAGGATTCAGAAGCAGGAGATCATAAGTCAAAATAGGTTCCAGTAGGAAATCCAGGTCGGTGACAGGACACAGCTCCAAGTTCATTAAACAGGCAAAATCCAGCAGGAGTCCAAAAACAGGTCAGGCAAACAGATCAGACAGGAACAGGCAGGCTAAGTGGTTGAGATGCAGAACAGGTCAGGGTCAGGTTATCAAAAACACTAAGGTAACGCTGGCACACTCTCACCATTGGGTCAAGAATAATATGGAACTTATCGGTGGTTAGAGAGCTGGTTAAATAGAAGCTGGAGCAGGTGGATCAGATGAACAGTAACGAGAAACTGGGTGGAGTTAGGCAGGTGAATGAAATGAGTAGTTAAGCCAGTCATCAGCACCAAGATCATGACAGGGTACAGTTGAAATGCTAAGGTATGTTGTTGGGAGACAAAACCCATAGACCCTATAATAGAACTGGCACATCTCAGATGCTCAGTTGATAGTATTAAAAGTATTGAGAAATTTTCATTACACTTTTAAACATACATTTTTTATCCTCACCGGTCACAACTTCTCAGGAGCCAAAAGGGCAAGGACAGGTGCGTTTGTAATAATGCTTTTGTCAATTTTGTAAGGTGTTATTTGTGGCAAATACAACCCATATACCGCCTTTTCCGATTTGATTGCTAAAAAAATAAATAAAAAATTGCATTGCCATGACAACTTTCCAACACTAATCTGACGGAAATGTGCGCAGGTGCAGCCAAATGTCTGCACTGAATCTCTTTCAATTTAAAAATAGCAAACGAAGCATATGTTTTGAGGCAGTGTTGAAATTTATATCCTTGAGATGTTCTGCTTTGAGATGAGAAAATTGAGATTTCTGGAACTAATTTGGAACTAATTATAATTGCGAATAAATACAAAGAAGGAAAAGGAAGCCTAAGCTCATGATGTTGGAGGAAGGAGGCATCAAGTGCATTGGTGCAGCTGATTGATGTGCCTAATTGAAGTTGTACTATTGTGCAGCTTGGAAGTAGAAGGCTCTCTCCCTTGGCAGGCAGAGTGACATTAGCATTCATTTCAAGATGCCTTTCTGACCACCTGGTGAGTGTATGTCTAATATTCAGTTTCATCCTCATGATAACTGAGAGATCTCTAATGAGGGCTGCTTTATTGTGAACTGGATCCTGTTGAGTGCTTTTTACAACTACTGGTTTTGAAGAGTGAATTGCTTCGTATAAGAAAGTAAAGTCAAAAATTTTACTTTTAAAACTACGATATTCTTATAGCTTTGATTCTCATGTTTCATGTTGCTTTAGGTTTTGCAGGCAGTAAGCTATTCTGTTCTAAAGCCTTAAACTCTCACGTGGTTCTACGTGTGGCTCTGAGCTATGACTAATGGATTAAAAAGACAGTTTATTATTTGGTGGATTTTTCCTATAAAGAGATCAAGACAAGCAAAGATCATGCTGTAGAAAATGAAGCGTTTTTAGTTTAATGCAACAGAGAACAGTTTTTCAACTAGTAGTTTGTGTAATCGATAGACCAATGGTGGATTTTACTTAAGATTTTACTTAAAATGTAATTGACACACAGAACAGAAGTGAGAATTTCGGTATCCATGCTTTACCCAGAAAGACGTTTGTTGCTCTCCCTTAGTTCCACCAGACTCCGCCACCTCTCCCAGCTTTGTGCTCTCTATCGAGTGGTCTTCTTCTAGCTCTGGCTGTTTGCCACCAGACCTAGCCACAGCTAGCCCGTCCTCTCCCTGCTCTGTTGCGTGCTCCACTTAGGGATCTTCACTGATCTCCTCAGTGGTTCCTTAGCTTCAGCGGGGTGCAAGGTCAGTTTCTGGTGCTCACTCTCCTGGGGTTCTGGCTATGATTTTTGCTCTCCTTTCTCATGTCTGAGCACCAGAAAGTGGTCTCTACCGTGACTCTCTCTGTAAAATCCTGGTCTTCCATGTTGAGGTGAAACCAACAACAAGGACACCCGGTGACTTAGGTAAACCTTTCTCCTGCGATACAAATTGATTTTCCTCGCAAGGAAAATTACTGGTGAAATATCAAGCCAGCAAAAGTACAAAAGAATTATTCATTTTTCTCAGATTTCTGGGTTTGGGGTGAACCTAATAATTATTATGGTCACTCATTATTTCTTCATCTGAAGGGTTTAAATTTTTGGGAGGGGTAGAATAAACTGATCCACCGTTTTGGATGTTCTAACTATTACCTTAAGATATTGCTTTTATAATTTCACATTATGTTTTTTTTCTTGATGATGAATTCCTTTTATTGAATTGCACCAATACTTATTGTCACAAAATACCCAACATGTCACTTCTACCACTGATGTTTACAGTTGAAATCGTGTTCTTAAGCTTGCAAGTTTTTCCTCTTTGGTTCTATTGTTACATAGGTAATTTAATGCAGTTTTATTAAATTTGAGAATGGCAAACGCATAAGCAATCTAATCTGTTTGTTGCTGGTGGTTTTGAAGTAATAGCTTACTCCACTTTGAACGATCTTTCTGTCCATCATTTCAGGACACTGTGGATAATTAGACTTTCTCATATTTTGCACCCAAACACATTTATCTTTGTAACACAGAATCTTTCTTCTTGCTGAATGTCATCAAATCTTTACATTCTCATGTTGTTTATCATTGCTAGTTGTTTGACTATATAAACCTGACCCCCATTGGAATATGGAACTTGTACCAAGCAGACTCATGCAGTCCCACAATTATTTACTTGATACCTTTGCTAATTTCTTTAGATTTTTCGATGATGTTACACCACAAAGCAATGGTTTGAAATATGTTCTTGAATGATAGTTGGAGATTTGGTTAGTTTGCAATGTCTGTGTATTGAATCAGTTTACAATGCCATATATAAAAAAACCAATACATAATTTGCAAAAATATATTTATAATTATTAATTTATTGCATAGAGATTGTTTCAGAAATCCTAACTGGCTTAAAATTGAAAGAGTTTGATCTGATTTAATGTGATATTTTCGACAGTGTAAGTGTACTTTTGTATTTCTGAATAAAATTTCAGATGGAATGGTTTAACTTTAACAGACAGAAAACATTGAGCAGCAGCAGCAGTTCAAAACTTAATTCCCATATTTAGGTGCTAATATTTGTTTTATTTATTATTTATTTTTCAGTGCTTCTGTACATACCAATAACTGTCTTGCAGGGCTCAGGGAACAATCTCGGGTGTCCTGTCCAAGCCCTCACAGCCTTCTCAGAAAGCTCTTCTTCTCAGTGCTCTGCTCTAACCACTCTGTTTGAAAATTTTAAAGACCCCAAGAAACAAGTAACAATTGCCTCAGTATTTCACATGTCTCTACTTCTCATATCTTATTTTTTATATGAGGGGGATTTTTACTACAAGGCGTTTAAATTATTTATTTCATGTCTAATGTTTTATTTTAGTCTTTCTTTCACTCTTTTTGGAGTGCAGATTTTAGTTTTCAACATCACATTTTTATATTTATGTGCAGCTTTTTCATTGTTCATAAATTTCTGTTTCATCAGCCAAGCAAATCTTAAAATCCTCATGACGTTGTGCCGTTGGATGAAGCTTGTTTATTTCCCAGTGGAGCTGCTGTGATTTATCCTCATGTCTCTGATTCCTTTGTGAACCTTGGTGTGATGCTGTTGTGAGAATGCTCTTGCTGTCTAATCTTCCGCCTCACACTCAGATATGTGCCTTGAAAGTGATATCCTCAAAACTAATCCCAGCCATTTGTCACCAACGAAATCTTTCAGAACTGATAGTAGTGATCATTTTTTAACCCTCATCTGTGTATTAACTGGGAGATGAAAGGATTTGTTTCCATGCTTAACCTTGACAAGGAGTCAAGGTTCTTGTAGGGTGTTTTCAATGCTCCTTAGAGAAATTGATTCTACTGCAATCAGACATGGGTTAGTACCTGAAGACAATATATTTCATAGAAATATTAAATGCAAAGGTTTTCTGGAAATGGAAAAAGGCTTTTCTGTGATGGTATCATGTGTGTGTACAACATTCAAAAAAATCTAATACTAAATGGTGCCTGATATCTAAGGCAGATAAAATCTGGTCTTCAAAGATACTTTGTCTGTTATCTAAAAGAAAAAAAAAACCTTTAGAAATAGAAGGAAATGAAAATATGGAGGTGGAGGTTGAGCTTCAGGAGGTAAGAAGAATCACAAGCACGGCCAATGCTGCTCACTCCCTGCATCTTGCTGTTGCAGCATGTTTTTAGTTATTTGCTTCACTAAGCCTTTATTTATTGTTTAGAAAAATAATATTTTTCGAATCTAAAACTTGAACTTTCCCAGAATAGCATTATATTAGAACCGTAAACTGGAACGTTAATATTGTGGTTGCATAAGCTGTAGTTCGACTCGGCAAACAGCTCTAAATAATTTGACAGTCTTGATAAAAGGTACTGTCATTCATGAGCTGCTCAGTGTGCACCGATGTTATCTTTACGCCTGACTGTCATTTGGTGTAGATTTTAATTGGTACCTCCCGCCCCCCCTTTGATGATTATGTCTGTTATAACATTTCACATTTCATTTTTAACTTTTCAGTTTCAACAGACACTTATTTCATCATGTATTGTGTTTGCTGGATTCAGCCCAAACTCTTCTTTTTTTTTTTTAACCATCAGTGTATCTGTAAATAGGGACGACTTCAAAGCTGCTGCCACCCCCCAGGGTGCCTCTGCACATTTACTTTGATTGTGTGTTGATGTGCACTTGTGGAAAATGTTTGTTAGTTCTTAGGATGGATCAGTGTTAATGAAGGGTCACAAATGACACAAAGGTGTTTTACTTTAAGGTGTCACAGTATATTAAAAACAGTTTGCATGATTCATCTTTGTCTATATATCACGAGTGTTAAGATTTAACCAATTAGAGGCATAATTGACATAAAGCTAAACCAAAGTATTTGTGTGTTGAGAGAATATGACATGACTTGACATAACTGTAAGATAATGTCTTTTAAGTTATGATTGATTGTTATGGGTTATGATCTTCAGGGTGGCAGATGTTTCTACTTAAAAAAAGCATTGCGGCTGCTTATCTATCTGGAGTGGAGACATTTTCTCAGTTACTGGATGAGAAATTAGCTGTTATTATATTTCCAAACTGCCTTTTCATAGAAACACTTATGGGGACTTCTTTAGGGTAACAGAGGGAGTCCTCTAATCAATATCTTCTATGATTTATTTTATTTTTTTACTTCTTTTTGTATCTAATATGTAGTAAAGAGCCGATCAATTGTTATTAGACTTAAAAAAATAGTTTTTGAGCTAATTAAGATAAATAATTATATAAATAATAAGTCGGATACCATTTTGCTTGAATGGTTTGAACTAGAGATCTATTGTTTGAAAATGCATCTTAGTTTTTTTGGCTTTAACAGATATGTTTAGTCTTTTTTTACTCTTTTAAACCAACCCCCATGGACATGGACAATATACGCACCTTAGTTTAGTTTTGTCTTCAATTTAATGTTTCTTTTAGCAATAACGCCGTGCAATATTTATTTATGTTACTTCTTGCAATAACTCAGTGCGACATATATGTATATATATACACTTCTTTACCCTGTATATAGCTAGTTCTTAGCTCTTAGTTATAGAAAACATATTAACTGTGCAGGAATAAATCTTAGCTCTGTTAAACTAGTAGCTGTCATGATGGGTTCTTAGAGTTAAGCCCAAAATGCAGATCACACACGGAAACTGGGTAAAAGTTCAACAGAGTTTATTATGGTTCACAAGCATACGATAAAGAATATGATCTGGAACAGGTTCAGGGCTGGTTCACTAGAGTCTTGACTGGGACCGGAGACTGTTGGTTAGCAGAGTTTATAAGAAGCTAAACATCTAGCTTCAGGCTTAGCATAGCAGACCTTGATCTGAGCTTCCAGCTCACTGCAGAGAACAGGGAAAATCCACGTAGGATTCTTCAGGCTGAGCTTCCAGCTCATTGCAGAGAACAACAGGGAACATCCACATAGGATTCTTCAGGGTGATTCCACATAGGAACCTTCAGGTTGGCTCACCAGGGCAGATTAGCAGGTTAAACTCTCCTAGAGCTTCAGGCTTGAGACTGGTTTCCTGTGATGCAGCTCTCCCAGAGCTTCAGACCAGAGACGGTTCCAGTGAGGCAGCTCTTCCTGAGCTTCAGACCAGAGACAGGTTTCCAGTGAGGCAGCTCTTCCTGAGCTTCAGACCAGAGACAGGTTTCCTGTGAGACACAGACAAAGGAGGGATTAGAATCTGATCTCACACTAGAGACAACCAAGATTCAATCTGTAACAGAGACTCTGGAAGCTAACCAACTAAGATCAACACTGCGGCATGGAAGCAAGGTCTGGCAGGAGCTTATAAAGGGAAGGTCTCCTAATGAGTAGATGGAAATCAGGTGTGCAGGAAGGTTCCAGCCCTAGGAGACCCATGGCGCACTCTGCTGGAGACAGGGGGTAATCTCCAGATCCCAACAGTAACTCCAGTCCTAAAAGAAAACAACAAAGAGCAGAAGAGGATCCTCGGCGCCGTCTGATGGGCAAGCCTGAGGATCCTAACAGTAGCCAAGTAATCGACATTTCGTTGTCAAGATTCACCTTGTGTTTTTTTTGTGCAATGACAATAAAGGAAGTCTTAGTCTAAGTCCAATTCTCTAAACATTTTATTTATTGTATTCTTGGGACGGCTCTTAATTTGCACACTAGACCTGACTTGTAGATATTTAGCACCCAAATGAGCTTTGTCTGTCTACAAGATACATTTTTTCTTGAAATGGTTTTGATAACCTATTGACCATTTAAACTGGACTTTGATTAACTTTTTTTTAGTTAAACGTGTCAATGTAGTGAGAATATGTCGTTTTTTAAACTATGTAATCTGCATTACTCTTTCATTATTCCGCTGCAGCCATCAAGTGTATGTTTGAAATTTACTATAAATATGCACAGACTTTGGGTAAATATTGAGATTAAATGTACAATTTTATATATTTACACACACAGACCTTTGAAAGCTGTTTGAGTGATAATCATCAACTAGATTGTACAGTTTTGCTATCTTTTTGGGATCCTCTGCACAACAGTGTGTTCTTACATAATTGCCTAGAAGCTACAATAGTGAAAGCGCCATTTCTTAAAAAATTTCTCCAGCAGGCTTTACATTTAACCAGTAACTCTAATACTTGTAGAAATATCACAATGTTCTGCCATGTCCCTACAAAAAGTAGAAAGTAAAATCTAATTTACAAACGCAGCCATAGCATATTATATTCACAGTCTGTTAATTCAATATAATGAATTAGCTTTTTTAGTGAGGTTGGGGTGGAGTGGTGGGGGTTGACGGGGGGACGGGGTTGATATTAATGTGATAAGATTTTCAAACAGCAGTTAATTAACAAGGTAAATAAACAGATGCAAGAACATTTTATGAAAACACAGTCAGATTTAGTTAGTAGTGCACTTTAGTGTTTTTATTAGCAAGCATTATGTGTCTAAAGATAGCGGTTAATTAGATTAAATTAATTTATTGATCTTAAATGTCTGTTGGCCTGTGTTTGTATGGATAGAACTGATACGTGGTTGCTTAATTAATATGATTTCAAGCTTTTAAACCAGCGGAATATCAGTGCACGCACAATGATGGCAACTTAAGAAAATATTTGATCAAAAGTCGTAAAAACGTGCAAGAAAAATGCTTAACATAATGAGCACCATTGTGAGCGATTCCATTAATTCAATGTTTAGTTCCAATGTCTTGCTAATTGTTTTCAAAATTGTGTTAGAAATCGTCTCATAAACAATAAAGGACGGGTATTTCTTTAATAGCTAGTGATGCTGAGTGGTTGATGTGATTTTGTAAAAGGTTACAATGATTTGTATTACTGGAACATGTAGCCCAGAAGTTTTCATACCTGTCAGTTTCTCTCCCACTAATACCACCAGAATGGTTCTACTCAGGACCTACAGTAAACTATAAGTTTAATCTACAAGTATTTCTATCTAACATTCAATCAACCGTTTTTACAATAATGATACCAACAGCAGTGACAACCTATGCATTTGTTTTTTGTTTATTTCTAAGCTTTTTTATAGATCTTTAAAGACTGCAACATAAATATGTTTTACCTTTTTATTTTTTTTTGTTTTATTTCTGTTAGGATCTCTGGACCTACTAGTTGATTCCTAACTTTGGGAGTCAAAGATGGAGACTCCATGTTGCGTATAAGGTCCTGTGTTAAGTGCACATTGGTTTGATGGGACAAAGGCTTTTTAAAAGGAAGGGATGTCTCAGTCTCTCTTGAGATTTAGGGTTTAAGAAAGAGGTTAATCTGGGTGATTGATAACGGCTTAAACAAAGCTTGCTGTCCCCCTTTTCTTGGCTCCACCAAAAGCAATAAAGGGATGGCTGGGAAAGGAGGTCATTGTGTCCTTCCCTCAGTGGAGCGACAATTAACAATTAAAGCTTGTATTTCAGGTTAAAACTATGGAAAACAATCTTCATACTGGTTTCACAACAATGCAGCTCATAGAATAAGAGCTCAAACAGAATGCTGATATTATATTATTCAGGTGCAGGGGAATTAACTGAAACAAACAAATTTGTGGACTTGAATTGTTGCCCTCAAATATATATTCAGGCTGTGGTTTTGATTATTCCCTCTTGGATTAGATAAACTAGAGAGTGAATATTTTCATTATTGATTTGTCTGTTTTTTTCTGTATTCATATTTTTAGCCACCAAACAAATTATTTTATCTGCTCATCCAGGTCAGTTTGTTAGTTGGCACACCTACTGCCTTAGAACCATTTCAGATGTAAAAAAGATGCATTTAGAAAAGTCTGTGGGCTGTTTCTATTATTATGAATGTTCATTTCTAAAATGTAACTTCCTTGAATAAAGGAAGCCATATGTAGCAGCAGTGTCCTCCAACTCTATGTACTATTAGCAAAGTTTTTCACACTAGTGTAACTTATCACCTTTGATAAATAACTACAGGATATGTTTTTATTAGTTGTTAAAAATAATCAATGATTTTGTACCAAGCGATCTGCAACAGCAGGTTCATTTTTCAGTATTTTTCTCCATTACTAAAGAAATACTCACATTTATTAACTTTGAAAAATTTTTCCTGATGCCCTGCAGTTTTACACTATGTTAATCAATGGGCATGCATGCTCTTTACAATATGTCAAAAAGTCAGACTCTATCTCAGAGTGCTGCCTCTTTTACAGTCTGACACCGCACACTGTTGAGTACACTCAGTAGACAAAGCAGAGATCCATTAAATACTTGATGCAGCCATTAATATAGTCTGCACTCTGCAGATTTGATATCTGCTTGTGGACTCATAAAACCAGTGACCCAAATGGCTAGAGGAGGGAGTGTGCAGCATTTTTTGTGTGAATGTCAGCAGCAATGTGAGTTGTTCTCTATGCTTCTACAGAGTCAGGGTTCAGGTGAGCTGTTCTGTGGTGTGAAAATCTGTGATGAGAGCAGATACACCGATATTACACCGATATTAGGTGACCCGCGTCCAGGTCTGGAGGGAGTTGGTGTGGGGGGGTGAGGGGCATGCCTGAATCCAAGCTTACAGAGAGCAGTCTGGTTAGTGAGTAGGAACAACCTCTGCATGTGGAATGAGAGGCAGTGAGGACAGCAGGAGGAAGACGAAAGACTGATACGACTGCAGACTGATGCTCAGTTCTGCTATGTTAAAACAACACGATTCTCTGTGTATGTGTGTGCACGCCTGAATTTGTGTGTCCAAAGTGCTATCTGGTGGATTGTGGCATGCTCGGGAGAGAAGATGGGAGCTGCAAGACCTTGATTGGTTGTTAGGTTTCCTGGGGTGTGGCTAGAATTTGAATGCCTGCCTTTCGCACAGGCAGGTTTCGGGGACAATGACTGAGGAGGGATGGAGTGTTTGAGCCAGTTGGTGCGGTGGTGGGGAGAGTATCGGAGCTTGTGAGAGAAAGGAGGAAAGAGAAGTAAAGCGGGAGGGGGGGCAGAGAGAGAGAGAAAGAGGGAGGGAGCTTCTGGTAGCGATTCTGGACCACCACTGAAACACTGCAGTCTTTCTTTTGCTTCTCTGAGGAAACAGTGTTCCCCTTCTGGCTGCCTAACTCTCCTTCTTACTCATTCTTCTATGGCTGCGTTGCTATGACCCTGATGGACACCTTGATCTCCTTACCCACCTAGAGAAGAGGAGAAACAAGCTGTAGCGGAGGAGGGGAAAACAAGAGGAGTCGACACCACACACTTTGCCTCTCTGAGAGTCTGGAAATTAATTAACCGCCGTCAGCGCAGAGGGGGAGCGCAGAGAGGGGCACGCTTCATAGAATAACTGAGTTGAAGAGGTGACTTCTATACGTGTGGAGAATAGGCTGGGAAGAGGCACAGAGTAACCTCTGGGCACTTCACAGAAACAAAAAGGGACAAGTTTGGGTTGACGAGTGAAGCGAGGAGGAAATTAGGCAAGGCGGTAACTCCACAGGGATAGCACTTTAGGAAGCCATAGAATGGTCCAGTCTCAAGCGTCCTTCACCTTTTCATCCCTCCTACCAACCTTCCTCTTACATCTATAGGGGCATCCTCAACTCTCATCTCCTTGTGTTTTATTAACTCTTCCTTTTTGCATGTCAGTAAAAGCACCTCATCAGCCACATTCACATGCTGAACACTCACATGCACCTAGGATCAGAGCGCTGTGTTGCATTCTCAGCCATCTCATCAGCTACTGAGTGTAAGAAGTTAATATAGCCACTGTAGAGGTGTCATTAGTTGCTGGATATGAGCACCTGTTCTGGAACTTCTCATGAGATCAGGTAGGACATTTCTGGTTCATTTTGGCTGCTCCACGCAGACGGGGATGTGTTAAGCTCTTTGGTCATTCCCCTGATTGAAGCATTATGAGATGAAACTGCAGACCGGCTTATCTCACAGCACACGTCACCTGTGTTTGAGGGATTACGCTAGGGGAAACAGAGAGTTGCAGATTTTACAGGTGGTGTCCCCAGTGTGTGCCAGGTTTGCTGCTGAATGTAATGACTCTAAAAGATTGAAGACAAGGTCAGTTTAGGTAGTGGGACCACTTTATGGAATATTTGAACCAGCAGCTCCAGTGTTTGTCAGAGGGTCATAATTATTTCAAGTCTATTGCTCTGCTCTCGGGGGAGTGACTCCTGGTACCTTATTGTGGACTAACCTCAAAGCTGAAGCACACAGTGAATATTAACCACTTTCAAAGGCTGAATAAACTCCCACAATGAGACGCTCAAGCACAGATGAAACTCCGTACCGACGTAGTCCATCTCTGGACAGCAAACCTGACACTCCACCATTCACTTCTGGTTTTCACCGATTCAGTGGGGAGTTTGAGTATAAGAGACCTCCTTTTGCTTTCGGCTTTCACACAACAAAGGGGCCAAAGAACTCCAACGGGCGCTACGCCCAGGGAAAGAAGTATGTGGTGTTTTACCTGGACCTCTCCTTCATATTCCTTCTAGAACTGCGGCGCTGCAGGATGGCTGAGGGTTGCATGATGGCCCTGCGCTATGGAATGGTCTTCTTCAACCTCCTTTTCTGGGTAAGTTTTTATTGTCACTTTTTTCTTCCATCACTAAGTATGAATGAGTTTTTTGAGAAGTGTCTAAAATAGAGTTAGTTATTTCTTTATCTTTTCATCTCTTATTGTGACTTTTTACTCCTGTTAGCTGTTTAGCTGGTCTGTGCAGTCAAAGAGTGGTTGGAGGAAAAAGGAGAGGCAGCATGAGGAAGAGGCAGATCATGCATTTAGATCTTGTGTACAAAGCCCACCGTGTGGGAGGGAGAAGCATTTTCTGTTACCAATAATGTACTTTCAGTGTGGGCGTACTCTGAGTTGTTTTCCTTGTTAAGCTCTGGCATATTGGGAGCCTGCATTGTGTTCAGACTTTGATCACAGTGTCGCCTCTGTGCTCCGGTTCTTTTCCAATACCTCTACCATACCTTCCTCCCAGTTCAACGACACTGCTCAGTCCACCAGAGGATCTGCTGTCAGCCTGCTCTATCTGACGGATCGTATCTGTTTGCTGTGGGCATGTGTGAGCTCCAGTGTGTCTGCCTCTGTCACTTTCACTCTGATAGCCTCACAACAGATCACTTTCATTTGCACAGTGACGCCTGTCAAGTTACCCTGCTATGCTTCACATTACAACATCTTTAGCTTGTGCATTTTCTTGCCACAGGCTCCTACAGTGCAATTCATTGCAACTTGTCACAGAGTTATAAAGTCAGTTTTACATCTGTGGCTACTTTTGTGGGATTACTTTACATCATCAAATTGTTTTATAATCACTAAGGGAATAAAATCAAGAACATTAAGATATGAAACAAAACCTAGCTGCCAAAACGTGCTCCCACTCAAGGAATAAGTGACCTCTCGGCTCCTTTGTTGTCATTTTGTGGAGCCTTTGTTCTGTGTAGCAGGAATAATTGATGACAACATATTATATCAACACCCTCATTCACATGAATGTTTAGGGTGTTGTGTATGTCTTTTTTTATTTACAGCTGGTTAAAATTGTTAGTGAAATATTTTAATTATTGTTAATGTGTCATCATAATTTGTTGCATGGCTCAAAAGGATCTGAAAAAAATATGATCAGTGTCACCAGTCATAAATTGAGGAAGGGATAGGCAATCCAGTCCTTCTAGGTCCGTGTGCTGCAACTTTAAGATGTGTTCTTGGCCTGACACACCTGAATCAAATGGCTGATTTATTTGATCAGCAAAAAGGTCCCAGGAGCTTGGGTAGTTTTTTGGGATATTTGGAGCGGGGAGCCATCAGAAAATGTTGGAACCCTGGATCTTGAGGGCTGGGGTTGCCCATCCCTGATCAGATATATCACAAAAATATAATATATATTTTTAGGTTGGATGGATTGTACTTAATTATGACACATTTTATAGTTCTCTTAAACATTACTTAGAATATAAAGACCACCCTCTTTTTCTGACACTTCTAGAGACAGTTTAGCTCCACATTTACTGCTTTCCCGTTTATTAAAAAGGCCCTGTGATAACTGGTTCTATGAAAACGGCAAAGAAAGGGTTTGATTCCTGCAGGGAAACCTCCATGGTGCAACAATATGCAATTGCTACAAAATATTATACTTAAAGTTTAATCTTCTCTCTGTTTTACTGCAAACTACAGCAGAGGGAGGTGAAGATTCTCAGTGATCTAGGTCACAGTCATTCAAAAAAAGTTAAACTTGGTTGCCAAGTTTGAAGACATTTCACTTCCCTACTACTGTATATAAAACTTTGAACTCAACGCTGATGCTGACATTTAGAACTGAAAAAGCTTCCTGGATGGTAAGCAAAATTTCTTCAAACCAAGTCCAGTGGATTGTTTTTTTTAACTTTTTTGGAATACAGCATAGGGAAATCCTCACTCCTTACTCTAGAAATGGGAGAAGTTATTGATTCATATCGATAGATGGATTCGGTATCAGCCATAATTAGATGCTGTTGGGGGATAAAATCTACATCCATTGGGTTTTATTTGTCACTTCTGCTTTGGTTTCCTCTTAACATACAATGAAGGTGAAAGTAAGAGCTCTAAATCCTTTACTGAGTACTGTTAGTCGGATATCTGGAAGAATGTTTTTACACTTTCTATTTGGTTGCAAAAAAGTCAAATTCTGCAGTTTTTTTTTATCTTTCAGTCATAGTGTGACAACTATTACTGCTGCCTACCTCACTTATATAAATAATATTTGTTTCAAACTACAGTTAGCAACAAGCTAAGAGCCACATGTCTGTCAAGCTTAAAGCCTAACAGTTTGAGCATGTAACCGCAATAATTATGCAAACATCAGGTTGTTATACTGATATTACTCTATAAAGAGCAGAATGACAAATATGATTAAGCATTGTATTTTTTACTGAATATTATAAAAACATCCTCACACCTACATAACAGTCCATTCCTCTGTAAATGTAACCAGTAGCAAATATTCCCAAGGGTAAAAAGATTTACAAGCATATTGAGAAGTTGACTTCTCTACCTTCCATGTTATTTTGGTTTTTCTGTTTCCAAGTCAACAACTCTACAGGAGTGTGGGATTGAGAAAAGCAGTACAGTTCTGTTAATGCACCGAATCTAACGCTAACTGTATCATAGATTTTCATGTAAATGCAACAAAATACCACAGGTTGTGGGGAAAAAAGTCCTTTGGGGTAAAGGTTCAATGAAAAAACAATAGAAATGAAGATAAAGAGAAGAGTCAGTGTTTTATTATTTATTATTATTTATTATAACCTGGGAAAGATTATAGGCACAAAGAGCAACAGCCCTCTCCTCCTGAAAAGTCAGTTATGTTTGCATCCACCAGATAAGAAGAGAAGAGTTCCTCTAGTATCAAACCTGTCAATGAAAATAATGAGTCTAAGTCGATGTGGGCGTAGCTGCATGTTCAATTCAAATCCAGTTTTAAAGGTCTGGTTGAGTATTCCTGATTTTAATGATAACAATTTGAAAGATATTGTTCCTTTTTGGATTGACAGAGGTAAAATGATAACTGACTTCATGAATAATAATGTTTGACTTCAACTGATTTCCTTTAAAATCCAAACTGTCGATGTTGTGAGAAAAAAAGAAGGCACTCACCAGTGCATTATATTATTTATGTTAGTGAGACTTCAGCACCTCCAATTTAAGTGCTAATAAACTGTCACATCGCGAGAAAGAAATCTATTCAAAGTGTCTTCTGTGAAGACTGAAAAGGTGTTATAAATTTTTTGAGAAACCAGATTATGTATATTAGACGGAAGCTTGTGTTAATAGAGTTATGGCAGCTTTATGCAGTGTGAAAATAGCATTGATTAAATCTTTTAATAGCAGCGTTGATGTGTTTTCTTCTGTTCTTTTTTTGAAGACAGTTGATCAGCATCAAACCCAAGGCATACACATTTAAAATAAATGTATATACCTCCATCTTAATTTAGCTAATTGTGGTCAGAAAAATGATATTTAGATTTTCCATATATATAGATAGATACTGAAGCAGCTGCGTTGCTAACTGAAGGACACACAAAAACCACAAAAAAGCAATCAAAGCAGGGCTGTCAGTGGAATAAACACGTCCTTCCATTCATGGTAAAGTTTTTAGAGAAAAATAAAAGCTAATTTAGATGCACATCTGTTAGGATTCATTATCATATTTAAACCAATTAAAGGATCCTTTCATTTGCCATATTACCAGAATGTATTGATAATACAGACCTTGATCAAATGTACTTTCTTTTCAGATCATTACAGTAAACAAGAAAATGCTATTTTAACAGCTGAACGTTTCTAATCTACATTGCTCTCCTAAAAAAATATTCCCATTGAAGATCAGTGTATGCTGCTAGTTTACCAGAGGACTAAAATACTTTTACAGATGTGCTGCTGTTAGAAATTATATGCATCATCCTTTTGCAGATGTGTCTCTGAGTTTTTTTTTCACAGCAGTAAATAATCTTAGCAGTTCATCTACAGATAAATCACAGCTATTAAGTTCCAATACATATAAAATATACAATTGCTGTTCTAACTGTTGGAAATTAAATCAGATTAAACATGTCAATAGTTGGATTCCCAAAATTACTATTTCTATAAAATTAAATGGAGCCACTTTTGGGTATATTTTATTACAAAACCTCAAAGATATGCTTTATTATGGTGGAATCATGGAAAAATCAGAATCAATTAGCCAACATGCTAAAAGGGAATTGTGGACCTCCACAATTCTGGCTCGTCTCTGGGTACAACTCTCAGATGTCTGAAGATACCCTGTTTATCTGTTCAAACAATGTGCAAAATGTCTCAACATTAGAGTCAAAGTAGACAAATAGGGGACGATGCTGGCTGAAGACAAAGAGTGTCATTATCCACAATGAAAGGAATCCTGCCCCAGCAGGGCCTGAAATATCCCTTAGCTGGGACAAAGCCATTACATTAAAAGTAACATAAAAAAGCCATATTACAGTTTTGCTATTAAACTCAAGATAAAAGACCTTTATTTCTGAAGACATGTCCTGTAGTTTAATGGGGCAAAATTTGAAGTATTTTGACATAATGGCTGTTACATTTTGGGAAACTCTAATCTTAAGGATCATCCCAACTACTATGTACAATGGGGGGCAGCATCAAAGTACTGCTGCTACTTATGAATGAGATGGAAGTTCAAGAAATGAACTCTATATGAAGTAATCGGCCACATCTTGGGACATTAAGCAGGAAGTTATAGTTTGGGCACAAATGCGGATTTCATTTAGAAATTAGAATTGACTGAAGGACAACAAAAATGAGCTGATCTCAGTCTTACAGAGCTGAAAATGTGTGTGAGGAAGGTGGCCTACAAACCTGACCCACTTGTACTGGTTCTCTCTGGATGTGTTGGTCAGGATTCCAGAAAACTACTAAAAAAACAAAAACAAACTCAGTGAAAGAATACCAAAACCATCATAGTTTAAACGGGGGAAACTGCCAAATTTTTATTACATCCATGTTAACCCTGTGGCCAAACCCTCTCATTATTACATTTTTTACTGTGGAAATAATTTCAGTAAATCCAACTGACCTAGTTTTATTTCTGCAGCATCTAAATATATTTGCTTTTCATTTAAAGACAAACCTCCTAATAAGTCATTCCTTGCTGTTAAGGGTGCAGAACAGTTTTTTTACATCACAGTCTCTGCACGATGTCTCACCTCCTGGGTACGATGTTTCTCATGCATTACCTTCTTTATATTTTATGCAGTGAATGCACCATCTCCTGCAGAACATCTCATACTATGAAGTACAGTACATATAAAACCATGGAAACAAGTTTGCAGCCTGTGTGTTGTATACGTGTGAAAGCCTCTTATAATCATGACATTGGATAAAACTTTATGTGCTTTTGCTACACACTGAAAGGAAACATTAAGTCGAGCTTCTGAAAAGTAATTGAATGAGATTTAGTTACAAGCAGAAGGCTAAAGCACAACAGGATTTGATGCAAAGGGATAGAATTAAAGAAACAAAAGACTGGTATGGAAGCACAGAGAAGGTGCACTGTTGCTCTGTAATCAGCTGAAAAGGCTCATTGCCACCTTAAATGCTCCCACTTCAGATCTCAGCAGGGAAATTACATACATGTTGGCTTTTTCTTCTTCTGTGAAGTTATATTCTCTGAGGTACTAACGCATAACAGCATGCTTGTTTGGTTGTTGATGTCCTGAACTGACTTCATTCTGTGATTGGTTGCTATTCTGTACAGTTTGTAACTTCTGCACGCAACTTTCGTGCAGCTGGCAACGTCAACAACAAAGAAAATATAAAAAAAGAATAGAATACCTTAGATTGTGTTTAACAAAAGTATGTCTGCCAAAACAATGACTGGACAATGCCTTGGAGAATTATCGCCAAGATAACACGTGGTGGTGGCAGCATTATGCTTAGGGAACTAAACTCAGAACATGGGCAAGAATTGTTATCACAGGTGCTCTCAATCAAAGGTCCCCCAGTTAAAAAAATTAAGTTCCTACACATTCAAAACTAGAAATGAGAGACAATCTGAATGCATATGCTTTATTTTTGCAAAAAGGAAAAACAAAACTATGTATCTTTTTACTTTATGTTGGTCTATCCCAGATAATCTTCAACTCTTCAAAGTTTGAGGTTTAAATGTAATAAAATTAAAAAAATAATTCAATGCGCCATGAATAGAAAATAACTAGCTGCATAAAACATTTTCATTAGAGCATAACCTTTGCAGAGGAGACAGAGAGACGTGGCGTAACGCTTCTTTCAGATTCATACAAGCTGCATGAAACCCATCCTGTTTTCAGTTTTATGTAGAGATAAATGTATGAAATATAGCTGATTAATGCACCTCACCCATTAAACACTGACATCCCTCTTTTTTGAAACCTGCACTCAGTGCTGCGTAAGCAGATTGCACCAAAGACAGTTCATTTATCAATGGAAATAGATTTAGCTGTGATAGTCATTTATTTTTGTCATTTTTTAACAAATTGTCTCAAATTCCTTTTCTAACCCTAAATTACACACATTTCGATTTAAAGGAAGAATCAAACGACGTGCAAAGGTAATCAGAAGAAGCTCTGCACTACGTCAAAAGTTTGGTTGGATGCACACACAAACAGCAAACATAAATATGTACGGAGGAGCATGTGTCATACACCTGGAGTAAAGTTGATATAATTATGGCTCTGCCCAGAAGACTCAATCTAATATATTTCTTTACCTGAGAACTTTTACTATTTTAGCTGCTTAATTTAAAATATGTTTTCACGTTATTGTGGAAACAGTGAGAACCTGTTTAAAAATGTCCTGCCTCAGTGGGCTTACAGCTTAATGACAAAATTAATCAGTAACAGGATCAGTGTGTCTGCCAAGGGCAGTCAGTGTACAGCAGCTTGCTGTGTTTCGAACACACATCGACACCTGGATTAAAAAGTGACAAACAGAATTCCTCTGAGAAACTGTCTTGTTGGATTGTTGATACTGTCAGCTTTAATTACAACTATTAAAATTAAATACCTGTGTTGTTAGGCACCTGCTGTGGGGGAAGACCAGAGGAGACGTAGCATGCTCACTTTGTTAAGCTTCAACATGTCTGATGTCTTGTGCTGGCATTTAATACATTTTATCTCTCTCCTTTTGTTTTTAAGTGCAGATCTTTTCATCTGCCCTAAACGTTGAAAGGATTAAATTCTGCCCTTTCATGTTTGTCTTTGTTTTTTCTGTTAGGTGTTTAGGCTCCTAAAACTGATTCAGTCAAAATAATGCATTTAATTTGCATTTTGTCATATTTAAGATGGAGCTTTATGCATCAAATTTAAGTGAAGGTCCCCAATATCAGTCTGCATTTATGAGAACTTCTTCTCTGTAGGGAAATAAACCAAACATAATGCAATCTGCCAAGCTAATACTGTAAAATAACCCTAACTAATATTGTTCTAATGATGACAGCGCCTGTTGTTAATGATGTTCTAGTGATCCCCACAATATAAACCCAGGTTTATAGCAACAGTAAACGTGTTTTTGAACACTTAATGGTTTCTTTGTGTGAGTGAATTGTACATCCTTTTGTTTTGCCTCCCTAATGTCATCCCAGTCAGAAATCCAAGGAAAATATTTCACCTTTTTTTATACATCTTTTCTCCTGCTTTTTTTTTTGTCACATATAGATTATGAATGGAGGAGAAAAGAAATATATATTTTCTAAATCAGAGGGAGCTGATAGGTTTTTACTCCCACAGAGTCAGTGCCATTTGCCCTGTGAATCAGACGTTGAGATGGAGTTGAAAGAGGTTGCTAAAAGTGTGAAACTTAAACCTGATACCCCAGTTCTATATGTTTTATTGTCCTCCTGTGAGATACATAGTTTTGTGCAATTACTTGATTTTTGTTGTTACATTTTTTTTGTGGTCTCTTTTGTTTAAATCCTGGAGGTCAGGCATGTTCAATTCAATTTAGTTTATTTATATAGCGCCAATTCACAGCACTTGTCATCTCAAGGCACTTTACAGTGCACCAGATCATACAGTCAAATTGATTTAAAGTTTTCTATCTAAGGAAAACCAGTTGATTGCATCGACTCATTGACTCGAATGCAATCCCTCACACTAAGCATGATTGTAGCGACAGTGGAGAGGAAAAACTCCCTTTCAACAGGAAGAAACCTCCAGCAGAACCAGGCTGAGTGTGAGCGGCCATTTGTCGAGGGCGACTGGGGTTCAAAGAGACAGAGGCAGACATACAGAAAGAAATGGAGATACATAAGGTACCTGTCAACCAACTCCACAGGCGGCCTCGTCCAGGAAACACACAGCCAGGCAGACGAACTCCGAGCCAGCTCCCATGTCAGAGGATGAAGAGAGCACATCCAGCCAGTCACAGTCAGAGAAACAGGACTACACTGGAAAACAGACCGATCTCCAACATTTATAAACAAGGGTGTTGATGGCAGCAGCACAACTGATATTTCTCTCCAGGATGAAGTCACAGCCAAACAGGAACAGACGAGCCGAAGCTACTGTACTATGAGAAAAAGCAGAGAGAGCATAACGTTAGAGATTGAACTAACAGATTCTGCAAAGTGGGAGTATAGAGATAGAATGAAACAGAATGACACATGTTCAGCCACGTGTGTGTTTGATCCATTGTATGTATCAGATCTGCTCGGGGTCCTGCCTTTTCTTGTGACGTCATCATATGGCAGTGCCACTCAGACAAACTGTGGAGTTTTAACATATTATTACCAATATTTGCTATTATTATACATTTCATCAGTGTTGGGAAAGTTCTCTTTTTACGTGAACTAGTTCAAAGTTCAGTTCACACATTTTAAAATGAACTAGTTCAGTTCATAGTTCATAATTCAAAATTCAAAATTTTGAACTAAGTTCACAGTTCCAAAAAATGAACTAGTTCATAGTTCTTTTTTTTTTTCATATATTGCTCAATTACACCATAGCCTACTGTAGAACCACAGACAGCAATTATTTTATAAGTTGTAACACTGAAACTGTGCGTCAGATTTCATCTTCATATCCAGTTTTGAATCCTTATCCAACCAGGGTTTACATTAGCATTGAGGGGACAGCATTTCCCCATTGTTGCTTTAACGCTTTGTTGCTGTCCATTCACTTCACACTAGTAGCAGCTGCAGCTTTCACCCCTACAGTATATTCTCAAAAACATCAGGAAAAATGTGCTGCTTGAATGGTCATTTTTATGAGGAATTATTAAAAGAAAAACAGGAAAGTAGTCTTTATGGTGCAAATGTTTTTTTTTTTTTCCATTTGAAATTCCATTTCAGTACATATGCCGTTTCAGATTTGCTTTGGATGTTACTGAAGTGCGGATTTTTTTACTGAAAGCCGGCGGGCAAAGTTTGCAGAGAAATGTAAGATTGTTGCCATCATCCTCACCGACCACCTGGTCATAAACCTGTTTTAAGTGATCATACTGCTGCTTTGTTGCCTCCACGGTCGCCTCCATGCTGCTGTGGCTTCCACGCTGCATTTTGTTTTGATGACGCACGCGGCTGTAGGCTACGACACTGGTAGCTGGTGTTGCCAGATTGGGTGTATTTCCTGCTACATATTAAGGCCTGTTTACGGTGTGATTTAGCCGGCGTTTCGCCTGGACGGCTCTATAGAAATCTGGCAACCTATTGAACGGAGTTGAACTGAGAGAGCGTGCCGTTCACAGACACCAGAATGAACGAGTTCACAATAACGTTCATCAGGCAGTAATACAGTACGTTCAGTTCACGTTCGCCCAAAATATGAACAAGTTCATGAACTCTGGTTCAATAAACGCGTTCAGGCACAACACTGCATTTCATCACAATCTTAAGTAGCCGGAAGTAGAGAGCAATCACTCTCAGACTTGAAGAAAAGCACTGCCTTCTAAGACAGACTGAGCTCTGCCATTTTTAACAAGTTGGCACAAGAAGTCTCACTGCTTCTTTTTATTAAGATCTGAGGCCAGGGGAGGACAAATGAAACATCTTAGAACATAATTGAGATTATAGACAAAAAAAACAAGTTATTCTATTTTTAGAAAAGAAACGGTTGTTGACAGAAATGCATAAGTAGTGTAGCTTAATTGGCCAAGATAAAATAGCTGAAATAGGCTAAACTGTTAGCTACTGATCAGGTTAAACTCTATCTGTCATTAGACACGCTAACACTACAGATGCTCCCGACTCGGCACATGGACTCTGCATTACGTTATTATCGTTATCTGGGCAGCCACAGTGTTTTACGTCATGTGGCAACGTTCAGCCAATCATATGGCGCATTATCACTAGAATCCATAGGGCCCAGAGCAGATCTGATACTTACACTGGTTCGTTAAATAGGGAGTAATCTCCATGTAATACAGAGAGGAAAAAACATTTTAAAGTTTAACAGAATTTATTTCAATCAAATATAACAGAACAATTGATCATGAGAAAATCTTACGGAGAAAAATATCCTGTACAGTAGCTTAAGCTTGATTCTCCTCCATGAGCTGAAGGAGAGAGACTCCTTCACTTGGTTTTCTTTTCCTTATAAACTTAAATCATAACTCCTTAGGCTCCATTAGGTGCACCGAAAGTGTAGGATTGCAGTTTCCAGCTTTAACCCCCAGATCACAGATATAACCGAAATACACAGATCAGCATGCATCTAACAGTACACAACTGACATTCCTAATTCATCTCTAATATGAGTAAGCTGTCAGAAGAATCCAAAAACTTTGGAATTTCTCAAACCAGGAATCAGGTTTCTCTGTTTTTTCATGTTAACTC
The DNA here is from genome assembly GCA_030533445.1 of Cyprinodon diabolis. Lineage (NCBI taxonomy): Eukaryota > Metazoa > Chordata > Actinopteri > Cyprinodontiformes > Cyprinodontidae > Cyprinodon > Cyprinodon diabolis. Next base: position 40,801,082 of record CM060065.1, on the reverse strand, counting down.
TTCGTTTTTTCAGAAAATAAAAAAAACACATCTTTACCTTTGGTGTTGAGTCTGGAGGGTTGAGTTAAACCAGTCTGAAAGCAGGCCTCGTTAGTTGTATCTCAGCTCTGTCTCAGAGGAGTGATTTCAGGTCAAGTGAGTACTACGCCATTTATGTTTAATGAGAGGCCTGCTTTTTTCATCTAAATTGTGTTTAGCAAAAAACTACCGATCAAACATTACTGCTTTTGGGAACAACAGCAGGATGATGGGGAAACCAAAAACATACTTAGTACAAATATCTGGTTTAACCTAAACTAAATTAAAGTAATCTGGCTGTCAAAAATGAGGAATATTTCTTTACTAAACAATTTTGAATGCATTTATAATATTTTAAGACAGAATGAACAGAAACAATAACAAGTGTTGTCTTCCTTACAGACTGAAATTAATCATCTAATGTTTCAAAATAATAAATTGGTTGCCATGTTTCAAAAGAGACACCCTCTCTAAGGTAGTAACTAACTTGGTGTTTGTGGTACAAACTGTATTTCTATGTTGGTGCCAGTAACAAATTGGTTCTCGAGAAAACAGCAAGATGTCAAAGAGTCAAACTGTGAGGGGTTAGTGGGAACGGTGGTCATGATTGAGTTCAAAGCTGCTGGTCTGTGGCGGCTAAAAGAGCGCGATGAGTGAGATGAAATGGCCCGGCTCTAGGAATCACTTACAATGTGTTTCAGTTTTTACCAACATAGATAAAGCTTTGTAACAAGTCTGTGATATGTCATTATATTATACAGGAAAATATCTTCCTCTCTTAATTCAAAATTTGCCTATTTCTGATGGAAACAAATTAATAGATTTATTTTGTCTTATCTCACATTAAAAAAATTCAACCAGCTTATTTCAGTGTTCTAATGTGGTTAGTGCTCAATTAGCATTAGTTCTCTATGTTTAAACAACCTGAAGCTCTGCCTCTGAGAAAATGGTGTTAACCTAGCTGGACCAAAGGAGAGAAACTGTCGTCAGATATCAAAGGTGGACTTGGCAGTTAAGAGAACATAGATTTAAAGCTCCTACCTTAGCAAAAGCAATAAGAAGACTGCTCCAAAAACAAAGCAAAACAAAAATGTCAGAATACCACAATCTCTCCATGAATAATTCGGATAGCACCCATCTGAGTTGAGGCCAATATGACTCACTGAACATGTTCTGATACTAAAATAAATGCAGCCTTAAATTTATATCCTTATTTAGACTGGCTGATATTTTTGTCTGGTGTAGAATGTATCATACAATAGAATTACAGTAATGTAACAATGTATTATAGTAATCAAATAATATAACATTATTTTTAAATTTTATTTTTCACAAACTAAAGCATTCTTGGGCTGCTCAGTGGAGCAGTGGGAAGCACTGCTACCTTGCAACAAGAAGGTTCTGGGTTTGATTGCCGTGTGTTTGAATGTTCTCCCTGAACTTGTGTAACCAATGGTTATAAAGCTGTCTGTAAATTTTATTTTTTTATTTCCAAGTCTCTTGGAAAAAGTCGATTTTTTGGTTCCGTACTGAAAATTCCCATAGACTTTGAATGCACCACACCTGCATGGCAGTTAGTCACGGCTCCTCCCTGCTCAGAGCTAGCGTGCTTTTCTTTTAAGGCCTCGGTCTGCATGGAGAGAGAAACAGGAGATGTAATCGGTTGAGCAAGAAGATTTGCTGTATTATTGTGTTGAAGAATATCCTGGCTGGTTTTTTTACATAGTTGCAGAACCTGCTGTTACAGCTGAGCGGTTCATTGTATGGACTGGACTAGACTCCACCAGAGATGTTGATGCAGGATGTTCCTAATGTGAATGCCATCCGGTTCCCTGGAGGGTGGTAGGAAAAAAAACAAGGAAAAAAGGATTTTTTAAGGATCTTTCTTTCTGTGGATTCATATTTTTTTCTTTTCTGAGATCTCAGACAATTTTTGTTGTTACTTTGTTTTATTTTATTTATTTTTTGATCAGATTTGGAAAAAAACTTGATGCATCAGATTTTTTTAAGTTCAACTGAAATGGACAATTTCTTTTTCTGGTGCACTTATGGAGCCTGGATTGTGGGATGTTATTATTGAAACACAGTGAATTTGGAAAGTGAACAAACTGAATTTAGGTTGTATTGTGTCAATGTTCTATTTTGGAAAAATTGTCAAAGGTTTTCTAAAATATATTGTTCATGTTATTTAATCCCAGCTGTTGTCAGTGTCTCATTTTGGTTGGAAAAGAATCTTTCACTTGGTGCTTTACCCCTACCAATCTCCTTAAGAATCTAAATTAAACTCAAGTGAGTAGATTTATGACCCTTTTTTAAGACATTGGAGCTAACGCTGATTGATAAATTGATATTTTGTTTATTCTTTAGACTACTCAGATAAAAAGGGGTACACTTGCGTGGGTTCTCTCCAGGTACTCCGGCTTGACTTTGGCCTCTCTAGATTCTCCTTAGGCGTGAGTGTGTATGTGAATGGTTGTTTGTCTCTGTGTTGCCCTGCGATGGACTGGGGACCTCTCCAGGGTGTACCCTGCTTCTCGCCCGTAGACAGCTGGAGATAGGCACCAGCAGCCCACACGACCCCACTTGGCATTAAGCATGTAAAAAAAATGGATGGATAGATGGATAAAGCATTCTCTGAATTTTTTTTTTTTGTCGAGCTTTAAAAAGTTGAATTAAACTAAAATATGTTTGTGATTGAAGTTAATTTTGCACCAGGACTCCATTTACCACAGAAATTTGGCAGCCCTGTTATTTTAAATTCACATTTGTGCAGCAGCCTGAGCTGCATAATGATACAGCCACAGTTTTACTAGTTGTGACACGTCTGTGATGCATGTTTATTGGAATCGATCTGAGTCCAAAAACATGTAACAGGGCCATTAGTATAAGCTTTTAAGCTTTTATGTCATTTAAAAAGTGCATCAACTTCCACATTGTCATGGAAACAAGCCTTTTATTTTGAGAATGTTACACGAAAGGAGAACACCAGGTCTTTGTCTGTGGGCGTGGATGTACGTTTCTATTGAAGCCTGACTCTGGTTAACGGATCTCACTCCAACTGGAGTCCAAAGAGCCTTAAGCTGCTATCTTTATTCCAGTAATTTATGTGGCTTTTTTTGTAACTGAGAAATGTTTGGGGCTTTGACCTCCTACATTAATATTTGTGTGGGAGAAGCCTCTTGGTTCTTTTCTCTTTTACTGAAAGTGTGAAAAATTGTGAGAAAATTATATATGCTCTTAAAAAATTGTTATTTCTTAAATAATTTAACAATGGCTCCTTCAGAAAATGACCGGCTAACACATATTCACACTGTTAATGTTTTTAGCTGGAACCATCGCAGAACTATAAAAAAAACAAAAACACACCCACTTCTACGAGATACAAAAATATGACTCTCATTTCCACTTAATTAATCTGGTTGTTGTTAAAGTTTTTTTTCTTTTCTCCATGCTGCAGGCGGATAAAATTCTACAACAGTGGGTGACACAGGGACACAGAAGAGATGATAAAAGAGAAGGGAAAAGGAAGTGATGGCCTCTGATGTTGTGTTTACTTGTCAAAGTAATGTAGGTCAAAACCCAGTGGAGGACCCAGAGATTGGCAGAGTTGTGAATGGGTTGAATCTGTCTCACCTGATTTAGTCAAATCAATAATAATTGTCATTGTGCTGATGTGAAGATCTGCTTGCGCCACCTCGCCCATCCCCTGCCACCACACAGCATATCGATTCGCAGCTGCAGCAGCAAGGGGACGTGCACAGCATGAAGGGTCCAGATAATAAGGCCAGCGGTTTGCTGAGTTTGGCATGTTGCTGCACAGCGCTCACATGAGGCAGTTTCAAACCAGTGTGAAGAAGGAGCGCCTTTAGTGTTTTAGTCTCTATTCATGTGATCATTACATTCAGAAAGGTGATAACATATTCATGTCTTCTTTGTGGTTTGAGCATCGTGTCCTCTTAGTGCAGCAGATGGTGCTGCAGTGAATGAAAATACCGTTAACTACACATACCTACAGGCTCCAAGGTTTATTTTTGTAATGCGTTTTTACGTTTTTGGCTCTTGCAAAAGTTTGCGGCGGTCGTTCATGTCTGCAGTTCTTTCTTTATCCATCCTGACATTTTTATGCTCCAAACCTTTTGATTTCAGCTTTACAGCTTTAGCAAACGTCAGATCTTGGCGCCACCACAAAACTGACCTACTTGAAGCTTTCGTGTAGCGTTTTATTTATTTATATATGTATAAATATATTTATTTATTTCTGCAATGTTTCCATGGTTATGGAATGTAGAAGGCACATAAATTCTTTTGCCATGATTTCGTGATCACCAGTGACATTTTGAGCTGTTTAATTTCTGCTATTAGTGAAAGGAGTAGGACCGTTTGTTGCTGCCAAGGATTTTTTTTAACCAAGTTGCTAGATTTCTTTAAAAAAAAATTATTAGATGTGCATAAAAGAGGCATGATTAAATAGAAGTTTCTCCTAAATCTGCTTGGAAAAAACAGCAATAAAAACAGTTCTGCTTATACTTCTGCAAAGATCTTTTTGAGCTTTTTATTTTTTTCTCTCGGAATCATTATGTCTTACCATAAAAGGAATCACATTGACAAAAATAGAAATGTCACAGTAACCTGTTTTGCAAACCCCAAAAAGCTTATCTTAAAGCCTTGTTTTCTTAGTTAAAAAACAACAACAATGCAATGCTGAAAAAAATATATTTAGAATTCAGAATAACTATGTCAAGCAAAAAGTTACCAAAGTTTTGCCAGTCAGGGAAGCTCTGGTTAACTGCTGGACAGTAACACTCATCTTCTGCTAAAGTTTTTATATTCTCTGTGCATCATTCATTCTTAATGAAGTATCTGAAGGGTCTTCCATGGAGTTTCTATGTGTCAGTTCTCTCTAGTGGCTCCATCGTCCTCCCACTGTTCAAAAACATGACCGGCAGGTTAACTGGTGACTCTAAATAAGTGTGAGTTAATGTGCAAGGTTGTATGTCTATGTGATGGACTGGCAACCTCTCCAGGGATTACCAGTCCTTTTGCACATAGACTGCTGGAGATAGGCACCATCTAATTGTGACTTTGACAGATAAGAGGAAGAAGATGGACGAACTTTATTGAGATTCACACAAGATGAAGGCGTATCCTTTTATTTGCTTTAGATCTATTTAGAGATAAATGTATGAACTTGTTGGTTTGTTTGTTAATGCATAACATGCATAAAACACCCATCCCCACTTTTCATATGTGAAGTTGAATCAGTCACCCTAAATTGCCCTTATGTGTGTCTTGATCAGATTACTGTAAATCTGTGGGACTCTTTAGCTAGAACAGATGTGTGTCAGCAGTAATAATATCAAATGATGTCCAAATAATGATCTGCCTGTGTGGTTTTTACTGTACTACCTTTAGCATATGGACAGTCTGTGTTCTTATGTGGTGATTAGGAGGTATAAGGAATCCCACAAGCCTTTGCATGACATGATATATAGGCACAGTCTCTCTCACAGAAATGAGCAAAATACATTATTTCCTCTCGTCTAAGGTTTGTGATACATGCAAAGGGGAAGAAGGAACTCAACCTTGACATAGCTGAAGTGAGGAAAGCTCTGAGGAGAGTCAATCCAAGAAAGGCCTCAGGCCCCGATTACATACCTGAGTGGGTGTAGAAAAGGTGTGCAGGTCAGCCGGCTGGTGTCCTCACAAACATTTTTAACACCTCGCTGGACCAATCCATAGTGCCAGCATGCATTAAGTCTGCCACCATCATTCCAGTCACAAAGAAGCCTCAGGTAACCTCACTCAATTACTCGTTGCATGACTCCCATCATGATGAAGTGCTTCGAAAGGATGGTCAACGAACACATCTTCTCCAGTCTCCCCCCAACATTCCATTCCAGTTTGTCTACCATTCCATGGAACCGCTCCACTGAGGACGCCATCTCCTCTGCTCTTCACCTGAGCCTAGCAGGAGAAGAACAGCCACGTGCGGATGCTGTTCCTGGACTTCACCTCAGCTTTCAACACCACCATCCCACAGCATCTGATAGGCAAACTGGAACAGCTGGGCTTCAATACAACCCTGTGCAATTGGCTGCTAAACTTCTTCATAGACAGACCTCAGTCAGTGCGGGTTGGACAGAACCCCTCTGATGTTATCACCCTAAACATAGGCTCCTCTCAGGGCTGCTTCCTGAGCCCCCTGCTGTTCCTCCTGATGAAAAAAGACTGGTTCACCACCAATCACTCATATACTCTGTGTATACAAAATGACAATAAATGTTTTCCAAGTCTAATATGCAATATGCTGGCTTTGTTGTTCTTACAGTCCTGTCTGGTTTCTGTCTCGTAAAGTTAGATTCAAACATTTTCAAATCACAAGAGGAGGAAAAATAACAAAGCTGTAAAAAAGCCGAAATACGAGAGATATCCTGTTTGAGTACACTTTGTTGTAATTATGGTAATAAAAAACTGCTTTTGAAAATTTTATTAGTGCAAAAATATATTATGGCGGCTGGTAAGGACATGGCTAAAACGTACATGCAACTGGTAGGTCAGAAGTTTTCATACTCCCCAAAAAAGTTAAAAAGATATAAACCGGCACATTTATTTCTGTGTTTTATTAAGTGGGATAAGATTAGGGAATCCCTTGTCTGTAGAATTACATGGTTTTGCAAATATAAATTTTTCAAAAATAAATATAAAAACATAATTTTCTTAAATAATGAGAGCGGTGAAATCCTTTATTAGTAAAAGGTAAATTGTGAAGCATGTTAGTACTTGTAAATACGGATTTAAAATGATTTCCTTATTGATGTTAAACTGGAAAAGAAGTGGGACAAAATAATTTTAAACTTCCACCAATCCCTTTTCAAACAGGTACCTTTTAAGTACAATAACAATATGTATTAAATTATAAATTCACAACATTGATTCCAGTACCCTTGTGTCTGGAAGAGAATGTAAATCATTGTATTGTTTATGTTTGTTCAAAGTAGAAATAAATAAACTAAATTTAAACAAATATTGCCAATTATGTAAGCATACTGGGTTTCTGCCTGTAGATTCCTGTCAACTATCCACAAATGAGTCTAGCATTATTTTCTTCATCTATCTCTTGCCAAGAGAGCAAATAGGCCTATTTTCTAACCGCTGAACTTCCACTTCAAATGTAAACAGCCACATTACTGCCATTCACTGCATAATGTGCATGTTTATTTAGTGAATACACCATTTAAAAGAGGATTCATCATAGACTGTAGTTCACTCTGAAAAAGAGCTTTTACTTCCCACCATCACATTTTCATATTAGCCCCAGGACTGAGTGGAGGCACTTAGGGAGGAATGTGCTCACTATTTTGTCAGCATTCTGACACTAAATTATTTCCTCTGCATCTGTCTGGCATGGGGATGCAGGGAAGCCGCTCGCTGTACCCAAATGGGCTATTTAATGATGATAAAGGACATCTTTTTAAACAGATATAACTACAAGGGGATTTGAGAGAAAAGTTCCTCTGGCAAGGTTGAAGCCTTGTATCAGGGTTTGAAACAAATGTTGGCTGAATCAACACTGAAAATAATTTTGTTGCTTTGTTGATCAAACAGAGAAACAATAAAACAACAAGCAGAAAAAGTAGTAATTACTTTTTTTTTAATGTTCACATCTATTGGAATAGAATAGAATTTAAATGATCTCACAATGCAGAAATTCACACAAAGCAGGTACATGAAGTATATACAGTGCATCCATATGGATTGTAAAAATAAAGGAGAGGTTTAAGGTGACTTATACATAGAGTATCTTATGTACAGTAAAGTGGTTGGTTAAGTGTGGTTTCTGGCTTGTTGAATAGATAGATTATTATCTGCACCATTAGTGTTTTATAACCACTTGTCATGGCAATCATTTTACCTCTGAGCTTATGATGATTAATTTCAACCATTTCCAAAAACCTCTTTGACCATTTACAGATGGACAAAGTTAGAGGCTTAAACTCGTATGCATTTCTCACCATGGTTGGGTAATAATACTGATTCATTAATTCAATATTGAATTATAAAACTCTCAGAATTGGATACTATGTTTGTGATCAACACTTTCGTGTGATTTGTATCATACTGAATAAATGTGGGCAGGGCCATTGTTAAAGTCATACTGGACTCACAAACTAGACTATATACTGTGAGCTGTTGATGATTTAATATGTTGGCCATATAAAATACAAAATCATCACATTAGCACTGCAAAATTGTGTGCATATGTATTTATATGCTTATATTTTACAATAAAATGTCAAACCAGCAGTTTAAAGTGGGCCAAATCTCCCCTGTAAGTTTTTCTCCCCAGGTTTTGGATTTGAAAATAAGGGAGATTTTAGGACTTCTGCTGAGAGCCGTGCTATTATCCCAGTCAAGCTCCAGTATCCATTATATTTTAAGACATGCGCATAAGAAATCTAAAATAAACCCCTGTCAACCAATTTTAAACTGCATCACAGTGATCAGATTAGTAAATGCAATTGTTCTTGGCTGACCATGACACTTTACTCCAGAAGATATTTGGTTTATCCACTATAGCTAGCTATATTATTTCAGCAGGTTGTTGTTCCTGGCAGCCTTTCCCGATGGTACTTACTGCATTTATTTTGAAGATCCTCATAGTTTTCCTTTCATCTAAGGTTAATAATTTAAGTCACGCCATTGATATTTACATCCATGTAACAAAATAATGTCATTTTGTATACACAGAGGGTATACAAAACAAAATTTCATTTTGTACAGCTTTCATGACATTTCCATTTCTTAAAGTGCAGCAGTGATCAAATGTAAACAGTGTGGGAGAAAAAAACAAAACACATTGATATGGAAGTTCAGAGAATTACATATATATATATATATATATGAATCAATTAAATATATAATCCAAATGCATAGAAGATGCAGCCTAATCCTGCTCCAACACCTCATGATGGCTGTTCCTTTAGGGTCCCTTCGCTGGATGAATGTTCTTTAACCCAATAAGCTTCTGCCGAGTGTTTTAAAATGAATAAGTGCTGAGTAATTACAGCTGAAATATTTGAATGATGAGGTCTCATAAATATTCATGAAGGACACTTGAAGAGCAGATGTGTTAATGTCAAGTGCATGGCTGTGTAAAATCAGCTTAGGTGTTCGTTATGAAAGAGTTTCTCATTTTCAAGGGTGATACAAAACGTTTTGAAAGACACTGACTGAGCTTAGCATAGGTGCACCTGCAAGTTAGGATGAATGTATTTGAATTATCATTAATTTCAGGGAGATTTAGCCTGAGTAAAAGGCTGCTAATCAATGTAATCTCACTAGATTATGGATTAATTTACTCATCTGAGTGTCAGTGGTCAGCAGCGGTGGGTGATTAACTGCAAACCTGGCTTTAAAATGGACTCTGCTGTGAAAGTTTTAGGATATTTGTGTATAGGGAGAGACTTTCTGTATTAGTATACAGGAGTGGGCTGTTAACCTTTGCAGCGGCAGGAGACCCCTGTCTGCTTGACCTGCTACAGATGGAGACCAGATGGATTCAGCGAGCTCGCACATCCACCATCTCTGCTGATGCAAGGTGGACAGCCTCGCCTGATTTACCTAAATGACAGTGTAGTGTCATTACGCAGGTGTGAGCTGAGATGCAAGAGGAATAAACAAACAGATGAGGGACACTAAATGGAGATCTGCAGATCTTAAAAGAGAATACTGCAGGATTTAAAGAGAAACAATACTTTTTTATTATCTGCAATTGAAATGGAAAAAAATATGAATTTTGAGTATGTGGTGATGTTGAATAAATCTAAATTGAGATGTATTTAGTTTAAATAAAAAGAATAGAAATAAACTCATGAATATTACATTGAGTATTTTTTTGTGTTTAGTTAAAAGCCATCTATTTTCAAGCACAAGCTGTGATGTATGGCTGATCCTAATTTTAAAAGATACAGAGCCTCTTTCTGATTTGTGTTTTTGATGCTTTCATATCACTGTGCGTCTTTCTTGTCTGCAAAAATGTATTTTTGATAAAACTCTGCTTCCTCTCAACTCAAACGATTATTCCAGGGAGACGCTGAGCTACACTTTGAATAAGCTTCATGAAATATTTGGAATTGCAGAGATCTTTTTGTATAGTTGGGGGGGATAGTCACATTTTTACAATATTCCTGTCATGCATGTTTAAAGGTCATTGAGACACAGAAACATTCAAAGACATTTTGTATTTTGGAATGCATTGAGCATTAAAAAATAGGAAATATTTGCCTTCTTTTGTCAGACGCAGGAAGTTAAACTTATCATTTATACTTTTTTTTTTTTTTTTTTGCTTAAAAAAATCCTGTCTGTCTCAAAGATTACATCAATATTGTCTTTATTTCTACAAGCTTTCTGAAGATATTTGAAAGTTTAAGCTGCTTTTTCAAAAGCATTTTTTAAGTAATTGGTAAACGATGTGTTTTTTGTTTTTTTGCCTTTTCAAGCTTAAACCTTACTGTTGTCATAAACAGGGACAGATGGTCCCAGAATTCAAGGTGAGACAGTCAGCAGGAAAATACAAAAAGCTTATTAAAACAAAACTGACTCAAACAGAACAGAAACGCTGAGCTGTTGAACTGCAGACTCAAATTGCACGATGTCGAGCCGAGTCTCAAATTTACTGATTTTAGACTTTATTTAAGGTTTTTTTTATATAATTGACACTACTGGAAGCAAAATGCCTTCATATTTGCAGCAATTAAATAAGAATCACACTTTTTTTAAAGAGGAGGAATTGTCCGGAGCTTATGATGACACAATAAGCGGATATACTGTAATACAGTATGCTTCAAATAATCGCAGATCCTATATATATAATTGTTTTGTTCATTTTAAAGTCTGAAGAAATTAGCTTTCATTAAGCGGCTGATATATTCTTTTACCTTAAATAACATCCAATCATCTGATGACTTTTTTCACCTGAAGAAAAGGCCCTCTTTCTGTCACTAATTATAGTTAATTCTTATGATCACACAAAAAAAGGGTTTATGATGAGGTGTTGAAGGAGGCCTCATTAAGAAGAAACCATAACTGGATCTATTATTTGTGCCTCAGCCAGTGTTACCATTGGAACCTTGTGCTGGTCTTCAATGAGGATAAGTCATTTGTTCACTTCGGTGTGAGTGCTGAACAGAGATGTTGGAGGCATTACATCTCCACTAAGCTGTTGGAAACATTGTACACAGCACTTGATCCGTGTTAATTTCTGTAAAGGCGAACAGCTGATCCTTATAATATGTTAAATGACCTGGACATTTAACGCCTATTATAAGCTGCAATAATGTACAGCAGTGAGAGTTTTGTCCATTTTAATTATTTCTTCATCACACTTTGCAGATTGTGGCGTCACGGTCAGGATGGACTAAAATAAAAAGACAAAAATGTCTCGTTAAAAACATCTAAAGACCTTTAGAAACTGAAAGACTGTGGAAACAGGCAAATCTTTGCAGCTTGTAAGTTGACCTTTGCACAAAACAGAATATTGTTTTTTTTTTAAATCTAAATGCACTTCTCATAAAGGTTTATTTAAAACACATTGCTTTAAAGGAATAGTACACCCAAAACATGATTAGCCTTCATTTTCTACTCACCCCCATGCTGAACAACACTCTGGAGTACTTTTTTGATATCTCAAATGCATCTGGAGATCTGGGAGGCTTCTTGCTGTCTGCTGACATTCTAATAATGGAGGTCCATGGCGCCCGAGGCAGAAAGGTCCATAAAAGTCCACAAAAAACGTGTCAATATTCCTCTATACTGCTCGTCCTCAACACTGAAGTCCTCAGACATTTCTTTCGTTGTTTCTTTCTTTGCACAGGTAAACAGCACATTTCTTCTTCCACGCTTCCATTATCAAGCGCAGCCCCGCGCTTTTAGGAAATCCTATACACTACTGTTTATGCTCTAAAAACATTCTAAATGACTTCGTTTCGAGTGAATTATGGAAGCTACCCACTCAGGACACTTGGAATACATTGTACGAGCAGTATGGAGGAATATTGACACGTTTTTTTTTGGACTTTTATGGACCTTTCTGCCTCGGGCGCCATGGACCTCCATTATTTGAATGTCAGCAGACAGCAAGAAGCCTCCCAGATCTGCAGATGCATTTGAGATACCAAAAAAGTACTCCAGAGTGTTGTTCAGCATGGGGGTGAGTAGAAAATGAAGGCTAATCATGGTTTGGGTGTACTATTCCTTTAAGATGGTAGCCTAGGCAATATAAAGCAATATATCTACCATGTTTTGAAGTATTCAAACATGTCCACTTATTATGGCACCTCAACAAACATGGAATTACAGTATGTTATTGGGGTTTTATACTATAGACCAACAGAAGAAAGAGGATAATTGTAAAGTGGATTGTCCCTCACTGATACTTCTAAAGGAAACTTCCGCGCTACTAAGGCCCCGTCCACACGAAGTCAAAACGAACACGAAACGCTAATATTTTCCAGAACGTTTGTCGTAAAGACGGAGACGTAAAATAAATGTGATCGTCCACACGAATGCATGAAAACGCTGCAAAATGTATGCCAGGCCTGTAAGTGGCGCTGTCGTGCCAAAGTAAAAATAGGCGACGAAATGTTGGGCATGCGCACTAATATTTATACATGGTTGCCCTGCGGGTCGTGGTTCAGTCAAATTCAGGTGCTGAACTATGTCGTCGATATTGCTCTGTTCTTCCTGGAGATATTCCAGAAGAAGAAGATTCTGTTGTAAGCCCGACAGCAGGGTGAGTAGCATGAGTAGCAACCATTCAACACAGTACGGCGCCATTGTTGTGATACTGTGTCGCGCATGCGTGTTTAGAGGCGACGCTATGACGCATGCGTGTAAAAAAAAAAAATGCGGTTAGAGCTTAAAGATGGAAACGGCGTTTCAAAATCTTCCCACTCTGAAGGCTGAATAAAAAAAAGATTGTTTACAGACCCCCGAAACGCCGGCTTCGTATGGATGAGAGGCTGGTTTGGTGAAAAATTTGTGCGTTTAGGCCAGGGTTCGGCTTCGTGTGGACGGGGCCTTTAAAGTCCTCCAGTGATTCATTTGATCTCAGTATGAATACACATTTTCTCTGAATGACTGCGTGATCTTATCGGAGAGTTTTTGTAAACAATCTTAGTCATAAAATTTGAAGACTGTTTTATCGAATATATTTTGACCAACGGTTATTATTCCGTTTTAGCGATGCCGAAAGATCAAAGAAAAATAAATGAAGACAGACATTCACATTAACATATAGCTGAATGTTGGTCAGAAATGAATGAGGAAAACTAAATTAAATCCCACTCACATGGTTAAAATCACTCACAGGAAAACCATTCTTGAACATTTTTATAAACAGCATTAAAAGAAAAGAACAAACTAAAGTATGAAGGTCTTTCCATTTAGATAGATAGATAGATAGATAGATAGATAGATAGATAGATAGATAGATAGATAGATAGATAGATAGATAGATAGATAGATAGATAGATAGATAGATAGATAGATGGATGGATGGATGGATGGATGGATGGATGGATGGATGGATGGATAGATACATAGATAGATAGATAGATAGATAGATAGATAGATAGATAGATAGATAGATAGATAGATAGATAGATAGATAGATAGATAGATAGATAGATAGATAGATAGATAGATGCACAGACCTTGGATTTTACAGCCTTTTAGCCATGTTTGTCACATTGCCATGTCGTTTTGTTGTGGGGAATGTAGCTGTAGCAGTGAGCCAGAATTTGTTGAGAGCATTTGTCACCTAGACACAGCAGAGAGCAGAGTTAATGTTGCTCCGGCTTTCAATTTGTGCTCTTAGCAGCTAAAAGCTACAAGTTTGGTGTGGGCATTTGACAGCTCCTGTCCTGGAGTCACATTCATTGTTATATTAGCTTTGTCACCACTATGGGGACAATCAGTGCCTCCTATACATTGCTCTAAATGTATTCAAACAACAAATAAAATAGCTAGGAATCTTACAAATTGTTTTTTTTTTTACAAAGATGTGAAGTATACAGCAAGTCGGGATAGTTCTTAGACAAAGAAAACATCAAAACATGCAATAAGTGAAAACAATACAAGCGAGATCCACACATACACTTCAGCAGCCTTAAAACAATATATGCAGTCAGCATTTGTTTTCTTCTTAGAATATCTTCATGTCTGAAACTAAGTCGCAAGAAGTGGTGGCACATTAATTACATATCTACAACCCTACTGTCAACTAACTTGTGAAGCAATGTCTCCTCCATCTTTCCCAGTTTAATTAGATGAAGCTAACATGTTTAACACATTCGCCCAACGCCAGCTTCCTGAAGTTGCAACCGTTTCAAATGACAGCCGGAGTTTTGAAAGAAGGCGAGATATTTACATGTATTTACAGCTTGTTAGTTTTTGTCAGTGCTTACTAGTCCCCACTTTACGTAGCATAACCCTATGTATAATTCCTTTCAAGCTCTTTTTGTCACATGGAAAATGAAAAAATTGCGTTGTAGCACTTCTTTAGTTCTTTCTTCTATGTAAGATTGCCTGGAAACTTCCTGACCTTGGATTGAGAGTTTGCACAGCAGGAGAATGGTTGACTTAGAGAATGCATTTTATCTAGAAAACAAAGAAAAAGTAAAAAAAAAGGTATGTAGGCAGCTAAAAAAATAATTTTAAGAAATATGAAAACTTTAGACACAGCTTGGAAGGCACAGCTCCGGTAGCTGCCAATGCCTGCTCAACCCTGTTTGCCTACTGAGACCTCTCGTCACACGCTTGCTCTCCCTTTTAATTTGTCACTCCAGCACAAACAATTTTTACACACAGTTAGTGCAGTCAGAAGATGCAAAAATTAAGCTTTTCTCTTTGTGTGTTTATAAAAATAAGAGCGTTTTATTAAGACTGGTGAAAAGATTCTATGATTTTTATCGACAGGGGAAGCAGAGAGGTGGGAGAGTTTTGCTGCATCGCTGCTTCAAATGAGGATTCTGTTGGCAGGAGATGCAGAGAGAGGGAGAAGGAATGATTAGGATGCAGCAGGGGAAAGATGGGAGAGAGTATCTGTATTAGAGTGAAACCAAACAGAGGTGTAATGGACCCGGACAGCATGAGGATCAGACAATGTAACAGGAGGAAAAGAACTATAGGCAACAGCAGAGGGAGTGTGGGGGGAAACACTAAATACTAGAGAGACTAGAGAAGTAGAGAAAAACAGATGCAGAAAATTGATAGGGGCAAGATGGAGGCTGGCTTGTCTGTATTGTCCTTGTTTGGTTTGGTTGGAGTAGAAA
The DNA here is from genome assembly GCA_030533445.1 of Cyprinodon diabolis. Lineage (NCBI taxonomy): Eukaryota > Metazoa > Chordata > Actinopteri > Cyprinodontiformes > Cyprinodontidae > Cyprinodon > Cyprinodon diabolis. The sequence goes on along the minus strand of CM060065.1, from coordinate 40,785,732 downwards.
AGAAAGGAGAGAGAGACTGCAGTGTGGTGCAACATGCTCCAAACAAAAAGGAGAAAAACTGGGGGAGGTGGGGGTCCTGTAAACCTTGGACCCTGCGCTGATTGCAGGTGGAGTGATGCAGGAAAGCTGATGGGCAATGAAGGGGAAACAGTTCGGGGGTGGTGGGGGTGTTGGCTTTGGGATATGTGACAAAGGGACAAGAGGAGATATGCGGATTTCAGGAACAGGTGGAGAAACTGCGGGAGGTGAGGGGCAAGGAAAAAATAACCTCTCAGATTGGGCGCATCATGGAGCATCACCCTGTCATGGTTCGCAGCAGGACAATATTAATTCCAGAAATAAAAAAAGAACCACATCAGAGATGATTACAGTACTTTTGAATTATTATCTTTGTTCAGTGAAGTGTTTTAGAAAACAATGAGGGTTTTTTTGCGTTGCCGATCACATTTCCAAATATATGTGACTTGTACACTTGTACCTGTCCAACTGCTCGTTAACACTTAATTTCTAAGCAGCTAATCACATGGCCGCAACTCAGTGCATTTAGGCATGTAGACATGTTTAAGACAATCTCCTGCAGTTCAAACCGAGCATCAGTATGGGGAAGAAAGGTGATTTGAGTGACTTTGAACGTCACATGATTGTTGGTGCCAGAAGGACTGGTCTGAGTATTTCAGAAACTGCTGATCTACTGGGATTTTCACGCACAACCATCTCTAGGGTTTACAGAGAATGGTCCGAAAAAGAAAAAACATCCAGTGAGCGGCAGTTCTGTGGGCGGAAATGCCTTGTTGATGCCAGAGGTCAGAGGAGAATGGCCAGACTGGTTCGAGCTGATAGGAGGGCAACAGTGACTCAAGTAACTACCTGTTACAACCAAGGTGGGTAGAAGAGCATCTCTGAACGCACAGTACGTCGAACTTTGAGGCAGATGGGCTACAGCAGCAGAAGACCACACCGGGTGCCACTCCTTTCAGCTAAGAACAGGAAACTGAGGCTACAATTTGCACAAACTCATCGAAATTGGACAATAGAAGATTGGAAAAATGTTGCCTGGTCTGATGAGTCTCGATTTCTGCTGCGACATTCGGATGGTAGGGTCAGAATTTGGCGTCTACAACATGAAAGCATGGATCCATCCTGCCTTGTATCAACGGTTCAGGCTGGTGGTGGGGGTGTCATGGTGTGGGGAATATTTTCTTGGCACTCTTTGGGCCCCTCGGTACCAATTGAGCATCATTGCAACACCACAGCCTACCTGAGTATTGTTGCTGACCATGTCCATCCCTTTATGACCACAATGTACCCAACTTCTGATGGCTACTTTCAGCAGGATAATGTGCCATGTCATAAAGCTGGAATCACTGGTTTCTTGAACATGACAATGAGTTCACTGTACTCAAATGGCCTCCACAGTCACCAGATCTCAATCCAATAGAGCATCTTTGGGATGTGGTGGAACGGGAGATTTGCATCATGGATGTGCAGCCGACAAATCTGCGGCAACTGTGTGATGCCATCATGTCAATATGGACCAAACTCCCTGAGGAATGCTTCCAGCACCTAGTTGAATCTATGCCATGAAGAACTGAGGCAGTTCTGAAGGCAAAAGGGGGTCCAACCCGTTACTAGCATGGGGTACCTAATAAAGTGTCCGGTGAGTGTATGTGATCTCCTGTGTGAACTGTAGAGGACCAATGGCGTCACAAGCAAGCGTGCTCTGTGTTACGGAAGTAAACATGGATGATAGCGCTGGACCTCATCTAGCGATCCTTCCCAATCTTAAAAACGTAATATTTTCCAGATGGTTAAAAAAAAAAAAAGACTGCTCTCCATATTATTTACCGCCATGGTTGTTGTTTTTCTTCTCGCATCTGTGTAGCAAGACCTTAGTGACCTTTGTTGAGTATAAATGACGTTCAGATCAGATGAATGCGACCTGGCTGTTCATACGCATGTCACATTTGAAAAGATCAGATTCGTATCAGATTCAGGACCACATAGCCAAGAGGCCTGGGTCGCACTGGAAAAAATCTGATCTGTGTTGTTCAAACTGTCATGAGAAGGTCAGATACAGATCGCATATGGGCAAAATAATCTGATTTAGGTCACTTCAGGCTTCTGTAGCCTTAGATACTCTCCTATTTCTTTGAATTTCGATTAATTTCTGGTTAATTAGCCACCTTCCTTCAGCTCCCTTGCCTTCACTATGCCTCAGCTGCTCCTTCTGCCATTTCTCCACCTGGGCTGCTGTGATTAAGGTCTCTCCTTTTCATTGTCCTCTACTTTTTTCCTCCTTTTCCTGCTCTGGATTCTGTTTGCTCACTATATCCTCTCCAACACTTCCATTTCACCACCTGTTTATGCCGACAGATGTTGCATGACCTTTTCCATTGAGGACTACTTATGTTTTCTGTTCATGTGTTAAGCCATGATTTTTGCCATAAATTTGCTCTTCAAGGTCCTCCTTCAACCACTGGAATTGAATGGATTTCATTAGTGTACTAATTCAGAGTTACACGCAGTCTTCGCCATTACTACATACTACAGATGTTTTAAAGAGAGTATCCCAATGAAATATTAGAAATTTTGCAAATGTATTCTGTTGTGATGATTCCCCACCCACCTTTTGTAGGGCTTAACATCAACAAGATGCATTTTTAAATAGAATAAGATTCCACTGAAATGGTCTATTTGTTGGTGGAAGAAGTATGAAAGTAATTCACTCGATAAAAGTATAACAGCCCACCAAATAATGCAATATTATACACATTATGGTTGGGATGAGTCAACATATTATCCTGCTCTGATCTTTACCGGTGGATTTTATGTCCTCCAGCTTTAAGAATGCAATTTACAAGTTTAAAGTCTGACCTTCAGCAAATGTCAGCTGCAGATACTTGCTGTCTGAGAAGGTGTAGAATTCCCTTCCCAGAAAAGCAAGGGCATCTATTCGAAACATAAAGGTTTTTAATGCTCTCTCCTGTCACATTAACAGATGTTATGGTAAAGGTGCATTAATAAACCTTCACAGATCTAACATACTGTGTACCCACTTAAAATTAAGCTTTTATTGGGCTGTTTTGTCATCTGAGGTTGTCTAGACTCAGTTTTCTTTAACTTTGACAGACCCTAAAAACTAGGAACACGTTTTACCTTTGAACTTCTGATCAGCCAAGATTTAGATTGGATGGGAGAAATTTTGTCTATGCAAATGTAGCTGTTACCCGGATGTACCTGGAACCTCTGTCCCAAGTGAGATGGTATTTTTCACAGCAGGTTACATGTAGGCCGTGCTGTTACCACAAAATGTAGAAATCCTAATTTTTCTGGAGAAGAACAATGAAATTGGGTTATCAGACTTTTGATTTGTTTTGAAGCGTGTCTTTTATCTAAGTTAATATTTACATGCAGCTAAGTGGTATAACTCCAGAAGATGAGTATGAGGTGTAGCTCCATCAAAGTGTGGTTCATTTAATAAAAGACGTGTTTTTGTTCAATTTGCGGATGGAAATATACCCCAGAATATGGGCATGCTACAGATTTTATTTTCTCCTCCTTTTCCGCGTGTGTGAACTCTCGGTCAGGTACTTTATTTATATATTCTGTATATCATGGTTCTGTTTTTGTTATACATGGTGCTAAGTATAGCACAGCAGAGAATGTGTTGGGTTTAGCATTACCAGGTTTTATTTTTCACTTTACGCCTTTTCTACACCAATAAACAACAGCTCCTGTTTGTTTTATATTATGCTAAATATTCAATTCAATTCAATTCAGTTTATTTATATAGCGCCAAATTCACAACACATGTCATCTCAAGGCACTTTACAGTTCAACCAGATCATACAGTCAAATTGATACAAAGTTTTCTATCTAAGGAAAACCAGTTGATTGCATTGACTCATTGACTCAAATACAATCCCTCACACTAAGCATGCTTGCAGCGACAGTGGAGAGGAAAAACTCCCTTTTAACAGGAAGAAACCTCCAGCAGAACCAGGCTCAGTGTGAGCGGCCATCTGCCGAGGCCGACTGGGGTTCAAGGAGACAGAAGCAGACATAGAAAAAGCAGCTGTAGAAGGCGGCCCCGTCCAGGAAACACACAGCCAGGCAGACGAGCTCCAAGGCAGCTCCCATGCCAGAGGATGAAGAGAGCACATCCACCCAGCCACGGCCAGAGAAACAGGACCACACTGGAAAACAGGCCAATCTCCAACATCTACAAACAAGGGTGTTGATGGAAGCAGCACAGCTGGTGGTTTATATAGGATATAAACCACCAGGGACCCCCACAATGATACAGGATCTGCTTCATCACCTGCAAAGAGAGATGTAAAAAGAACAGCACAACCAACGGATATAGTAAATGAGAAACAATAAAGTAATACGTTAATACTATCACTGAAGTATAAGTAGTTTTATTTTATCAGACATGTCTACTGTGATAGCTGAAGATAAGAATATTGGCTTTCTGTATGGAATTGAATCAAGTACCTGGAACCAAGCACCTGTAGTTGTTTGTGAGGGTGCACTTGTGCATGTAAAGATTATCCAAAGGAAAAATGCTCAATAGTGGTTGTGAAGAGCTCAAGTGCACCTGCCTTGGTGCTGTGGGACCCAAACCCAAGATGCCCAAACGGATCCCCTGAGCAAAGGCGCCCAGGAGTGGCCAACCCGGGAAATCTGTCCCCCCAACCAAGGGAAAAGGAGAGACGGCCCTGAGGAAATCCCCCAGCCGCCCCAATGCCCCTGCCAACACCACAGAACAGGTTGCTCCCTCTTTCTCCTGGCCCCAGACTCCAGGAGGCAACTGGAGAACGGGTGTGAGAAAGACCCACATCCTCCCTACACTCGCTCAAATGTTGTGTTGTTGTGTGTTGTTCTCGAGTGTGATTAAAACAGGGAGTACTGAAGAGGGTGTCACAGTTCCTGACTCCGTGATAGGCACCGCCTAGCTCACCTTGAGAGGGGGGCCCCACCAGTTGCACCACTATAGCCTGGGGGCTAGGGACAGGTGGCATGGTCCGTTAGCAAGCCACTCACCTGGGACAACACCTCCACCCCCTCAACCCGTCCACCAAACCTCCAGGCTGCACTAGCAAAGTTCAAACCCATAAAGGGGAGAGTATCTGCCATCAGATGTTAATGTCCATGCATAGGCATAGGCACAGGCTTACCCCACAGAACCCAAACCCCCAATGCCCTGCCAGGGCACCACCTGAGGGCAACACTCCCCAAGGACCCGAGACCCACCCTGAACGCACCCAGTGGCAGCACAGCTACCAGGCCAGTGACCAATGTCCATTGCCACGGAACCGCCCAACAGACCCTGGGGTGAGACCCAACAGGCGCTCCACGCCAAGCACCCCGCCAGAGCCCCAAGACTCAGGGACCCCCCCGATCCAGCCCCTGCACCCTGCTTGATGCATCCCAAAGCCCCCGATTCCACGAAGTGATGGAGCCAATCAAAGGAGGGCTTTGATTGGCAAAGGAGGTCTCAAGATTAATATGATGCAACAAAAGATCTATATAATGATTGATACTGAGTTGTTCCTTACTTTTCCAATTCATGAGGAAGTTGTCTTTGCGATACAATTTTTTTCCCAGAGAGCTTCCTTCAAAGTCACCCAGCAACCAAACTGATGTGGAAGGTGAAATTTTACAACTCTGGCACTTACATATCTGTTCCCAGAACTTCTGAATAGGTGTGCATAACCATAATGAGTGAATATAATTATCAAGATAATTGCCTGTGCACTATGGGCAGATATTAGATTGTGCAAAACCCATATTGAATAATATTCAAACCGAAATGTGTCCATACCTGAGCCCAGATACTTTGTGCAAAGCTGACTGATAAATCTTCCTCCCATTTCATAATAGGAGGAAGTATTATCTGGTTTAGTCTGTGTCCTGTATAATTCAGACAGTAATTTTGGGGTATTTAACTCTAGGAACTCTAATATATTAGTTGGAAATTGTAAACCACCATTAATATGCTTAATTTATTTCTAATTATAGATTAAATTTGTTCATATTTTAAGAATTATTTTTATCAATGCCATATTGCATATTTATTCTTGCAAATGTGATAAACTCAGTTCCTTCAAATAAATGATCCAGATATTTAATACCTTTACTCTTCCAGTACGGAAAGTTTATCATATTATTATTTTGTTGGATGACAGGATTATTCCAGATTGGTGTACGACCAGGATAAGTGATGACTTTGTCTTTTTAAGAAACTCCCACCATGCTGTCAGGGAAGAGCTGATGTTATTATTTTAAAAGCATGAAGTCCATTTTATATTTGAGCTAATAAACGGTAAATCTGAAATCATGATGTAGTGTAGTTTATTTGCTAGGTAGTAGTTTTGAAAGCTAGGTAAATCTAGTCCCCCTTTATATTTAGTTTTCTGTAGTGTCTTTATGCTGATATGAGGGGGTTTATCTTTCCAAAGAAATTTAGAGATGGAAGAATCTAGAGATTTAAACCAGTCGGATGATGGTTTATTGGGGATCATTGAAAATAAGTAGTTATTTTTAGGTAAGACCATCATTTTAATTGAGACTACCCTACCCATAAGTGAAATCGGAATCTTTCAATATCCTCTTCTTTCTTTTTTAAAAGCGGGATTTGGTTAAGTTATGGTAAATCAGCTAATATAGATGAAATAGTAATTCCCAAATATTTGATATTTCCTGACTGCAGTTGTAAATCTAGGGTGTTCTGTAGAGAGCAATTAATATGCAATACTGCAGATTTAGACCAATTTATAGAGTAATCTGACACTTTTGAGAAATATTCTAGTAATCCAATTACTTGAGAGAGGGAAGTGTTTAAGTGCTGGAGATAGAGTAATACATCATCTGCATAAAGGCTAATTTTATGCTCTATTTTCATGCATTTCATACCTTTAACAACATTAGTTTGTCTAATTGTTGCTGCTGGAGGTTCAATAAAAATGGCAAAATGTGAGGGGGAGGGCAGGATTCGAGGCCTAGTGCCTCTCTGGAGATAAAAGCTGGAAGATGTTTGATTATTTGTCCTGACACACGCTGTTGGGAAGCTGTTTAAGATTTTTAACCAATTTATAAAAAAAGTGCCCAAACCGAAGTTATGCAGAGTAGCAAATAAAACATTTCCAGTTTACTCTATCAAATGCTTTTTCTGCATCTAAAGATATTATGTTGGATTTAATATTTTCACTGTAGCAATAATCTATTAAATTAAGTCATCTGCATGTGTTTGTGGCTGACTGCCTTCCTCTAATGAAACCAGTTTGTTCAGGATGGAGTATGAGATGAGTGACTTTATATAATCGTTTTGCTAAAGCTTTACGGATTATTTTAATATCCATATTCATTAAGGATATGGGACGATAGCTGGTGGGAAACATAGGGTCTTTGCCTGGCTTAAACAGGAGAGTAATGGTAGCAGAAATCATATTAGCTGGAAATTTGCCATTTTCCTGAGTTTCCTGCAGGATTCTGTGGAACATTGGTGCAAGAATATTCGAGAACTCTTTATAAAACTCAGTAGGGAAACCATCTAGACCTGAAGGCTTTTTATTTGGAATGCCTTTTAGAGCTTCCTAAACTTCAACTGTTGTCAGCAGTGAGTCCAGGGTCAATCTTTGACTATCTGATCATTTAGAAAGAGTTATTATAGACCTGTGTTTTTGGTTTATATGCTGTTGAGAATATACCTCAAAGGATGGCCATGAAAATGCTTTTTTTTTTATCATATACTGTGTTTTCCACAGATAAAGGGTGATTTCATGCTTAGATACATTTATTTGACCCTTTTTCTGTTGTAGTTAAACAAATTTTTATAAGTAAATTCTTCAAATAATAAGAGAGCAAGAACATGCATGTTTTTTTTTTATGGAAAATATTTAACCATTAGACTAAAGCATCAAACAATGATTATTGTGTTTCATTGAACTCTAATGATTTTTTTTTTCTTTTTTAATGAAGGGGCTTTTTACTCTCTTTTAGAATGATGCTTAATGTAACCATAATAAGCTTCCCTCAGCCCCTATTCATAAGATAAAGATATGTCTGGTGAAAGTAGCATTTTTAGAAATTCTCATTTAAGCCACATTACTAAAAGATGCCTCTAGTCATTTGATCTTTTCTTCTCTCACTTGCCTTTTTTTTAAAAGATCATTCAAATAGCTTATATAAACCTGGTATTTATATGGATCATATCTGGGCAAGTCTTAGTGCATCAAATTACATCAGTAAAAATGTAATTTAAAAAGTGTAATACAAAAATTAGAGCATACATAAATATTTTATGTTGTATTGTTGTAAATAAATTTAATTTAATTTTTCCAACTTATATGTTCTTATGATTTCAGATTGACTTCATAGAAAATCTCACTGGTATAAAAATATAAATTTAGGTAGATAAATAAAATAGCTGGTAAGATAGCATATGGATCTTTTTTTCCTCCTCTAAACTGTTTTTCACCATCTGAATATGAAAAGGCTGAGTTCCCAGAATCCTCTTTATACCAAAAATAAGTCCCAAAATGTGACTGGGTTCTTTTCTCTCTCATGAAAAGCATTCTTATGCTAATCTCATAAAAAAGGGATTAGGTTATGAATTCCTCACCACACACTCCTGTTTTAGGAATTCTCTCTCCTGAATATTTCACACAGGTCCTCACATTTTGCTCACGTTTTGGGGGGGCTTGATATTTTTCGTACATTTATCATGCTTGTGCCATCAGATATTCAGCTGTGTGATAGAATAACACCATAGTGCTCTGACATTACAACATCTTACACATACACACGGCTTTGCAAGTGTCCTCTGAAGGTATTAGTGTTATCAGCTTCATCATAGCTCCCTCTCATGCTTGTCTGGTCAGGATACAAGTCAAAGCAACTCAGCTTCAGACGCAATCATAGGCTTCAGTTAAATCGAGAAATTGCCTCCCTAGGTAGACAAATACTTGTTCAATCAATCTTGCAACAAAGCAGGGTTCTGCCTGCTTACTTCCAAGAGGTTCCTCTGCCCTCTCCTCCTTTGTAGATGCCATATTAAAAATCTCCTGATAAAGGACCACCGCCTCCGTCTTTATGATAAAAATAAAGTGCAGCTATTCATATTACATCCTCTGTTGCCTTTTATTGAGACAAGCTTGACGGTTAGGGGGGAAATTGTGTGGGCACACAGTGGGACATAAAGTGAGACTGCAGGGCTCAGCAGCCATTGAGACAGCTTTGTTAACTGGTGACAAGACAAACATGGAGCCCAGACCCAAGTGTACTCATGAAATATGTATCTTTGGAAGGGGTTGTGGGGCATGTTTAACTTAAAGGCCATGTGCTGGAGCTGGGAATCCACCAGTGACCTTATTTGCCACATTTCTGAGCTGAGGCAATGAAGGCGAAGCTCTCTGTCAGCTGGTTGTTTACTTACTAACAATTACATCTTGCATCTTCTTACTGTAATTGTTGTGTTATTATGTATTTATTATGTATTCATGTGCATTTATATCTGTTATTGTGTTTCATTATACCAGGTACACAAATTATAAATGCTGAGTCATCTTGTAATATTTTTTTTTCTTTAAAACAATATAATCATGACTGCTAGAAGTTATTTGTATGTCAGCTCCTTCAAGGATACATTTTTCGCTTATGTTTTCTTTAAAAAATTGTTAAATTATTATATTTAAATGTAGAGGCCACTTCAAAAATGTTTTGTCTTCTTGTCCAACTTTCCCTAGCTACCTTTAATAAACCTTTTTTTGTGTGTGTTTTTTCTAGGGTGTGGTTATAAACATCCTTTACAGTGAATTGCTAGGCATCTGAGAGAATAAATCAAATCTGTCTTTCTGCTTTGAAATGTAGATGCAGAGAAGATTCAAATCTGAAAAATTCTTCTTCCACCATTAAGACTCACTGGTTTACAAAAGTGAAAATAAAATCTTCAAAAAAAGTCTGGCTAACTCAAATTAAATATGTCTTCCAGATGACAAATGTGAAAAAAAACAGCTCTTGTACCATCTGTCATTTCTCAGAGGATTCCATGTGACTAACTGATAAAGCAGTATCTGGAGCTGACTGGTTTTAATTATAGAAACTGGCTTTTATATTTTTCAAATAAGTAGGAAACCAATTAAGGCATGTGCTCCTCAGCCTTGTGCTTTGATGCCGTACTCATCCCTACTCAGGCTCTCTCGACAGCCTGTTACTGGCCACGTTGCGGGCCATGTGATATTCTTACTAATAAGTGGATTCTAAATATGACAATACTCTGATTGGGGTGTTTGCATGCATTGCTTGCAGGATATTACATCTCTATTCCCTTGCTGCAGAACATAGCTTGATTAATGTCTTAAGGTAAGGTGTTACAATATGCTGCTTGCTTCCCAACAAATATCTATAAAAAAGGAATTCCTTTGAAATATAGATAAACAGATTTCTTTGTTTTGTTTTTTTATTTACCTGTTAAAGCTGTCAGAAATTCTCCAGATATTTCATTTCAAGATACGACAAACATAACTTTAATAGATACAAAATGCAGGTTTTTACTGATAATTTCATATTTAAGGGGAAATTCGCTGATTTTCTACAGAAAACATATCAATGAATAAAATTAATGAACAAACAAACAAAACAAAAAAAAGAAAAAGACAAATAAATGCAGAAATAATTAACTCCTTAAGCACAGGTTTTAGTAGCTATTTCCACCTGAAATTATGTATCTAATTAAATCAAATGTTGCTCCAAAGTATTAGCTACAGTTTCAGACAGTCATTGAAGCTCACCTTTCTTGCCGTGGTTCTTTGAAAATGGGCGAGGGTCGTAAGAGAAAAAATGTCTACGAAGTATAGGAAAAGAAAAGAAAGGCCTCAGAAGAGGCAGATACATCCCAGAATGTTTGCAAGGAGATGTCTCCCCACAAAGCATTATGGGATTTGCTGTCACAGCAACACTCTCGCCATAGGTTGTCGCTACCCGACAGTGGCGACTAATAACAAAAATGGCTCAGACACTGCGCAGTGGAGGAGGAGTTATGTGACCAGCAGAGCAAAAAGCAGTGATCATCTGTCTGAACGGTCGGTTAACTGAGTTCACTATAAAGTCCACTATATAGTCCCCGCTCCATATAGTGACAAAGAGACTTAGGGGTTAGGGTGGATGTTTGGGCAAGTAAGCTTGCATGAGCTATGAGAACAGCAACCTTTAAATAGATTGTGGTGAGAAGAAATAGGCTTGTGCATGCTCTTGTGCGCATCTTTTAAAAAAATTGCAAAAATCCTTCACAATACCTTTAAATATCAATTAAATTAAAAAGCCGTTTTAGTAATTTTCACAGAGCATACATTATTCCCTTTGGCAGCATGCCTTTAATATCAATCTGTATTATTGAAATTGACCATTAAACAAACTTTGGACATCTAATACAAAAGCCAACTTCAAAAGTTGATTTTACTGCATTTCACAACAAAAAAAGGAAAGTCAGCAAATCTTTCACCTGTGGAAACAACCTTTGGCTTAGAAGTATAAGTAGTTGAAACTCAGTTCACAAAGTTAAAGCACACAGCTAATTTGATTTTCTGAATTTCAATTATTCTCCCTGTATTTAAAACTAAGTTTTGAAAATGTACACAACTAAAAATAGTTTTTTCAGGCCAAAAAAACTTCAGACTATTATTTTTAAAGCAGAATTTTTAGAACCATGTTATAATTTTATACCAAAAGGCTGTATAGTCTAACACAGGGGTCTGCAACCTTACATATCCAAAGAGCCATTTAGCCCCGAATCCGACAAAGTAAAAGTTGTTTAGGGCCTCAAAATATCACCTGTTTTTTTTTTTTAAAGCCTATATATATATTTTTTATATATCTCATATGGGAAATTAGTTGCCAACAAATTATGTATTTTTAGCTTTTAAAATAATATTGAACACATAAATTTCAAGCTAATTCAAAGAAAAATGCTTCTAAAAACATACTTCTGGTTCTTTTAATGTAATTCTTTTCCATCTTGTGTTTAAGAAAAAATTTAAGACTAGTATTTCCGTAAAAATTCAAAAAATATCCACTGGACTTGGTTTTCAAGATTTGAAGACGTTTCGCCACCTCTCCAGGAAGCTTTCTCAATTCAAATGTCTGGATCCGCAGTGAGTTTGAGTCTTATATGGACAAGGCCTTGTATTGCTTGGAAACATGCAAATGGTAACCGATGAATGGGTCGTTTAGTTCCATCGTTAGCCTGTAATATCTGAACCTGTCTATGATTCTAGGGGTCGGTCGTTAAAGGGGGGATTGCCATTAAGGGGGGGATTGTCTCCTGTAATACCTGAAACCTGTCTATGATTGTTAAGGGTCAGTCGTTAAGGAGGTATTGTATAACCGCTGTGGAGCAGTTACAGACGCATGGCCCAACACAGAAGAGCGGCCGCCTCTGGACAAGACTCCGCAGTACACCTACACCTTGTGGACAAAGGACATTCTTTTGAGGACCAGAATGTCCATATTCTGGATAAAGAAAATAGGTGATTTGAGTGAAATACTTCTTGTCTAAAAAAAAAAAAAAACCCAGCTTGTTTTGTACATTCATGAAAATGGTTTACAAATCTGTGGTCATGGTGTAAAAAATAAAGAAGCATGGATTACAAATCCGCGGGCCTTGGTTTTTGACTTTAAAGCAGCCATGAAGGGCTTTTTCCTTACCATGCAAATGAGTTTTTCTGCAACACGAGCTCCTCGCCGGCATGAGACGCTTTTACAATTGAACTAGCACCAAAATCAGAAGAACAAGCAGCCAATTTCTACTGGTCAAATTTTCAATTACCCTGCCAAATAGAAGAACCTTTCCAAATTTTGCTCTATTTTGTTTTATTTTATTCGATATATCAGATTTCCCCATTGTATTGTGGTGTTTTGTATGAATAATGCTGTGATGCAAAAGCATCTGCAACATGGAAGCAAACATTCTCACAGTTGTTTGATAGTTATCAGACTTACATCTGAGGTCAGATTATGCCGTACACCATGGAGGATCCTTCAGTCTCAAAATGATTTTGATTCTATATATTTCTTATGTGCATTTAAATTGCTCAGATGAATCAGGGAAAAAGTATTTGATTTAATTTGATGTAAGTTTATTGTATAAAAACTGCATCACTAAATCATGGATGCCACTGTTATTTGCACCATTGCTGTTGATACTTTTTACAGCCCCCCCTTTGGCAGTCAGACAGTGCCTATTTTTTATTGTTTTTCTCCTGTAGAAGTTAACAAGTATGGGGCATAAACACGAAGAATCTTTGTCTCTCCTGTCTTAGGTTTTATTAAAAATTCCTGGCATTTAATAAAGGTAATGATGTTATATACTCAAATAAAAGAGAGACAGCATCTCTGCATCATAGATCCTCTACCGTACTTCAGTGATGTGCTTTCCAAATGGAAGTAATTTTTGTCCCTTATCAAATTAAAGGACAATATTACAGTTTGACTCCTAAGAGTATTCAGCAAACGTCAAACCGTGATCCATGGATGTTTCTGCATTATCTTTTTATTTGTTTTTTTACATCATGTTTTGGTTTGTAAGGTGTTGCCATATTCAGCTAATTTCTCAGTGTTTTTTATTGTTATTGTCCTACCATACAGGTTAATACCAATAATGAGGTTGCTTATTACCCCATTCTTCCCTCTGCACATTTCATTTTTTTCAATGACAGTGTTTGTTTTTGTCCCTTTGGATTTCTATATCCTCTTGGGTCTTTAGAAAATATGCTCACCTTGTCTAAGGCTTTTCTTTATTATTTATTATACTTCTTATTTCCATTTTTCCCTAACAGGTTTTCATCCTGTTTTTTCATCCATTTCCAATAATTTATGATATGTTTTGTATAATTAAAACATTCAAGCTACCTAATTCCAAAACATTAAAGTAAAAAAAAAAAAATCCACTGGACTTTGTTTTCCAAGTTGGAAGAGGTTTCGCTTCCCATCCAGGAAGCTTCCTCAATTGAAATGTCTACATTAGCATAAAGTTCCAGGCTTTTATAGAAAAGCTTGACAGAAGCCTTGTAATTGCTTAAAAAACATGCAAATTCAAATTGGAAAACCAGCTCCACCTTTTAATAATGGGAGTCGTTGAAGGTGTTATTGGCCTGCAATACCCAATACTGGCCCATTCCTCTGAAAAGGCTGTCGTTGAGGGTCATTGTTGGCCTGGCTGGCCTGATATTTTGTTCCTCTGCATAGCGATGGGGGTTGAGATGCTATTGGGAAGGAATGAACTGTATCACTGTGTTGTAGGTTTACAAAGACTCCCATTACTAAGGGGTGGAGCTAAATTTTCCAGTTTCAATGTGCATGTTTTCTAAAGGGCTGTGTATACTCCCGCAGCAGTGTGTCGCAGGTACAGTATGACTCAGATATAATGCCCAATTTTGAAGTGTGGTCTGCGCTATGTTATTCTACGCCACAACTCAAGAAAGAACAATCACGAACTAGCTAGGATTGTGGGTGTCCATGTGTTGGTTTGACGAGCTTGTTCGCCATCTACAAGCCCTTCATCCAGCACCGGACGACAAAAAGTTCAACCGTGAGTGTTACCGAGACTGGCCGTAGCGCTGCAGGTTTTGGCCCCAGGTGCAAACCATCAGACCGTCGCACAGAGCTAAAAGCTAGCGTCCTGTACGGTGTGTAGGATAGTGTCCGAGGTGCCAGGCGTTGGGAACGGCACTACAGCCACAGTTTCTAGGTACAAATACACATAGTGTAGAGCGAATGTAGAATAGACCAATCAGAGACGTCCTATCTCTCCTCCCTTCGACACTATCTGTCTGCGGTCACCTTTAGTTTTGGGGAGGTGCACCAGGGTATCTGGGGAAGGGTGGGGGCATATCTGCGTTAACTGAAGAACATGAAGAAGACCTGGGTTTTGAGCAAAAACCAGGCTTAAAGGTACACTATGCAACCGGTGTTGATTTTCCAGCGAGGCTCCCCCCAGAGGGCGAAAGTAAAAGTGCACTGTCGTAAATATGCTCAGCTGTTCAAGCCAGGCGCGGTTGTTTTGAGCTTAGCAGACAGGCAAATGCAACGAATGACTAATGCTGCGTTCACACTGGACGCAGCTGGCGCGACAGAAGCAGCGAGTTTACATGCAAAGTCAATGGTTGACGTGCGTCAAGGCGCAGCAAAAGGTCCCGCGGCGCGTTTTGAGCAGCAGGCGCAGCGCGTCGGGCGCGTTTAAGCATCTGACGCGCCGCAAACGCGCTGCTGCTCGACGCGCCGCGTCAACCAATCAGAGAAGCTGAA
The DNA here is from genome assembly GCA_030533445.1 of Cyprinodon diabolis. Lineage (NCBI taxonomy): Eukaryota > Metazoa > Chordata > Actinopteri > Cyprinodontiformes > Cyprinodontidae > Cyprinodon > Cyprinodon diabolis. The sequence continues at coordinate 40,770,429 of CM060065.1, read as the reverse complement.
CTGGGAGCTGGCAGGGAGAGAGACACAGCGCTGATGATCAGAGCGCTATGATCACTCCTCTTAAACAGTTTATTGACGCCTAAATTAACTTAAAATGCAGAAATCTGCCGGCAGAATATGTTGGCTTTTATTATCCTGCTGCCTGCAGTTTGGATTATTTAGATGAAAAACACCTACCAGCTGTCGCGGTGAGCCGCGAGGAGGCGACCCGGCCAGAGGCTGCTGATGAAGGGATTCCTACTGTCGGCGCACCGCTGGTATGTGGGGGTCTGAGCGGCTCCGACAGAAAAAATATTGGAAGGCAGGATTATAATCTGAATGAACTGACTGCACTGATTACGTTTTCAGGTGTATTTTCTCACTTAAAAACATATTAAAACTACTTTATTCCCACTGATCACAGCAAATATAGCTGCAAGGCAGAGAAAGGATAGTGAAGCTCTGCCCAACGCGCGTCAGACACACTTTTGCACCGCGCAGCCAGAGCAGCATAGCTGCTTCAGCCGCGCGTCAGAACTTACAAGGAGTAAAAATGAAGCAGCAGACGCGATTTTGCTGCTTTTGCTGCATCCGGTGTGAAAGCAGCACTGCACAAAGATCGCCACTGTGCTAGCAACGAGCATGCTTTTAACTGGGGGCATGTAGCAGTTCTCGCCGTAAAGCAAGACCGACTCTCGAGAGACTTCTGAGCCTGTGGGTGCGGGTCAGTGCTCCTGCAATTGCAAGTGCGGTATTTCCCCCACAGACCACCAGGGCGGCCAAGAATACCTTTGTTCAACCTGAAATGACTCATTTAATCATCCAAAACGTTATGGAACACATTAATTAACTGAAAAATGTTGCATAGTGTGCCTTTAAGTCATTGCAAGGCTTTACTGTAGTTGGGCTGCACTATAAAAGCCTGGAACTCAATGCTAATCCAGACCTTTTGAATTGACAAAAGCTCCCTGGATGGGAAGCAAAACATCTTCAAACTTGGAAAACTAAGTCCAGTGTTTTTTTTTTGTTTTTTTTAACCATAACTTTTTAAAATGACTATAACCTGGATTCCTGAGAATCTCCACCAGTAAGCTAGTCCATTGTTCCCAAAATCTTTATAAGAACTCACAGCTAAAGACAGGAAATTTTTAAAATTGTAATCCTGAAAAAACACAGAGACGAGGTGTATGTCATTGCATATTCCATCTAAAAAGGTACCTTTAGTTCTTCCAATCACTCTGTTTAGTTATTTCTGTCTAAGTTAATTAGTTATTCTGTAATGCTCTTTAAGTGAGAACTAAAATTATATATTCCACAGAGAGATACAAAAATTATTGTACATATTCCTTCCACAGTTTTTCAGTTAACATGTTTAATGTCTAATGTAAACACAAACAAAGCACTGAATATGGCTCTGCCGCTTTCTAAAGCTGATAGGTTTCTAAGAAATAACTGAGTCAGGCCAAGAACAGTCTGGCACGCACCACCCAAGTAAGACAAATTGTAATTTTCACACTTTGGTTTACTTACGGATTAAGCAAACAAGATATAGCATGTTAATCACAGAGGTTTCTTTTTTTAGGTTGGAGCTGGCTGTAACGACAAATATCACATCTGAGTCTAAACAAACAACTGACTATATGTTAAACTGTTTTTCATTGGTGGAGCATTAAATAATAAAAAACAACATATCTAATATTAAGCAAAAAAAAAAAAAAAAGACCAAAAGTTTGGACACAACGTCTCATTGAGAGAGTTATTTATTTTTATGTCTATGAAATTGAAGATTCACAATGAAGGCATCAAAACTGTGATTTAACACATGTGAAATTATATACTTAACAAAAAAGTTTGAAAAACTGAAATATGTCTTATATTCTAGGTTCTTCAGTGTAGCCAGCTTTTGCTTTGATTACTGCTTTGCACACTCTTGGCATTCTCATTATGAGCTTTAAGAGGTAGTCACCTGAAATGGTTTTCACTTCACAGGTGTCCCCTGTCAGCTTTAACAAGGGGAATTTCTTGCCTTATATACAGGGTTGGGACCATCAGTTGTGTTGTGCAGAAGTCAGGTGGATACACAGCTGATAGTCCTACTGAATAGACTGTTAGACTTTGTACTATGGCAAGAATAAAGCAGCTAAGTAAGAAAAACGAGTGGCCATTATTACTTTAAGAAATAAAGGTCAGTCAGTCTAGAAAATCTTTGAGAGTGTCCCCAAGTGCAGACCCAAAAAACATCCAGCGCTACAAAGAAACTAGCTCACATGAGGACCGCCCCAGGAAAGGAGGCAGTAGAGTAGTAATCAAAGCAAAAGATGGCTACACTGAAGAACCTACAATACAAGACATATTTCAGTTGTTTCACAGTTTTATGTTAAGTATATAATTCCACATGTGTTAATTCATAGTTTTGATGCCTGCAGTATGAATCTGGAATTTTCATAGTCAGGAAAATAAAGAAAACTCCTAATGAGAAGGTGTGTCTATATATATATATATATATATATATATATATATATATATATATATATATATATATATATATATATATATATATATATATATATAAGCCAGGAGAATAAACCAGGTGTTCTCCACCAACCCATCCAAAGTGTACTCACAGTGGCAGGGTAATTCAAGATCAGATCCACCCAGGGCTGAGACTGAACAGTACTGGAGAAACATATGGGAGAAGGAGGCATCCCACAACACCAATGCTCAGTGGCTAGAAGATCTTAGAACAGATCACAGCAATCTCCCAGAACAAGAACCAGTAAACATTACAACGGCAGATGTCCAAGAAAGAGCGGCAGGTATGAAGAGCTGGACAGCACCAGGCCCTGACATGATCCACACCTACTGGCTGAAAAAACTAACCGCACTTCATGCACGCCTCGCAGCACAAATGAACCAACTGCTGATGGATGGGATCCACCCAGAATGGTTAACCCAAGGAAGGACAATCCTGATCATGAAGGATCCCCAGAAGGGAACAACCCCATCCAACTACCGGCCAATAACTTGCCTATGTACAACATGGAAGCTCCTGTCAGGCATCATAGCGGCTAAGATGAATAGGCACATGGCTCAATACATGCACCCTTACCAGAAGGGAATAGGCAGTAACACCAGAGGAGCCAAGCACCAGCTACTAGTGGATAGAGCAGTCACTCGAGACTGTAAGACCAGGCAGACAAATCTGTGCACTGCCTGAATTGACTATAAGAAAGCCTATGACTCAATGCCACATACATGGATACTGGAATGCTTGGAAATGTACAAGATCAACAGGACTCTAATAGCCTTCATCAAGAACTCAATGAAGCTGTGGAAAACAAGTCTGGAAGAAAATGCAAAGCCAATAGCACAAGTCACCATCAAGTGCGGCATACACCAGGGTGATGCACTATCCCCGCTGTTGTTCTGCATAGGCCTGAACCCCCTCAGCCAGATCATCACAAAGACTGGCTACGGATACCAATTCCGAAGCGGAACAATCATCAGTCACCTCCTCTGCATGGATGACATCAAGCTGTATGCCAGGAGTGAGCGAGACATCGACTCACTGATCCACACTACCAGGATCTACAGCAATGACATTGGGATGTCATTCGGACCGGACAAGTGCGGTCGCATGGTCTCAAAGAGAGGGAAGATGATCAGAACCGAGGGGGTTGAACTACCAGAAGTCCACATTACAGATGTGCAGGACAGCTACAAATACCTTGGGGTGCCACAGGCTAACGGAAACCATGAGGAGATGGCAAGAAAGACTGCCACAGCTAAATACCTACAAAGAGTAAGGCAGGTCCTGAAAAGTCAGCTGAATGGGAAAAACAAGATCCAAGCCATCAACACATATGCCCTACCAGTCATCAGATACCCCGCTGGTATAATAAACTGGCCAAAGGAGGAGATAGAGGCCACTGACATCAAGACAAGAAAGCTCCTCACAATGCATGGAGGGTTCCACCCCAAATCCAGCACCCTGAGACTGTATACCAAGCGTAGCGAGGGAGGCCGAGGGCTAGTGAGTGTCAAGACCACTGTCCAGGATGAAACAACTAAGACCCAGGAGTACATCAGAAAGATGGCCCCCAAAGACAAATGGCTTGGTGAATACCTCAGGCAGGAGAAAACCGAAAGCGAGGACAAGAAAGAGGAAGGAGAACCATCATGGAGGGACAAGCCACTGCACGGCATATACCACAGACAAATAGAAGAAGTGGCTGATATCAAAAAATCCTACCAGTGGCTGGAAAAGGCTGGACTGAAGGACAGCACAGAGGCACTAATCATGGCAGCACAAGAACAGGCACTCAGTACAAGATCAATAGAGGCCAGGGTCTACCACACCAGGCAGGACCCCCGATGCAGACTGTGCAAAGATGCCTCTGAAACAATACAGCACATAACGGCAGGGTGTGTAAAATGCAGGCAGGAAGTGCATACATGGAACGCCACAACCAGGTAGCTGTTATAGTGTACAGGAACATCTGCCATGAGTATGGGCTGGAAGTCCCAAGGTCAAAATGGAAGACACCTCCTAAGGTAGTTGAGAATGACCGAGCTAAGATCCTATGGGACTTCAAGATCCAGACTGACAAACAGGTGATGGCTAACCAACCAGACATCGTGTTGATCGACAAACAGCAGAAGAAGGCAGTAGTGATAGATGTGGCAATCCCAAGCGACAGCAACATCAAGTAGAAAGAACACGAGAAGCTTGAGAAATACCAAGGGCTGAAAGAGGAGCTAGAAAAGATGTGGAAAGTAAGAGCAGCAGTGGTGCCAGTGGTAATTGGAGCACTGGGGGCTGTGACCCCCAAACTGGGAGAGTGGCTACAGCAGATTCCAGGTAAAACATCAGGGGTCTCTGTCCAGAAGAGCGCAGTCCTAGGAACAGCTAAGATACTGCGCAGAACCCTCAAACTCCCAGGCCTCTGGTAGAGGACCCGAGCTTGAGGATGACACATACCACCTCACGAGGGGTGAGAAAACAGTTTTTTTTTATATATATATATATATGTATATATATATATATATATAGAGAGAGAGAGAGGGAGAGAGATCTTTAAGCTAGGATTCCAAATTTTGTCGCAATAGAGGTTTAAATTTAAAAGGAAATTCATACATTCCTTTCAAGCATTATATTGCACTTTCATATAACTCTGTTCTAATTCTTAATAAACTGTGTTTGCTGACAAATCTGCTCTGCACCCCCTCAGAGCTGTTTATGTGCTCTAGTGAACTGCTGTTTGCACAAATACATTCTGCTCTTCCTGCTTCTCTTACTCAAACTTGCTCTCTTGGTATTTTCCTCCACACAGATTATTTGTACCGTCTCTTGGAATAAATTGGTAACTTTTAGGGGTAATGGTTTCTGCCAGGAGAATAACGTCTGATCATGAAATCACTGCTCACTTTGAGGTGCCCTTTTTACTCTATAGGTTAACTTCAGATGAGGCTGCTGGTAGAGGGAACCTTGGGCTGCTGTCTGACTCAACATTGGCCACAAATTGTAAAATGTTTTAATGGAGAAAACCTCAAAGGAACTTCTGAGCAAAATCAGCAGCATTTAAACTACGCAAAATATATGTGTTCAGCTTTAAATCTGGGAGAGAGAAAATATTTTCTGGAGGAATTAGCATCTTTTTAAGCATGTAGTTTTGTCTTTTTTTTTTTTTTTTGTCTAAGAGAACAGAGTGGTCCAATATTTAAGAAATACAAAGAGGACTTTAGTTCATACATTTCCTTTATATGTTCTTTTATTTTGGAAGGATGACTCTCCCTTCGGTTAAAGCCTGTTTATGATCTGCAATAATTGGGACAGCAGTTAATTTGGGGAGAGAGATAAAAGCTATTGTTAGTAAATTGGTTAAAAAAAATACAAAACTGAGAAAATCCCACTAATTTCATTTCTAATTCTTATTTCATCACAAGAGTGTTTCATATTGAAATCACTGCATGCTGCTTCCTGAAAAAGGAAGCAGCATTCCTTCCCTTTGAAATCTCTATTGCTATTATCTCTTTTCTTATTGAGGTTCTATTCCACCTGGATCTCCCACTCTTCCCCTTCTTGTCTTCTTAAAAGGAAAAACTTTAAGAACTTGGAAATTGAGATGTTGGAGAATGAAAGGGTGTTTCTGAATGCTCAGTAGGAACATTTCATTCCATCTTTGCCAGCAACTTTGCCCCATTTGAATTTGTAGAAACAACCTGTGAACACTCACTGGGTGTATTTGCAGCTGTTCAGCTCACTTGAGACGAAGGAGGTTTCATAATCTAGATAGTTGCTATAGAAGAAAGAACGATTCTGTGGTCAGGAGTGGGTTTCTTAATTAGGAAAACAGGCTTGCTTTTTCATCTGAGACTCATTAGACCCTTGACATTCAAACAGCTGCAGTGATGAAACTGTGCAAAGTTCAGCTAGAGATGATGCTATAATATCTGAGTTATGATGCTGAGGGTTGAAATTTCTCTTTTTTTCCAACAAGATGGTCCCTTTGGTCTCCAATTACTGCATTATAATTGCATTAGCCTCCAATTTAGTTTAGTGGTTTTTGATTTAAAAATGTTCTTTTTTTAAATCAGAAGCAGAACAATGTGATGAAGCTTTCATACAAGATGAACTGAAAACCAGTTGTACTACTTTTTCAGCCAAACTCATTCTGGGGAAATACATCAGCGCATTTCTCACACCTGTGCTGCAGTGAGCGAACTGTTTTATATTATAATCTAAATTATGCCAAGTGTCAGCACCTACTTTTGCCCTGAAAACAGGCAGTGCTGTATTTGATCATCCCTTCCTATTCATCTGCTCCACTTTCCCATTCCTGGTGCTATACAGGCTGTTTGATATTGAAAAGTAGCTGCCCTTTACCAGGCCTCCTATATTTTCCAGACCAACTTGCTCTATTTGATGCACATTTCTTTTGAAATATTCACTGTCGCAATGATATTCCTTTGTATCTGTGTGGATATTATGCAGATGAAGGCTCCCTGAGATGTAACAGAAGTGTATCTGTGAGAGGAGAAAGCTCAAAAGCATCCTTTTATTTTATTAATCCTCTCCCTAACACCACCTCCTGTGTCTGCTCATCTGAGCAGCGTAGGGTTGGAAAAGCCTGCTCACTCTAAGCCCCTCTAAACCTAGTTGGATTTGCAATAGTGAGCGGGATGGTGGACACGGCAGCGGCTTGAACTACTGACTGTTAGAGGAGGAGGGCAGGGAGGTGAGGACGAGATGAAAGTGGAGGCGGGCGGGAGAAGTGCAGATGGGTAAAGACTGACACTCGATGACTGCAAAAGAAAAGTGGGAGAAGATGTGTGAATCGGTGCAGGACGAGGAGCTAATGATGGAGAAGGAGGATAAAGGAGGAGTGGAAACGTCTGATACTTGTCAGAGCAGGTTAGAAAAGCTTTATAAGGATGAGGTGTTTAAATAGGTGCACACGGGGGAGAAGGAGTTTAAGACAGAGAAATGGGCTCTAATCCACAACAGTTTATAACAATGAATCGAAATGTCAGTGATTTTATTTGAAGGAGGGTTTGGGAATTTATAGATGACCTCAGTCAGATGAATGCTCTCACCTGAGAGTAAGTGGAGTTAGTCAAACAGGTATACAGTCATGGGGGGAAAAAAAGTATGAAAGCTTTTTTTTTTTTTTTGGTCAAGAAACGTTTTACTTTACATCAAAATGGAAACTTTCAAATTTTACTCAAGTCAGTAGCTCTGTCTGCCAGTGATGGTAGAGTGGACCAGTAGATTAGCTGGATTGAATGGCCCCTATGGCAGTTATGTGATGAAGAAGCTAAATAAACAGGTAAGCTCTGATTTTACCTCAGTGCTTACAATCTGGCCCCTACTATGGTCACATTATATGGAAACTATATAAAATTAGCTACAATTAGAGCCTCTGCTCCGCTACATCATTGGTTTGTACCTTTGGGGGTTTTGTTGAGAGATCATATTTGGGAGAAACCTCAGGACAGTTCTTCTTATTGCTGAAGGCCCTATACATGCCTTGAGGCCTGGATTCGCCTTGGAAACCCTTCAGAATGAGAGGGATATCTTGGTTTCCCTGTCAACTGATTTAATATACGTAAATGGAAAACAGATACATTTAGAGTAAAACATGAAATTATGCTGTTGATATTTTTTCTTGAAAGAGAGGGGATTAAGTAATAAATAAGAAAACTATCCCAAGATATATTCTGCAGTAACAGTATGAGCTTATCAAGGATTCAGAAACGCTGAGACATAACAATACATTTAAGTAAAATAATATACAATACAGGGTTACAAGAGGAATAAAATAATTGATTATCATTTATAGGAAAACTAAAAATCAAATTTTTACATCATTAACACACTTGGTTTTAAATAAGTTAGTCCTAAAGACTTAAAATACAATAACATTTTCTTAATTTATTTATGTGTTCTGTTCACCTAGTATGGAGGACCAATCGTGCCATTATTATAATAAATACAGAAACAAATAAATGCTCCAAAAATAAATAAGCATACAATTAATTGCCCCAAATAATACAATAAACAAATAAATGTAGATAGAAATTAAATTATACAGTGAGACATAACTAGACCTTTTTTGGGGGGCAATTAATTTTATGCTTATTTATTTTTTAGCATTTATTTATTTCTGTATTTCTTTTTAATTATTGCAGGATTGGTCCTCCATACTCTGTGTGATCTACAGTATTTTATCCCCAGGGTCAGCAACCTTCAAGACAAAGAACCATATTTACATTTAGTCCAGCTAAATAAAATTTGGTTAGAGCTGCAACTGTTAAATAATCTTTTTAAACAAGGTTAGAGTGTTAGAACCACTATTCTATTAATATTTTAAAGTTTCAAAATAAGAATAAAAACTAAAGTTGTTTAAAAAAGGTGGTCAATATATTTTCTTCTGTAAGATATTGATAGTTTTGGATAATTTTATAGATTTTTTTTTTTTTTTACCAAGACAAGAAAAATAGATCCCACCAATAAATGAATGTAATTCTTACTTGAAATTAATTGGCAAATATTACATGAAAAAAGAAAAAAACTGCTCAAACTTGCCTTTGTTATATCTGCCTTAAGTTTAAAAGCATTGGTTGGGTTTTTATAAATATTTTTTCCCCAAAATATTTTTAGTCAATTTTAACAAACACTGAAGTATAGTATAGCACAGTATATATAAACAAATCCAAACATACACCAAATTAAGATTACAACAATATAACAGAAAGAACAAAACTATTAATAATAAGAAGAATAAATAAATAAATAAATAAATAAATAAAATGCTTCTTACAACCTTCCAGAAAGGATAAGAATGGATACCATATCTCCTCATATTTGCTACATTATCTTTCAATATATAAGTAATTTTTTCCATGACCATGTCAGTTGCCATTTTTTTCAGCCAGTCATTTAAATGTGGTCTTTATAATTTTAAGCAGCCATTATAAAAGGTCCAAAGAGGCCCTTGCAGCTCTGTATCCACAGGTTGCAGAACCCCTGCTTTAGAGTAAGCTTTTCCTTCCTTTTGCCTTAGTACAGCTTCTCTGTCTCAGTTATCATCTGCCTCTGCAGCTCCACATTTCCTCTCACATCTCCCTCAGCAAGGCTCAGAATGATGGCTTAGACCTACTTCACCAGATGAAGTTAATCCTGACAGCAACTGGGTAGTGGATTTGACAGGGAAACTGTTGTCACAAAATCATAGGGCGGCATACTCTGTGTATATAATAAATAAGGCGCTGTGGTCACCCTATGAATTTGTTTTTGCGTTTTATTGTATTTGTGAATTGATTTTATCAAAATTTAATTCAAACTTGACTTAAATTAGACACCTAATTTTGTTTCTTAATATGGTAGGGTCCCTTATTGGCAACCTTAGCTAAACAGCTTGTTCGGATAAAGTATTCTGCTATTTACAATTTTTTAACCTGAACCTTGTCTAGTTACTATGGATGCAGGAATTTATGGTTATAAAAACATGTTTTATTGAAATTGCAGTGTCATATTTGCAAAAACCCATAATTGTTGCAGCTGAAAAAAGACAGCAATCGGACCAGTAAAAGAGGCTGTGTGTTGACAATGTTATACCTGAGGAAATTATGGTGTCTCCAGAGGTTCTAACCTAAATGTATTAGTTTTGAACTTTTATGGTATATTTAATAGTTTTAAAGGTTTTTGTTTTCTTGTAGTATAAATGAACCCTTTCTGTACAGTCATAAACTTTTATTCATCATTATGTTTTACTTTGTGGAAGTCAGCAGGGTTGCATTTACCAATTGTTTTGCTGGTCGTACACCTGAATCTCCCCACTGAGAAAAAAAAAGGATATTCTATTATATTCTATTTTATTCTATTCTGCACATATTAAACATTGTTTTCATATTTATTTTTTAAGAATTTATCAGGAATTTCTTGAGACGTTCCATGCATTCAGGGTACTTTCGGGATTGTTTTACTCCGCATCTGATGGATTATCAGTATGTGGCTTCTTTTTTCATTTTTGATGTATTGGCCTGTGTGGGTGCTGTTTGATGTCCTGAAGCTTTGTGATGTTAGCAGATTATTGTTGTTTCTGTGGGTTTTATGATGTCTGCTATTGCTGACACATTGCTGATGCTGAACTCTGGAGGCTTTTGGTTTGATCAGAGCTCTTTCTCCTATGAGTTTAATTGCTTGGTTTGCAGCATTGTTTTGATAGGTGTAAGGGTAATATAAAGAATAACTCTGGGATCTGGTTTTACCCACACAAAAAATATTTTCCAACCAGGCAATTTTTAAATCATTTAATTATTAATATTTACAGCTGCAAGCCCTTTGCAGGAATGTCTCTGATAATTATATAAAGGCAGAGACAGTTTATGTTGCTCGTTCTTTTAAAAGCGGTTTGAGCTCAATTAGACTGGAACACAAGTTCTCAATTTATTTTATGTCAGGAATGACCTTTCTAATACATCATTTTCTTTAGCTCTACTAATATCATTATCCTGATAAAAAGTCAACCTCCAACCATTTTTTCATCCAGGGTTGCTAAGCCTGGGTTAACCTCCAGCTTTGTTCAAATTTCCTGTCAGTGTTGAAGAGAGAATTCTCCGTAGCAGGATGTTGCATTCACCATGCTTCACAATAAGTTTGATGAATGGTGCAATTCACCACCTTAAAAAGTTATATTTTGGTTTCAGCATATTGCAAACTATAAATAGGAATTGTACTGGATAATTTTGGACACAACTGTCACAGTTCATAATTTTGAAGTCATTCTGTTAAAGGGCTCTGTCTGCTAATTTGCACTGGTAAGAGCTGATTACCACCTGTAATTAAACAGGGGAAGTGTGGTTCTGGTTGGTCACTTTCTCCAGTACTGGAATCAGTTTGGCACATGGGTCCAAAAGCAATGCTGTAGGGAGTCTAAATCGTCTTATTGGCCAGTTATCATTATGAGCTAGAAAAAATCGACTATCCCTGAAAACTTGCTCACTCCTACTGCAAATCTCCTACATACAAAGTCTTCTAGCAGTAACAATGCATAAATTGTGCAATAGCATGCATGAGTGTCACAGTATTTTAATGTATTCAAATCTTTACAGTAATTAGTGGGATTGCCTCACATTTTCACAATATGTGTTCATCTGTGATGCTCTTAACCCTGGTAGCCATCTGAGCGCAGAATGTGAAAATATGTAAACATTGTGCAAACTTTAATTTAAGACTTTAGTTCACTTATAGGCCTTTTTAAATTTATGTGAAAGGCCCCCATATATGGTCATAGCTAACCAGGGCAAACATATATTACACACTTGGGCGATGAAGTGGAACTATGATTAAAGTTTAACATGGAGTTGAATGTTTGAGAGGAATAATGCTGCAGTGTGGCTTCAATTCCCCAACTTCATCCCAGTTTCTCCTGTCTCCACACAGGAGATGCTGTGGTCAGGGTTCAGAGGTGGATATTCCAGGTGCGGAGAGTAATCTTCCTGTACAGAGCTTAGCTCCAACTAAAGCATTCCCAGCTCCACAACACAGAATGGGGGCTAATCAGTGAGCAGGAAGAAGGAAAAGTGAGCAGGGTTCTTACTTTGTGGACCTTGATTATATACTTATGTCAGTTTCTTGTGAAGGATCGCCCATTCCCCACCAAGTTGATGTCTATACATAACAACCTTTGCTTTTAAAGTGACAAAAGTAAGTTTTAGTCCCTGTTTTGTGTGTACCTCTATAAGGGATTTGTGGTATGCATACTTATTTATTACAGATACCTTGGCTTCTTGTTTGATAGAAGGCTTTGTATGGTAGCAGTTTTGCTATGTTCTTCCAAAAGACCAAAGACTAAACAGTGTTTTATGAGGAGTTTGAGGTTTATTGATCTAATGATTAAACCTTTCTGCCCTTTTATCTCTGACCTGTCTGCTACTTTCCTTGATGATCATGATCTTTCTGAATGATCTCTAACAATGCTCTGCAGCCATCACAAAGTCAGTCATTTATTTCACACTTTTAAGATTTTATTTGTGAAGACTTCTTTTCAAGTGAGCACTGTTCATTATTCTCTGCTATGAAGTATTTTGATGCTGCAAGGCAAATTATTTTACCTTCAGTTCCGTTAGCGCCAAAGTCAATGAATAGACGTCACAGTTATCCTGGATGGAAAGTAAGTGCGACATCTTTTACTGTGAAGGAAGTCTCAAGGGGGGTACTTGCTGATCAACAACACTTTGACTGAACCAGCTATCTGGACTATTTGTCACCTCCCTTAGCTTTGTTGATGCTCCCTCATTATTTCCGTCTCAGCGCTCTCCCTCTTCCCTCTGCACCTCTACGTCTTTCTTCTCTCCCCCTCTGCTTGTCACACTTGATGTACGCTTCCTCCTACTGCATTTTGTCTTGTAGGTCTCATGGGAAAGTTTCTGGTATTTTCTGCTCAGTGTCACTTTAACTCTTTCCCTGGTCTCTTTACATTAAGACATACTTCTCCAGCTCTAGATCACAAGATCTCTGTGGTCTTTTTTTCCTTCTTTTCCTCTTCTAATATGTTCTGCACTGGCCATTTGCTCGTACACATCTCGTTGAACTCTCTATTACCCTCTCCATTCCCTCTCCTTCATCACCCTTCGCCCATGTTGTTTGATTTCATGCTTTTGCTGTCAGAGGTTTGTTTCACTCTACAGCTTGCTACAAAGGTGTTTCTCATCTTCAATGTCTTTATCAGCAGAGAGCAGAAAGGGTGAGTTACATCTGAAAACAGCTTAATGGGTCAACTGCTTAAAATTCCTCCATATCTCAGTTCAGAGAGAATTATCTCGCGAAAGCTGCATGCAGGGTGAAAGTGTTGCCATTTTGATGTCATTAGGAACAATTGAATCCATTAAAAGGCATTCAAGAGGTGACAAATTGGTGAAAAAGAGTATCAGATCCCTTGTAAAAGGTTGTACTCCTGTTTATGGTTTAGATGTGTTTGTAAAAAGATTGATGTAAGTAAGTGGAGATTTATTACAAATATAATGCCAAGCAACGTAAATATTTAAAGTCAGTAATTTTCAGTCTTACATACTATGCAGCGACTCAGACGATATCACAAATCAGTTCTCACTGAATGTTGATTAGCTGGCAGCGGCAAGAAGTAGAATCGTTTTTCTTCTCAAATGGGAAAGTTTAAAATTCTAAATGGATCATTTCTTTTTCAGAAACCATGTGAGTCATACAAGCAGAGAACATCTGCAAAGTTATGTAAGTTATGTAGTTATGTAAAAAAGTTGTAAAAGCACTTTCTCTTGAGTCTTGACAAACTTACACTTCAGCCTGCCTTGTTCAGACTTTAATTCTTCTAGTCTCTCTGCTTTCCGTTTCATTGCCTCTTTTGTTTAAGCAGCCAGAAATGTGTGATGATTTCAAAAGAAAGAGCCATTGATTTTTGTAGGTGCAGAACAGAGAAGCCAGTAGCACTGAATTATTCCCACATAATAGGTGTAAATAATGTAAGGAATTTGAAGTTAGGGAAGGAGAGAAAGAGAGGAGCTAAGGAAAAAAAAAACAACAACCTTGATACCCACATTGCAGCTTGGAACTTCAATGGTATATGAAGATATCTAATTTTAAGTAGGCAATATCCAAACATTGCATTTTTATGCATCTTACACAGTAACATAACTGATTTTATTTCTAATTTAGCCTCACTAATATTCCTTTTTGGAAATCTTAAAAAGTCCTGGATTTTCAGAAAACTTGGAGGCATGACACTTATCACAATTATGCAAAACAGAAAAGTGCTAATGTTGCAGCAAGGACCTTATAATAATGTTACTTGATCTCAGTCTGCATTACACAAAAACTTCAGTGATGAATTAAATGCTATGTGCTAAATGTTCTTAGTAAATTTTATTTCCATTTAAATAGCCTCACTGATAGTGAGTTTGGGTCTCATTAATAAAAGCTCACATTTTAGCTACACAATCAGTAACCGATGCAGGTTTTTGGAGCCAAAGAAACTTCCTATTTCCAAAATCTCAAAAATTCATTTTATTTTTTATCCAAGTTTTCTGTCTTTCCTGGGTTGTGTTATGATACTGTATTCATGCTACTTATCAGTGTCGGCTTATATTGAACTCTGTATCAATTTATTTAGTTTATTTATATAGCTCTAAATTCACAACACATGTCATCTCAAGGCGCTTTACAATTCAGCCAGATCATACAGAGAAATTGATTCAAAGTTTTCTATTTAAAGAAAACCAGTTGATTGCATCAATTCATTGACTTAAAGGCAATCCCTCACAATAAGCATGCTTGTAGCGACAATGGAGAGGAAAAACTCCCCTTTAACTGGAAGAAACCTCCAGCAGAACCAGGCTCAGTGTGAGAGGCCATCTGTCGAGGCCGACTGGGGTTCAAGGAGACAGAAGCAGAGATACAAAAGATATGCTATAGTATTCTTAGAATCCTAGCAATTGGAAAAGTATTTTAAATGACAAACAAAAATGACAAACTTGAGATCCTTTTAATCCTTTTAACACCCTGTATCCTCTAATTGGAATCAGGTTTCTCGGGGCATTTCCCCCTAAAATATAACAGTTTTTTTTACTTATATTATTATTTAGGATGTTTATAATTCTTCTGCAAACTTAAATTGTATTATGTTTTGTTTGAAACTGATCTGGAACCATTTCCTTTCTGCCATATTGGCCATGACTCTCCTTTAATGTTTTTTTTATCATTTACTGAATCCTGGTAACGTAAATTTAAAATTAAAATGAAGTGAGGTAATACTTATTTGATCTCTTGCAGAGGAACTCACTGACTGTATAAAAGTGAAAGCTTTAAGCCTGAGCTTGACACACAGTCATTGACTTAATGAAATGCAAAATTAAGACAGTAACAGCAAAGCAAAATATTACACATTAATAATCAGAAGGTAGCACACTGTAAAGGTTACAGCTTTTATACTAATAGAAACTAGGGCTGCCACCCATCCTGTGAAATACGGAACCCTCTTTATTTCGGAAGAAGATGCTTCCCGTATTGAATCAAATTCTCTGTGTTCCTATAATTAGCCTACACATATCTGTTCCATGCAAATCGATGCTAACTCTATGAATAATTAACAACATAAAACACAAGGAATACCAAGGCCAGCACAAATTTATTGGATCTCAGCAGGACACCTTCTCCGCTGCATGTGCTGCTGTGAGGCTGGTGTCATGGTTGCCACCACACACCCACGCTCCTTTCAATCATCAAAGTTACAACCAATACGCCACATGATCCTCAGAAGCAAGAACATTTGCAGAAATACAGATGTTGGTTGAAGAGGCAAATCCCACACTGATCACATGAGTGGGGATGAAGAATACTGGGAATTGTCAGTGAGTAGCTTATTTTCCAGTAGTGCACAGTGGATTGATATCAAACAGCGTGGCTCAGGAAGGAAACACTTAAGACAGGAAAGAAGCCAAATAACCAGGCATCAACCCTTCATATCTTAATAACCTCCTGAGACTGATATGGTAGGGAATATTATTATTATTATTATGGTTCTATTGAGGATTTTGAGTTGAAATTATTATTATATAAATAATAATATAAGTAATATTATATACATATATTTTATAGACAATAGTATTAGCCGATGTGAACATATTTTTAACAGAAACATTTCTTTACATATATTTGTTTATATATATTTATGCATATATATATATATATATATATATATATATATATATATATATATATATATATATATATGTGTGTGTGTGTGTGTGTGTGTGTGTGTGTTTCTTACATTGAAAATGTACCAAGACAGTACAGTATTACAGCATTAACAGAATTTAATACACAAAATGTTTTACTGTTTATTTTAATTTTTTACCTGAAAACAGGCGATACTTGCAGGAATCTGGGTAATACCGAATATAGTGGCCTGCATGATAAAACACACCAACTGTTTTATTAGCAGCCTTATTCCAGCGATCACCCAAACATATATTTATGTTGAAGACAGAAAATCTATTTGAATGTAAAATTATTTCTTGCTGCCTCAAACTGATTGAAAACTGGTTTGTCAAATGTGTTTTCAGCACATTTCAGGTGAAATATACCACCTAGGCAGTGCAGTGTTTTATATGTTTTGCTGGCCTTTATAAACCCATTACATGGCTGTCTTGCAGTTTCCACTAAAGAGAAGTACATGATGTCCATTTTTTTTCGAGTCACACCTACTTTTCTGGTAATATCCTTGCATGCTTTCAGTTACTCCTCATCGTATTTAAGTACATGCCTATTAGTTGGCCTTTGTCTGGTTCTCTACTTTTTTGTTACTCCTGGTTTTCATCATTAAATACAGTAGTCTTTCACCATTAAAGCACTCCAGATAACTGCAGAGGCCACTTCAGTCCTTCACCTCCACAAACCAGAACACCAGTGTTTGAAGGGATCTATTGTCTGATAATCATTTGCTAGAAAACAAAACGAACTTCCCATTTATGGTCAACATGTTTAGATAAATGTCTCTAAACGCCAAAGAGATGTCTCAGACCGAATGATGCAGCTCAGCTTTTCTGTGTCTTGTTTGCTTACCAGTTTATAAGCTTTTTGATGTATTCCTCTGTGTTCCTCCACTAAAATAAGAGGTTTAGTAGCTGGAAACAGAAAGCTTGATGCTATGTTCAGACTGCAGGCTGCAAAAGCAGTAAAAACACGGCGGCTTTTAGTTTAGTTATGAGATGCAGCTGAAGTATCTTTGCAGCTCCAGCTGCACAGTCGAAATTTGGGTCTGATGCGCGTTGGGTGGAGCTACCCTATCCTTTCTTTGCCTGTAACAATGGCGGATGAAATCAGAAGAGTCACTTGGCTTATTTTAATGAATAATGCTACGTTCAAGCACCAAGCACTGAAAGCAGAAAAAAAGCTTCTGCTGCTTCACTTTTCATACTTGTACACACTCAGGCGAACTGTGTCCAGATGCATCAGATGTTTCTGCTGCTCCTGTGTTGAATGGCAGCGAGCAACTTTGCTATATTTGCTGTTATAAGTTTGTAAAAACTAGTTTTAATATGTTTTTAAGTGAGAAAGTCGACTTGAAAACTTCATCTGTGCTGTCAGTTCATCCAGATTACGGTCCTGCCTTCAAATATTATTTCGCTGTTGGAGCCGCTCAGACCCGCATACACTGTCGGTGTTATGTCACTGAAAATGCAGTTCAATAGCAGCCTCTTTGCAGTTTTCTGCTAATGTTCGGAGCAGCTGGAAGGTATTTTTCACGTACGTAATCCATGCTGCAGGCACCAGGATAATAAAATCGAACATATTTTGCCGGTAGGTTTAAACATTTTAACCTCTTGGACACTAGGCCTGTTTTCGAGAAATTTGCTTGAAAATAACATGCCCAAAATGAATTGAATATATCTCAAGAACTACACAGTTTATTTTAATTGTTTTGGTATCAAAATAAAGGCAAGACCCAAGAGAATATGTTACAGGTCTAAAAACCTTCTTGGGCGAGTGCTGAGGACCCAAATTTGGGTCCTCATGTTATGAAAAGGTTAAGTTAATTTAGACATTAATAACCTGTTTCAGAGGAGGGATTATGGCGATCTGCATCAGCAGAGCTGTGTCTGTCTCCCTGCCAGCTCCCATATCAGCATCTCTGATTGGTTGATGTGGTGTGTCGAGCAGAAAAAGTTCAATTTTTCCAACTCCTGCAGCTGCTGTTTGTGGAGCACGTCCAGCGCCTCAGATGCTCAGAAGCTCATGGCACGCTGCTTCAGCTGCTCAAAATGAGCTGCAGGACGTTATGATGCACGTCAGCCATTGACTTTGCATGTTAACTAGCTGCTTCTGCTGCCTCTAACACACGTAGTCTAAACGTAGCATGAGCATATATTACTTTTTAACATTTGCAAAATCAATTTTTTTCTTAAGGTTAAAACATTGATCCTTATCTGTTGTCTTTCAAGGTAGTCAGTTAGCTAGTGATTCTAACATCTGAAATTACTTAATTAAACATGTTAAAACAGTAGTAATACGGTGTCAAAATGTTTTTCACATCCACCGTGTTGAAAACTGTTTGAACTTTTGCATTTCCAGAAAACCACAGCTGCCACAGTTCAAAACTGTACAATCACCTACCTGGAGCTCTTAGTCTTAGAAGGTTGATTTGTAATGTATTTGGGAAAGGGTGCGGTTGAGACCCCAATCCGGGAGAAAAAAAAAAAAAAAAACACTCACCATCTCAATCATGCCTTCCCTTCCTAGTGCCCCCACTCGTACCACAGAGGAGAATAAATAAAAAATAAATAAAAAATAAAATAAAATAAGAATAATAATAAATAAAGAAAATAACAACGCAGACACACATTCACACATAACACTCACATCCAATAATACCAGGACCAAAAACCCGGTGACATCGGTGGTTGGTCCCGGGACTATCGGATGACCCAATAAGTGAACCTAAAATCCGGATGTGGGGGGAGGGGAGCGGCGACACCGCCAAACCAACCCATCTGATTCCTGCTTCAAGCCCGGCCCCCCACCCCGCACACGGACCGGACCACCCCCAGCAAGAGCCCCCCCCGGGACCGGGGCACACCCATCCCGCGCAGGCCACCCAACCAGAACCGCCCCCCCCCCCCGAAAAAAAAACAAAAAAAAACACTTCAACCAGGCACTTCATGCCCCTCCATCCAACCTTCTTTGGGGAGAGCAGAGGTGACAGCCCCGCCAACGGCAGGCCACCTAGGCCCCGCAGCCGGCCCCAGCCAAAACCACGGACCAGGTGGCTTGCTCTTCCTCCAGGCCCCAGACTCCGGGCGGCAGCCGGAGAACAGGGGTGTGAGAAGACCCCGATCCTCCCTGCGCCCGCTCAAATGGGGTGTTGTTGCGTGTTGCTCTCAGATGTAATTAAAACTGGGAGTACCAAGAGGGGGTGTCCGGCACAGTCCACCCCCCCTCCAGGAGATAGACGGTGCCAGCACACCCCCCCCTTCGACAACCCTGAACCCTCAATGTTTAGATGCGAGAGGGGATGGAGGAGGCCGACCGTGGTGAGGCCCATAAAATAACCCCCCCCCGGTGGCCCTGACCCCCACCCCCCGAAAATGCCCTACATAGATGTGTGTTGTGAAAATGATGTAGATGGAAGTGTCTAAAATGCATAATAAAATTGGGGTGGGGGACGTCATCAGAAGGTGTGGCCCTCCAGTAAAAATCCCCCTCCCCAAAAACCTACACGTGTGGCAGAGTGATGGAGCAGGCAGAGGGAGGATTTCGGGGATGGGGAGCAAAGGACTGGGGTGCTTGCTGCACTCCCAGGGAGCCAGCTCCCCCGCTGACTCCAATAGGCACCCCCGTTCCCCGAGAGCCCCTCCAGAGAGGGGGGCCCCACCAGTTTCACCACCGTAGCCCGGGGGCACGGGACCGGCAGCAGGACCAACCAGCCAGCTGGGCACGGAGCCGACACCACCACCCTCCCCCCGTCCTGTCCATCCAAAAAATAAATAAATAAATAACAAAATAAATAAAAATAAATAAAAAATAAATAATAATAATAATAAATAATAATAATAATACTAATAATAATAATTAAAAGAAAAAAAATATAATAATAATAATAAATAAATAAATAAATAAATAAATAAATAAATAAGGGGGGGGGACGACAACCCCAGCCGGCCAGGGTTTCTAGTCATGTTAAAAGTTCTTAGACATATCTGAGCCCAGATGTTTTGTTCAAAGCTGACTGATAAATCCTCCTCCCATTTAGTAATAGGAAGAGATATTGTATCATCCATTTTAGTCAGTGTCCTGTATAGTTTAGACAGTAGTTTGGGGGGGGTTAACTCTAGAAACTCTGATATTTTAGTTGGAATTATTAAACCTCCATCAATATGCTTAAATTTTTTTCTAATTATAGCTTTAATTTGCTCATATTCTAAGAATTAATTTTTGTTAATGCCATATTGCAAATTTAATCTAGCAAATGTGATAAACTCCGTACCTTCAAACAAATGATCCTGATATGTAATACCTTTATTCTTCCAGTACGGAAAGTTTATCACATTATTGTTTTGTAGAATGTCAGGGTTATTCCAGATGGGTGTACGACTGCATGGGATAAGTGATGACTTTGTTATTTTTAAAAATTCCCACCATGCTGTCAGGGAAGAGCTGATGTTAATATTTTTAAAACATGGTTGCCGTTTGATCTTAGAGCTAATAAACGGCAAATCTGAAATTATGATATTACATAATCTCAAGTCTCCGCTAATTGCGGAGCCCATTCCCCCCGTCCTGCTCTCCCTCCGCTGGCTGGCATTGGTGCTCACCGGTGCACTGGTGGAGCTCGGGGTCTGGGGGTGGGTGCCCGGGGGGCTGCTGGCTCATTCCTGGCAGCCTCTCCGCTGGCCCCGGCCGGCCGGGGCTTTGCTGGGGCTCCTGTCTGGGGGTCGGGCGCCCTTGGGGCCTCGGATCCCTGGGGCCCGGGACTGGATCCACTTCGGGGTGGGGCTGGGTGTTGTTCGGGGATTTTCGGTGTCGGTGCCGGTGCCTTCGCTACGATGCCGGTTCCTGGGCGGTTTTTTTTCCTATGCCGGTTCTGTGGTATCGGTTCAGGGGGGAGGGGAGCTGCGCGGCATGGTGAGGTGCGAGTCTTGGGTCTTGTTTTGGGCTCTGGTTTTTCCGCTCGCATATTAATTTATTAATTAATTAATTTATTTACTTATTTTTTTCTTTTTTTTTTTCTTTTTCGTCCTCGGTGGGGGGGAGCGGTTGCGGGCGGGTCGGTGTCAGGTGTCCACTGTCGCATTGTGGAGGCTCCTTTTTTTTTGGGGGGGGGGGGAAATGGCATGTCTGTTTTCTCGGGGGGCGGGCGGGCCTGCTGGGTGGGGGTCCTGCTGGCGGCACCCCGCTGGTGTGTGGGGGTCCGGGCAGCTCCGGAGGGGGTGGTGTTGGTGGGCTGGCTGTGCTGATTGGGTATTCGGGTGAGTTTTCCCTCTTGGAGGCATGGTGGAGCTTCTTTTTTCCCGCTGATCGCGGCGGGTGTGGCTGCGGGGCGGGGCGGGGCGGGTGGGGGTTGGAGTGGCTCTGGCCGGCGCGCGTCGGGGGGCCGGGGCGGCGGACCTGCTCTGGCCCCGTGTCGGGGCCTGGTGCGGGCGGCGGGGGGGGGGGGGGACGTGGCTGTGCTGTTTTGGCTTCGTGCGGTGGGGGAGCGGCGTGGTTCGCTCCGCTCTGGCTTTGTGCTGCCCCTCGGGCTGCTGGGGGGGGGTTGCACCGACTGCAGTCTGCTCTTCTTGCGGTTTGGTGCCCGGCGGCTTTTCTGCTCTTGGGTTGATTCTGTGCGCGGTGTGTTTTGCATTGCGCGCTGTTGGCATCAGTCTTGGTGGGGTGGGGCTGCGCTTTTGGCCAGGGGGGCGTTTTGGGGGGGTCCCGCGGCGCTCACGGCCGGTTCATGGCGGATGCGCGTGGGCCCAGGCCGCCTGTGTGTTTTTCCTGGGTGGTGCGGTCGCGGTGGGTGTTGCGGCCGGTCGCCGGGGCTTGGTGCCGGGGGGCGGGGCGTGTTTCGGTGCTCTGTGGGGCTGGGGCGTTTCGGTCGGTGCTGTGGGGGGGCCGGTGTTTGGTGCCTGGCCCTACTTCAGGGTGGCCAGTAGCCGGCGGAGACCGCGGACTCGTCCCCGCGGCTCCCCGGGGCGCCGGCATGGCGGTGGCTGGGGGGCTTCTTCGTGGCTGTCTCTCCTCCTCCCTTGGTGGGGGTCTGATTTCCGGGGCTGGCCCCTCCTTGGTGCCTTCGCTCTTGGGGTCCCTTTGGGCACCTGGGGCTTTGGGTCTCCCGGCGCTGGACTCAGTGCTGTGGGGGGGGTGCCTCTCCGGCTCTCCACAACCACTATTGAGCATTTTTTCTATGGTTAAAACTTTACATGCACAAGTTCACCCTCACAAACAACTACAGGTGCTAGGCTTCAGGTACTTAGAGATTCACTTCCAAACAGAAACCCCACATTCATATCTTCAGGTAACACAGAGTACATGTCAGACTTAATAATATTACTTTAGCGATAGTTTCAAGGTGTTGCTTTATTGTATATCTCGTACCATGTCTTTTGGTTGTGCTGTTCTTTTTTCATCTCGTTACAGGTGATGAAGCAGACTGAAAATGTTTTGTCATTATCTCCTTTCTATCTCCTCTTTCTTTCATCTTTTGTCCTTTTTTTCTCTTTCTTTTTCCTTTTTCTTCTTCTGTTTTTCTGCTCTACTTACATTGCAGTGTCCATATAAACTGTAAAACTCCCCGCATAATTATAATAAAGCAATTTATATGCATGAAACAAGTGGAGCAGTATGGCAATTGCCATACCGCTACACTTGTGAAAGTAAAATCTGTTGGGCTCCTTTTGGCATCAAGACAATTATTCTTATTGCCACCTTGCCAGACAGGACACTGTAAAAAAAATAAAAAATAAAAAAAAGAAGGTTGATTTGTTTTCTAACACAATTCTAGTTTTATTTCCAGTGAGATTTCAAATCCTTTCTATGATGTTGTCTGATAAGTACAGTTTGACATGACTTTGGTTTTCTTTACCATATTCTTTGTCTTCTTTTTTGACTTAATTAATTTAACTTAATTAATTGACCCCCCCTTCTGTATTTTGCTTTAGCTGTGTGTTTTCCTATTACATTTCTCTGTATTATCTGGTGAATTTTGAACCTGAGGAGTTCAGTCTAGTGTTCAGTTCTGACCCCAGTTTCGCTTCAACAGACTTGTTGCATGTATCTCTCCCTTTCCCTTGGGATGCATTCCCATTTTTCTTTAATAAAACACTGATCATTGCCTTTTCCCTCCCGTCCCTTTCCTCTTTGTCTTGCTTGGGCGTTTTAGCACTTAAACCTTTTTTCTTCTAAATGCATTACTATGTTGGTGGTTATTGAAACCATTATAACATCATCACATCTTTATACTGTACAATTTAGGTCTTTTGCAAATACAAGCTATTTGTTTTTGTGATTGTCGTGGGAAAAAAGTATTCAACTATTCATCCTAGTTAAATAAACGGAGATCGATGGATTTCACTCAGTCGGCGCATTTATTAATATCTTTGCAAAGAGAGAACAGTCATCATGAAGCCTTCATGGCATAGCATTCTGCTCTGTTCTGATCTGGGCAGGGTTCGTCCCCCCCTACTTACAAAAATGGAAAGCAGTCAGTCATAACAAATTACACACACTTTGGTTAACAGTAACATGTTATGAATAAACCTTGAGAAAGAATCTGGATTGTTATGGGAAGAAGCAATGTCTGGTCTACAAACAAAATTCTACAGGGAATGGTGTGGCCTTGAGAGAGAAACAGACTGAGTGAAAAGTTTTATAGTGAGTAAATATGAATATTAATATATAATTAGAGAAAGATATAAATTTTCCCACAACAGTGATAATCCCAAGGCTTAGTGGCTTGTTGTAGTTGATATTCAGATCATTCTTGGCCAATATCCATCTAGAATTAACAGTTTTTGCCCTTTGCTGCATTTACAAATAGTACAGAAATATCCAACAGAACAATCCCATAACTTCCACTTAAATTAAGATGAAAGGATATAAAATAGGTGGATAAGATTTATATTTAATTTAAAATACTAGTTCAAAAACATTATAAGAATCACAGATTAATAATTGACATTCTGTCATTTTTTGTACTTAGTGTAAAACTGGATGACAAACTGGTTTCACCAATGAGATAACTTATGACTGATGGATTTAACTTCTCTGAGATCTCTGATCTGACTATGGTTGCAATCAATGGTCATTGCACTCCACTGACAAAGTAAAAGTTTTATATAAAACTCGTCTTACATCAGCTTATTGATTATTTTTACAGCAATTCTAGTCATTTTTTTCATACAAACGAGTTTTATATTGTTGTTTTAAGTGTAGACCAACCAATATAATAAATCTCTTTAAAAGTATTTCTGTCATTAAGAGGTAAAGGGAGAGGGACAGCTAAATGAACTTGCAACAATAAAATACTGAAGCTAGATGAGCCTGGGTTTAAATAATGAATATTTCATACTTCAGAACAGTGGTTGATGGTTGTGAGTTCACCACCTGTAGGTAAATGGAGGTTTAAAATAAGGCCTCAAACACACTCGGTAAATAGATGTAAAAAGACCTTTTACAGACGTAATTGTTTTCCTACATTCACCCAGGTTTCAACTGCTTTACCCAACTCTCTCTCACTTCTGCTGCACTTAAACCTGAGGAGGTGGATCAAAGTTGGCATTACTGTCCATCATGTGGGAGTCATTACAGTATATCGTATGATTATTCTTTGAAGTCACATAAAAATCGGGTTATAAGAGGGCATTCTGCAGCACCTGGTGTGCATTAAAGTGCAAATACAGCTCCCCAAACGTTCTGTGATTCTATAGCTGTAATCTCTTCTGCCTAATTATTAATCAATTAGATTCATGGATAGCTTCATGGACAATTAGCGTCTTTCATGGGTAACTCGAAATCTAAACAGCAGCGAATGGTTTAATTGCAAAAGTCAAAAAAATTAACAGGGTAATTACCTCTACAGGTTTTCTACATTTGAATTACATATCATTAGCTTTTCCAGCTGTACTACTGTAATGGATAAAATTTAATGACAAACAAATTTTGTATTTATAAGGCTTGAAATCTTCTTATAAATTAACAAATTGGAAGGGTAAAGGGAATGAAACACGTATCTCAACTCATCCCTAATTTGCTGTGGTGGGATTTTAACGTGTTCTTTCTTAGGTTTAGGGGCGCTTCGATGTATGAGCTTCAGTTCTTTTAATAGTTAGCTTGGGGATTTCAGCAACTTTGTTTATTGCTTCATGAGTTATATGTTTGAAATCATTCTGTTGGTTATAAATAAAATCTTTAGGAAATCCTTCCTAAAATTAAATGAATTCTGCATGTACCACATCTTAAAAAAAACTTCACTAACTTGTCCAGCTGTAGAAAAATTTAAAGACTTTTAAAATGTGTTTTTTAGCAGCAGAGTCTTGTGCAGTGAGTGAACATAGAGGCCATTACAGTTGAGAGGATTGTGTTTTGATTTAACCGTGAGCTAATCCCAGGCATTTGTAAATCTATGAGAGAATATTCTAAGACTCTTGACATTACGTCTGCTTATTTTTTGACTCCTATGTGGGAGAAGCTCCAAGTGATATAAATGAAGTATGGTTTAATAAAGTTTTAATATTGTCTGTATTATGAACCAAACAACTTTTATTGTACATTTTGCAACAATAAAAGCTTTGATATGATTGTTGTTCAGTTGCTTGATAATTATAATAGGAGTAATTGCAGGACTAACCAACTGATATATGCATAGTTACAGTATAGCGCAGGGCTTCTTTCTAAATTGGGATACATGCTTACTGGTTTGTGGGCTCTCTGCCTTTTCGCACCAGGTTGTTTTTTGTGTGTGCAATACATATTTGTATGAAGGCGAAAATCACAGAGCCAATAACCTGATCGAGGGCCCAAATATTATTGTGGGTGTGAATTAGTGTCACAGCAGAATTAGACAAAGAATTCTCCAGAATGGGTGCAAGACATCCCACTACAGAATATCCTTCCTGCCTACAGCTGTTAACGTTTTATTCATTGAAAAAGAAAACATGGCTTACTGCAATATTTAATTTCCCTTTGGGATAAATGAAGTTTTTTTTTTTTTTGGTTTTTGATAAAAATAAATAGAATAATGAAAAAGCATCCTTAGTTGAAGGTATAGAGGACAATCTTTTATTTCTGGGTTGATCATCTAAATAATTGGTCCTCCTGATTGTCAATCAATTCTTGTGATATGTTTACGTAAGGCCATCCTACGTGCTCGTCCCTTTAGCTATCTTTTTCTGCACACGCTCACTTTTAGGCGTATATGTGTGGTGAGCTACGGTTTCAGACAGTCATTGAAGCTCACCTTTCTCACTGCGGTTCTTTGAAAATGACTTTAGGTCATAAGAGAAAAAGTCTCTACGAAGTGTATGAGAAGAAAAAAAGACCTCAGAAGAGGCAGATATATTCCGGAATGCTTTGCGCGGAGAGCTCTCCTTGCAAAGCATTATGGGATTGACCCGCTGTCGCAATAGACTGTTGTTACCTGACATGGGCATCTAATAACAAAGATGGAGATGGCACCGCGCGGTGGAGCAGGAGTTACATGACCAACGGGGAACAAAAAGCAGTGATCACCTGTCCGAACAGTCAGTTAACTGAGTTTGCTATAAAGTCCACTATATAGTCCCCGCTCTATATAGTGACTGAGGGATTTAGGGGTTAGGGTGGATGTTCAGGCAAAGTAAGCTTGTATGAGCTATGAGAACAGAAACTTTTAAAAAGAGTGTGCACGAGGAAAAATGGGCTCGTGCACGCTCTCACACGTTTAATAGTAGTTCCTGCTTGGGAGAGGGTACAGTGTGCATGTGCATATTTTTTTTAAAGTGGAGAGGGCGGGTCTTTTACAAAAATTTGCTAAATTCTCCACATTACCTGTAAAGGATGAGCAAACCATTGCTAAAGTTATAGTCACATTTTTCTCCTAACAGAGTGGTATTTTAGCAGTTGAATGATGTATAATTTCATATTAAGAGTGAAAACAGACGTGATTTGACATGGAGTCATTATTTTCACTCCCTTAAGGGGTTTTAAAACAAGGTTTTTAGTTTTCAAATTACTATATACGCATATTGGAAATAATATAAAAAAAAATACTAGAAATCCTTCTATAATGAATTCCAAAATAATGTTTGATTTTTTTAATGTGAGCCTTCGTGATTTCTGAAGGCTTTAATATTAAGTCCCAAGTTGAAGGAGCATGAAAAAGCAATCTCCTCAGGTTGGATTAATATCTCTCTCTCTTTCTCTGAGAGGGGCAAACTTACATATACACCGAATAAGCCTGCATATCAGAAAATGCAGTCCACAGATTGTTATGGTTCTAAGATAAATACCACATAGTTGGATCCATGTTCTTGATGAGCAGATACTGAAATCTAAAGCCTGCCTTCCTTGCAGTTTTGAACCTACCATTAAGATAAAATTCTGGAGCTTTGCAGCTGTTGATGAGCAAGGATTTTCCTTCTGCCTTTTATGTTTGGCTGGATGACTGCTGTCATCAAATTTGACAAACGGAGCACAGAGGCAACAAATCAGTCTCCTCCCAATAGCAGTCGATATAATACGACCAGACCTGCAGGCGGCTGTAGGTGTATGCGTGAGCGTGTATATGGTGCCGGCTGCTCAGTGAGAAGAAGGAGGAGAGAATGCTCAAGAGATTAGAGATTTATTGATTACCCTTTCTCCCACTCCAACTACTTCCCCATTCCTCTCTCTATCTTCCCTGGGTCTTCCTTTCTCTGCAAGGTTATTTATAGAGGGATGTAGAAGGGCTGCATTTTTGGCTCTCCGGTTTGTTACACACTTCTCCTGAAACATAATTCCGCTCTCAGTGCTGTGTAAAGACAACATGAAGGCTATGATCTGCTTTATCATGCATGCTGTCTCTTTAACTCTGTAAAGGCTCTATGCTGCCTCTCTCAGTTGCACTTTGAACAACATTAAAATGTAAATTTCAGCTTCTCAGAGCAAAGAAAAAAAAAGGGAACCTGTCGTAGCAACTCTGATGGCCATGGAAAACTGGCAAATTGTAGGCATGTAGATGATTGCTCTGGGTTTATGTTAGAGTCCTTTGGTAATGACTGTTTGGAATACGAATGAACAGGAACACAGGGGGCTGCTTGGGGCAGGCGTTGGTTGAGACTTGGCAGTTTATAGGAGATTTGCTGGGGGCTGAAAGCTTGTTTCGCCAGGATGTGTCAGTGCTGAAAGTCCCATATAAAGACACAAATTATAGTATAATATGAACTCAGGCTATTGAATCTTGTCCTCCATCCCAGCGTGAGCTGAAAATGTGTGGCTGTTCTTTGTAACAAAACAACAGCAATAATACATCTAAGCCAAAGTGACACATGTTCACATCTAAGCCCCCAGGCCTCTAATTATGACTCTTTTCTTTTGGAAGGAAAGGGGAAAAAAAGGAATAACATTATGATAGAGGCACAAAATAAGCTGAAGGAGAGAGATTGAGGTTTGCGAATGTTGCAGTCAACCTAATAGAAACAATAGGTTTTTTTTCAAGTAAAAAAAGGTACTTTTCTGAATTAAATAGAATTTTTTTTTTACAATGTTACAGTCCAAACCATCTTGAGCACTATTTGTTTAACTCATTTTTTAATGACAACAGATGTCCTTCAAATAAACTTGCAGTTGTTTTAGAAAATTGAACACCCAAGTTACAATATTAAAAGCAGATTAAAAACACGCACACAACACAAAACAAACAACTTTTTTGTTTCAGAAATGTTGTCATAGACAGAAACTAATTCCTTCAAACTTGTTTGAAGTCAGTGTCTGAAAACTGGTCTAGATTGCTAACTTGGTGTAATCCAGTTCAATTCAGTTTATTTATATAGCGCCAATTCACAACACGTTATCTCAAGGCACTTTACAATTCACCAGATCATACAGTCAAATTGATTAAAAGTTTTCTATCTAAGGAAAACCAGTTGATTGCATCTATTTCCTTGACTCGAATGCAATCCCTCACACTAAGCATGCTTGTAGCTACAGTGGAGAGGAAAAACTCCCTTTTAACAATAAGAAACCTCCAGCAGATCCAAGCTCAGTGTGAGCGGCCATCTGCCGAGACCGACTGGGGTTCAAAGAGACAGAAGCAGAGATACAAAAAGCAGCTGTAAAAGCCATCCCCATCCAGGAAATACACAGCCAGGCAGACGAGCTCCGGGCCAGATACCATGTCAGAGGATGAAGAGAGCACATCCAGCCAGTCACAGTCAGAGAAACAGGACTATACCGAAAAACAGGCCGATTTCCAACATATATAAACAAAGGTGTTTATGGCAGCAGCACAGCTGATATTTCTCTCCAGGATGGCGTCACAGCCAAACAGGAACTATGAGAAAAAGCAGAGAGAGCATAAGTTAGAAATTGAATTAACAGATTCTGCAGAGTGGAAGAATAGAGACAGAATAAAGCAAAAATGATGAAATGGGGGTCCCTATGTCCTTCAGAAGTCTAAGCCTATAGCAGCATGACTATAGAGAGTCTTATATTGACAAGGCCTTGTATTAACGACCGACCTTCAGAATCATAGAAAAGTTTCAGATATTACAGGCTAACAATGGAACCAAACGACTCACTCATCGGTTACCATTTGCATGTTTCCAAGCAATAAAAGGCCTTGTCCATATAAGACTCAAACTCTTTGCGGATCCAGACATTTGAATTGAGAAAGCTTCCTGGAGAGGTGGCGAAATGTCTTCAAATCTTGGAAACCAAGTCCAGTGGATTTTTTTTGAACTTTTACGGAATGACTATGACCTGGATGACTGAGAACCTTCATCAGCATATTGTATAAACTAATATAAAATAAGTTATTTATAAAATGTATGTGATTATTATTGACGGTAATAATGCACCAATCATAACACATGCAGTCATCGTTTTCAAGCAGTAAAGAGAGAAATTGTTAGGCAATGTCCTTTAAAGACATGGGTGTTTCTTATCATTTGCTGTTCAATAACAGCCCACAATGGGCATCCTCAGCTCTCAGTACTTTGTCATGTTTATGCTGAAGGGCAGAAACTGAAAAACTCATAAAGCATGACCTGGTAATAAAAAAAAATCTTAAAGATATCCTTAACTAACTCTTGATTGCATACAAATTTAGCATTAGATTTTGTATAGTTTTTTAGTTATTCATTCGTTTCACTTTCCAGAATAAAAATGATTAATTAGCGACCATAAAGACAAACCTAACATTTAGAAAAAAATGAGTAGAACCTGTTGGAAAATCCTTTAATTAGAATATCTGAGTAATCCATAAATCGCTTTACAGGATAATTTACCATGTTTGGAAATTACAGCTGTATCTCTGAGTCCACTGTTTACAACATGGCATAGAAAACAATTCACTGAGAAGAAAAGGCATCTTATTCTCTGTAATAAAGAGACATTGTCACACTGTGTACTTGTCATGAGACGTGGCAAGCATCCATCCAAACACCCTTGGGGTTTAGAGATGGCCTGTTCTAAATCTTGGCAGCAAATGTCAGCTTTCGACAATACCTACATTCCAAATGAATGTTTTTATAGTTTCTGAGCACAAGCGGGGAGATAATAGCACAAGGCTGCAGAACACAGCTTGAATGCAAGGAGCTAGAGAATGTTTTATCACAGAACATCAAACACCTGAGGGGAGATTTATTCCTTTTATCCCTCAACACTCATCTAAAATATGGAAGATATTAGATTTCCATTCAGAATGAACACTGGCAGCGCAAACCCCAGCAGATCAGCCAAGGTTGAAATCTGGGTAGAGAAAGACACTATGAACAATCACAGTATAAATCACCAAATAAATGTATCTGAACGTAGCTCAGTTGAGATAAAAATCATCTTTCAATCAAACGATCGCAGGTTTAAATAAAAACCTCTTCTTAGTTTTCTAAGTTGTCGATATGGGCTTAACTGCAAATTTTCTTCCCATCCATGTATGTATAATAAGGCAACAGTGCAAAACCCATTCGTGCTTACTATGATGTGAATACTCTTAATGATTTTTAATATTCAGTCATTTTTACCATGTACATGAATTTATTTTGGATGCAAAGTCCCAGTGGTCTTGTATTTAAGGAGCCTCTCGCCTGTGTTTGGTCAGGTAATTGGTGATTTAATGAAATTGGCGTGCATAACAAATTAAGCCATGCAGATGTAGATGCACACAGCAGAACACTTATAATATGCCGCCAGGACTCTGACCAGAGATGCAAACATCAAAGAGAAAGTAGAAGAGGTTTTCGGATAAGAGCTAGATCCACTGATTGGCAGATTAAATGAGCTGCACTAATTACACAAACAGTCTACAAACTGTTGCTTGTGTCTAGGAAGTAACTCTTGAAGCAGTTTGGCCCTTTTCCAGATGGGGGGTCAAACGACATTATAGCGAAAAATTAATGCACATGAATGGCCATTATCTCCTTCCTCTCTGTTTGATAAAAGCAATGCGATCGGACACTGGAGTCATATTTATTGCTGCAGTTTATCAGTTAATTCCAGCTCTGACTGGTGAGAGTTTGGAAAACGTGCAGATAAAAATTGTAATTTGCAGAGGAAGCAGATAGTAAAAGTAAACCTAAGCTCTCTATCACTTCATACAATTCCTGTCCACTGAGTGTCCGCTGACTGCTGTAGTCAGAATCTACTTCTGCACAAAATAATTGCATGGTGTACGAACACCAACACCTAGAGCCAATCATTCAGCATAATTCTGTTTAGTTCGCCCAGTTTGCAGCTCCTTAAATCCACAGGGCTGTGCTTCCACTGTGTTATTTTTATTTTTTTACACAATGAAACAAAATCATGCTCTTGTTCTCATCATGCACTTAAAAAGCTGGAAAAAGGTCAGTCACAGTTTCCACGATAATGAAAAATGTAGTCAGGCAGTTGTGAGATACTAAGGCAAGATTACACATTTGGCTGATTTAAATGCTAAGACCCTTCCATGTTATAACTAATTGAGAGTATCTTATTTAAAAGACCATCACAAACTAGTAGGATATTTGTAAGAAAGGAGCCAGTTTTCAATCCTAAATAAAATCCAATGCAAAAAGCTGTCTTAAAAAATTTTTGTTTACATCAGTGTTTAGTAAAAGAATTTGACTATTTTGACTGCTTGGAATATTTCTTCTTTATGCCTTGAATATTCCTTTTATCTGTTTCATTTATACAGTGTTTTTATAATTATTCTTTGTAATCTCATATAAATAACAAGAAATTCAGTCTCTAGATGTAAAAAGCAAGTTACAACTTAAGCCAAAATATTTGTAAGATTATTTGGAAATAAATAACAAGATAATAGGTGCAAGGCAGGACTCAACTGGATTGCTTTCCACAATATTTACCTTGTAATAAAAAAAATAAATAAATAAAAAACATTGCTGTGTTGGTTTGGTTTGTCAGTAAAGCTCAAGGGAGAAGAATAATTTCGGCCAAGCGCTGTAGAAATCATACACCACTGAGACCTAGTCACACTTATTGCTGCTTGACAATTCTGATGTAATGAAGCTTTTACCTTGGTACAGTACTCATAGATATAAAAGGATCATATTACTGTAAGTGCTTGAAATGAAAATGCTAAATTTTGTAAAAGGAAAGAGAATGGGAGCCTTTAACAAAGCGGCAGGAATTAGAATGACTTTAAAACTGAATAGTTTTGAGTAAAGATCACAGCTTTGCTTGCTGTGCAAATTCTACACATTGACATATTTACACTGTGATTCTGCTGACCAGAACACACCATGTTGGTCTTCTCACCTTGGGGCAGAGAAAGGCTCTTGAAGCACCAAGGAAATGTTAAAGACTCATGCCAGAGATATCAGTGCACATTTATCCAAGTATTATTAGCAGAATGGACATGTGCTCATCAGAGAACCAACTTATTTATTGGTTGTGTAGTTCAGAGAGTTTGGATGTGCTGTACGCCATGTTGTGGATGTGAATAACGAAGCAATTAGAAAGAAAGACTGCATTGTCTGTTTGATTATAGGTCTTTTTGCAACAATTTAAATGTCAGAACGAGTCCTGTTTTATCTTTATAGCTGTTTGTTCTATTATTGGACTTGTGGGTATGAAGCTGCTTCTGTAGTCTGACAAGAGCTGGTAAGGCTTATGTGTAAATGTAAATTTCAGCCTGTGCTTTACTCGTTAGACTTTCATAAAAGGAAACAATCTTTGTTCTTATTAGCATTTAATGTGCCTATTTATTACGTAACTGAAATATACAGGTGGGGGTTTATTTTAGACATCAAATGGCTTACTCAAAGCTACCCACATCTGATTCGACCCCAAAAAGCAAATGTACCAGTTATGGCCAGGCACTGCCTGACTTAAAACTCCTTATGAGAATAAACAGCTGATTTTTCAGGCTGAGCCAAGCCCACTGGGCTTTCATAGGTGAAAGTAGGTCAGCATTTGGGCTTCAAATTGGACTTAGAATCCATCCTCCAGGTATGGAATGGCAATTTGAAGAAGAGGTCACTCAGTTGACTGGCTGTGACTTTGCCAGACATGAATTAGACTGAAGCCATGGATGATGTCACAGACATGCTGCTGTAAGGTCAAACTTCATGTTGCTATGCTGGTGTAACACCAGACTCCTAGGTGAAATTCCTGCACCAAGGACAGTCCAGCTTTGTTAAGACATTTTATTTGACTTGCTTATCTAATAAAAAACTCTTCAAAGCTTTAAGACAGGGAGATATAATCTGGGCTGAGTATGGACAGTTATTGGCATTCTGAAAAGTGGCTACAAACACCTTGAAAGAAATTGCGTTATGGAACTTGGTGACCTAAACACATATCCAGTTTTAAATAAACTTCATACTGTTGTTATTACCTTAAAATTATATATGTCATTTATCTACCTGATTATGTTGTGGTGTGGTGTGGTATTTCGCTTTAAGGAGAGGCTAAAAAAAGCTACTTGGTACTGCATTGTATTTATTCCTCTATGTACCTGTAACTTGTGATTGATTAATAATTGTGTCCCTACAGTATCATATATATATATATATATATATATATATATATATATATATATATATATATATATATATATATATATATATATATATATATATATATATATATATATATGTGTGTGTGTGTGTGTGTGTGTGTGTGTATATAAATAACCATCCACTTGAAATAGGAGGAAATTGTCCTTTTGCTAATAAGGCTTAATTGACAAGTCGTGGTATTACTGATGGAGACCACCCTAGATCTTTTTTTTCTACTCAAAATGGATGGAGCTGATAGAAAGAAACAATTAAATCCACATTCACTCAGTCACTTGAAAGATTTCATTTAATAAATCCCCAGCAAATGCATGCATTTCCCTCTAAGCCTTCAGTGTTTTATTTTCTCTTTTTTCTGCTATGGATCTAATGAGACTCATGGACCTCAACTGAAGTTGTGTGACAAGAGTTGCAATTAAAGGATGATTGATGTGATTCATAATGCTAGGTTGTCATAGTGACTCATTGTTAACTTTGATGTCTCTAAGGTGGTTCTCCTGCGTGACTAGAAATTGATCAGTGTGTTTTTTTTTGTAAATACATCAGTTGAAGTGGAGGCTCCTTATAACAAGCAAACTC
This sequence comes from Cyprinodon diabolis, assembly GCA_030533445.1. NCBI lineage: Eukaryota > Metazoa > Chordata > Actinopteri > Cyprinodontiformes > Cyprinodontidae > Cyprinodon > Cyprinodon diabolis. Next base: position 40,735,668 of record CM060065.1, on the reverse strand, counting down.
TGTCCCGGTTCTACTTTTAACAAGCCTTCTTACTTCATTACTGCAAGCATTGACAAGGCAGCATCACATTACATGTTTACTCACATCAACTTGTCAACTTTAATCAAATCAGAAAGTGTTCTGAGTTAAAACAATATCCCCCATGGTATGTTCATCAGGAAAAGCTACTCTACCAAATGGAACAGTGAAGGTATTAATGAGAAAGGAAGAAAGACAATTGCTTTGTTATCTAAATTATGCTAAAATCTTGAACTCAAATGATTAGAATTAAACTTTTGTTATAAATGTTCATATTATATAAGCCTGTCATGATTTTTTAACATTTAGAGTTTCTTAGCTAAGATCAAGTGGCTACTAAAGTAGTTTGTATCTCAATGCCATCCCTGTCTTTCGATGGCAAGCCCTTGTTTCTTTCTAAAAGCGCTTCTTTGGCAACTAATGCAGCACTCAAGCATAAGTTTTAGGTTGCATTGTTCTCAAACCTCTAAAGACAGGCACCAACTCAGTAAATACATGTTCACAATATCGCCTTGAAAACAGAATTATAAAACAGTATTTCCAAAGGCCTTCAACTCAAAATGAATAAAAAGAAATGAGTGATCTCTACCTTTACCTGCAGTTTAATTCAAAGCTCTATTTGTTCTCATAAGTCAGAATATGCAAGATCAAGTGCCATAAATTTCAAATGATAAAAAACACGTCTCAGGCCTCCAGTGCACATCCAGGCAGAATATGTGAACATGTCTATTCCTACTTTAAGACCACCGTTACAACTATTGCTAATGAAAATGTCTTAATGTTTTTGAACTTAAGTGTTTAGAAGGTTATGATCTAACCAAAAGCCATCAGTGTGGTCACCAAGGACAGAAATTAGCCACGGTTATTTTGGTGTGACATCATCCCAGATCTCAGTCCTCTATTGGAAAGTAAATGAAGGGGAGTTTAAGTAGAACAAAACCACTGGTCCACAATTTCATTGTTTCATTTACTTCAGCACAGGGGTATATGAAGGGCAGGATTGATTGCAACTATACCTTCAGGCAGTTCTTTGAATCTTAGATATTCCCATTGTCCTTGTTTAAGTCTCCATAAGAGATACAACTATCCTCCTACATACTGATTGAGGATTGGGATTAACAAATGTCAGTGGTAAGACAGGCTTGAGCCACAATGACTGAATATTATAAACAAAAACTAATTAACCTTTTTTTTTTTCATCTTAGGAAAAATATTCTGCTTTTTCTAGATTGAGAAACGCCAAAAAAAAACTTATCAATATTTAACCTTTTAACCCCTCAAAGAAACCTAACAAACAAATCTTTTGATAAAGTTAAAGAATGAATAACTGTTTATTCATTTAAAGAATTAAATCCATTAATTATTACTAATAAGTATTTTTTAAGGCTACAAATTTATAAAATTAGCTAAAACAGAAATAGATCCAACAAAGAACCATTTAAAAAACAATATATACGGGAAGTACAAACTGGAATTGGGTTATTTTGCGTTAAATTCTTTTAGTCAAGGTTTTCATTTATACTCTAAGCCCAAGCTATTTAAATAATGATCCTTGACTTCAACTTTTCCAATAAAATTTTGTCAAACAGCAAACTAAGACAAGTTCCTATTGGAAGTTTTGGAGGAAACCTAAACCTAACATCAGTGGATTTATTATCTAAACTCCATATAACACCTTCAGTTTTCCCTCTTCCCAGAGGGCTAACCCTATTCCTAACATTGGTGGATGAGAAACCTAAACCTAAGGTAGGTGGTTTTAATATGAAATCATTAAATCCCCTTTGAGACCAACTACTGTTGTGCAGCTCTGACGTTAGTAAAAACAATGAAGCCCTGCCCCTGCAGCACAGTGAGCTTGACAACATTTTCTGACTTGTGTTGAAGAAACAGCAGAGGTTAAGATTTGACCTAATGAGAATATGTTTAGGTTCTTCAAACAAAAGCAAGTCACAAGAAATTAAAATAGATGTAATCAACAATGTCTGGACTTAGAAGATGCAGCAGCAAGTTTTTGTTGTTGTTGTTTTTTTCCTCTGTAATAAAGCTTCAAACTGGAAGACAAAGATCACAACGTTTCTCTGGTTTGGAAAAGCTGAGGACACACTAATAATTATTAAAGCACAGGAATGAAAAAAAGTAAAATACTAGTGCAAATAAGAGATGAATAGGTTTGTTCACTATCTTCTGGCAGCATCTATCATCTTCTGGGTGTCTCATATCTTTTTTGTCAGCCTAAATTTAATTCTAGTCCCGTCTATGAAGCATTTGTCTGTAAAAAGCTAACTCGGTAACTTCTAAGGCTCCACTGTCACTGTGAAATACTTTTATTGTGTTTTTCTTTTATTTCTTTTATGCCTTAGCGTCATGGTGTCGCCTTCGGTAATTAAAATATAAGGTATTTCTGTATCGCTGGTGACTTTTTTCCATCATAAAGCCTTGCATTGAATTTCTGCTTCACCTGACACATATTATATCGCTATAATATTACAGCTGGGACCATTTGATTGAATAACACTATATGCTCCTGGCTCTTTGTATTTCATCTTACCATCTCGGTCAGAGGTTGGAAATGGATTAACTCAACTTGTTGAGTGTAAAAGGAATATTTAAATTTAACACACTGGGAGTTTCTCATGTGGTTATAAGATGAACCTGTAAAGGCTGTGACATAAATACATTTGGATTTGGTACCATTAAATTGAAATATTTTCTATTGCTCTACTTTAGGAGGAAATGTACAAAAGTAGAATAATGACTAGAAAAAGCCCAAATGAAAATTAAAATGACCACAAGCCCATTTAATTTACCGTTTCAGCAAATGATACACTTTCTGTAAATACTGCATGCCACATTAAAGGGAGGTCATCCTCTAAGGAAGTTTTTTTTTTTTTTTTAATATACATGTTTTTAGTTTATATATATATATATATATATATAATACAGGTGGGGTTGAGCTCGTGTCTCAACAAAATTTCATTATGGTTTCATTGGAACAGGATAAATCTTTGATTATTGATTCTTCTATATACCTTTAACAAAATGCATCATACAGTTCTTTGGGACTCACTTAGGATGTGACGTTTAAGGCCAAGATTCAAACCATTATTCATCCCTTGAAGGTACAGTAACTTTGTGTTTTATGTTTTTTATAAGCTGTTTCATAGAGCTGACTTGAAAAAAAAATTACTGAGGGGAAGAAATATGCCTCTAACAATACTGCTTCCCGTAGTGAGAAAGTAAAAATGTTAACATTTGCAATAGAGGATAATTTCGGTTTCTTACCCATTGCCACGACAATAAAGACATTTTAAATAGGGATGCTATATAAAGGTTCTAGATTGAACTGATTAGACAGGAAAAAATTTTGTCCTTTAATTAAGTTAAGAAGATATAGTGGTCAGTGATGAACTTTGAGGTCCAGAAGATGAAAAGAACATCCCAAGAATTAGCAGGAAGCAAAAACAAGGTCAGTAAAAGGATAGAGAAAACATTGTTTCAGAAGCCAGAAGCTGTTTTTTAAAATATTTATATAACAAGCGTGACAGCCTTTTGTATGAGTCTATTGTTTACACACCTAAAGCCGGGCATACACTGTACAATTTTTTTCAATCGTTGCACGCAGCTACAGCTGGAACTGTACGACGAAACTGCAGGGTTACGTCTACAGTGTGAGTTCACAGCACACAA